>CAMZMU010000041.1:142483032-143083032 GCA_947311845.1 Poa pratensis
ATCAAAATAATGTCGCCTGAATGTCAACCTTAAGAACTACACTAAGTTCATTCCTAGAGGTCAATGAAGAAGGTAGTTCGTCTGCTTCCCGTTTTATGTGCTCGCAAGTTTTCCTTCACAATTGGTGTGCCCTGTCTTGGCCATGGCAGTCAAAACTGTAAAGAAGACGACGCTCAGGGTGTAGACCATGTTTACTTGGCAAAGTACCTTTTTTTTTTTGCACGGGATGTTTGGTCTTGCTGAAGGGAATCGATCATAGGATATTAGGATGACAAAGCTCGTGTTGATGCCATCGAAGTGGTCATAACAATTAGAGAAAACTGAAGTACGCCTTACCAAGTATACCAGGTGAAAATATCAATCATGTGTTTAACCGAAAAATAGCAATAGTGGTACTATGGCAAATTGGCAACAGAGGAAAGGTAGGGCGGCGGTGACACCACCCATGGAAACAGTAGTCAGTAGTGGTACTATGGTTCCGCTTGTTCTTGTTAAAAGTCCACGGTTCCACGATTTTAAGAGCTAATGGAAGTGACAACACAATAATGAAAATTATGTATATGGCCTCAACAGCAAACAGCTCACAGCATTCTGAAAGACAAAAACCCAACAACAATACACGTACAAGCAGTCAAAACAGAGCGGCAACTACAACGATACAGAATCGCAATGCCTAAGTGCCTACCTCGCAAAATAACCCGCCTATTGTGCCTCGTCAGGCATAGGAGGAGCAACATCGGTAGCCTCTTCCGACGGCTTGATCGGGCCCTCGTTGACACCAAGGACATCATCCATCAGGTAATCTTCCGCGGCCATGTCGTCCACGTCTTCATCCTCGTCATTGTCACCGTCAGGGATCGGCCGAGCCTTTGGACCATGCTCCGCCCTGTGCGTGTCCAGCTCCTTATCCATTTCCTGCATGTTAGCAGGGACGTTCCCCCTCCGAGCATTCCGGGCATTCTGAATTCTTTCCAGCTGCCTCTCAACATTAGACAGATATTGCTCCTCAACTTGCTTTTGAAATTGGGTCAGCTCAGCCCTGCGTACAGACTTCCATTCTTCAAATGTCTGCAATAAATCGACAGGAATATCAATTCATCTGGAATGATAGATCTACAAGACAACTGGTGACTAAATTAGAGTAAACCGTTTGTCTCGTAATAATAAAGGTGCCCCCAGGAAACTTGCAAATGCATGCTGATACTGACTAACAATTTGATGTTGTGCAAAAAAAAACTAACAATTTGATGTGATACTCTTAATCAATATTTTGCATTTGCTGAGAAAAAGAAGAGCTAGCCAAAGGTTGTTACGAGTTGCTATGTTCCATCATGCTTGTGAAGTGTGCCAAAACTTCAAGGGAACACTAAGGGGGAGTGTTATAACTTCACCTTAAAAAGTTCGATGTGCTTACAATAAAGCTACTATAGCTCAAAAAGTTCCAGAGCCATCTATGAACGAAGTGAATTCTCCATGTTCATCAATGGTGAATTGAAGCTTAAACGCCAGCAAGTTCCCCGGTGAAATTTGGAATTCATGGCAAAAAAAATGCGCTACAACATGATTATTTTACACATGACTGATACTCAATACTTTTAGGAAATGCAATTAACATTATTAATGTAATACGATATATTATAATATAAAGGAAATATCACAACATGGTGGGTTCCATACTGTAAAGAACGGCCACTAGCTTGTTACGTAGTTTAGGACTCCGCCAGGCTCGTTTCATACTTTTCTTTCCTCTCATAAATATTTCATAATGGGGGAATTTCGCAACTCATTTATTTCCTAGTGTTTGTGTGTACTTTGGCAATTCATCTATTTGCGAAAGACACACACACAGCACAGCAGCACAAGACCATGTCAGATTATAGCTGACATTTTCATTGCGTTCATACCAGAGTGCCTCAACTTCCAAGTATGTTGACTTCAATCATGTGCAAACTATGGTGTTTTTGGAGTAACTTACAAAGGGAAGAACCTACCTTTTCCTTGGTCTGTTCAACGATAGCTGGATCATCACTTAGTGGTTTAGCTGGCTTGTAATAAATAGCTGGTTCAGCTTTTGTCCTGCCAAACACACAAGAGTAGAAAATAGGATCAAACATAGTCTACTGAATAGGTGCAGAAACCCCTACAGACATCAAACATCAAGATTTGCGTACAATCAGAAACGCATCTTCCTCAATTTAATTGTCAATATGGATACTTTTGGACCAGGAATAAAAATAACCTGCAGCGTGCACAACAAGAATAGACCAATCAGAAAAGATACTAGAATTCCCAACTACAGAGATAAGTAGCACAACAGAAGGAAAATGACTTTGATCAGATCAAAGTCAAAGTGAAAAAATGAAGAAACAGGCAAAGCAATGAAGTTACCTTAAGAAATTGGACAGCTTTTTGTGATGCTCAGTCCACTGTAGGTATAACAGCTCCAACCTCTTCTCTTCTGCCTTAGCAGCTACTCGAGCACGAAGCGTCTATTAAAGCACATCTCAGGATTAAATCATTGGCAATACAAACACAGCAAGTTAAAATGTGTGAAACACAGATGGATATGCCACAGAAAAATGCACTGGAGATTACCATATCGCGCCTACGCTTCTCTGCTGCTTGATCCCGCTCTTGCTGTCGCAATCTTTCGCTGTCCTCACGAGCTTTTTGATCAGCCTACATTCAACCAATCATTTCATTATTTCCTGATATGTTGAAGCTATATGATCTTCTGTGCGCCACAGACACTTTTAAGAGAAAACAATAAACTATGCTCCCCAAAAAGAAAATCTTAAAATTGCAAAAGATCATCGATCTTCCTCGGTTCTCAAGTGGAGTTAAGAATATCTACAGAACTGTTAGAATGAGAACTGAAACCCCATGCTAAAAAAATTATATAAAATGGAACTCCTACCCCCAAGCCTCTATATGGGCAGAGTTTCCCCTGTTTGAGAAGTGCATGACACAGCAGTGCAGTACATGCTGTACACACATCACATGTAAAGTGAAGCCAACCAAATTAAAAACAGTCATAGAGAGAGAAAAAACTATGTGGACACAAGAAAAGTAGCAATAAACGTTTAAAACAAACACAAAGTAAAGCAAAATTAAATCATGAAAGAGAAGGTGATCGAAGGTCAAGGCCTACAAAAACAACTGCAATCCTCCTGCACTAATTTATATACTACCAGCCTAGAAAAACAACATGGGACCTGGCCTATAGGCACACTAGACAATTTCCACAATTACACCCATATATGAGAATAACGATCTATTTAGCTCATATGCATAATAATATAGATAGTACCTTCTGCTGAGCTTCTGATCTACGCATAAAAGCCTCCGAGTTGGACAACTTTTTGTTCTCTTGCTGAAATTTCTGCATTGGAAAGCACGAGGACGAATCAAGAATCATCCACGAAGGTGAACACAACAAAATATCATATATAGATTGACTGCAGAATCAGCAGTGGATACAACATATCCAGACAAGTAGAACCATGCCTAATCTAGTAAACAAAGCTAGGAACTGTTTACCGAACCAGTTGACATAAATGGAAGGTTATTGGATACACAAAGCGAAAGGATTTGATGATGAAAGACCACTACGTTGATGAAAGAAGCAGGAAGCTACCGGTCCCTAGCCAAATGGGCAAAACACTTTCTGCTTGCTGCCAAAGTTGCAGTACAGAAAGAACCTTGTGGATGAAAAGTTTACCTAACGGCAGGTTAATTTAACATGTTCAACAACAACAATACAATGCCCAATCCAAAGCAACCAAGAACACTGGAATAAAAAGGAATTATCACGGTTGCTTAGCAACATGGTTCATTTCACTATACATCAGAAGAACTTGTTACCTCTAGTGTGCCAACAAGAAGCTTCCCTAGCATCCTCTTGTTCCTCCTCACCAAGCTCTGGTCCTCATCCTTGGGAAACTGCCTCGGGAGAGGCTCCGGCAGCGCATTATCAAGCTCCTGCAACCAAATGATACCAAATAAGCGATCTCCTTCCAAAAGCACGGGGAACACTATCTCCTCAATCAAGACTCCTGTCACCCTTACTCACCCTCCTCGACACCCACTGGCTCCCATCCCTCCTGAACCCACCATTACCGGCTCCCCTCCTCTCGGCACCTTCAGCAGCAACCGAACCACCTGACGCCCTCCGCCGCTGCATTATTCGCACCATCCACCTTAGCTTCAGTGGCATCCACCTTCGTACAAAGAAAATGTTAGGGTATTCGACAGACTAACATACCACAACAGAATTGACGAAATAAAGAACCAGGGCTCGTACTTTAACCACGGCGGATAGAAGGCGGCGCTTAGGCTCAGGCTGGTCCACTGGTTCCGGAGCCTACATCAGAAACACGCGGAACAAGAATTATGTACAGACACGGAGAGGGGGAGGGGGAACAGGAAGGAGATGCAAGCGAGAAGCGCACGGGTCTCTGGAAGCCGCGGAGCGGGCGGGGACCGGGACCGCCGGGGCCGGTGGGGGGAGCGCCGCGTCGGAGGCCGCGGGGGTCGCGCAGGCGCTCGCTGATCTGCGAGAGGGGAGGAGAACACGGGAACAAACAGGTCAGGGCAGATGCCTCGCGCGAGGGTGAGGGAAGGTTTGTATGGGGGTAAGGGTGGGACCTCGCGGTGCTGGCGCTGAAGCTCTTGGAGCTCGCGGCGGATGTCGTCGGCCGTCTTCTCCGTCGCGGCGGCCATGGTGGTCGGGGAAGAAGGATTTGGCTGCGCGAGCGAGGATGGGTGCCCTTGACTTCTAGGATGGCTGGGAGCGATCTCCACCGTTGGATCTTCGCGTGCACCAGGTGCGGTTTCCGTTGCGGTCGGGCCTCGATGAGCAGGTCGGACCTTGCGTCGAGTCAGTCAACATGCTACTGCAATTGTTCCACATGTTTTTGCCACGCTAGTTTTTGCACATTTTGTTTTTGTAACTCGTCTTCGCCTTTGGGCTTGGAGTTCTTCCGTTCCTTCGGTGAGTGCTGCTGGCGGCGGGATCCTGCGGCGTCTGCGACGACGGAGGCCTCGCGTGCTTGCTGTCCTCGATGTGGAAGAAGGAGTGTTGCAGCGGTGCTGCTCTCTGTTTTCTCTCTGGTTTTTCTTGGCTTGTATTTGGCTCTGTACTGTTTTCGTATCTGTATGAATACAAGTTTTTAGTTTCAAAAAAAAAATTCTAAATTTTGACATTTTGAAAGGAAAAGAAAAAGCGAAAGAAAAGAACAACAGTAGGGGCAAAATTAAAACAAAATTGATGAACTCTTTGGCTAGCCGCCTCAGGGTCGCTCTCGGGCGACTCTGAGGCGCCCACACCGCCGCGCCAGAAACCGCCCCCGCCGCACCCATTGAACCCCGCTGCCGCCGGAAGAGGCCGCACCACGGCGAACGGCGGCAGCGGGGAGCCTCCTCCGCTCGTCCCCCTCCCCAAAAAATCCAAATCCCCTCCACAAGATGAGCTCGAGGCCTGGCCTCAATGGCCTCCGCGCGGCCCGAGGGCCGCGACGAGCTGGCCTCAATCCCACTCGCCGCCGCCAGAGGAGACCGTGCCTGACGGAGGTGCGGGAGGGCGGAGGCGCTTCCTCAGGGCACGGGTGGCGCTGGCCCGGGCTCGATCTGGGACGCTGGCGGGCCGAGTGGGCCGCGGTCCTGGTCAGGCGTCGTTGCACGTCTGCGCGCGGTGAAATCGGGCGACGAGGAGGCCATGTGCGTGCCGCCTCCTGCTCGCCCCCCCGGCTGCAACGACGACGCGCAGCTGTGGCCGGGCCCGATCTGGGTTTTGCGGGCCGTGGCAGTGGCGCACGGCTGCAACCCTGATGGTGTGGCGCTGGTTCTCCGGAGGTGCGCACGCCGCCAAGACCTGCTCGTCGCTTGGCTGCCGTCTGTGCTCTCCATCCCGGCGGAGTCCTTCGCCGACAAGGTACCTTACCCTATCTCCTAGTACAGATTTTGGTGTGCGGGTTTGGAAGTGCGGGAGAAATCCCTGCTGGTATGTCCGTCACTGGCGCGGTGGCGCCTAAGGGCGTCGTCATCCTCCATGGAGGGCGTCATGGCAGCCCATGTTTCCGCACACCCTGAACGCCGGGGGAAACCCCAGGACCAGCTCACTGGTTCGGGTAGCAGCGGCGCCTAGCGTCGTAGTCCTTCCTGAAGGTGCTACCTAGATGTTCAGTGATCTGTGCTGTCGATGTGAGATAGGGGGACGATGTCAGACTCTGCCTGGGACATGCACTCACTCCCGTTCTTGTTCTGCTGTGAAAGCTCCGGTGCCAGCGATTGATCCGAAGACGATGGACACTGCCCTTGTGCTATTTTCACTTGTTGTGCTTGCTCAAGATCATCCCATGGCCGGTACTGTGTTGAGGAAGCTTCGAGCTTTTGGTGTCGTCTCGGCTCATCTTTGCTCAATGACAACGCAATGAGGCCTCCCCAACCTGTTAATCGTCTCGACCTCCCGTGGCGGAGCTCCTAGTCAAGGTTCGTGCTCAGTGCTAGGCTTGGCACTCGTTGATTGGTATGCTCCTCAGTTGTGCCTGGGATTCGATACGCACGCAGGTGCGGCGCGCTAGGCTGTTTGCTGAGTCTTGGTATTGTGATCCTCGATAACACCCCTCTCTACTTGTGCCTCATGGTGATGGACCTTCTGCCTGCTAGCTTTTCTTAGATAATGGGCTCATGGTCTTTGTTTGTTCAGTAGTGCACAAACATCATATGGCCGCCTCTCGCAGGCGAGACCCATCTTTCCCTCTGTAATTTCTTATGTATCCTGACCGATGTCAACCGCTGGGGTGGACAGGAGCCTGGTCTTGTAACCGATTTTTGAAGTAATAATATTCAGGTGGGGATTCTCTCCCCCCCGGTGACCGCTTCAAAAAAAAATCACCATTTTCCATTTTTTTTGCCCCGCGGAGGGAAAAAATGATTTGTTACCAGGAACTGGTAGGGTAAAAGCAAAATGTATCTAAATTTAGAGTGACAAAAACTAGTGTGGCAAAAACAAAATTTCCCACGTCGAGTATGTTTCTTGTGTCTTTTAAAAACAAATCGGTTTTATCGACCAACTAATTAAAATACAACCTATTAAATTGAAATTGAAAACACACATAACAATAGAGATCCCAAATAAAACTAGAGTTCTCACAAAAACGTCGAGGTCATTGTCTCTAACTCGTCATTTTGCATATTGACACTCCTCCATAACTCTGGTAAAAACAACACACAGGATCAACCATGTGCAAGGCCCAGATGTTCACGTGCTTGTTCTCGACGTTTCTGCGCGTGGGGGTTGCTTCTCGTGATCAAGATATGCTCCCGTGGGATGCCTCAATCGACGGCAAACGACGAGTCAATTGAAATTAAGTTTGGACCTTAGGCCTTTTTGTTTGCCATTCATCCCGATACCGCGTCACGTCCGCCTTGCAGGTCATGTTTCGTGTTCCATCAACATGCATTCGTTCTAATGTGGCGACGCCTTCCCGACTCACGCGTTCTAACTTCCGAAGGCAAAATGCATCAACACTTCCTAACTCGTCAAGACATGATAAAACTTTAGGTTTCTTGTTTACTTCATATAGGATGTGATCCTTGGATGGTAGGATTGATGGTTGCTCTTGCTAATGCACTTAAGAATGGACATAGGCCGTATATATGCATCAATTTGATGCAAAGGCCGGGTGTTGTCCCCCAAAAAACTTAAGAATGGACAACGTAAAGAAATTGATGGAGAGGAATTGGTTGGAGAATTATTTTGTCACTTAAGGAATATATGAGTCCTCTTGATATGCCAAAGCTATATAAGTTGTCGGTTCGATCGGCGCACCCCGAAAGAGGTCGTCTAGCAGTAAGTCAAGGAAGCAGGCGCAGACTTGTTGTGTCAGTCGTGGTTACTAGAGGGGCCTTTGCAACTTGAACTGCAAAAGCTAGGTCGTGTGACATTGCAACTCAAGTGCAAGTGGTGGTATGTCGGGTGCCGCCCCAAACCGTGGTCTCGATGGAACACGCAAGTGGCAGAGCGGAGGAAGTCAAGATGGTGATTCCAAGAATTTGATGACATTGCGAGTGTTTGACTCGAGTCTTGTTGGTGACAAGATTGTTCTGGCATTTGTTGTGTACGTACCGGGAGTCACATTTGGTCCAGGGTCTTGCAGAATGGATGCATGTTCCCCTCTGGTAGCGCCCCGAGCATGCTCCTCGTCAAAATTTCTTCTCTCAAACAATGGCGGGGGACCGTCCTTGTTCGGCGAAGCAGGTTACCATTGGTTTTTGTTTGTATAGTTGGCATCCTTTGTGACCTTTGTCGCACAATCAACAGGAGTGGGTGTCACCATGTTGTTTCAGTTGAGTGGGCTTGACCATGTGTTGAGTGGGCGTGACCCTGGTGAAAGGACAAGGATGTCGCCTAGAGGGGAGTGAATAGGCGATTTAAAAAAAAATCGGTTTAGGCTTGATAATTGCAGAATAAAACTAGGTGTTTAAATTAACAAGCCAACAACCTAAATAAACTAGCACTACTAGGAAATAGGCTTTCTGTGGAACCACATTTTGTGGCGCACCAAAATGGCCGTGTGATGCAAGTAAAATGCATACATGAACTTTGCACTATATTACTTATATTTCAGTCATATTTGCATCATATAAGGGTTATATCACTGTTTTATAATGATTTTGGGAATATTTGATATGTTTCCTATTTTTTATGGAATTAACCCTGCGCAGGCAGAAAACCCTATTTCTATATTTTAATGTTTCAGGGACCCAAACGACGTCCAAATGACCTGGAAATTTACGAGCATCAGTTTTTGGAAGGAAGAAGACTTGGAGCGAAGGAAGCGAACAAGCGGAGGCCCGAGGCCCAAAAGGGGTGGCCCACGCGGCCAGGTACAGGCCGCGTGGGACCCACCATCTTGGCCCTCGGAGCTCCGTTGCCGTCGATCTTTCCTCCACCGACTCCGTTTTGACCTAAAACCCTATAAAAATAGTCCCCCGACGTTCTCTGGAAGGAGCGCCGCAGAAACACAGAAACACCGAAACAGAGACCTGGAGTTGCAGATTGGAGGGGGAAAACTCCGGCGGGGCGCTGCCGGCGTGGTCTCCATCTCCAACGACTTCTCCACCGTCTCCATGATGAAGAGGGAGTAGTCCACCTCTGGACTATGGGTTTGTGGAAGTAACTTATGTATCTCTCTCTCTCGAGCTTCACTAATTAGTACCGTATGAGCTGCTGAACATGATTACGGTCATCTATGTAATACCTTTGTGGTGGATCTTTTTATGAGTTAATATATGTTTGAGATTGCAATGGTTTTGTTTCAGTTATGAAAGTAGATGCATATTATGTACCCCGTTCTTATTTACTTGTCATGATCAAGCATGTTTATGAGAGCGTGTGAGGGGGAACGTGTGCATTAGTTGGAGTAACGGGGGGTGGCTAGTGCAGTGAACGTGAGAGAAAGTTCTGCGATCCACTTGGGTATCTTACCTTACTTTGTTGCCTCACTAGGGATAAAAAGAAATACCATGCTACCGGAGATGTGGGTGTGACCATTGCCACTACTCCATGACTAGATCTAGCATGTTCTTATTTTAACTTCATGTCATGATACTTATTGCTATACTCTGAGTTATCTTAATTACTGAGGTGTTATGATTTAGTTCGCATCTTGGTGGAGTATAAGAGAGACTAATAACCAAAAGGTCTCTATGTTAGGACGTGATGCCCATATAATTATAACTTGTCATTAAACTGTTGTGTTGCAATCTCATATGTCAACTCTAGTGTTCCATTGTCTACCACTTTATTAAAGAGAGAGTGCATTTGTGAAACCATGAACCCCGGTCCATTTTTAATCATAAGAAACACCTTTCCAACCACTTTTACCACTTTTCCATTTTCTGCCATTTAAAAATCCGAAAATACAAAAACACTTTTACATCTTGCATTCATCATAAAAACCCAAAAATATCATTTATCATTGCTACCACCATCCTTGCATATTTATTTACCACCATTGCATATTTATTTCTTGTTTGCATTGCATATTATCTTGATATCATTCTCACACCTTGTGCTTGACAACCACTAGGTGAGGTTGAGGACCAAAACATTTACTTTGTTTTGTAGGTAACCAAAAGAAGGATAGGAAAGATAAATCTTCACTACTGATTCCCCGAGAGTTCGATATTAAACCCTCGAGTCACCCCTCGTGGGGAAAACACGTCTTCCACTTACTACACACTCTGCACTTGGAGTCTCAACCTAACCCATTTACTTTTCACGCAGGTAACTACGTGAAGGGCCATCAAGACTGTTTTCTGGCGCCGTTGCCGGGGAATCATTGCTGAAAGGTTTATCCAAGGATATCTCACCAAGTCAACTTCATCACCAACTTGTGCTAACACCTAAGCTTGGGGAGGTTGCACCTACGTGAGCATCATCTTATCCATCTTTACCTTCAAAGCAATTTATCTTGTTTTGTCATTGTCTTGCATATTTATTTTCAGTTTTGCATAAAAAATTAAAAAACACATAAAAACTTGCTAAAATGGGAGAAAGAACTAAGTTGTGTGATTACACAAACACTCCAAATGATCAATTTATTGCTAGGCCCATTGCCACACCTAAGATAAATGCTGAGAGTTATGAAGTAAGTCCTAGTTTGTTGAACTTGATAACTAGGGAACAATTTGGCGGTAGTGCTATGGAGGATGCCTCTATGCATCTTCATGATTTTGTTGAAATATGTGACATGCAGAAATTTAAAAATGTGGAAAGTGATATTCTAAAACTGAAGTTATTTCCTTTCTCACTTAGAGGAAAAGCTAAAGAGTGGCTGCATTCATTACCTATTGATAGCATTAAAACTTGGGATGATTTAAAAGAAGCTTTCATTAAGAAATACTATCCTCCTGTTAAAATTTTGCAAAATAGAAACAACATTCTTTCTTTTAGGCAAAATGAAAATGAACATGTTGCTATGGCTTGGGATAGGATTAAACTTATGCTTAGAACTTGTCCATCACATGGGGTCAACGAATGGACCATATTACACTCTTTTTACAATGGTCTAAATTACATGTCTAGAAATATTCTTGATTCTGCTGCTGGAGGTGCGTTTATGGGAAAAACTATAGTAGAAGCTAAGAACATATTGGAAAGCATTTTGCAAAACTATAGTCAATGGCATACTGATAGAGCACCTAATCCTTCTAAGAAAGTGAACTCCATAGAAGAAACAAATGATTTGTCATCTAAAATGGATACTATTCTTGCTTTCATTAATAAACAAAATATTGAAAATGTGCCTTTGCAAGAATAGTTGGTAATAATCCTGAAAATATTGATGTCAACTTCATTAGGAACTATGGTAATAATGGGTATGGTAACAACAATTATAACTCTTATAATAAACCCCCATATGTGCCAAACAAATATACTACTAGTGGTAATGTTTCTAGTGATTTGGAAAACACCATTAGATCATTTATATCTACTCAAAAGGAGCTTAATAAGGAATTTATATCTAAGTTTGAAAAACAAGACTCTTTGTTTGAAAGGGTAGATCAGCTCACTAAGGAAGTTTCCTCATTAAAGAACACCATTATAGCTCAAAAACATGAGGAAACAATTAAATATTGTCAAGAGGTTATAAATAAATCTTGGGAACATATTCATGAGCAAGAGAGAATTGCTAAGGAAACTATTATGGTAGTGAAAGAGAGAAAAGTTGAGGAAGTTAAAATGCTTAGTGAAGTAAAGGAACCATTGCTTGACTTAGAGAATTGTAGCTTGCATGAATTAATATCTATCTTACAAAAATTTGCAAGTGATCCTTCTATTAATGTTAACCAAGCTGGTTTTGGTTCTTATATTGCTAATCATGTCTTAAAAGAAAAGATTGCTAGGTACAACCAAGAGGCTATGATACCACCTAAGCTTGGGGATATATGGATTCCCAAAGTCCTAGTAACCATTGGAAAAGAGACACACCATGCTATACTTGATCTAGGATCTAGTGTCTCTGTTTTATCTAAAGAACTATATGAAGTACTTGAATTGAAAAATCTTGAAAAATGCTCTATTGAACTTGCACTTGCTGATGATTCCATTAAACATGCTTTAGGAAAGTAAGTGATGTTATGGTAGAGTTACATATGACATTTGTGCCTGTTGATTTTCTAATCATGGATATGGGGAATAAAACCTCTAGTCCAATTATTCTTGGAAGACCTTTTCTTCGTACTACAGGTGCTATCATTGATTCAAAAGAAGGGAATGTGAAGTTTCAGTTTCCACACAAGAAGTGCATGGAACACTTCCCAAGGAAGAGGGCACACCATTCAAGCTCCCTCATGAGCTTCGTCCACAATAAACATCAAGTAAGAAGCCTAGCTATATGGCTATAAAGAAAGCGCTTTACGGGAGGCAACCCGGTTGTTTTTATTTGTGATTTTCTTTGTGTCCTCTTGCTGTAACAAGAGACTTAGTGTTTAGTTTAGTTTCTGGAATTTTTAATAAAGTGCCAAGTTTTACTCATTTTGGTTGAAAAGTTGCTTATAGCGTTCGGAGATTTTATTCCTGCACGAATCTGTGCACGGTATGATTTTTAATTCTTATTCTGTAACTCCGAATGAGCTCATATTTGAACTGTAGTGCAACTTTTCATCCTCTGTATGCATGAATTTTTCGGAATTTTCCGACAAAGTTAAGTAGGGTAGAAAAATACGTTTAGCTGCTGCTGTTTTTCTGGACAGATTCTGTCCCATTTTGTTTGATGCATGCTTAGAACTTTTAACTTGAATCTTTTTGATCCAATTGAGTTTATGAGTAGGCATACAACATTATACACTTTCTGGACATTCATATGAATTTTTGTCTAAGGATTATATGCAGCAAGAAATCTATTTGTTTATCACTACTAATGCACCCCACAGAAAAAGAAATGGGAGAAACGGTGTTTTGAAGTTTTTTCACAGGGATTAGAGGAGATGCACCAAGAGCTATCCAAGGATGGTGAAGACCATAAGCTTGGGGATGTGAAGACAACCCCACTGGACCTACACACTCTCGGTTTGCACACGTCTAACTTCTGTTTTTCGATCGAAACACTTTATCGCATAAACTTGGAGCGTCTTTTTGTTTGTTTAGGTTGATTTTTATTTTGTGAGACCACCACACTATCATTTATATATGAGAGAGCTACTGGAAATTTGGGTTGAATTATGTTGGATGCTATTATAAGATTGGGAAAAGGGATGTTGAGTTGATTTTAAAAGATACATATAATTGCATGATTCATGAGCTTGTTAATGAGTAATAATTTGCAAGTATTTTATCAAGAGCTATCTTTTATTCATGTTTTGATGCTAAATGTTATTTACCTTGTTTTAACATGGATTAGTTAGTTCTATGGACACTCATGCATGCATTTAGATGGTCAACTTTCTCCCTCTTGCTAGCCCAAAAATTCCAACAAGCAAAAACTTGTTTCCAACACCTTCAACCAAAGTTTTTCCAGTGAGTCCACCATATCTACCTATTAGCTTTATGCTATTCCGAGTATGTTTATCATGATATTTGTGTTATCTATACCTCTGAATGAAAATGCTTATGTTGTTATTGTTATGGGAAAAGTTGGTTATATAGCTCTCTCGAACTTGATGCACACTTTACTTTCATTGCATAAATAAAATATGACCCATTGTGATTAAAATTATGATGTTGTGGCTTGACAAATGTCTTTGGTTGAGAGTTAGCTCATATGTGCTGTCACATGGCAAGCTTTCAACATTGCACTTCATCTCATTTAGTTGATATCATGTACTTTTGTTTATGGATGCTTACCATGGGTGAAATAAATGTGGAAATGAAGTGAGTTTAAATGAGTTTGTATAAATGGTTAGAGAGACGCCTGGGCCGCTAATCTAAGCCATGCATCATTCATGGTGGAAATTTACTTACATGCTATGGTGAACCTTCTGTGATACACCTTACAATAAAAAGCTATCTAATGGTAAATAAAAAGGGTGTTGAGATTGTTCATTGTGTTTGTTTGTCTTGTCATTTTGATATGGGCTTGTTCCATATCCTGGGACAAGAGGTACCCCAGTTGACGCTCTTAATGATACTATTATTACTTACAATGATATTTAACTTGAACTTGCTTTGTTTTCCAAGTTGAGTAACACATGGAGTAGGTACTTGTATTCAAGGGGCATGAGACTTTCAACCTGTACTTTGTCAAGCACACTACTCGTATTTGCTTTCACTTTAAACTTAATCATTCAAGATGCTATGATAGGGGAATGAGAGCTTGACACCAAGGATTACCATATTACAATCATTGACTTAAGTAGAGAAGTTAGATGAAATTATTCATGCTTTACCTCTACTCATATATATATCTTTCCAAAGTGTCCACCTTTTATATTCAGATTTTCATCAATACTCTATGACCATTGTAGGATGTTCTTACTTATTATTATGCATACATGTGGTCCATAGTACTTTTCTCTTATGTTACACTTTGTGAATTATCATTGAACATCCTTGCATTGAATACTTGATATCACTTCATAAACTATCTTGCATATTGCTACTCCTTTTAAGAATGAATCATTTGACTCTATGTAGCAATAGTAATCATCTTTGATATCCATTGTAGTATTAAATTGCAAAGTCCATGTTAGTTTTATCACCTTCATACTCGAGGACGAGTATAGGTTAAGCTTGGGGATGTTGATGCATGTAAAATGCATACATGAACTTTGCATTATTTTACTTATATTCCAGTCATATTTGCATCATATAAGGGTTATATCACTGTTTTATAATGATTTTGGGAATATTTGATATGTTTCCTATTTTTTATGGAATTAACCCTGCGCAGGCAGAAAACCCTATTTCTATATTTTAATGTTTCAGGGACCCAAACGACGTCCAAATGACCTGGAAATTTACGAGCATCATTTTTGGAAGGAAGAAGACTTGGGAGCGAAGGAAGCGAACAAGCGGAGGCCCGAGGGCCAAAAGGGGGCCCACGCGGCCAGTACCTGGCCGCGTGGGACCCCCTCTTGGCCTCGGAGCTCCGTTGCCGTCGATCTTTCCTCCACCGACTCCGTTTTGACCTAAAACCCTATAAAAATAGTCCCCCGACGTTCTCTGGAAGGAGCGCCGCAGAAACACAGAAACACCGAAACAGAGACCTGGAGTTGCAGATTGGAGGGGGAAAACTCCGGCGGGGCGCTGCCGGCGTGGTCTCCATCTTCTCCAACGACTTCTCCACCGTCTCCATGATGAAGAGGGAGTAGTCCACCTCTGGACTATGGGTTTGTGGAAGTAACTTATGTATCTCTCTCTCTCGAGCTTCACTAATTAGTACCGTATGAGCTGCTGAACATGATTACGGTCATCTATGTAATACCTTTGTGGTGGATCTTTTTATGAGTTAATATATGTTTGAGATTGCAATGGTTTTGTTTCAGTTATGAAAGTAGATGCATATTATGTACCCCGTTCTTATTTACTTGTCATGATCAAGCATGTTTATGAGAGCGTGTGAGGGGGAACGTGTGCATTAGTTGGAGTAACGGGGGTGGCTAGTGCAGTGAACGTGAGAGAAAGTTCTGCGCTCTACCTTACTTTGTTGCCTCACTAGGGATAAAAAGAAATACCATGCTACCGGAGATGTGGGTGTGACCATTGCCACTACTCCATGACTAGATCTAGCATGTTCTTATTTTAACTTCATGTCATGATACTTATTGCTATACTCTGAGTTATCTTAATTACTGAGGTGTTATGATTTAGTTCGCATCTTGGTGGAGTATAAGAGAGACTAATAACCAAAAGGTCTCTATGTTAGGACGTGATGCCCATATAATTATAACTTGTCATTAAACTGTTGTGTTGCAATCTCATATGTCAACTCTAGTGTTCCATTGTCTACCACTTTATTAAAGAGAGAGTGCATTTGTGAAACCATGAACCCCGGTCCATTTTTAATCATAAGAAACACCTTTCCAACCACTTTTCCATTTTCTGCCATTTAAAAATCCGAAAATACAAAAACACTTTTACATCTTGCATTCATCATAAAAACCCAAAAATATCATTTATCATTGCTACCACCATCCTTGCATATTTATTTACCACCATTGCATATTTATTTCTTGTTTGCATTGCATATCTTGATATCATTCTCACACCTTGTGCTTGACAACCACTAGGTGAGGTTGAGGACCAAAACATTTACTTTGTTTTGTAGGTAACCAAAAGAAGGATAGGAAAGATAAATCTTCACTACTGATTCCCCGAGAGTTCGATATTAAACCCTCGAGTCACCCCTCGTGGGGAAAACACGTCTTCCACTTACTACACACTCTGCACTTGGAGTCTCAACCTAACCATTTACTTTTCACGCAGGTAACTACGTGAAGGGCCATCACCGTGCGCCACAAAAAAGATTCTGTGGCGCACCCCAGGTGTTGCGCCACAGAAAGTTTGGGCATTTTGTGGCGCACAGAGGACACATGCACAGAGAGATGCGCCACAGAAATAGGGTGGGTCCCACAGCCAACGTTTGGATTGCATCCTCTGGTGACTTTTCTGTGGCGCATAGGCCAGATGCGCCACAGAATGTGTCATTTCTGTGGAATTTGTCCTTTCTGTGCTGCATGGGGTGGGATGCGCCACAGAAAGGACACATTCTGTGGCGCATGCGCATGAGGCCATGCGCCACAGAAATCAGCAATTCTGTGGCGCACCAGGCCCCATGCGCTACAGAATTTTGTTTTGAAATCATATCCCACCCCCCGGTGGATCGCCTTTTTAGTTTTGCAAAAACTCAAAGAAAATGTTAAAACTTTCAAAAAATAAAATCCTATGAGATTTATTTAGGTTTTAGTGTCTAGTTTGTATAAAAAATTTGAAATATGAATTTTGACCTTTTGCAAAAACCAGAAAAAAATGTAAAACGGCCATAACTTTTGCATACGACGTCAAAAAAATG
Organism: Poa pratensis; assembly: GCA_947311845.1. Taxonomy (NCBI): domain Eukaryota; kingdom Viridiplantae; phylum Streptophyta; class Magnoliopsida; order Poales; family Poaceae; genus Poa; species Poa pratensis. The sequence continues at coordinate 142,500,051 of CAMZMU010000041.1, forward strand.
CGTTTAATATATCAAAAAAAAAACTAGAGAAAAATTGGAGCTCGATTTCACCTAGGTTTACCTGGTGAACTTTTCTCAGATCCTCGAAATTCCAATAGGAAAAATGTTATTTCAAAAAGAAGATTTTTTCTACAAAATTAAAAAAATTTAAAAAATTCAAATTTTTTGGATTTGTTGAATTTTTGGATTTTTTGAAGTTTTCTGGATTTTTGAATTTTTTGGGATTTTTTGAATTTTTTGAATTTTTTTGATATTTTGAATTTTCTGAGTTTTATTGGATTTTTGAACTTTCTTTTGAAACTTTTGAAGTTTTTAATTTTTTTAAATTTTAAAAACACATATATGTACATACCACACATATATACACATATCACATATAAACTACACACATATATACACATACACAAGGGTTAAGAGGGTTGATATGATAATATTATCAATAAGAACTTGAGTAGCATAAGGGTAGCTGAATTGAATAGAACTTAGAAGTTAAGCGTGTTTGGGTTGGAGCAATCTAAGGATGGGTGACCTAGTGGAAGTTATCATTTGAGATATGCTTGGAGTGTTAAAAAGGTTTAAAAAAATTCAAATATTTAGGGTTTTTCAAAAAAAAAACTTTTCTGATTTTTTTAAATTTTTTGAGAATCCAGATCTAAATCTGGCCGTCCTTTTTTTTTTAAAAAAAAAAATCTGTCTCGCATGGGGTAGTGGTGCGCCACAGAATTGTGGTTTTATGTGGCGCATCTGGGGTGCGCCACAGAATTAAAATTTTGTGGCGAGAATTCTGTGACGCACCCACCATGCGCCACAGAATGCAAAAATGGTGCACCACAAAAAGCCTATTTCCTAGTAGTGTAGACTCACCTATGTGCACCAACAACTTATGCTAAGCAAGGCAAGCAACAAAGTGCATAAGTAAAGAGCTCGGGTATAGAAATAACCGAGGCACGCGGAGACGAGGATGTATTCCTGAGTTCCTCCTTTTTAGGGGAGTACGTCTCGTTGGAGGGGTGTGAGTTTCAAACTCAAGACGCCACAAATGGCCTCACCCTATTCTCCGATGAACCTTGCCCAAAAGCTCGGTTCACCTTCCAGTATTGATTTCCCTTTTGGGCGGAAATCGAGTCCCGTACAACAATCTTGAGGCACAACCCACAAAAGGATTGGGAGCTCCCAAGTGGCCACAAAAGGCCTCAACCGCCACAAAAGGCTTCTAGGTCCAAAGACCCAAGAGTAACAAGCTCATAAACTTTCACTTCCACGAATCCTCGTGGAGAGCACAAACCGATGCACAAAAGCAATGTCAAGAACACAAGAAGTGCTCAAATCCTTCACTCTCAAATCCCACCAAAAGCAACTAATGCTTATGGAGGGAGAAGAGAGGAAGAACAAAGAAGAGAACCACACAAGAACTCCAAGTTCTAGATCCACTAGGTTCCCCTCACTTAGAGGAGAGATGGATTGGTGGAAATATAGATCTAGATCTCCTCTCTCAAATCCCTCAAAGATATGAAATAATCATGGGAGGAATTGAGAGAGAGGCAAGCTTTCCAAGGTCAACAATGAAGGTGAGAGAGGGGAAATTTCGTGCTTGGAAGAGCTGGCCCCTTGGGGAAGAAGGGGGGCCTTTTTATAGGTCCCCAGAAAAAGAGCCGTTGCAGGAAACTTACACCGAAGACTTCGGTCCAGGAGGGTCGAGACTCCAGCCTGGGCGGAGACTCCGGACCCCGAGGGGCGGAGACTCCAGCCCCAACCGGAGACTCCGGGGTCACTCCGAACCAACTCCGGACCAAAGGCAGAGAGCGCCGACCGGTGGAGTTCTTCGCTCCAAAACTTGATGGGCCGGAGACTCCGGCCCCTGAGCACCCCCGAGGCCGGAGACTCCGGCCTAGGCAAAACAGCAGCAAAATAGCAAAACCTGAAATGCAATAACTTTCTCGCAGGCCGGAGTTTCCGGCCCTCCTGGACCGGAGTCTCCGGTGTAAGTTTTCTGCAACGGCTCTTTTTCTGGAGACCTATAAAAAGGCACCCCTTCTTCCCCAAGGGGCCAGCTCTTCCAAGCACGAAATTTCCCCCTCTCTCACCTCCATTGTTGACCTTGGAAAGCTTGCCTCTCTCTCAATTCCTCCCATGATTTTTGCATATCTTTGAGGGATTTGAGGAGATATATATCTATATTTCCACCAATCCATCTCTCCACTAAGTGAGGGGAACCTAGTGGATCTAGATCTTGGATTTCTTGTGTGGTTCTCTTCTTTGTGCTTCCTCTCTTCTCCCCCCATAAGCATTAGTTGCTTTTGGTGGGATTTGAGAGTGAAGGACTTGAGCACTTCTTGTGTTCTTGCCATTGCTTTTGTGCATCGGTTTGTGCTCTCCACGAGGATTCGTGTAAGTGAAAGTTTGTGAGCTTGTTACTCTTGAGTCTTTGAACCCTAGACGCCTTTTGTGGCGGCTGAGGCCTTTTGTGGCCACTTGGGAGCTCCCAATCATTTTGTGGGTTGTGCCTCAAGATTGTTGCACGGACTCGATTTCCGCCCAAAAGGGAAATCAATAGTGGAAGGTGAACCGAGCTTTTGGGCAAGGTTCATCGGATAATCGGGTGAGGCCATTTGTGGCGTCTTGAGTTTGAAACTCACACCCCTCCAACGAGACGTACTCCCCTAAAAAGGAGGAACTCGAGAATACATCCTCGTCTCCGCGTGCCTCGGTTATTTCTATACCCGAGCTCTTTACTTATGCACTTTGTTGCTTGTTTTGCTTAGCATAAGTTGTTGATGCACATAGGTGAGCCTAGTTTATTTAGGTTGTTGGCTTGTTAATTTAAACACCTAGTTTTATTTCGCAACTATCAAGTCTAAACCAGGAAAGTTTTAAATCGCCTATTAACCCCCCTCTAGGCGACATCCTTGTCCTTTCACCTGGGGTGTTGATGCTCGCGTGGACTTGACATAGTTGCATATGTTTTTTATCCGGTTAATTGACTGACAACTTCTTCTTACTCAAAAATAAGTCAAAGTCTTTGACTCGGTTTAAAACAAACAAACATATCAGGTTGTCATTGTGCATGATACCCTTCTGTGTTTTCCTTTTTTCGAGAACCCTGCATTTCCCTATTTGAAAGTGATAAGTTTTCACACTTTCAAATCTATGTAGTTTTGAGATCAATTACGCTAGTCTGATGTTAAATTTAGAATTCAATATATATGGTTTCCCAGTCCATTATTTTGTGCTGGCTAACTCCTTACTAAGTAAGTAGTGTGGCCTAGCCTGTTACTCTGGCTGACAGACTGCTCATATCCATGAGCATCAGATTTGTGCATGTAATACATCAGCTGCTACATCATTTTGCTTGTTGCTTCATGCTCGGAACTACACAATATTTGCAATTTTGTCGTACATGTTGAACTGTTCTTGTGCCAAACATATTTGAAGCGACCATATGCTTTAACCTAGATCATATGTGGTGAAATACTAATACGAAACAGCTCTGGACCATCATGCCCGGAAAAGCATATCAAAAAAAAAAAAAATTGAACGAGAGGAGTACAAACCTGCGTACAATCAGAGGATACAAACAGAAAAAACAAACGCAGATTCATACAGAGAGTGCTCAGCACAAAGCACTACAGCAGCGAAGAACTGCTGAACCACCAGAGCTCCTCTACGCCGACGAACACCGGAGAAGAAGAGACCAAACCTCGAGCCGTCTGGAAGAAGGAGGACCTCCAACGTTGAAGAAGACCACATGATCCACTCGCCGCAAGCGACGAGATCTTGTCGATGAACAAGCACGACCAAGCCACCCCCACGACCAGCTCCAGCACCACCTGCCGCCGGATGGCCAAGCCGTGCCAGAACCACCACCACCACGCCAACCTTCCCAGCGCCAGAGCCGAGCACGCAACCTCTCCGCTCCGGAACTCCACCTCCAGGTGACTCCTCCCCTCGCCTCCACGGCCGGCGGAGAAGCCACGAAGAAACATAATCCAGAGGAACCACCAAAAGCAAGCGCGCCGCCACCGCAGCTCCACCCCTCGCCACCACGGCCGGCCAGGGGAGGCAGAGGCACACGCCAGCAGCAACGACTCCTGTACAAGCCCCATGGCTCCACAGTGACGCCGGAGAACTCATCACTGCGACGGCGGAGCCAAGGCACAAAAGCCACATCGAGGTCATCACCGCCGCCACAACCACCTCGATTGGCCACCAGGCTCACAGATCTGGCTGTTGCCTGCAAGCAGGCCACCAGCAGCAAACTAGGAGCAAACTTATTCAGCATCGCCGCCATCTCCGCCGAGAGCAGAAAGACGGCGAGCACGAAAACTAAGCAACCTAGCTAACCTAAACTAGCTGCACAAGGGTCCGGCCGACGATTCGACCCCCTCCCCCCTCCGAAGGCCCCGAGGCCGACGGGAAGGAGGAGGGCGGCGAAATCGCCAGCAAGAAACGAGGTCGCCTTCGGGTCGCCGCTCTCTACTGTAGCAGGGAGGGGATAAGACCGAAGCGAGACAGGTCAGTTTTGAAAAGCATATCAAATGTTTACCTGACGTGTAGAGATATGCAGTGCATCCATGAAAATCGTAGAGACATGCAGAACATTCATGAAAATATGTATTCAGTTAGTAAGATACGTAGTGTTGTTATAGTACATAGGATTGTCGTGCATCTATAATATGTGATATATGAGACTTAACTTGCTACACCAATGCTCTACTGTATTATTTATTTCATTTTGATAGGAAACTGTGTACTACGAGAAAATCTCAGAGAATTCATTGTACACACCACGCCTTATACACCAGTACTAGCATTTACCGCAATATGTCCTCTTCATCGATCCTTCAAACCGCAATATTTACCGCAATATATATATACCCCTGCTATTCTACACTCCCTTGTAGAATAAGTATTCTGGTCAACTTTCGGAACTTCCGTTTAAATAATAGGTGAACTTCCGGACGGAACACTTAGATTCGGTGAGTTTTTCTATCGCGGTTTTCAAACCGTTTGTCGGATTGAAGCAAATGATACGCCGTTGGAAGGTATGGAAAATGCGCACCTTTTTTACTTCTACAAGATTTTGAAATTAGTTACGGTTTTAAAACAATTTTAAATATACGAAACACTGTTTTTCACGTATTTTCCTCGTTTTCGTACTGTTTTGGACGCCATTTTCAAACCGTTTGTCGGACTGAAGCAAATGATATGCCGTTGGAAAGATATGAACAATGCGCACCTTTTTCACTTCTACCAGATTTTGAAATTAGTTACGGTTGTAAAGTAATTTTGAATATACGAAACACTGATTTTCGCGTTTTTTCTTCGTTTTCGTACTGTTTTGGACGCCATTTTCAAACCGTTTGTCGGATTGAAGCAAATGATACGCCGTTGGAAAGATATGGAAAAACCGCATCTTGACTATCTCAGGTCAATTTTCGTAATTCATCACGGAATAAGAGCAGTTTGAAAAATCGGGAATTCTGTTTTCTGGACTTTCATGTCCAGCGGACAGTATTTTTAAAATTACTTTCAAACGCTTATCGAAACGTAACAAATGATATTGCGTTGGAAAGATATTGACTAGACGCAACTTTTTCGTATAGAAATGTTTTCGAAATTCTTTACGGTTGGTGATTAATTTTGAAAAATACAAAAAATGGAGAAATGAGAGACATGAGAATCGATTTGAAATTAGCACGTTTGTCGTGCTCGGATTGGGAAAATCAGTACGTGTGAGTCAAATTAGACTAATATCCTTGGTAATAACACGTGGCGCCGATCTATTTGGACAAACGGAGCTCGTATCGATGATTTCTATGCTTAAATTTCCGCCCCGAAAAACAGAGTATAATGAACTTCCTCTGTATACGGTTTTGAACTTCAGTTTAGTCTGTTGCTGAACTTCCATTTAGTCTGATAGTTAACTTCCGATCGCGATTTATTTTCACGCGGATAAGTTGGTATTCTGAGTGAACTTCGATATCATGTACATTGAACTTCGATTTTTTTTAGAGTGAACCTCAGCGTATTGTTTTTTCTAGATTCTTTTTACTCGTGAATAAATTAATTTTTTCTTTAATAAAAAAGTGAATCTCCGTCATGAATGAAATGAACCCCCGACCTGTAATGGTGAACCTCCTTCTCAGAAAATATTAACAGTTTTTACTCACGAATGAATTTTAGTTTTATTGTTAGGAAAAATGTGAACCTCGGGTATGGACAAATCGAACTCCTGTTTTAATCTTTCCGCGATAAAAAATTATTTTCGTTTTGAAAATAAACATTTTAGGAATCGCAGAAGTAAGGAAAATGAACTTCAGGCGGTGTTCAAAGCGAACTCCCAATAAAGTAGTAAACTCCCAATAAAGTAGTAAACGTCAAACGCATTTTAATATGATTTTCTGACGCGTTCATGTTGAATTCCTGCTTAGTACAAAGTGAACCTCTAGAAACTTAAGTATGAACTTGCTTCTATGATCCGGATGAACTTCCGATAAAAGAGTAATTATCCGACGCGGTCGAGTAGAACTGAACTCACGATCTAAAAATAGCGAACCTCCGGGTTGGACGATATAAACTCCCGATTCCGAACTAGTGAACCTCCGGGATGGAATAGATTTAAAAAAGATGCAGCATAGCACTTAACTTTAGATGTGCAGTAAACTAAACTTCAGTTGTACACTACACTGAGCATGGAACGTCATACACACCCGCATAGATGTGAGGGCTGGCGAACTACCACAGCACGGGCCGATGAACTCCCAGTCGCACACCACCAAACCGCTTGCTGCACACCAACAGAACGCCTCTGCGCCTCCACGTTGTCCTATGCGCCTGCACACAAAAAAAAGTTGACTCAAGTCAAGTCTGCAAGGTAAAGTCTGAAGCAAGAATAATCCAATACAAAGATTTGTATGGAGTATTACTAATGCAGAATACGGGCAAGAAAACACTAGCAGATGCCATTACTAGTAGATGCACAATCAACCGTATTTACACTGTTTGCTGAAACGAACTGCTATTTGTTTGTTAAATTGAGCTGTGACAGGAAAATTCGCTAGCCATCTAGAGCGGAGGGAATTAGCTTGCTAGAACATGGTATTAAGTCGGGTATTAACACAAACATTTGTTGGGCAAACATATACTAACACCTGAACAGAACAGCCGCTGCATAAGGAGGTTGCAATGACATAATCGGCAGGCTGGAGACGGTGGTAGGGCGGCTACCGGCGGCAGGTCTCGTCAGGAAGTTCAGAGGGTCTCGTGTGTTTTATCCATCTGAAGTATTCACGTATTTATGTTGTGAGTTAGTACAAAATCCAGGTTGAACGAGCTGCAGAACTCAACTAAGAATCCTACGGAATAACTATATCAGTAGTACTTCTATAGCCGAAGGCAAACTGAACTTTTGTGTTTTGTCATGCACCGATGCACACCTGACGGAACTAATTCGGTCTGTAGAGCTATCTTTTACAGTTGGTAATTAAACAAGATTTGCACACTAGAGCGAACAGCTCTTAGGTGGTGGCTAGCTTGCCGCAGGCATGGTCAACATCGGCCCTTTCCGATTCAGGCGTGGGCGCTTGGCAGACTTGCAGCAGTGTGCAAGAACCTGTAGCCACAGGACCAGCACGAATGCAGGTGAAGGGCAGGACCAAATGACTTGGAGAGCAGAGGCGCAAGCAGTAGCTGGCCTGTGCGACTCGATCCTGCAGCTTAGCTCGTGGCTGGATGCCAGAGCTTCATCACTGAACCTCCATCACTGCGACTCTCCGCTTTGGACCTCCAAACGCTGATCTGAACCTCCCATTACCAGCTGCAAAAGCAAGAAGCCACTACAAGGTTCAGTACCAGCTGTGGTTTTGGAGTTTAACATTACCTGTAATTCTGAATCGAAGTCAACTCGATATTCGTCTTTGACATCGTCTAGGGAACTCAAAAGAACGAGTGCCCAAAATCAGGCATCAGGGGAGCGGCAGGACCAGAGCTGCACATGCCGGCGTCTAGGCCGATTAACTACCACGGTCGGACACTATGAATCGCCGGTACAGCGCATGGTGGACTCCACGGCCGGACATGGTGAACCGCCGCTGCGACGCACGGTGAACTCCAAGCCCGGGCGCTCGCGCCGTGTTTAGTCCATCCGCAAGCATTGGGGGCCAAGGTCGGAGCAGGAGAAGAGCGAGGTCACCATGTGCTCGCGGCCGCGTTCCCAGAACTTGGTGCTTCGGGTCCGTGCAGACCTGCTTGTTTTGGAAATCCAGACGAAGTAAGGGGATGGCGCCGCCAAAACGCGGGCAGCAGGCGGCATCCGCCACGACACCCATGTACGGAGCAGCACGCTGTGGCCGACGGCGCCGGTGGAGCGTGGCACCGTCCGTCCCCCCGGCAGCTCCAAAGTTGAGAGGAGGAATGCGCTCTCTGAATCCGGCCGAATCACGCGTTGCTTCACCGTAGGATGCACGCGAGGGTAAGGCGCTTCCGGTGGAGATCGAGCAGGGGTCCTACTGAGGACGTGATGCAGGAGAACGGAAGTGGGCGGGCAGGAGCTTTCCCGGCGCCCCTCCGGACGCCGCCGGTCGCGGGGATCTGTGCGGTGACGGGAAGGTGGCGCCAGTAGCCGTGCAGGATGCAGGGGAGGTCCGCGGCCGCCGGCCACCGCGCGGGGAGGCTGGAGGTGAAGGGGCCGCGCCGGGGGAGGAATGAGGTCGGGGACGCACGGAGGAAGGAGGCCAGGGTGCGCCGGCGGAAGGGCGGCCGGGTCCGCGACGGCGGAAGGACGGGCTCACGCGGCGACGGAGCTGGGGGTGGGTTCACGCGGCGGGGGAGATCGAGCTGGGGGGCGGTCTCACACGGCGGCGGAGGTAGAGCTTGGGACGGGCTCACGCGGCAGAGGAGGTCGAGCCAACGGCAGGCTCACGCGGCGACGGAGCTGGAGGCTGGCTCACGCGGCGGTGGAGGTAGAGCTGGGGAGGGACTCACGCGGCGGCGGAGGTCGAGCCGGGGGCGGGTTCACGCAGCGACGGAAGTGGATGGCGGCGGCACGGTGGAGGTCAGTGCGAGGCCACGAAGAAGGTAAGTTAGGTGGGGCTGGGGTCGGGATAAGAAGGAAGAATAGAAAGTTGACTAGAATAGTTATTCTAGACAACTCTTAAGGGGTTGTGTAGAATAGTCATGCTCTCTATATATATATATATATATATATATATATATATATATATCAGTCATATTCACGTTGTCTATTAGTATATACACATCATGCACTATAGGATGTGTGTGGTCGAATGTCGAGTAGAATAGGAAATAGATGGAACACGGGTTGAGTAGACATGTTGTGGTGTGAATAGTAATGGAACCATGTATGTGGTGCAAGTAGAGTTCCGGTTCATTTTGTTGGAATGGTAGGCATCAGAAAAAACCTAGCCAGTGTTCAAATGCACAAATGAAATCGCTTGTCTGGACCCATGTTGTTTGACAAGCAATAGAGTAGACATGTTGTGACCAAGTGTTGTCTAAACCTTCTTTAAAGAACGCAAATCCTGGTATGTGCTCGGAGGAAGCGCTAGCACGACACTCAGGGTGTAGCTGTAGGTTGCCCCGGGTCATTCCACTATCGTTGTACCATGGCTTTGTGTCGGATTTGTACCCTTCCTTGCTCCCACCGGCCACCCAGGACCGGTCCTGCACATCTCGAACGAACTAGACATCATTTATTTATATGGAAACACTATTTTGGATTCTAATTTGTACCATTGGTAGTTTCTTTTGGACTAATGGATACCGGAAGAAAAAAATCACATAATTCACAACTTTATTTTCTGTGTAAAAGCACTACAGTCTAGTATTTTAACTAGGACGAGTAGGTTGTGTTTTGTTCGTTGCTTATAGGTGTGAAAGTGCATAGAATACGCGAACATCGAACTCTATATAGCGGTTATAAAATATATCCTCACAATAATTATTATGCACATTTTCTTTGACCATTGTTAAGACATATTTTTTTCATACTCAGCTGGTATTTTTGAGTGAACAATAATAATACTCGAAAAGTTCATATTCAAAAAAATTGTGACTAAAAAGAAGCATGGATGGATCAAGGGTCTGGAAGTTCAGCCCTTTTGAGGGAGGCTTTACTTAACTGAATCTCTTCCCAACGCATTCTGCGCTCCTCCTCTAGCAACCTCTCGGACATGTGCAGTGCATTTCGCGGGGTTAGGACATGCATGTTTACCAAATGAGGGAAGACTTGACGTGAGCCAATGAAGCGCTGCTAAGGCGCTCCGGAGGTTTCGTTCTGTTGTTTTGCTATAGTTTTGGAGGGGAAGATGAGGGTATCCTCATCGGGGGAATCTTATATAACCTAGGTAGCTAAAGAGAAAATAATAATAGTCTAAGTGGACCTCAGTCCACGTCCCACCATGGGATTTTGAGATGGCCAGCTTCAAAATCCTAGATCCACCACTGAGAAGAAGTATGGGAGTTCTGCCTGTTTTGCTTGGAGAACATCCAGAGTCGTAGGGGAGTTCTACTATGTTGTACCATGTCTTCGCGTCGGATTTCCATCAAAGGAACAGGCAGCAGCCAAAATTACAAAGTTTTTTAAAAGGAAACCAGAAGAAAGCTATAAGCCAGTCTCATCGGAAATAAGCAACGGCTAGTCGGCTACTTACTACATCATCAAGTGCTTCGCAACCAAACAAACAGCACCAACAAAAGGAATTACGAATCTCAAAAAAGAAGAAGGAATTACGTACTCCAGAAAGCTCCATCATCATTGTTCGAATCGCAAGAAGAACTAGTAGGTACTTTCGGGAAAATGAAGAATTACTAACGTGAACAACTGTAGTCTACCAACATCCGGTTGTCACAAATTTCCATCTAATTTACGTGTATCATTATTCTTTATTCCTCGAGGGTGACAGACATGCCGTGTCCTGACCAAATACAACCCGAGGATAGAACTTTTGACAATACATATGGAATTAATATATACACTTCTGCCGATTCATGTTGAACAAATCGCAGCATGCATGATTTCAAACTCACATGGTGGTGGAACTCGCTGACAAGCATATCAAATGTTTACCTGACGCAGAGACATGCGTGCATCCATTAAAATATTTATTTAGTTAGTAAGATACATAGTATAGTTATATGTAGCCATTATGTAGGATTGTCGTGCATCCATAGAAAATATGTGATGTATGAGAGTGAAGTTTATATATACAGCCATGCTACTATTGAACCGTATCCAAAATATTTTATTTTGATAGGAAATTTTACTACGAGGGCCAGAGAATTCATTCTACCCACCACACCAATACTAACATTTAGTGCAATATGTCTTCTTCATCGATCCTCCAATATATATACCAGCCATATTCGTGTTATCTATTGGTATATACACATCATCCATTATAGGATGTGTGTTGTTTAGTACAATAGGAAATAGATGGAACAATTATTCAAAGGGTACGTACAGTAATGGAACTATGTATATGGTACGGGTAGAGTTTCAATACATTTTGTTGGAATTGTAGGCATCAGAAAATAACTACTAGTCTCCAAATGTACAAATGAAAATGTTTGCCTGGATGCATGTTGTTGTATAAGCATTAGTGTAGAAATTCTCTGACTGAGCGTTCTCTAGACCTTCTATGTGCTCGGAGGATGCGTTAACATGACACTTTGGGCGTTTCTTTACACGAGTCACTCCGCTTGCTGTCGTTGTACCATGTCTTGGCGTCGAATTTGTACCCTTCGTTACTCCCGTCAACCAACCAGGACCGGTACCGTCCTGCACATCTTGAGTGATGTAGTCTGTTATTTACATGAAAAACTACTTTTGATTCTAATTGTAATGATGGTAGTTTCTTTTTGCTAGAATGATGGATACCGGACAGAAATCTACATAATTCACAACTTTCTCTTTGTCTGAAAACGATATTTTTGTATTTTAACTAGGAGGAGTACCTTGTGTTTTGTCTGTTGCTTGTAGGTGTGAAAGTGTATAGAATCTGCGAACCCAAATATTGGTCGTATAAAAGACCCTGTCAATATTGGTCGTTAGGACATACTCCATTCTTGAGATAATATAGTGCATATTGGTTTCCACAAAAGTTAATCTTTACTAACTTTACTGAGAAAATCATCTATATTTATCATACCAAATTTATACCATATGACAATATACTTCATGATGAATTCAAGGTACTGATTTGGTATTCTATATGTTGATATTTTTTTCCATAAACTTGATCAAATTTCACAGGGTTTGAATTGGAAAAAAAAAATCTGATATGCACTAATTCTGGCAGAGAGTTAGTACATATTCAACAGGTCTTTTTTTGTGAACAATAATAATACTCGAAAAGTACACATTCGAGGCCCTGCAGGGTGTTGTTTGGCAGCCACGCCCTGATACAATTTCATGGAGATGGACAACTTCCGGCATCTACTCCACTGCTTCGGCCTATCGATGTTAGTTTCTCGGTGCATGCCCGCCATTCCGGGCGGCGAAGGTGTGGTGAGCACATGCAGAGCAGAAATGCCGATATTTCGCATGGGTTGCGCTGCATGGAAAAATTCTGACAGCGGATAATTTGGCCTTGAGGGGCTGGCCGAATGATCCAATTTGTAAGCTTTGCAGAATTCATCCGGAGACCGTGCAACATCTGCTGCTCCAATGCAGCTACACATCGGCTGTCAGAGAGAAGATTTTTGGATAGAATGGTTTCATCGGCATTGCTCCACCCACTCATGGTCATTGCCTTGATTCTTGGTGGGACGGTATGATTGCCGGGATCCCAAAGGATAAGAGGCGGGAGGCTAGCGGCGCTTTCATCTACTCCATGTGGGGATGTTGGAAGGAGAGAAATAGACGAGTTTTTCGTTACACTGCTTTGCAGCAAGACGTTGTGGCACACTTGGTCTGGGAGGAGATTAAACAGCGGTCTCTTGCTCACTCCCAGGATCCTAGAAACTAGTTTATTCTTTTGCGGCTATGAATGCTTTCTTGTATTCTCTATCTTTGAACATCAAAAACTTATGTACATAAACATCTATTCTTTCTAATCGAACGGCAGAATCGACTGCCTTAAACCTAAAAAAAACTTCTTGTGACTAAGAAGAAGCATGAGCAAATCAAGAGGGTGAACGGGATGAGCCACGGCCCACCATGGGATTTTTAGATGGCCCATATAACCTGCTTCGAAATTCTGGAATCACCATGGAGAAATACGGGAGTTCTCGGAAATTCATAATGGCTCCCTGGATGGAACTTTAAAAACACATTGACTTCCTTCTAATTTTACCATTTTGTACATAAAGTATTACTACAATCTATAGTTGTACGTACTTGTTTAACCATGTGAGATGATAGATTTATCAATGAAGGAATTCGTTTTTTTAACCTAGCGAACCTCTTTTTATCGATTTTCATAGAAAAATTACCAGACAATATTACAAAGTTTTTTGAAACGTAACTGGAAGAAACACATTGACCTTCTTCTAGTTGTACCATTGTGTATTCAAAATATTAGCATCCACAACTTTATTTGCTCCACAATCTGAGCAGACAGATTTCTCGAAGAAATAATTCAGTTTTTTAGACTGTCATTGTCGATTTCCGTCAAAGGAACCGCCAGCCAATATTAAAAAGTTTTGAAACGAACACTAGAAGAAAGCTATAAACCAGTCTGATCGGAAATAAGCTAGCTGCCGGCTACTTATTACATCAAGTGCTTCGCAGCCAAACAAACAGCCCCAACAAAGCGAATTACTCCATGAAGCTTCAACATCATTGTTTGAGTCGCAAGAAGAACAACTGGCTAGCAGGGACGTCCGGGAAACTGAAGAATCACTAACGTGAACAACTGTAGTCTACTAAGTACTTGTGTCGATTCACGTTGAACAAATCGCACCATGCAGAGGCTTTTAAACTCACATGGTGGTGGTACTGCTAAAAGCCTTGTCACACTGCTCTCGACCACCAAGGAAGAATCCCAAAATGCTTCACTCCTTGTAAGATCTCAGCCGCTGAATAAACCCGTCGATGCACCTCTCGTGGACTTCGCTGTCCGCCACGATCTCCTGCATTTTCGTCGCGTTGGCGGTGAAGATCTTCTTACCTTCCTCCTCGACAGCGACTGCCCGAACCGCCGCCGCGACGTCTTCTCGATTAAACGACCCGTCATCTTCGTTTCTTAACACCTGCACTCCAACCTTTCGCCCCTCCATCAGCCGCGCGTTCGGCCCTTGGTCGCCGAAGATGGGCAGCATGATAAGAGGATGCCCGAACAGGAGCCCCTCGATGGTGGAGTTCCACCCGCAGTGCGTCAGGAACGCGCCCACGGCGCCGTGCGCCAGCACGCTGATCTGAGGAACCCACTCGGTCACCACGAGGCCACGGCCGCGCGTGCACTCCTCGAACCCCGGAGGGAGGACGTCGGCGTCCGGCACGCCGCTGGGCTTCCGCAGAGCCCAGAGGAATGGCGTCCCGGCGAGCTCCAGCCCAAGAGCCAGCTCGTGCACATGCTCCGCGCACAGCGGCACCTCGCTTCCTAGGGCCACGTACACGACCGATTTGGCCGGCTGCTCATCGAGCCAAATCAAGGTGGTGTCTTTCCCATCCTTGCTGACGCCGCGGCTTCCCTCGGGTGACGGCGGCAGGAGACCGAGAGGCACGACCGGCTTGCCGCCGAGCGTCGCTAGGAGAGGGATGCTCTCGGGCTCCCACTCGAGGCAGCTCCGGATCACCACGAGGTTGCACCTCTGGAGTGTCAAGGTGACCCGCTCGGCGATGGACATCCCCGACGCGCGCTGTGTACTCATCAGTTTTCTCCTCTCCACCTCGAACGTTGGCGTCCCTCCTTCCGGCTGCCCTCCAAAAGACGCTGCTTGCTTGGACACTTTGGCGGCCCAGATGGCGGTGATACTTGCGGCGGCCAGGACCAGCATCGCACATGGAATCTAGTGTAATTTAACAAGCTCGCTGGTTAGTATAATGAGAACTTATCAACGGAACCGATCGACAATGGCGTACTGGATCCAGCTATGGAAAGTCAATTGAGCTAATTTTGCTTCCGTTAGTTGTACCTTGTGCTCAATGGCCGAGGCGGCGGCCCAGTGATGGAATAAATCGACGATGATCCAGTCCGGCTTCTTGCCCCCCTCGGCGCACGTGGCGCCCAAGAACTCCGAGAATGGCGCGGCGAGGCCGTCGAAGGCCTTCCGGTGGAGCTCGAACTTCTCGTACGGGACGTCGTTGGTGGACTCGGCACCTTCGGGGAGCCCCTCCACGTGCGGGAGTGGCAGCGCCACGAAGTCGACGAGCGGCGCCACGGCGGCCCGGACAGGCGGGAGGCGCGCAATGTTGCGCGGCGTGTTGACGAACGACACGCGGTGGCCCCGTGACGCCAAGCGGTCGGCGAGGTCAAGGCAGGGCAGCAGGTGGCCGAAGGCGAGCCACGGACAGATCACTACGTGTAGCGGCGAGGAGGAGGAGCTGTTGTCCATGGCGCAGCCGGACAACAGGACACGTGCGGCCGCTGAACTGGCGAGCAAGCGGAGATCTCGGTGGTACTGGTTAAGAGTGGTAGGCGGTGGAGTTCCAAGACAACGTCACGAATGATGGAAACTGCCCTGTGCCTGCTTTGGTAGTAGGAGTCAAGAATGATGGAAACTTACAATTAGAGTATTTCAAGTGGGAGGGGGACTCAACTCGCAGGTGGCAGGACTACTTGTCGGGGGGTTACCCCCGGGTAGGGTAAAGATGAGGTAAAGACATGTAAGGTTAAGGCAGTAAGCTGTCCGAGGTAACGATTGAGCAAGGACGCAGGAGGCGTCATCCGACGTAAGGTGTACGTCCGAGGTATATTCTCCGAGGTATATCCTCCGAGGTATCAACCTCGGGGCAGTCAGCTAGCCACCACAGGAATAATGTATTCTCTACCGAGGTATAGGATCAGGAGTGTTATCCGAGGTTGGCAGCAAGGATCGAGGCATGTCAGAGAGGTCACGGGCGCCGCAGAGCTCGTAGCCCGAGGCTTCAGAGGACGGCGAGGTCCGTCCACGGGTTTCCCGGAAGCTCGGGGGCCTAGGAGCTGAGTCGGATATTTCGGGAAAGGTCTACAGGCTAGACCTCGGCAGGCTACTGAAGTATGACCGGAAGAGGAAAGCTAGGCCTGTCTGGCCTGACAGTCCGGCCGTTGAGCTGGCAGGAGGCAGAGGCTTGTCTTCTACCTTTTGGCCATGACATTGTCAGTTGTAGGCAGGGGTAAAAATGTACTTCGACCTGTGTATATATGCGGCATCTCTACCTCCAGAGGGAGGACGGCGAAAACCCTAGCTCATTTCCCCCTTCATAGTTTCATCTTCTACCTAGAGCTCTCACTGGAGCAGCATCATACAGCTCGAGGAGCACCTTGTACTTGAGAACGACACTGATATATTGAGAGAGGAAAGACAGGAGTAGGGGTTTTACTTCCTCACGAAGGCCCCGAACCTGGGTACATCGTGGTGTCTTTGTGGTTGCTTGTGTTTTTGCGGTTCTTGCTCTTGTTCTTCGTGTTCTTCGTGTGCGGTTCCACCGCACCAACCCTCTCCCGAATCCTCAAGCGTCTATTCGGCCCCAGAATAAGCCACCCCGTGGCATCTGCGTGATTCCCACCACGACAGTTGGCGCCCACCGTGGGGCTGATAGTGGCGTCTGCTGGATCAATTCGGACGGGACCTTCGTCATCAACGCGGGGACTCGACTTCGGCCTCGTCCCCGTTAGTTGACTCATTTTCGAGTTGGCTGCAGTGCGAATCCGAGCTGTTCTGGAATCTGAGATGTTCTGGAATCCGAGCTGTTCTGGAATCTGAGCTGTTCTGTGATCCGAGGTGTTCTATCCGAGGTGTTTTGTCCGGGCTGTTCTGTAATCCGAGGCGTTCTGTCCGAGGTGTGTTGTACGGGCTGTTCTGTGATCCGAGGTGTTCTGTCCGAGGTGTTTTGTCCGAGGTGTTCTGTGATCCGAGGTGTTCTGTCCGAGGTGTTCTGCCCGAGCTGTTCTGTAATCCGAGGTGTTCTGTCCGAGCTGTTCTGGAATCCGGGGTGTTCTGAAATCCGAAGTGTTTTGGAATCCGAGGTGTTCCGAAGTCTGAGGTGTTCTGAAGTCCGAGGTATCCTGGGAGAATCCGAGTTAAGACTTGGAAATCCGAATTAAGACTTCTCCAACAACCTGGCCTTGTAAGTATCATTTATGTGTCTTCACATGCTTGTAGATAGTCTCAAATAGTACTCGGGAACTGCCCCCTCGTTCCTACCTTGCTATGATTAGTTGTTTTCCCCGGGGTAGAGTGTTTTGACCCGGGGACTGGATCGCCAGTCCAGTTCTGTTTTGTCCCAAAAGTTACTCGGGGACTCCCCCCTCGCTTTTTGGTCTAAGTGTTCTCCCCGGGATAAGATGTCTTAACCCGGGGACTGGGTAGCCAGTTTGTTTTACACCTTCTCCTAGATAAGAAAAGTAACTCGGGGACTCGGTCGAAACCGAGTCTGGATCTTTGTGCTTAGTAACTGATGTTAGATTTGTTTTCTATCAAGTGCTATAGCTAGTTTGCCTCGGTTAGTATAATTGTTGTTCCCGTCAAATATTCTTCATGATTTATATGCTGGACTAACGTTGAAAGGGGAATTCGGTTTTGCTGAAAATGTTTGCTACCGAGGTATAATAAAAATACGAGGAATTCAAGAAATCCGGGCCATATTGGAAATCCGGGTCATATTGGAGATCCGGATCATATTGGAAATCCGGGTCATATTGGTAATCCGGGTCATTTTGGTAATCCGAGGTATAATGGAAATCCGACGTATCATGGTTATGTTAGTTATCTCAAGTTACCCAAGGTATCATGGCATTATCAGTATTCTCTAGATCACCGATTATTTCGGTTTGCCACAATATCACGGCATCACTCCACCTCCGGGATCGCCGTTTATTTCAGTTTGCCATAGTATCACGGCATCTTTCTGCATCACATATCGCCGTTTACTTCGGTTTGTCACAATATCCTGACATCATTCCTTGTCCCAAATCATTGTTTATTCTGTTTGCCAATGTATCATGGCATTACCTGTATACCAGATCAGTGTCTATGTTGGTTAGTCAGAGGCAACCTTTGAGATATGTTTATGCAAGTTATATGTCAGCCCAGCAGTGGCTGGAGACATCTATGTCGGTATACGCCCGAAGTGGCTAAAACAGGCATTCGAGATATGCTTAGGTGAGTCTGGCAGTGGCTGGAGACATCTATGTCGGTATACGCCCGGAGTGGCTAAGAACCAACATATGAGTTATGCCCAAAGAGGCCGAAATACCGAGACATATGAGTTATGCCCAAAGAGGCCGAAATACCGAGATATGTGTGTTATGCCCAAAGAGGCCGAGGTATCGAGACATGAGTGATATGCCCAAAGAGGCCGAGGTATCGAGACATGTGTGATATGCCCAGAGTGGCCGAGGTACCGAGACTTTTCAGATACATACTTGCAGGTTTATGTCGGTCCAGCTTACGCTGGCGGCATCCGAGTTCGGTAAAAGCCAGGAGGGCTAACCGACGCTGGCGGTATCCGAGTTCGGTAAAAGCCAGGAGGGCTAACCGATGCTGGCGGCATCCGAGTTCGGTAAAAGCCAGGAGGGCTAACCGACGCTGGCGGCATCCGAGTTCGGTAAAAGCCAGGAGGGCTAACCGACGCTGGCGGCATCCGAGTTCGGTAAAAGCCAGGAGGGCTAACCGACGCTGGCGGCATCCGATTTCGGTAAAAGCCAGGAGGGCTAACCGACGCTGGCGGCATCCGAGTTCGGTAAAAGCCAGGAGGGCTAACCGACGCTGGTGGCATCCGAGTTCGGTAAAAGCCAGGAGGGCTAACCGATGCTGGCGACATCCGAGTCTGGTAAAGGCCAGGAGGGCTGAGAACCGACATAAAATGGTGCCCATGCAGGCAACATATTTCTGGTGCAAATTGTCCATCTCGTTGTTGATTCGGGTGAGCTCGATCAACCGGATGTCGCATTCGGCCTGGAGGGCATGGCGAAGACGACCAAATTACAAAGGCGCCCATGCAGGCAGGAGGCTATGCATATGGAGATGTTTTGGTATGCTTATTTATTTTTGTAAGTCTGTGCGCGACTCTGCGAGTCCCCCACAGCCTCGGGGACTACTGTCGGGGGTTACCCCCGGGTAGGGTAAAGATGAGGTAAAGACATGTAAGGTTAAGGCAGTAAGCTGTCCGACGTAACGATTGAGCAAGGACGCATGAGGCGTCATCCGACGTAAGGTGTACGTCCGAGGTATATTCTCCGAGGTATATCCTCCGAGGTATCAACCTCGGGGCAGTCAGCTAGCTACCACAGGAATAAGGTATTCTCTACCGAGGTATAGGATCAGGAGTGTTATCCGAGGTTGGCAGCAAGGATCGAGGCATGTCAGAGAGGTCACGGGCGCCGCAGAGCTCGTAGCCCGAGGCTTCAGAGGACGGCGAGGTCCGTCCACGGGTTTTCCGGAAGCTCGGGGGCCTAGGAGCTGACTCGGCTATTTCGGGAAAGGTCTACAGGCTAGACCTCGGCAGGCTACTGAAGTATGACCGGAAGAGGAAAGCTAGGCCTGGCTGGCCTGACAGTCCGGCCGTTGAGCTGGCAGGAGGCAGAGGCTTGTCTTCTACCTTTTGGCTATGCCATTGTCAGTTGTAGGCAGGGGTAAAAATGTACTTCGGCCTGTGTATATATGCGGCATCTCTACCTCCAGAGGGAGGACGGCGAAAACCCTAGCTCATTTCCCCCTTCATAGTTTCATCTTCTACCTAGAGCTCTCACTGGAACAGCATCATACAGCTCGAGGAGCACCTTGTACTTGAGAACGACACTGATATATTGAGAGAGGAAAGGCAGGAGTAGGGGTTTTACTTCCTCACGAAGGCCCCGAACCTGGGTACATCGTGGTGTCTTTGTGGTTGCTTGTGTTTTTGCGGTTCTTGCTCTTGTTCTTCGTGTTCTTCGTGTGCGGTTCCACCGCACCAACCCTCTCCCGAATCCTCAAGCGTCCATTCGGCCCCAGAATAAGCCACCCCGTGGCATCTGCATTATTCCCACCATGACACTACTAGAGTATTCCAGGTGGCAGAACTACTCAAATTGCATCCATCTTTGCCGGCTTAACATCGTGGGAGGCACGTTATAAGATTCTACTATATTTTGGTGTTCAACGGTAGATATCTTCTAAAAGAATCGTGACAAATGCAACTCCATTCACTTTAAAAAAAATGCAACTCCATAACTAGTTGGATGTCCCATAACTACTAGCCGTCGATTTCTTGAAGAATCGTGTGAGTTTGAATAGCTGCTCAACTTTAGTGATTCTGCACTAGACAATTCTGCATGTTTTATAGAAGACACCCTTAATCAGAACAGATATTCAGAACCAAACCGCTGCACGATTAATCGATTATCATTAAAAAATCCTACTTATTCTCCACCATTTACATGATTGAACATAAACCCATGATTAAGTTTTTAGACATATGCATTAATATATTTTGGATATAAGAATTAACATTTTTTTATATGTGCATCAACATAATTTTCTAGATATAGGGATTAATAATTTCTATACATATGGATTAACAATTTATTTGTAGATAGATGGATTAACATTTTTTCTGGATAAATGCATTAAGAAAAAATTGAGTATATATGCATTATCATTTTTTAAATTTTAACATGAATTTATACTTTATGCATAAATGATTTTTTTTTTGTATCGAGGAAATTGGTGCATTCACTAGAAATTTATGTATTAGCAGATTTTTTTTGGATACATGCATTAACAGAAATCCTTTTTGGATCATGTATTAATATAAATCTTTTGGAACCATGGATTAACAAAAAAAAGCACACCCTAGATCATCAGTGCATGAAATTGGGTGTATTAAAAAACAAATCCATGGATTAACAAAAAAAATCTAGATCATGTTTCTACCCTCCTCCATAGCTGCTATCCGTAGTATCTTCAAGATGTAGTACAACTTAAAAAAAACTGTGGACACAAATAGAGAAATGGTACTTCAATATATTGTGCCTATGTTGCAAGAAATGCCTCGTCGAAGCATAGTTTTAAAAACCGGAATGGACGGACCGGAAAAACCCAGAATCGATGAACTTTCCAGTTTTTTAAGAGGCACCGGTCAGAATGACAATAACCGGGAAAAAAATTAATATTATCGACAGGACTCGAAGTAGCGACCTTGTGCAAGGCAGTAGCCTACAACGCGAGGCCAAATACCACTTGGGCTGAACATGTTTGTGAATACTAGTTGAAGTAGGCTTTTTTTTTTTTTTTTTGAACAGGATCTGATTCATATAAACAGAGTACCCAGTACAGATTACAAGCAAGTCCAAAAAGAAAACGAAATTACAAACGGACCCCTGCAAAATGCACACAGCACGCTGAGCACCCGGTAAAGAACACAATCAGACCCTCCGCTGACCCAAGACGCCTAGCCGCCGTCGCCGTCGCCGTACCGCACACCGCCGTGGAGGAAGCGCCGCTTCATGTAGATGATGACCGCAAAGCCCGGCCGCCGCTGCGCAACGACAACTTGACTCGATGAACGAATTCGGTCCCAGCACCGCCTCCACCGCACCACCCAACAACCAGCCGACGGAAACAACGCCCAGGCCAGCCACCGCGAGCCACCCTCTCCGTGCGCCACTCCTCGCACCACCATGGACGGCCGGAGTCGACTCGCCGTCGGAGAAGAAGCCCAGATCCGACCAACGCACCAGAAAAGGATCGCCCCGACCACCTGCCTCCTCCCTCGCCGCCACGGCCGGCCAAAGAAGCAGAAGTAGCGAAGCTCACCTGCAACACACCACCTCACGGGCTTTTTATAGATATTCCGTGGTCACTTTTTTACGAATTTTTCTTAAATTTTAATAAAAATAATGGTTTTTTGTCGCCAATGAACTGGGTTATCCGGCGGTCCGACCGCCAAACCAGTGAACCAGTCGCGTGACCGGTTCGCTGTCCGGTTCGGTTTTTTAAACTATGCGTCAAAGAAGACTGGTGTTGAGGAGCTTCGGTAAAATTCATATGCGAAGTTTCTACCATGAGTTATGGATTTCTCAAGTCACGTGGTCCAATTATTCAAACTAGCCATCTTCTCGACCATCAAACAGGGTGCTCCAAAATTGAATGTTTCACTCTGTGTAAGTTCTCAGGTGCTGAATAAACCCGTCAATGCACCTCTCATGGCATTCGCTGTCAGCCACGATCTCCTGCATCTTCTTCGCGTTGGCCAGGAAGATCGTTCTCCTTCCTTCCTCCACGGCGACGGCCCGAACTGCCGTCGCGACGTCTTCTCGATTAAACGACCCGTCATCTTCGTTTCTTAACACCTGCACTCCAACCTTTCGCCCCTCCATCAGCCGCGCGTTCGGCCCTTGGTCGCCGAAGATGGGCAGCATGATCAGCGGATGACCGAACATGAGCCCCTCAATTGTGGAGTTCCACCCGCAGTGCGTCAGGAACGCGCCCAGGGCGCCGTGCGCCAGCACGCTGATCTGAGGAACCCACCCGGTCACCACGAGGCCACGGCCGCGCGTCCGCTCCTCGAACCCCGGAGGGAGGACGTCGGCGTCTGGCACGCCGCTGGGCTTCCGCAGAGCCCAGAGGAATGGCGTCCCGGCGAGCTCCAGCCCGAGGGCTAGCTCGTGCACCTGATCCGCGCCCAACGGCACCTCGGTTCCCAGGGCCACGTACACGACCGACTTAGCCGGCTGCGCGTCGAGCCAGATCAAGGTGGCATCTTTCCCATCCTTGCTGACGCCGCGGCCTCCCTCGGGTGACGGCGGCAGGAGGCCGAGGGTGACAACCGGCTTTCCCGCGAGCGTCGGTATGCGAGGAACGCTCTCGGGCTCCCACTCGAGGCAGCTCCTAATCACCACGACGTCGCACCTCATGAGTGTCAAGGCGTACCGCTCGGCGACGGTCATCCCCGACTCGCGTTGGGTATTCATCAGTTTCATCCTCTCTGTCTCGAACCGTGGCGGTTGTGCTGCCGACAGCTCCTGTCCAGCCGCGGCGTGCTCGGACCGGCCGACCCAGTCGGCGATCACAGTTGCGGCTCCCAGGAGAAGCATCGCACATGGAACCTATTGCAAACAGTAAACAACGCTGGTGTTAGCGGCATGGTGGATCGAGGCATCGAGCTATAGATCAATTGATAATTGAACTTCAGCAGCTCTAGACGTACCTTGTGTTCATTAGCGGCAGCGGCGGCCCAGTGGTGGTAGACGTCGACGATGATCCAGTCCGGCTTCATGCCGTCCTCGGCGCACGCTGCGCCCAAGAACTCCGAGAAGGGGGCACCGAGGCCGTCGAAGGCCTTCCGGTGGAGCTCGAACTTCTCGTACGGGACGTCGTTGGTGGACTCGGCGCCTTCGGGGAGCTCCTCCACGTGCGGGAGAGGCAGTGCCACGAAATCGACGAGCGGCGCCACGGCGGGTCGGACCGGCGGGAGTCGCGCGATGTTGCGCGGCGTCGAGACGAAGGACACGCGGTGGCCCCGAGACGCCAGGCGCTCGGCGAGGTCGAGGCAGGGCAGCAGGTGGCCGAAGGCGAGCCACGGACAGATCACCACGTGCAGCGGCGAGGAGGATGAGCTGTTGTCCATGGTGGCCGGCAAGGGGAGGCAAGCGCTCTGAGTTGACGTTGGTGTCCCAGAAAGCTGCCCGGTGCCTGCTTTGATTTGGCACTAGAGTATTTCCAAGACAACGTCACGAATGATGAAAACTTTTACAATTAGAGTATTCCGGGTGGTAAGGGCCTAGGGGACTACTCAAGTTGCATCCATCTTCGCCGGCTCCTCGGCGTTATTTTAACATCGAGGGAGGACATTTCATAAAAACTACTCCCTCCGTTCCAAATTAGTTGTCTTCCATAGATATATGTCCGCATGTGGACAAATGGAAGACATCTAATTTGAAACGGAGGGAGTAAAATCGAGGGAAGCGTGAGACTCCATTTTGGTGTTCAACAGTAGTCATCTTCTTTAGACCCTGTTCAGTTGTTGGGGTATCTGTGGCAGATCCACTAAAATTGAGTCTTCTATATGGCTCCTTATCACTTAATTTATCATATTTACTCCTTTAAAAAAGCGGTTCCTAATTAAACCTCTAAACTTAACTCCCTAAATTTTCTTAACACAAATTTATTTACTTTTGAGCTATGAAGTTTAACTTCGCTACTCAATTCGTTCATTAAACAACATCTTGGTCTGATACTTCACCGATTTCTTTCTAACTGATAATCAAGAAACATTACACACTTCAATAAGAACATAAATTCTTAATTGCTCATACAAGTCCGATCAATACGTTCTCCAAGTCCTTACATTCATTGGATACATTTTGATGTTCATCTATAGCAACTATTACACCAACATTTAGCATATTTCTGTTGATTACTCTTCTTACCCATATCAAAACATGGAACCTTTTCACATAACAGTAAATCAAACAATGAGTTTCAAATTGCACAAAGTTGAACAACAAGGGCAAAAAATGCACTCATTTTATCCATTCGACAGTTGAAAAATCCATCTGGGATGTTTCTCCGTATTCGAGACCCACCGCTGCATCACCCCCCCCCCCCCCCCCCCCCGCGCAGCCATCACACTAGAGGACTGGTAGAGGCTGGTCGACGAGCTGTTGGGCGAGGGCTAGGCCCGGACAACCGGCGGTCCTGGATGTGCTGGCGGTCGGTTAAACGGCGACACGCGAATGCGTAGAGGAGGAAGACATACCTAGAGACGGCACAGAGCAGTCGGGGAGGTTGCGCTGTTCCTAACCGAAATGGCACGACAACGATCGTAGCTTTGTCGAATCCGGTGACAACGGTAGTGGTCTTAGATTCATCAATTTTGGCGGCAACGACGAGCTGCGACAGAATCAAGGAGGGAAGGAGCGCGGCGGGCGCTAGTGTGTCGGCGGTAGCGCGTGGAGGCCGGCGCTAGAGTTGGTTTACTCCGAACGGCCGCGGTTGAGTATATTTAAGAGTCGGTCGAGTGGAGTAAAACTTTTACTCCTCTAAGGAGGATTGGGGTTCTTATAGGTGCGTTTAGAGGACTAGGCCGAAAATTTTACACCTCTAACCGTTTTTGAGAGATTGGCTAGAGATGTCCGTAGGGAAGTAATTAATTAACCCCAACGTGGTACTGAAGGGTTGAGTGATCCACGTCCCTCCACCCTATTAAATTGATCCACTAGCCAATTATTTTAAAAGTCTGAACTAGCTAATGGAAGGAGCTAGGCAATATATTTATATTTTAAACTCCCCTCATCTCTAAGCTATTTTAGTCCTTACCGTGGTTTCAGTGCAGGCCGATGATTTTTTATTTTTTTAAACATGTTGGCTCTGATACTATATCTATATATCTTATAAAGAAAAACTGTACTAGAGGTCATTCAAGCTGTTTATCTTAACATGCCGTCCATCCACGTCATCAGTTAACCAAGATCGTACGATTCATCAAGACTCTGATCGCCATCCGTCCATCGCCCTGACCGTGACATGCCCAAGATAGTTTTCCCGTATAGCTCCCATGAACATGCTCGCTGTTTATTTGGAACCCCCCCCCCCCCCACCGCTTCCCTTCCGTCTCAATGGAGGCGAGCAGTCATAAGCGCCTTTGATCTTCTGCGCCCACCACGGACTTCTCAAGCGATTCAGCACCCTGCACGGTCTTACCACGCTCCATCCAACTCCTCATGTTTTACAACCTGCTCTGCTCGCTTTGCAGGTGGGATTGTTACCACAAGAACTCTCCTATCATGCATCCGTATTGGGGATCCAACTCAACTTTGGTAAGAAGAATTCCAGAAATTGCTTATGGCTCCAAGGAGTGCAGTGGTAAATTCTACACCTTCTTATGGGACAGGAGAGAAGCCCGCAACACCAAAGCAACCATCTGTCGCCATTCCCACGTCCTCATTGGTGCTTAAAAATCGACCACAACAACTCCTCACCCTAGGTGTTCTCTTTTATTCACCAATTTATGTTAAAAAGAATATTATGGTGCTCCTGCGCATGCAACAAGAAGTTAATCCATCTCAACGATATGCGACCTCCAAATCTAGATCTGGTACCACTGAGGCGTAAATCGATCATGCCAACACAAACCATCATAGTAACACCATCGAGATTTATCATAGTAACACCATCGAGATTTTTTAATGAGGTTCATTGATATACGCTATATCTGTGGGGCATACTTCCAGTTTCACACATCTGCCACAGGTGTTAGTGTTGGAGATATGCCCTAGAGACAATAATAATTTAGTTATTATTTATCTCCAAGTTTATTATTAATTTTTATATCTTTATGTTATAACTGTATTGGGCACTTGAATAGCAATTACAATGTGTTCAAGAGGAAAACCTCCAATACAGGTGTAGAGATACGAACAAGTAAAAATGTTCATGGTCTTGTCTCTAAGACTAGCCTATCTTGTTAAAATAGTGCATTAAAATTGATAATAAACTATGAGTCTAAATAAACTTGTTTTGTTTTAGAGTATGGAACACTTTGAAAAATACCATTTCAATTAGATGTTGAGTCGTGCACCGTTAGCTGCAAATGGAAACAACTTTGGAGAGTGGTTTCACCACATGATGAGTGTTCTGAGGAACGCAGGAAAGGAACAAGTTCTGAATCCCATTGACTCAGATAATGAAGCCCATGGTGGGCCACATTTATTCTGTGAAGAGTGTATTGTCAAGGAGCTTATGCACGCTTGTATTGATCCCGAGCTGGGCGATCGGTTTTCGGACCTTCGTCCCTTCCGTCTCATGGAAGTATTAAAGCTCAGTTCATAATTCAAGTGCACACTGAGCGTTACAATCTAAACAGGGACTGAAAAACATTCGGCTTGAGTTGGGTGAACCCATTCAGCTGTTTGAAATCAGGATAACTGCTACAGAGGAGAAACTTAGACAACTTGGTTATCCAGTTGGACATGAGTTTTTCAGTGACATTATACTGGCGGCACTACCACCTGCGTATCATGCCTTTGTGGCAATGTATAATCGCATGGCGGATGAGTGGCCGGTCCGGATGCTGTTTTCCTTGCTCAAGGAAGCAGAAGCTGATATTCAGAATGGGGATCTTAACTCGACCGGGACATGTATAATACATTTATACATGTTGACATAATTTCAGCAATTATGATCATTGGTATGAGATACTAATTGATGCTCGCACTTGCACCAGTGGTAGGTACTTTGGAAGGAGCTAATGCTGGAAAGAAGAGGAAATTCTGGGGTGACGTTTATGATACGCTTGGAGTGTAGCTGAACATCCCAGAAGTAGCACAGTGGAAGATCGCATTTTATGCAAAGTGACCACTATGTCTACAATCCAAGTCAATGAAGGAGATTTACACTAGGACTTTAAATAAGAGTTATTTTCAGTTCGATCATTTTGTAATGAATATTTTATATTTCTGGAACAAGTTTGTGTTCGAATTATAAAGTATGTGAAGGAGTTCATTTTATGAATTCGGTTTTATCTTCTTTATTGTAATATGTCATTAAGTTTTGTTTGTTAAGTCTTTATTGTTTTGATTCAAGATATTACTTAAAGTTTTGAGTAATAATAAAGTTGGTTTAATCTTTAAGTTTAGAGTTACACTTTTCGTTGGTTCTCTTTGAGACTCTTAAAGTTTATCTCTAAAATTAAATCGATAAAACTGAAATCACAAAGTGTTGGGCACTTAGAGAAATTCGAAATTCATAAAGTGGTAGGCATTTATTGAAAATCGAAATCCACAAAATGCTGGGCATTTGGTAGATTCGAAATTGGCAAAGTGCTAGGCACTAGTAAATTTCGAAATGTACATAAAGGAGTGGAGTCTACCCATTAATTCAATTCTATTAAAGATTTAATATGACGTCGCATATTAATAAAATAGAGTTAATAAAATTATTGAAGTTTCAATGTTTCATATAATTCAGTGGGAGAATGTGAGAATCAAAATAAAGTAATCAAAGGTATTTGATGAAAATAAATTAAAAGGACTTAATAAATTATTGTAACATTGTTGACGAAAGAAAGCTTTCTTAGTCAAATTACTAATGATGAATTTTGATGATTCGAAATTATCATGGTAATAAAATCTTTTGCAAGATAAAGATTAAAAGGAGATGTTATAATAATTAAAACAAAAGGTCTTGTTCTGATGTGATGTGAAATAGAATTCCAAATTACCCACTAAAGTAAATAGATTATTTTGTTTGTATCCAGGGGGGCCTATATCAATTTTAACTTGGAGTTATTCTGATAGAAAGTTCCAAGAATTTTAACAAAGTGTCGGACAAGGACTCCCCTCCCAAACCGACTTGGGGAGGGATCCCAGCCCTCTAAGGCCGGCGCACCTCCTCCCCTTGACCCACTATATATACTCCTCCCCCATGGGAGAAAAAATGAATCCAGATTTTTGTGCAAGTTCCTCTCTCTTGAGATATTGTGCAATTAGACGATGCTCTAATTAGACGGCGCTCTAATTGGACATTGATCTAATCTCTCTCTAGTAGATCTCATGTGTTGAGAATTAGATCTCTCCAAGTCTCATATAGATATAATCTAGTTGATTAGTTCTACCACCTAAACTACGCCGAAAGGCGGTCTCTCTTCGTCGGTGCTAGTAGCTCTAGGCGGCGAACGCAACTGGCGGGTTGGCGCGGTGCACGTGTGGATACTGCTAGAGCGGGGCTGCGCAATTAGTCCCTCGATGACAGGCCGGCAACAATCTCACCTCCCGACGTGAACGTGAGATTCTTCATCAAGCTTCACCGACATCTACTTCGACAAACACAAGATCTTCCGCAATGGTGTTTGTAAGTATTCTAGATCTAGCATTATGGGGTGCAACATATCTTTATAGAATAGATCTTTGGCGGCAAGGTTACG
The DNA here is from genome assembly GCA_947311845.1 of Poa pratensis. Lineage (NCBI taxonomy): Eukaryota > Viridiplantae > Streptophyta > Magnoliopsida > Poales > Poaceae > Poa > Poa pratensis. The sequence continues at coordinate 142,529,056 of CAMZMU010000041.1, forward strand.
AATTTTTTTAAAGTTTTACACGCAACCCAATAGTTAGACCGTTCTCCAATGTAATCTTATGTCTAAGTACCAGCTTGTGTTTAGTGTATTTTGACTACCCACCGTGTTTTTATATATTAGATTCGGCTTACAAGTGTTCGACTCTAACACCTAGCTTACCACGTAATTACAAGTTCAACCATAATCAAACACACGCCCTTATTCGACACATATTTAAAAAAATGGAGCATCTATTTGGATCAAAACGACGCAAGACATCTAGAAATGAAATAGTTCACTAAATTTCAACTCTTGAACTCCCACTGCTGAGATATATTCATGCACATTTCACAAGTTACTATATATTCTCTGCCTACACCAACAATTAATTAGCAGGTTCTTTTTAAGGAATATTTCTATTATCTGGACATGGTAAATGGCAAAAAATGGCAATGCACGTGGTAGAGCGGGAAAAAAATACTCCAACAAAGGGAATGGAGGAGGACGACATACTGCCCCCTTTCGGGCGAAAACTCTTATGGAACCATTCGACATTCATATCCTTTCAATCCTATTCGGATATTGCAAGACTGAAATAGGAAACGAAAGATACTCTGGGTGATGACTATAAGCGATACACATACATGCGCAGTAGCCATCACAAGATAGAATACAACATATTGCCATCACATCTCACTTGAAATATCGGGGAAAACACAATAACTCGTGACATATATATCCATGAAGATAATAATTCTCCGATCACTGCAACTTTTTCTTAGGTCCCATTGCATATGACCAAATGAGCTCATCTCTTACAATTGGTATGGCGTAGAGTGGTGCTATAAATAGAGGTGATATCATAGCAATGAACAACACTGCCATCCAACAAACACCATCAGCCCTGAAACAACTGACTATAGTGGCGATGAAAAAGAGGAGCTCCAATGCAAAGACAATGTTCTGCCAGAGAAAAAAAGGTTAGTCCAGCTGAACTGTTGAAGTGGCGTTGGACAGCACTAGTCCAGCAGGAGTAAGATTCAACTGTTTCTTGAAGATACCGAAGAAAGATGACAATGACACTATTAATTTGTTACGTCGTTTAGTTGAAAAAAGATGAGAGGATTGCAATAACAGTGCATATGGATTACCCAGCGCCAGAGGGAAAAGCAGTACGAAAAAAATATTGGATCGAGATGAGGGCCATGAGGGTCGGGGGCTTACGTGGGAGTGGTAGATGAGATTGGCCAACTTATGGTTGATGAGGACCCGATCCTGTCCTCATCATCCGATGAACTCTTGTTCACGTGGGCGACTTTGTAGCTCATCGCCAAACCCTATCTCGATGGCCACATGATCGCTGGTGCTAATGAGAATCGCCACATATCTCCTTTTTCCTGTTACGTTCAAACTCCAGGCGATTGTGGATTGCTAATTGTTAGATTATATGAGTAGGACTCTTATTAGACTTGTAGTCCAAGTTAGGTTAGCCTATGTCGGTTGTCTTTTGTACTATATAAATATTGTAACCTGGTTCGATTCAATACAATCAATATACGATCTTTGCTATTCTTACATGGTATCAGATTTTAGATCCTAGAGCTATGGCGCAACCTCCCGCACCGCCGCCGCTTCCGCCGCCCTCCTACCTCCACGAAACGATCACCACCGCTGCGGCCCAATCCGCCGCCGCCAACTCTTCTCCCTCCTTTGCTCTGGCGCCCTCTACCTCCATGGCTGCCCCTCTCTCCTACACCGACACCATAGCCGATGTCACCCCCTTCATCCCAATTACTCTCGATCTAGTCACCCATAACTACTATCACTGGCGCCATCTTTTCGATGTCCATCTCGGCCGCTGTAACCTGCGATCCCATGTCGCCGAGAACTCCGTTCCTCAGCTCGCCAACCCCAGATGGGTCAAGGACGATCTAGCTATCATCCAGTGGATCTACACCAGGGTGTCGACTGAAATCTTTAAGCTCGTCTTCCGCGACGCCGCTACTGCCGCTCAGCTGTGGGCGGCCCTCCGTCAGCTCTTCCAGGACAACGTCGACGCTTGGGTCAACAGCCTCAACACCGAGCTTCGCAACACCGTGCAAGGAGATTCTCACGTCGGTGTCTACTGCCAGCGTCTCAAGGCAATCGCCGATGAGCTCCGGGAACTTGGCGATCCCGTTGACGATCGGCAGCTGATCAACGTCCTGCTCGTCGGTCTCTCTGACTGCTTCGAAAAGCAGGCCTCCTTCATCCCCATGATGCGGCCCTCGCCGTCCTTCGCCGAGGTCCGGTCGCTGCTCCGATGGGCTGATCTCACGCAGTCCCGCAAGGATGCACGGCCCTAGGTTTTCGCTGCTACGCCGCGTCCGCCACCGCCACCGCCTCCTCCGCCTGCACCTGCCACCGTGCCGCCTCCTCCATCGGCACATCCTCCTCCTGGCTGGCGACCAAGCCCCAACTACAAAGGCAAAAACCCTACCTACCGGCCGCCCCGCTCTGTGCCATCCGCATCGTCCCCGAGTCCGTCTCCACTTCCGACCATGGCTCCCACTGCTCCCCACGCGTGGCGTCCACCACATGACCCGTGGACTGGCATGGTGCAGGCCTGGTCCATGCCGTGGGCCGCTCCATCACCGTTTGGCGCCCCGCCAGCCTATTCTAGCTCCTGGTCGCCTGGGATGCGGCCTCATACCGGCGCCCCTGGTCTCCTTGGTTCGCGCCCTCCTGCTGCGGCCTACCTCGCTGCCCCGACATATTCTCCATATGGTGCACCTACTGACGGCGGTGGCTGCTCTTCTGCGTACCCGATGCATGCTCCTGCACTCATGCCGGCACCAGCACCTGCTCAGCCGTCTACGTCAACGCCAAATTGGGACCAAGTTGCTTTTCTGCAGGCCATGAACAACTTTGCTGCTCAAGGAAACTCAAGTATGGACTGGATTTTCGATTCTGGTGCTTCTAGTCACATGTCTGCTTCAAATATTATGCTGTCTTCCTGCACTTCTTCTCCTTTTACCTCTATTACTCTTGGTGATGGTTCTTCTATTCCAATTCAATGTGTCGGTCACACTAAATTCACCACTCCAACTAAAAACCTTATTCTTCGTGATGTTCTCGTTGCACCAGCTCTAATTAAAAATTTAATTTCTGTTCGCAAATTTACCTCTGATAATCATGTCTCCGTTGAATTTGACCCCTTTTGTTTATCTGTGAAGGACTTCCTGACTAAGGCCGAAATCGCTCGTTTCAATAGCTCCGGAGATCTCTATTCCATCCATGGCGCCCCTGCAGTCACTCAACCATCCTCCATGTTGGCCTCCGCTGATCTTTGGCATCATCGTCTCAGACATCCACAAGCTGGTAGTTTATCGTCTGTTCTTAGTGAAATTTCTCTACCGTGTAATCGAAATAGTCATGATCCTTTAGTATGTGAAGCTTGTCAAACAGGAAAACATGTTCGTCTACCTTTTACTTCTTCTTCTCATAGTACTTTTCCTTTTGAATTACTACACTGTGATTTGTGGATGTCTCCTCATACTAGTGTCTCTGGTTTTAAATACTATCTCGTCATTCTAGATGATTACACTCACTACATTTGGACCTTTCCCTTGCGAAATAAATCTAATGTCCACGCAATTTTCCTAAATTTCCAACGATATGTTGTTGTTCACTTCTTTCTTCCTATACGTTTTATACAATGCGATAATGGTCGCGAGTTTGACAACTTCCAATACCGTAATTTCTTCCTTCAGCATGGCATCCTTCTTCGCTTTTCTTGTCCTTACACCTCCCCACAAAATGGCAAAGCCGAAAGATCTCTTCACACTATTAATCCACTCTTCCATGCCACCTAAATTTTGGGCCGAAGCTTTACGCACTGCTACCTATCTTCTCAACATTCGTCCCTCTCAAGTTAACCCTAAAACTACACCCTTTTACTCTCTTTTTCTTACTAACCCCAACTATACTGAACTTCGGGTTTTTGGTTGTCTTTGCTTCCCTAATACGTATGCTACCTCTCCCAATAAATTAGCACCCCGATCCCTTCCCTGTGTGTTTCTTGGTTATTCCGACGAACACAAAGGTTACCGTTGTCTCGATCTAATCTCTGGACGTGTCCACATATCTCGTCATGTCACTGTTGTTGGGCACGTTTTCCCCTTCGCCAGCCGCATCTCCCCTGACAACGCCACCAAGTCCACCCCATCATCTTGCTCTCATCACAACCGTTTTCCTACCACGGCAGCGTTTTCTCCGCTTTTTCCTGCCGCGGCAGCCCTTGTTGATAACCCTACGCCAACTCAAACTAGCCCTACCGCGCCATCTACCCCACCTAGTCCCGCTCCTACGCAGCCTCCCTCACCCCAAACTCCACCAACCTCTGCCACGGCACAAAACTCTGCCACGACACATTTTCCCGATTTCTCTGCCACGGCAGACTCCACACCTGGCACGCCCATACACTCGCAATCCACTCCTGTGTCCGCATCATCCGCTGCGCCGGACACTCCTACTCCTCCTCCTGCTCTCCCAGCTCATGCTATCCCAACCATTCCACCTACCAATGACCACACCATGCGTACTCGTTCAAAAACAGGTTTCCGTCAACCCATCGATCGTCTCAATTTACATGTCACTCCCACCATCTCCCCTCTTCCCACCTCTTACAAATCAGCTCTCTTCGATCCCAATTGGTCCGCTGCTATGCAAGATGAGTTCCATGCCTTAATCCAAAATCAAACTTGGCATCTCGTTCCTCGTCCTTCCGGTGCTAATGTTGTCTCCGGAAAATGGGTGTTCCGTCACAAATTTCACTCCGATGGCACTCTCTCGCGTTACAAAGCTAGATGAGTTTGTCGTGGTTACTCTCAGCAACATGGCATTGATTTTGATGAAACCTTCTCTCATGTCGTCAAACCCAGCACCATTCGGACTGTCCTTAGTGTTCCTATCTCCTCCTCCTGGCCTATCCATCAACTCGACATAAAAAATGCTTTTCTAAACGGAAATCTACAAGAAACAGTCTATTGTCAACAACCTCTCGGTTTCATAGATTCTTCTAAACCCAACCATGTATGTCTTCTTCAGAAGTCTCTCTATGGTTTAAAACAGGCTCCTCGTGCCTAGTTCCAACGTTTCTCCACTTTCGCTCAAACACTTGGTTTCTCTCCATCACTTTCTGATTCTTGTCTTTTTATCTATCACCAAAATTCTCAGGTCTCCTACTTGCTCCTTTATGTTGATGATATCGTTCTCACGGCTTCTTCGCAATCTTTTCTCACTCACATCATTTCTTTACTTCACACTGAATTCTCCATGACAGATCTCGGTTCTCTTCATCACTTTCTCGGCATTGTTGTTACACGTGATTCTAGTGGTCTTTTTCTTTCCCAACGCCAATACATCCTTAATCTCTTGTCTCGGGCAGGAATGCTTGATTGTCAACCCTCCCGTACACCGGCTGACACAAACGCTAAACTGTCTTCTGCCGGTGATCCTTATTCTGATCCTACTCTATACTGTAGTCTCACAGGTGCTCTCCAATATCTCACCATAACTAGGCCTGAAATCTCCTATTCTGTCCAACAGGCTTGTCTCTATATGCATGATCCACGTCTTCCTCATTACAATCATGTCAAACGCATTCTTCGCTATCTCAAAGGCACTCTTGACCATGGTCTTCATATAAACTCATCTTCACCCACTTCTTTGACAACTTATTCTGATGCAGACTGGGCTGGTTGTCCAGATACTCATCGATCCACATCCGAATACTGTGTTTTTCTAGGTGACAATTTAGTTTCATGGTCTTCTAAACGGCAGGTCACTGTTTCTCATTCGTCTGCAGAGGCTGAGTATTGTGCAGTTGCACATGCAGTTGCTGAAACTGTTTGGTTACGTCAGTTGTTAGCGGAGTTACATCGTCCTATTCAGCAGGCCATCATTGTTTACTGCGACAATATTTCAGCTGTCTACATGTCGAGCAATCCAGTGCAGCACAGGAGGACTAAACATATCAAGATTGACATCCATTTCGTCCGTGAGAAGGTTGCTTTGGGGGAAGTTCGAGTTCTTCATGTGCCTACTACAGTTCAATTTGCTGACATCTTCACCAAGGCACTCGCCACAACTCCCTTGTCCGTCATCCGTTTCAGTCTCAATGTTGTCGACCCCACGTTGAGACTGCGGGGGGATGTTAGATTATACGAGTAGGACTCTTATTAGACTTGTAGTCCAAGTTAGGTTAGCCTATGTCGGTTGCCTTTTGTACTATATAAACATTGTAAACTGGTTCGATTCAATACAATCAATATACGATCTTTGCTATTCTTACACTAATAGCTCGGTCGATGGGTCCTAGCGAGGATATCTCTACAACATCTAATCCCACAGGAAATAGCGAGCTGTCCCACAGGAAATAGCGAGTTGTGGTGCGTTCTGCCGTGCGGCCCCACCTGTCAGTGTCAGTTTAGTTTCCTGGGCTGTGGAGCCCGCATATCATCCAATGAAGCGTCGGTTACCGACTATCGGGGACCTTGTTTCGTTTCTCTCCGCGTGTCCCGTTGCCTCTGGAAGTCTCCCGTTGAATCCCGTGTCTGGCTTATCGACGCCCAGCTCCTCCCTCTCGATCCCCTCTCATTCTCTCTCCAAGATTCAACCGAACCACCGACGTCGCCTCCGCCCCCATCGCTGCCCCCTTCCTCCCGCCGCCACTCCACTCTTCATCCAAGCCGCTCCCGCTTGTCCTCGCGCATCTGATCGACCGCGCTCGCCGGCGAGAGAGGCTCCCTCACCCAGGAGCTACGGCATCACGGCTGGCTTGCTCGCTGGAGCGCGGCGCTCCGTCGAGCTGGCCAGACCGCTGCGCGTGTGGCCTAAGATTTGGGGTCGCGGTGCGACAAGCCGGCGACGGCGCCGGCGCGAGCCGCAGAAGCCGTCGTCCACATTACGCTGCAGGGACGGGTCGTCTCAATTATAAACGATAGCAAATAAAACGACGAAGTAGCGGAAAGATCAACCAACGGGGACACGAGATTTAACGTGGAAAACCCCTCCAACAATGGAGGAGAAAAAACTACGCGCGTCAGCCAGCAATACTTCACTATATTGGGTGAGGTTACAAACACCGGGGATTTACACAATGCGACTTGTCCCATGACGGCGGCTTTCAAGATGTATTTATAGGTGCCCTGACCTAATCTAGGTCGGTAACTTGACCTCCGGAACACTCCGCTCTCCTCGTCACAAGTCGGCCTTTATCAATATATACGAATTTGGATCACCACAAAATAACAGTCTCCTCGGATGAGCCACGCCGTCGCTTTTCCCTGGTGCGCTTCCGCCCACATAATGTCCTGCATGGTTCCATACCTCGCGTCGAGATTGGCCGCCAGTCTAGGTGGTCGTGGACGGCGGCCAGGAGGCATCGAGCTCGGGAACCAGCTACGACGGCGACCTGGAGGAGGACACCTCGCTACTTCACGTCAAGCTCGGTCGCCGCCTTCTGGGTCGCTTGCCCTACTGGCAGCCGCGCGAGACGAGCTGCGGTTGAGCGCTGCCCGCACCCATGCGCCCGCTGCCGGCCGCCCCCGCTGCAGTGCTCGCCAGTCACTAGGCACGGCCGGTTGATCATTGATGGGACGTGTTGTTGCCTTCCCTCGGTGTGCTGCTGCCGCATGATGGTATGGATGTTCTGTTGCTGCGGGTCAAGCTGGGACGCCGGGTTACAGCCTACAGTTGATTGTACGGCCTGCAGGATGATTTGCTGCCTGCTCTGGATCACCACTTGATAAGGTGAGCTGATTAAGTTGATTTCTCCGTTGGATGAAGATGCCCTATTTTCTTGGGTTTATGCATTCTACACTTGAGCTCTAGATTGTTGTTTGATGGAGCTGGGAAAGTTTGGGTTTAGAATTTAGTGTGCCTTTTTCAGTTCTTGAAACGAATGGGGAGGTCAGCTTAGAGTTGCAGCACTTCGTGCTTTCTGCAAATCAGATGGAGGTTAGCTTCGAGTCGAAGCACTTCGTGCTTTCCTTCAATGGTATGGAGGTCATCTTAAAGTTGGATCACTTCATGCTTTCTGCCATTATGAGACATTTGAGATTATAATATAAGCTAATGTAGGATGTGTGCCTTTTGGTTCAGGTATGTGATTATCGATTTATATGATTTTGGATACACCAGTCTTTATGTTGTTTTATGGTCTCCTGATGAGCATCAATGGCGCATGTTTTGTGATTGCATTTTAACTTGCCAGCATAGCTCTATTTCACTATTTGAGTAACGCTTCTAACTTAGCTGATGTTCAGTTGGTAATGATCAGACTATGTGTAGAGCTCACCTTTTTGGTACGAGTTAAGCTAAGCTGAAGCAGCAAAGTGGAACACGAGAGGGGTTAATTCATAGGAAAGATGTGATGATCTAGCCAACAAAGTTAATGAAAGCAACTGCACTGTTTTATGTCTTCAGGAAACGAAAAAAGAATTCTTTGATAGTACTTACATTAGAATGTTCTGTCCCAGAAGAATGAACCAGTTCACTTATCAACCGTCTGTGGGAAACTCTGGTGGCATTATTACAATTTGGAATGGGAGTCAATTTACTGGCACAGTGATTAGTCAGAGTTCTTTTCAACTTATAGTGGAATTAAAATGCAACTTCTCGGCACAAACTTTTTACATTACCAATGTGTATGCACCATGTACTAAAGAGGGAAGACAGGAGTTTGCTGATTGGTTCTTTCAACTTGATTCATCCATATTCGAGCTTTGGATGATTGTTGGGGATTTTAACATGATCAGAAGCACTGCTGACTGGAACAGGCCAGGAGGTAATGTGAACAACATGCTTTTATTTAATACTATCATACAGATGCATGATCTGGAAGAAATACCATTGAAAGGCAGAAGTTATACCTGGAGCAATATGCAGAATGAACCATTGCTTGAAGAATTAGATTGGATTTTCACATCACATGCTTGGACTACTACTTATCCTAACACTTTGGCCATTCCTATGTCAGGGCCAGGCTCTGATCATACTCCTATGCAAATCCAAATTGACACTACGATACCCAGAGCCCAGATTTTTAGATTTGAGGAATATTGGTTGCAGTTTGAGGAGTTCAAGGATATAGTTGAAAAGCACTGGCAGCATACTGGGCCATACAAGAATGCAGCACAGGACCTAACTGCTAGATTTAAGTCCTTGAGGCATGGTATAAAAAAGTGGAGCAAAATCTCTGTCTAATTTAAATATAATCATTGAAAACAGCAATTATGTCCTGGCTATGATTGATGGTCTAGAAGAACAAAGGATTTTATCTATACCGGAGAAAAATTTCAAGACAGCTCTCAAAAATCACTTAGCAAAATTGCTTGAAGCTAAGAGAATATATTGGAGGAAAAGAGCTTGCATAAGGTGGGCTAAACTTGGTGATGAAAACACCAAATTTTTCCATGCCATAGCCACTAGGAACTACAGACATAATCATATAGCCAGCTTGGTTAAAGAAGATGGGGAGATTGCTACAGATCATGAACACAAAGCAAATTTGCTATGGTCTGCATTTCATGATAGACTTGGAAAATCTGAAAATGTTGAGATGGAGTACAATCTTAGTGAGCTGATCAATACGCATAACCTTTCTAAACTTGAATTGCCATTTACTGTTGAAGAAATTGACGATGTTATTAAACATATGTCTTCTGACAAATCCCCTGGTCCTGATGGATTTAACGGATTATTCATGAAAAAGTATTGGTATCTCATAAAGGAGCAGTTCTATAACCTCTGTAACAAGTTTTATAGCCAAGAGTTAGATATGACCAGTATTAATATGGCTTACATTGCTCTGATTCCTAAGATACCTAATCCAGAGAAGCCAGCTGATTTCAGATCGATTTCGCTTGTCAGTATGGGACTGAAAGTGATAACAAAATTGCTAGCCAACCGAGTGCAGAAGGTAATTATTCCACTATTACATAGAAATCAGTATGGGTTCATTAAGAACAAAACTATTCAAGATTGTATTTCTTGGGCATTCGAATATTTGCACATCTGCCATAAATCAAAAAATGAGATTGTAATCATCAAGTTGGACTTCGAAAAGGCATTTGATATGGTTGAGTATAGTGCCATACTTGCTATGCTGAAACATCTTGGGTTTGGAGACAGATTTATTGATTGGGTCAGAAATATTCTTAACACTGCATCCACTTCTATTATACTTAATGGTGTTCCTGGTAGAACTATTAAGTGCAAGAGAGGTGTCAGGCAAGGTGACACACTCTCTCCCTTACTCTTTGTGACTACAGCTGAGCTATTGCAAATTATTATCAATAAAGCTTGGGATGATGGACTGATTGATCTACCAGTTAACTATTCCTATGGTAAAAAATACCCCATTTTGCAATATGCTGACGACACATTGTTAATATTACCTGCTGTTGATGAACAAATTGTTGCCCTGAAAGACATTTTATAGACATTCTCTAAATCCACGGGTCTGAAAATCAATTACCACAAGTCTTCCATGGTGCCCATAAATACTAGCCCGGAGAGATGTAAGGAGTTAGCCAATCTTTTCGGTTGCAAAGTGGAATCTCTACCTTTCACTTATTTGGGTCTCCCTATGGGGATCACAAAACCAAAAGTTGATGACTTGATACCTATGATGTGCAAGATAGACAAGAGATTGGCAGGCATATCAAACTTACTATCACACTGCTCAAGACTTGTGGTAATCAAAGCAGTGATATCGGCCATGCAAAATTATCTCATGTGTGTGCTTAAAGTGCATTATACACATACTGATCATGCAGAAAAATCCATGAGAACTTTCCTTTGGCACGGAAAGGATATTGAAAAGAAAGGAAAATGCTTGGTTAAATGGGAAAAGATATGTTTACCTAAATCGGCAGGAGGTCTGGGTGTCATTAATCTGAGAGAACAAAATAAGGCCCTGCTTATGAAAAATCAATTCAAGATTTATAATTCTCATGATATACCGTGGGTTCAGCTCCTGTGGAATGCATATTATAATGATGGTGATGTTCCTTCTACTAATCATCAAAATGGTTCATTTTGGTGGAGAAATTGTGTATCATTCATTAATGATTTCAAGAACCTGACTACTTGTAAAGTGGGAAATGGCAGAAGCATTCAATTATGGCATGATAAATGGAATGGAGCGCCACTGTGTAATCAGTTTCCACAGTTACATTCCTTTGCATACAATTCGAGAATTACTATATAGGAAGTTTTCAATAACTCTGGAGAAGTACATACTCTGTTCCAGCTCCCTTTATCAATGATTGCCTCTCTGCAATATGACAGCATGCTTCAGATGATTGAAGGGCAACAAAACATCCAGGAAAAAGATTCATGGAATTTTCCTTGGAATAACAGTAAATATTCTACTTAGAAGGTATACAATGCTCTTATTAATCCTGTTGCGGCACCTCCACCATTCAAATGGATATGGAAATCCTCATGCCTTCCCAAGCACAAGTTCTTTTTGTGGCTTATGATACAAGATAGATTAAATACACGAGACCTTCTGGACAGAAAGAACTTTTATGTGGAATCCAAAACATGTGTGCTTTGTGATGAAGACATCAGAGAGGATATGATGCACCTATTCTTTGGATGTTCTTTCAGCAAGTTATTTTGGGGAAAACATGGGAGAGATTGGAATACTGATCTGGGACTTATTAACATGTTGATTGATGCTAACAACAGGTCCACAAGCCCATTCTTCAAGATCTCCATGATTGCTGGCTGCTGGAGTATATGGAACCATAGGAATAAAATTATAGTTGATGGGATAACTCGCAGCCTGGGGGTTTGCTACTCTTTTTTTAAAGAGTCTGTGGAGGTCATTAGACACCGAATAAAGCCCAGCCTTAGGGAGGGCATGCAAGATTGGATTGATCATTTGTAATTTATTTTCTGCACCGAACTGGACTGTGATCACATGTAATTATTTGGCCGGATGTGATTAATAGAAAATGGAAAATGACGTAGTGGGGGTCTTCCCCACTGTCCAACGCGTCAAAAAAAAGTTAGCAAAGTGAGATAACTTATAATTCGGCATCCTAAGCTATATGTGAACAGTTCGTTACTTTCTATGGGCTTCCATAGAAAACATTGTACTAGCCTGTTTTCGGGTGATGAAAATGGAGGGGTTCAGTGTGCGTCATTTCCATTTCCCGGTTTTCATTACAACTTGCCACATATAGAAGAAAATTAACTAGGATGCCATCTTTTGCCCTAGATCAAGAGTGAAAATGGAGAAGAAGTGGCATGTTGATGCATGTAAAAAGCATACATGAACTTTGCATTATATTACTTATATTTCAATCATATTTGCATCATATAAGGGTTATATCATTGTTTTATATTGATTTTTGGGATATTTCACAGTTTCCCTATTTTTCTGGAATTAACCCTGCACTGTCTGGAAACCCTATTTTCAATGTTTTTACCTTTCAGGTACCCAAACGACGTCCGAATGACCTGAAATTTTGCGGGGATCATTTTTTGGAAGGAATGAAGCGTAGGAGCGAAGGAAGCTAACGAACGGTGTCGAGGTGTGCCCTCGGCAATTCCCATGGTTGCGATACCTAGGGTTGATTGTGTGGTAGAGAACGCGTAGTATTGGTGGAATCGATGGCTGACAAGCTAGATTTACCCAGGTTCAGGACCCTCGAGTGAGGTAAAACCCCTACTTCCTACTTGTCTATGTTTATGGTATGAATATGAGGGTTACAAGGGTTCGACGAGCTGCTGATCTCGTCGGGGTTTTGGTGGCTATGGATTCCTCACCCTGATGGATCACCCTCCCAGCCTTTATATAGGAGGCTGGGTCTCGGGAAACATAACCGACCAAAGTTACATGTATGGAAAGTCTTAACCGACCATAACTTGATCTAACTTGGAAAGCACTCTTCGTCTCAGGCCTTCCTTCATGGGCTTCGATTATTCTTTGGGCTTCTTTGATCATCACGTGCACCAGGTACCCTTAAGCTGGGGTACCCGCAGAGTATAACCTCATTATTAGCCCCCGAGTACTTGCTTGACTCGAAGAATCGAGCATGTGCTCCCTTCATCGTGGACGTCATAGTCTTTACTTTTATACTCCTGATCCGATGTAGTCCTTCTACTCTTAATTTGTTTCGATTGTATGTGTATGTGAACCAAGGGATACTGACATAGTAGGCCTAATTCACTCGAAGATCGAGCTCAGTTAACCGCACTTTTGGGCGAAACCTTACTAGTCTTCAGTCAGACTCGAGTCCCTGGACTCGAGTATGGAACACAGTAGAAAGATTTTGCCTAGGGATATTGACATAGCAGGCCTGATTCACTCGAAAATCGAGCTCAGCTAACCGCATATTTGGGCGAAACCTTACTAGCCTTCAATCAGGTTCAAGTCCCCGGACTCGAAGCTGGAACACTTTTGAAACTTTTGCCTAGGGATATTGACATAGTATGCCTGATTCACTCGAAAATCGAGTTCAGTTAACCGCACATTTGGGCGAAGCCATACTAGCCTTCAATCAGGTTCGAGTCCCCGGACTCGAAGCTGGAACATACTGGACAGACTCGACTGTGGCACCCCGCTCTGGCACATATTTCCAGAGAGGCGGTCGCCCCGTGCGCCAGCCCAAGGTATCTGGACGCACGTTACGACAATGCAACATAGCGGAAATCATTACACAATCAGGCACAAAGTGCTACAAAAGGGTTTACAAGGCCGTCGAGGCTTTACAAAATATCAAGCCAAGCATGGCCCAACTCAGAGTTCTAACTAGCAGCGGAAGACATAAATGAGGCAACGTCTTGGAGCGGCTTCACTCCACAGGTATCTGGCTGGGCTACTGATCCTAGCACGCTCTTGCTCCACTTCTGGCTAAGGTAGAAGATGAATCCTCGCCAATATCTGGCCACAAACACAAGGCCCGTGAGTACATTTGTATGCACTCAGCAAGAATCGCCACTCAATACAAACAATCCAACAATCATGCAGCAAGATATACATTGGAAATCAAATCCTACAACATGTCAAGTGTACTCTAGATACATGACATAAAAGTAACATGACATTGACGACCAAACATGTCGTAAGCAGACAACGGGGGTATCACCAGTACAGAGTCCAAGCCAGGTGGGGTTGGATCGTGCACCGGCAATCATACAAAGAGCTTACCTGTGACGAGTAACCGGGTGTACCAGTTGGTACCAAATCTTATAATTACTCCTGTCAACACAATCAGGCTTCCAAGCCTCTAGCCAACTCTGGCTATCAATCCAGCCAACTCTGGCTATCTCCCGGGGCATGCACAGTTGATGTTGGCTCTAGCCTAACTATAGGCTTCCAACGCATCACACCGCCATCCCATTCACCTCACAAGTAACATTCCCTGCATCATCTTATTGTTTATTTAGTGAAATCAGGTTGTTCATCTTTCTTTCAAACAAGCCTTAGGTTTAACCTCCTGACACGACACGGACACACAGTGTGACTGACACTGAACTTTTGTTCCATAACCTTGGAACGAGGCTAGACATCCAGATTTGACACTCTCGAGAGGTTGCAATTACCACCCACCTAAGTGCACCACACTGAGCCGGTACTTTAGGACAACATCCTTAAGGCAAACTCAGCAAGATACACTCACCTGGCCGTTCACGCTACCAAGACACTCCCTGTATAGCCACCGACATAACTCTATGCCTTATGCAGAAGTGAATCCGGCACGTCCCCAACTATGGGCAACGCCTAGCTCCGGAACCTTCGCAAGACTAGCCCCGATCAGCTCTGGTAACCGACTAGACTTGCCAAAATAGCAGCATTAAAGGAGGCTCAATAGGATACGTAGGTCAAGGCCCGCCCATATGAGCGACAGTGGTAGTGCTTTCGATGTTCAGATTAGTGGCACTATGGACTGACCCTATCGATGTTTGGAGGGGTGTTTCATTTAAATCAAATTTCATCATAACAAGTCCAAACAACAGAAGATTAGTCCAACACAACAATCACGATATCATGATAATATATATCACCAAATATCAAGACATTAGCAACATAATATTTCAAGAATAGTAGTGTCCATGTCCAAACTTAGCAAAAATAAATGGCGTCAACCGGATGACTACGGCGGCGATCCCGCCGACCAGCGCCTTCTCGTTTGACAAAATAAAAGAAACGTCAACCGGATGACTGTGGCAGCGATTCCGCTGGCAAGCGCCTTCTCGTTTGACAAAATAAAAGAAACGTCAACCGTATGACTGTGGCAGCGATTCCGCTGGCAAGCGCCTTCTCGTTTGACAAAATAAAAGAAACGTCAACCGGATGACTGTGGCAGTGATTCCGCTGGCAAGCGCCTTCTCATTCGACAAAAGAAAAAGAAACGTCAACCGGATGACTGTGGCAGCGATTCCGCTGGCAAGCGCCTTCTCGTTTGACAAAAGAAAAAGAAACGTCAACCGGAAGACTACGGCGGCGATCCCGCCGACCAGCGCCTTCACAGATCAACTACAAAATATAACACAGTTGGTTTGCGTCGACCGGGTGACTACGGCGGCGATCCCGCCGACCAGCGCCATCACAGATCGACGTTAATATTTTAGTGAGACGGTGGCGGTTCCCCCAGTCCATTGTCTCAGGAATGATGTGTGTTTGACAAATATTACAATACATAATATAACCAAGTAAGTACGATAAGTAAATATGCAACATAATATGCAACATGGCAGGAGCAATATTACAAATCTCATATTAAATAAGAATAACAAACAGACATGCATATATATGACTGTACACAGACAAAAATATTAACACCCGGCATGACAATAAGCGAACAAACATTGTGGGACTGATCATAGCAAGTGGTTAGCTTGCCTCGGGGTCACGTGGTTGTGCTCTGGTTCGTCGATGAAGTGAAGACATCGCGGAATCAGGCACCGGTAGCCCTACACCGCGCCGACACGGTGGTATCACACATAGCATGTGCTACCCGGAATATTTACTGGAAAAAGTGAAACTCATACCACTTGACAGGTCTCGCAAAGATAAGAATTTAGAAATTTGAATCACTCCAATCGGAACTGTGGTTTGGGAGAAAATGGCGAGCGAAAATAACTATCCGCCGCTCACCTATTAAGCTGGCTGGTTTTGATCGATCGATCAGAACACTGTACACTATCTTCTAGCTTCCTTCTACGTACGGGAGAGCTTCGGGGACGGCCGACGGAAGGCGGCAGGCGGCCTGGCTGAGCAAGGCACAGACGGAGGCGAGGTCACCGCCTCACCCCGCGTCTCGGGAATGGGTTGGGGACGGGAGAGAGCGCCTCCATGCGTACGCACGCACGCACGGCACCGACGGAGGCCGTCGGCACCGCAGCCACGCAGCTGCACGGGAGGAGCCGGCGTTGACCACTGCGGCATAGTCGCGTCATGCCGCTCCCGCGACGCACTGGATGAAGGCCAGAGTTGAGGGGAGAGCGCGGAAGTGGCTCGCGAGCTTGAGAGGCTACGGCCAAGGCGGTCGAGCAGGAACTCGTTGCTGCGGACTCCAAAACGACGAGCGGGTGGACGGGGGTGGTGCGAGTGCTAAGGGGAGAGTGAAGAGCTGGGTGCAGAACGCAAGCCTCGGGCCTCCTTTTATAGCCAGTGGAGAGCGGAAGACGACGAACGAACTTGCGGCGCTTCAATGCACCGGCCACCGGTGCAACTCCCTTCGTCCAAGAATTCAAGGGGGAGATAGGACCGGGGAGGGCTGGCTCGGGGAGGTGTTGGACGAGCAGTGCGAGCACGAGGCTTACTGGAGAGGGAAGGGTGAGCTGGTCACGGGAGAAGCTCTCGCGAAGCTTCCTCCACGGCACGCTTCCGTCGGTGGAGAGGATAACGTCGGTGGAGAGGATAAGAGGAGGAGCTGGATCAGCAGTAGAGCACGTGGTTGCACTGCGGCCGGAGATTAGGCAGAGGTTTAGGGCTAAGCGAGGTTTAGGTCACGCCCAAGCGGGCGTACGCGACGTCCAGAGCGCGACGCGAGCGGCATCGCGCGTTCCCGGTGACTCAGGGGGTCTAAATGGAACAAGGTTTCCACCGCTGGGTTCGTAACGATGAGAGGAACACAACAAAATAAGAATCTCTCAGGGATCCCAAACTTTGTAAAATAGGATTTTCAGAAAAACAAAGATACCGAAGGTGCTCGATGAAACGACAGGGGCGTTGCACATCTCAGAAAAATCCCCAAAAATTACCACTGAGTTTATTTGGTACTAGGAAAGTGTCTATGGAGTATGAGCTCAAATGGGTACAAGGAAGTTGGGTTTTCACATGATGTCCCAAAATGGACATATCGGCATGATCAAGGCAAGGTGATTTTTCACACTCCACCTTGGGGTGGTCTTCTGGATTTGGGTGTCTAGGGACCATGTGGTCAAGGTGACCAAGTCTCATGGTCATAGGATTTGTCTAGGTATAGATTTGCTTGAAGATTTCAGAAAGGCATGAAAATGGCCTTACAAAGGAAGTAGGTCAAAAATTGCTCAAACGGGTTTGGCTCCAAAAGATGAAGTGTAGGGAATGTAAAAATATTCATCGCCTGAATTTATCAGAATTTATGGAGATGCATAGCTTGACTCAAACATTTTCTGGATCAGAAAGGGCAGTTTGGAAAGTAGTGCCGAACTTGGAAATATTGCATTGAAGCATGCAATATTTTTGCATGGATTGTCTTTAAATAGATATGGGAGTCCTCTGGTATTTTTAGTGGAATTTTTACAGCTACGGAAATAGGCTTTCCTTTGATAGGTGGAGGAAAGGGTTTAAAGGTTCGATAATTAGGGTTAGGGTTTTCGAGGGAAAACCTAAGCATCAAAATTATCACGGGTGTTGGAGTGGTTCGTGGATCACCGGGAAAATTCTTGAGTGAGCAATTCCCCAGCCAATTCATCCTCAAAGATTTGAGAAAAAAATTTGGATAAGAGGAAAAAGTTTTTCACGTGTCGGAAAACACCACTAAAATTAGGTTTGAATTTTCGGGGTGTTACATCGACTCAGGCCGTTGTAGGTCATACTGACTCGTTCCGCAGTTTAACTTCTGATACCTAACGCGTCCGTCAGAATTTTCATCATGTTTGTTGACATGGAAAAAATTTAAGGGAAAACACTGTTGGAGCGTCCCTCGACCCAGCTCGATTGCTCAGCGGGTCTTACCTTTGCATTTGCGTATGCAGCATCCGAAACATCCGCGATTGGCGTAGTCCGGGAATTTATGAAGTATGATTCTAAGATTTCGAAATACTTTAATGCATTTAATCGAGTCTGTAGTCGAGTGAGTTTCTTACCTTCTTTTGAGAATCTATGGGAGCGCGACAGCGCTCCCATGGGAGTAGCCCCCGAGATTGTGGTTTATTGTCTTGCAATAGAGGACAATCTCAAATCATCCTTCTATACTGCTTTTTGTCAATCGAAATATTTTGTCTTTGAAATCTGTGGGAGCGCGTCAGCGCTCCCATGGGAGTAGCCCCCGAGATTTTGCTTTACTTCGTTTGAAGTAGAGGATAATCTCAATAATTTTGCTCCTTTTTGATCAATCGTAAGAAAATTTTGATATGCTCCCATGGGAGTACCTTTGCTAGTCGAATCCTTTTGTCGATTGTAGTCTCGAACCCACCACTCGAACATGGACGTTGTCTCTGCCCCTGACGTCATTCGTGACGTCTTAGGCGTGCGCTTGCTGTTTTGACAAGACGTGTCTGTGTGGGCCCAATGCTCAGAGTTTTGGCCGCAGAAGACGCCGTTTCAGCTTTGATTTGACCGGACGTGGCATATTTTTCGCCGCGCCATCATAACCTCCTAGGGTTTTGTGCGTAGTGGGCGACGTGGGATGTGACGGTTGCTCTCTGCGCTCACCACGTGTACGGCCAGATACTATGCACATTTGGACGGACGGTTATGATGAAGTTTTGCTTTGTGCGGTAAGTAGCAGTTTTTGCACAAGATTTTGATTTACTTGCCATTCTTTTACTCTGTTCCTCTTCTTCCTTGCGCACCGCACACCATTGCTCTGCCTCCCAAGCTCCTTGCTTTCTGCTCCTTGTGCAATGGCGCCAAAGAAGATCAAGCGTGCTGCTGCAACTGTCCCCGCCACCGATCCAGCGGACAAGGGGAAGGATGCGGCCATGGCGAGTGAGCCAGCCGATGCGCTTTTGAAGATCCCCGGTGACTGGACGAGATCCTGCGTAACCGAGGACACCCTGTCTGAGTACCGTGAGAAGGGTTGGCTGCCGCCAGCTGACCAGCTGGCCGCGCGTGCTCCAGGTCTGGAGGTATGCCCTGATCCTCGCGACGGCGAGCGCGTCTGCTTTGCTGAGTTCCTCCCCGCGGGTTCTCTTTCCCTTTGCATGATTTTGTGCGAGGGCTACTGTACGCCTATGGCTTGCAGATTCATGATCTTACCCCTAACAGCATTATGCATATCGCCTGCTTCATGGTGCTATGCGAGTGTTTCTTGGGGTGTCCCCCAGCTGGGCATTGTGGAAACATATCTTCAAGGTGCGCCACAATTGCCGGGGTAAACGCCCTTGCCCGGTAGGTGGATTTCAAGTCCAAGTGCGAAGCGATTCGCATTACTTTAGCTTGAAGACAGTTGATTCTGCCCAAGGTGGCGGACCAAATGGTTCTATGTACCAGTCGACCAGGTGGTGCTCCCGCTTTTTCGATTGAGAATTCTCCGAAGAAAACGGTGGCCTGGGATCACCCTATCTCTCCTGCTGAAGCCAAAGAAGCCACCCCTTTGCTGAATGAGATTGGCAAGTTGCTGAAGACTGTTTCTGGTATTCAGTTGATCAGCACTTATTTAAAGATGCAAGTGTGGCCCATGCACCTTCGTGCCCACCCGATGTGGCAGTATGAGGGTCCACTCGACAGCATCAGGATGAGTACCACCGAGTTGATGCAGAAAGAGCTCAGTGCTCAGGTGAAGAAGATCACGAGCATCAAAGCTTCCGCAAAAATCGACTTCAACTTCCCGCACGTCCCCTACGGGCCAGAGAAGGCCTTACCCGCAGTGAGTGATTCTTTTTGCCGTTTTTATGCTTCGCCATCTGCCCTTGCATCCTTTTTGCTTTCGTTCTTATGATTATGAATTGTGCTTGTTACATAGGGTCACTCGACTGCCACCTCTCTGCCTCCTCTACCCGAAGCCGGGCCTACTTTGGAGACGGCAATACAGGAGGAAACCAAGCTACCTATTGCTGACCCTGCTTCTGCCCATTCGACCCCTCAGGATAATCCCGAAGAAGAAACAGGGGAAGAGGTGGAACAGGTTGTGGCAGATGCTTCAGATGAATCAGATGCTGAGTAGGGTCCTCGCAAGCCTAAACGTCAGTGTTTGGTTCTTCCGGAGTCTTCGAGTACAGAGGATGGGCAGAGGGATACCGGTAATTCGGGTATCCCTTCTCCTGCTAAAAGCCATCCTCTGACTGTCTCCCCTCTGGCTTCTCGTCCTCCTGCTACTTCGAGTAACACCTCTCCACTCGGTGTTTTTTCCCTTGGTGACGAACCTGATTCCGATGAAGAAGATGAGCCAAGGTTTGCTTTATGGTCTATTCCTTTATTTGTGGCCGCGCCTTTATGGTTTTTGTTTTTGATTGGCCGTGTTTTTGCTTTATGATACCAGTGGCAAATTGCCATCTCCACCTCCAGTCGTGGATACGTCGATTGTGGCGCAGCCATCCATCCCTCCAGAAGCAGCACAAGGCACTATTCTTGAAGCGGCCAAGGACACAATTGAGTTGATGGCTGCTGATTTGAACAAGGAGAAAGCTACCCCGACTGCGGATGCCGTGGCTTCCTCCTCCAAGCCTGCCTCTTGGACTGATCACGTGAGTGCTTCTGTCCCTACTTTTACTCAAAAAATTTGTTTCTTCTACACGCGATGATAACATGCGTACTTTGTTTCAGCCTATGTATGCCGCCATGGTCCCTTGGGTTCAGGCCTTTGTTCGGGTGGAGCAAGAGAGGGACTCCCTGCAGTTAACTTCGACTGAGCTTGCGCGTAAGCGTTTTTTGCTAAAACTTTTTCCCTTCTGTTGAAGTTATGACATTAATCGGGAATGTTTGTGAACTCCACAGAAGATAAAAATTTTGCTGATGAGCGTGTGGAGGACCTGGAGAAACAGGTGAAGGACTTGCAGACCCAGCTCTCTACCCAGCAATCTGAATCGAAGAAAGCACTTGCTGATGCTCAGGACGCCACCACTCGCCGCGATAAGGAGCTTACTGCACGTCTGTCAAGTATAGCCCGTGCTGCCAAAGGTGAACGCACTGTCTTTGTGAGTAGTAGCTCTTTGGCCATTTTAGCAGCTTTTGCTCATGGCTTATGCTTTCTGAATTTTGAAGGTTCCGAAGGCGCCTCTAGTTCCACTAAGCCATCGAGTGATTCATTGTCACTCGATGATGCAATCATGGAACTCGAGTCTGTACTATCCAAGACCAAAGGCGATCTGGCTAACGTGACCAGTACCCTTAGCAATTTGCACGCGGGGATGTGTCCTAAAGCCGGCGCTCCTTCGACTGCTGAAGGACTTGTCGCAACTTTTGGCGAAAGATCGTCGATTGTGGCGGATTTTGCCCACGAACTCACGGTACGCGGCTCGGAGTACACCCTCAGGCTTTTGTTAGGCAATGGTGTAGAGGCCGATTTCGACAGTGTTTTATCGGACTACCCGAAAAAGCCTGATGGAAGGCCGCTATCATTCAGGGTGTAACCGAGCCAGCTACGCGACTGAGCGAAATCTGCGTCCAGACTATGGAGCGCCGAGCTGAAGCTGTTAGGGCTCAGTCGCGTAAAAGTAGGGCAAGATCCATCTCGTAGGCCTAGGTACTCTTTACTTTGTAATTTGATTACTCGAACTTGGCATGTATGCTTTTGCTACTTATGTTTATGCTAGCATATACTTTTGGGTGCTTTTGCTTGAATGAAATTGCTGAATCGCCTGAATTTTGCAACTTCGTGTGTCTGGGCTTCTGAATGTTGCGTTTTATGAACCAGTCACAAGAATGCGAGTCTGGTGGACCTTCTCCATCTCGTACTCGAACATCTGTTCGGGCAAGGAATGATACGAGGGCACTTGCTTTTGCGAAGAATCGAGTGAGTGAACTAGAGCAAGAACTCAAAAGCACTCGAGCTGAGTTGGAGCTGCTGCGTTCTAGGCCAAGTTTTGCTACCCAACGCGAGGAATATGTTCTTGGCGAGATGGACAACATAAACAGGCAACTCGAGTGTGAGTTTATGACATCATTTTTGCTTAAAAGTTTTCATTTGTTTGCATTATGCTTTGGACCAGTAACTTTGGCCTTTTGCAGGTTTTGTGCTTGATGCCCAGCAGGAAAGTAGGAGGTCAATCGACTCCTCGATAATGCTGTTGATGTACCAACTACTGGCAGGCAGCATTTTTATTTGGACAAGGTGCACGCTCGCACGCTTGTTACTTTGAAGGATCGAGTATGGCGAAACGCCCAAGTGCTCGAGATGTGCAGGCGTATCTTCACTCTCTTAAATTACACGCTCTTCCCGTCAGGGCCTCAGCCTCAAGGGTTGTTTCCTTTGATTGATATCTTTCGAGTGACGGATTCAGACAAAGAATCTTTGATGCAGCTTGCTATTCTTGGGTCCAATGCCACTATGGCTTACATCCGCAGCCGTAAGCCAAATTTTGCGATTCGACCTCCTGCAATTGGCACACTTGTATCCCAATCACATTTGATCGAAACACGCTCTGCTGCTGAGGAACTCATCGATTGCTGCAAGGAGCAGCTTTTTGGTCCTGTACTGGATACAAAGTATGAGCCAGATTCTTAACTTGTAGACTTTTTGTATAATCGAGGCATTCTCCAAATGTAAATATGTACTATTGTATTTGTGGCGAAATATTTGTATGCGTATATTTGTGACAGCCCCCGAGTCTATCGAGTGGGATTTTTGAGTTTTTATGCTTGACCCAGCCCCCGAGTATATCTGTAGTGTACCTGCACTTAGAAAATGGCAAGGTACCTGTGTATAGTGCAAACCCCTGGATCGTTTCATTTGCACACACAGTTTAAGACGAATATCACAACATTGTATCAATTATTACACGAATGATCCAGACTTGGAAAATAAATAGTTCGATACATCTTTGCATAGCTTATAGCTAGCTCAAAACAAATAAAGCAGCGGAATAAAACTTCAATGAGCCTCCATTCTTCATGATGCGCCACAGGCAAGAACATGTTGGTTGCAGACTCGAAACCCAAACGTGACCTTACTCATCGTCAGAAAAGTCTGCAACAAAGTAATATTTGCAACAGAGTGGGTCAGAATCATTAAAAATGATCCTGGCAAGTGACACTATGTGGACTCATATAGGAATAACTCTATAACCTATATGCATATTTGGCTGGTGGAGTTGAAGGCTGTTTTGCATAAAAGCCAATTTTTTCCTAACACTTTGTAAAACCTTTTTCCTTCAAAATTTTGAGACAAGATGGCTTGAAAACCATTATCTTAACTACCCTTGTTCACCACCAAGTTTTAATTTCAAAATTTGAATGATGAAGCCTCCGTTGAATCCTTGATCAGCTGCTCAAATTGTCCGTAACCGGGGACACGGCTAAGTACTTAGTTTTTAACTCTGCAGAGGTTGTGCACTTTCACCATTAGACCCAACAAACCCAAACTATCCTCAAGCACTCAATTTGTGCTAAGGAAAAGGAGAGAGTTGAGACGAGACTTTTCAGAAGCATTTTCCCATCCCATACCGACTTGACGCGCTCCCATTCTAACCATTCTACCACCACCTGTCAAGTCGGGACGAGTCCACGCAACTTAATCCATCTAGCCAGAGCCCATATGACTAATGGTTGCACGGTAAGCAACTTCACTTAGAGATAACCTTGGCCCCTTAATACCCTGGGTGGCAACCACAAGTGACCATCCCTTAGAGGTCACCCCTAAGAGATGACACTCAACCTTTCCATCATCTTTTCATAACCAAGTCCACCCAGGTGATAAATTACTTAGTAGAATTTAGCTTTAAGGAAAACACATTTGCATAGCATCCAATAATCTACTAAGTTATCAAAAGGGATTCTAGACACAACTAGAGTAAAGGTATGGTGGGTTTAGAATATAGCTATAATACTATCCAACACATGCATAAGAAATACACTAAGTAATGCATATAAAATACTTAGGAAAACTTCATGGGGTGTGCCACTTGCCTTGGCAACAAGCAGAACAACAACAGCTGCAACAGTCCTCGTTTCCCTCCGGAGTTTCTAACACATCAAACAATACACAATGAACAAACAAGTTTCACAAAACTTCTAAGGAAAATATATCATGCATGATGTGCAAAATACTTCTAAGGACTAGAGATGCATGCATGCCGTGCCATGAAATAATTCTAAGTTAAAACAAGGCAATCAAGAAGGTCCAAAATGACTAAGGACCAAGGTCTTAACACTTGGGTTGAAATTTAACTAAGGACTACAACTAACACATCAAGTCCGAAATAATTTCTAAGGAAAGTAAACAAAATATGAAGTGCTAAAATTTTCTAAGCAAAAAGGTATGATAGCAATAGTTGATAAATTTTTCTAAGGACCAACATTTGTTATAGCAAGTACTTAGAATAATTTCTAAGGAAAATAACTAAGTTTTTTTAGATACTAAAAATTTCTAAGGACAAGTTTTTCTAGGTACTAAAAATAACCCTAAAAGCAATAAAAACAAAATACATGCAAAAACATAGGAAAACACTTATACAAAAATACTAGAGCAGTACTACGGCCATTACTTATACAAACAAAAATATAGCAAAATATTTTGCTCAAATATCAATTTTTATAATTAAGTTATAGCCAAAATATCAATTAAACCATTTTTAAAAATTTATCTAAATTAATTTCGTCCAAAGCTCAAATTAAGCATATAGAAAGTTTCTACACATTATTAGCTTTCCAAAAATATAAATTTCATAAATTTTGGATAAAGGAATAAAAATTAATGATAGATTTAATCGCAGGGACTAATCTGTGATGCGCAGGGGCTAAAACGTAAAGAAAACTGAAAAGATCTTCGCGCTGAAGTCCTCCGTCGACGTGGCGTCTTCTGGTTGGTGCGGAGCCTCCGTTGACTGGTCTTGCGGGCGATGCGGACGCGAACGGGTGCGGACGGACGCGGGCAGATGCGGCGCGGCTTCGCGGACGACTTGGCGACGTGGCGATCTCTGGTTGGCTGGTACCGCTTCGTGATGCATCTAATCTCCACCGTTGAATCATGATCCGACGACCTAGATCTAACGTACCGAAACGACCGACGTTTTCCGCCGGAAACATGCCGGAAACCTAATTCCTACGGCGGCGCCATCGCCGGAGCTTCGCCGGAAATCGATCTAGGCCTAACTACGGGTCATGGGGCGTACCGCGGCGTTCAGGGCGACGAGGCGGAGTCGATGTCGTTGATGGCGTGGTCGCGGCCGTCCTTCTCCTTCCCAGATCGCTCGCCGAAGTTGACGAAGACGGCCGGCTTGCTTCGGTCGCGGACGGACTCGTCGATCTGGCGTGCAAAACAACATCGCAAAGGTTCAGGGAGGTGCGCCGAGTTGCATGGAGTCTCTGGTGACCAAAAAGGAGCGGCGCGGGTCGTTGAACTCACCGGAATCCACCAAACACGGCGGCGGCGGCGTGGCGCTCCAGTGACGCGATTCGCGATGGCGGCGGTATCTAGGGTTAGGGTTTCTGCGGATTGGGGGCGCGGATGTCGAGGCGCTCCTTTTTATGGGGCAGGAGACATGGGGGAGGGGCTAGGGCTGCGGCGGGCAGAGGCCGTGTCGAGCACGGACGTCGATGCCGTTCGGATACGGCGAGGAAGGTGCTGACGGGTGGGGCCGGGGTGGCAGCGAGAGAAGCACGCAGCTGGGCTGCACTATCTACCACGCGCGCGTTAGGATAGATGGGCTCGGCCCAATAGCGCAGGCTGCGCATTTTTTTCCAGAAACTGTTTTCTTTTCTGTTTTTAACTAAATTCAAATAACTTTTGATTTATAAAACCAAATCCACTCAAACCAATTTCTATACTTTTGTAAAAACATGCCCCACATGTTTAGCATGTATTGGGGATAAAATATTCAAAACTTTATTTAAAATTTGAAATAGGTTTGAAAAGCATTTGCAGATAAAATGCAATTTGTTTTTGAAAATTCTCTAAATTTCATAATTTGAATTCAAACACAATGCAAACAATGATGCAATGACATGATGCATGATGCAAATGAAAAGTTTTAAATTTTTGTGAAAATTGGGATGTTACAAACCTAACCCCCTTAAGATGAATCTCGCCCTCGAGATTCGGTTTGGCTAGCAAATAGGTGAGGATGTTCTTCTCTAAGGTCATCTTCTCTTTCCCAAGTTGCTTCTTCCTCTGAATGGTGATTCCATTGTACTTTGCAAAATTTGATAGTCTTGGTTCTGGTAATTCTCTCTGCTGTCTCCAAAATTTTTATGGGTTTTTCCTCATAGGTGAGATCACTTTCCAGCTGAACTTCTTCTAGTGGCACTGTATCTCTCAGCGGAGTTTCTGCCATTTCAGGGTGACACTTCTTCAGCTGACTAACATGGAAAACATTGTGAACTGCGGAAAGTGCTTCCGGTAGTTCCAATTCATAAGCCACTTCTCCTTTACGTGACAAAACTTTATAAGGTCCAATAAACCTTGGTGACAGTTTTCCTTTGATTCCAAACCTCTTCACTCCACGAAGGGGTGAGACTCTAAGATAGGCTCTATCTCCAATATCATAAGTGACTTCTCTCCGTTTGGAATCAGCATAACTTTTCTGCCTAGATTGAGCTGCCTTCAATCTGTCCTTAATCAGCCTAACCTTTTCTTCAGCTTCTTCGATTATATCAGGACCAAACAGACTTCTTTCTCCTACTCCACTCCACAAAAGTGGGGTGGTGCATTTCCTTCCATACAGTGCTTCAAATGGTGACATCTCTATGCTGGCTTGATAACTATTATTATAAGAGAACTCAGCATATGGGAGATTATCATCCCAACTAGACTTATAGTCTAATGCACATGCTCTCAGCATGTCCTCCAGGATTTGATTTACCCTTTCAGTCTGTCCATCAGTCTGGGGGTGAAAGGCTGTGCTAAACTCTAGCCTAGTTCCAAGGACTTCATGTAACTGCTTCCAGAAATGTGAAGTGAATTGAGTGCCTCTATCTGACACAATCTTCTTTGGAACTCCATGCAAACATACTATTCTCTTCATGTAAATATCTGCTAGCTTGGCACTTGTGTAAGTTGTCTTCACAGGCACGAAATGAGCTACCTTGGTCAAACGATCAACAATAACCCAAATAGAATCATAACCAGACTTGGTTCTGGGTAGACCTGTGATGAAGTCCATCCCAATCTGATCCCATTTCCAGTCGGGTACTGGCAAAGGTTGAAGTAACCCTGCTGGCTTCTGATGCTCAGCCTTTACACGGCTACACACATCACACTTGGCAATATATTCAGCAATATCTCTTTTCAAATTGTTCCACCAAAACCTCTCCTTCACATCCATATACATCTTGGTGTTACCCGGGTGTATGGAGTAAGGTGAATCATGGGCTTCCTGAAGTATCAACTTTCTGAGATCTACATCTTCTGGAACACAAATTCGTTTCATGAACCATACTATGCCTTCTTCATCTAGTCGAAAACCTTTGGCCTTGCCTTCACCTAAATTTTTCTTGATTTCTTCCATCACTTTGTCTCCTTTTTGAGCCTCCTTGATTTTGTCCATCAAAAGAGGTTGCACTTCTAGAGATGCTACAAAACCTTCAGGTACTATCTCCAACCTAAGATCCTTGAATCCCTGCATAGTCTTCTGGCAATTCCCCTGCCGTGAGTCCGTTAACATAAGTTTTACGGCTTAAGGCATCAGCTACTACATTGGCTTTTCCTGGGTGATATTGCAAACTCAGGTCATAGTCCTTAATCAATTCCAGCCATCTCCTTTGTCGCATGTTCATTTCCTTCTGTGTGAAGAAGTATTTAAGACTTTTATGGTCCGTGAATACTTCACAACGCTTTCCATAGAGATAGGGCCTCCATATCTTCAGGGCATGTACTACTGCTGCTAATTCTAAGTCATGTGTGGGGTAGTTGACTTCATGCTTCTTGAGCTGCCTTGAGGCATATGACACCACTTTGCCTTCTTGCATCAACACACCTCCAAGTCCTCGATGTGAAGCATCGCAGTACACTTGGAAATCTTTCTCCAGATCTGGTAAACATAGAACAGGTGCTGATACTAAACGTTTCTTCAGTTCTTGAAAACTAGTTTCACATTCTTCGGTCCACACAAACTTCTTGCCCTTTTGTAGCAATTCTGTTAAGGCCTTAGCAATTTTGGAGAAATTTTCAATGAATCTCCTATAGTATCCTGCTAGTCCCAGAAAACTACGGATATCTCCCACATTCTTGGGCGACTCCCAGTTGGTTACTGCGAAACCTTTTCAGGGTCTACTGCTATTCCATCCTTAGACACAATGTGTCCTAGAAATCCTACTTGTTCCAGCCAAAACTCACATTTGCTGAACTTGCCATACAATTTGTGCTCTCTAAGTCTTTGCAAAACTTGACGTAGATGTTCCTCATGTTCCTTGTGGCTTTTGGAGTAGATCAAGATGTCATCGATGAACACAACGACAAACTTGTCTAAGAAATCCATGAACACTTTATTCATCATATTCATGAAGTATGCCGGCGCATTGGTTAAGCCAAAAGGCATAACTGTGTACTCATACAACCGTACGGGTGGTGAAAGCAGTCTTAGGTATGTCCAACTCTCTAACCTTCATCTGAAAGTATCCAGATCTGAGATCAATCTTTGAGAACACACAGGCTCCTTTCAATTGATCAAAGAGGTCATTGATTCTAGGGAGTGGGTATTTGTTCTTAATGGTTACTTCATTTAAAGCTCTATAGTCCGTGACTAGCCTCTGAGTACTGTCTTTCTTCTCAACAAACAAGATTGGTGCTCCCCAAGGTGAAGAACTTGGACGGATAAAACCTTTCTGCAACTGTTCCTCCAACTGTTTCTTGAGTTCTTTCAGTTCCTCTGTCGCCATTGGGTATGGTCTTTTGGCTATTGGTCCTGTGCCTGGTTTAAGCTCAATGAGAAACTCGACATCTCTATCGGGTGGCATTCCCGGTAGTTCTTCAGGAAACACATCTGGGTATTCCCTTACTATGAGCACATCCCGAGGCTAACCCCCTTAAGAGAATTAACCTTAAACTTCTTCATTTCAAACTTTGACTTGAATCTGATCGTCTTCTTTTCTGGGGTGGTGAGGGTGATTGCTCTATTTGCACAGTCTATGATCCCTTCAAAATGGGTCATCCAATCCATCCCTAGAATGACATCTAGTCCTTGGGTTTCTAGGATTAGGAGGTTTGCTGGAAACTGATGTTTTCCAATCTCAAGGTTAAGGTTTCTACAACCAGATGATACTAACATTTCTCCTCCTGGAGAACTGACTCTAATTGGGCACCCCATGTTTTCGACAGTTAACCCATGTTTGTTAACAAATGCTCTTGATATGAATGAATGCGATGCTCCAGTATCAAATAAAACTAATGCTGGACAGGAGTTGATTAGGAACGTACCAATCACAGCATCAGGTTCATCATAGACTTCTTCAACATTGATGTGGTTCACATGTCCCTTGTTGAAAGGATTGGGCTTGCTAGGAGTGTCCACTCTCTTCTCAGGGCATTCATTAGCATAATGTCCCTTGTTGTTGCACTTGTAGCAGAGCACCTGGCTGAGATCTTTCTTGGGTTCAGAATTTGGGCGATGCTGTCCATTGTTATGGTTATGTCCAGCATGTCCATTTCCCCTGTGTCCTCCATTTGATCCTCCATTGTTTCCCTTGAATCCTCCATTGTGATTGTGAGCATGGGGTTTGTGAAAGTTGCCCCCATTGTGGTTCCCATGTTTATGACCATGGTTCCCATCATGAACAAAGTGCTTCTTAAATGAGGGTTCAGAGTGGTGCTTGTTTGAATTCATCTTCCTCTTCCTGTTTTCAGCTTTCTTCATGCTATCCTCAAGGGTGATTGCCTGATCAAGAAGTGTCTGATAAGTTGGAGCATAGGCCACAGTCAAAGGTATCTTCAGCTCATCACTTAGCCCTTGAGAAATTTAGCCTTCCTCTTTACATCTGTGTCAACGTCCTCTGGAGCATATCGAGACAAGGCATGAAAGTCATCCATGTACTCCTTAAGACTTCTGTTCCCCTGACGCAGATTGCGGAACTCTTCCTGTTTCAGATTCATAATGCCTGTGGAGATATGAGCATTACGAAATCCTTCCTTGAATTCCTCCCAAGTCAAAGTGTCCAATGGGTGAGTAATCTGATAAGTTTCCCACCATTGGGCTGCAGGTCCTTCAAGCAGATGTGCGGTGAACCTAATTTTCTCAGCATCTTCACATTCAGCTGTCACCAGATCCTTTTGCACAGAACGCAGCCAGTCATCAGCCACAATTGGGTCAGTTGTAGTTGAGAACTTGTTTGGCCTAAGCCTAAGGAACCTGGCAAGTCTGTCCACTTGGGGAGGAGGTGGTGGTGGTGGTCCATGTTGATTTGCCATGAATTGTGCCATCATGGTCATCAGCTGAGTCTGGGCTGCCATCATCTGTTGCATCATAGCTTCGTTGTTGTTGTTGTTGTTGTTGTTGGTGTTGTCACGACGGGGAGGCATCTGTGGTTTTAGCATAGGTGAGTAAAAGATAGACAGGTCTATGAGAAATAATTCTACCCATACAAGCATCACATAGAAAGCAATCAAACAACACATCAAGCAAAACTTCAACTCCAAATTTCTCAATTCGCACTAAACATCAAAGGGTACTAGGTATTGTCCTACCACAAGTTGGTAGTTCCAAACTAAAATTCGAAAATTTAAAAAGGCGTAAGGTAAAATGGTAGTCTCACTAACTATCCTAGTCCTCAATCATGGTGCCTTCATCTACTTCTTCTTCAAATTCTTGGATTTCAAAGCCTTCCTGAATGAGCACGCTTCTGAGATCCTTCACTTCCTTCTCCAATTCTGCGTTTCTCTCTTGGAGTTCCTTCTTCTCAGCACGAAGTCGCTTGATCAAGTCACAATCAGCTTCAAGCTCCACATCATTGGTGGAAAGTTCTTCCTTCAAGTCCCTTATTTGCTTGTTTCTTTGCTTGACTCTCTTCTCTTGACTTATGAATTTCTTCTCTTGGGCCTTGAACTTCTCTTCTAGCTCCTTGGTCTTCTCTTCTTGCTCTTTTATCTTCTCATCATTCACTTGGACTTGGGCGCAAAGCTCATCATTCTTGTGGAGTTCCTCACTGGTATCAAAGTAAAGATCATGGACTAAGAGTTCTAAGCCTTGGAAATAGTCGCTCACGAACTCATCTTTGCCCATGTTCTCGGTGCCATAGCAGAAGGGTGATCCTTCATCGTCACGCCTTCCAAAAGGGAAGGAGTAGTGCCCCTCCAATTCATTGGAGTAGCGTCCACAAAGGCAAGCTATCACGTGTTGCATGATGATGTCGATTCCTCTCTCCATGGAGACTCCCATTACTCTGTACTCAATGGGTGCTTCGCCTTCACGTCCTTGTTGAAACACCCTGATTCCCCAAAGGCCTTCTCTTTTGAACTTCTTCAAGATGCATCCCTTGATCATGGGTGTAGGTAGCTTCAGGTGCTTGAGGATGTCGAACATGATGCTGCCGAAGCGGGTCACCGGGTAGTCCTCCTCGTCAATGTACTCGAACCTCTTCGTCATCCTTTAGTTTAGGAAGAAACAAGTATGAGATAAATGCATAAGTAAAGAATTACGAGTACTTAGAAGAAAAAGCAAGAATATATCATAGAAGCTTTTATACTTAGTAAATAAATTAAGTTTTTGGCCAACTTATTTCTAACCAAACCTAGGGTTTCGATCCTACAGGCAACACTATGCTCTGATACCATCTGTAATGTACCTGCACTTAGAAAATGGCAAGGTACCTGTGTATAGTGCAAACCCCTGGATCGTTTCATTTGCACACACAGTTTAAGATGAATATCACAACATTGTATCAATTATTACACGAATGATCCAGACTTGGAAAATAAATAGTTCGATACATCTTTGCATAGCTTATAGCTAGCTCAAAACAAATAAAGCAGCGGAATAAATCTTCAATGAGCCTCCATTCTTCATGATGCGCCACAGGCGAAAACATGTTGGTTGCAGACTCGAAACCCAAACGTGACCTTACTCATCGTCAGAAAAGTCTGCAACAAAGTAATATTTGCAACAGAGTGGGTCAGAATCATTAAAAATGATCCTGGCAAGTGACACTATGTGGACTCATATAGGAATAACTCTATAACCTATATGCATATTTGGCTGGTGGAGTTTGAAGGCTGATTTGCATAAAAGCCAATTTTGCCTAACACTTTGTAAAACTTTTCCTTCAAAATTTTGAGACAAGATGGCTTGAAAACCATTGTCTTAACTACCCTTGTTCACCACCAAGTTTTAATTTCGAAATTTGAATGATGAAGCCTCCGTTGAATCCTTGATCAGCTGCTCAAATTGTCCGTAACCGGGGACACGGCTAAGTACTTAGTTTTTAACTCTGCAGAGGTTGTGCACTTTCACCATTAGACCCAACAAACCCAAACTATCCTCAAGCACTCAATTTGTGCTAAGGAAAAGGAGAGAGTTGAGACGAGACTTTTCAGAAGCATTTTCCCATCCCATACCGACTTGACGCGCTCCCATTCTAACCATTCTACCACCACCTGTCAAGTCGGGACGAGTCCACGCAACTTAATCCATCTAGCCAGAGCCCATATGACTAATGGCTGCACGGTAAGCAACTTCACTTAGAGAAAACCTTGGCCCCTTAATACCCTGGGTGGCAACCACAAGTGACCATCCCTTAGAGGTCACCCCTAAGAGATGACACTCAACCTTTCCATCATCTTTTCATAACCAAGTCCACCCAGGTGATAAATTACTTAGTAGAATTTAGCTTTAAGAAAACACATTTGCATAGCATCCAATAATCTACTAAGTTATCAAAAGGGATTCTAGACACAACTAGAGTAAAGGTATGGTGGGTTTAGCATATAGCTATAATACTATCCAACACATGCATATAAGAAATACACTAAGTAATGCATATAAAATACTTAGGAAAACTTCATGGGGGTGTGCCACTTGCCTTGGCAACAAGCAGAACAACAGCAGCTGCAACAGTCCTCGTTTCCCTCCGGAGTTTCTAACACATCAAACAATACATAATGAACAAACAAGTTTCATAAAACTTCTAAGGAAAATATGTCATGCATGATGTGCAAAATATTCTAAGGACTAGAGATGCATGCATGCCATGCCATGAAATAATTCTAAGTTAAAACAAGACAATCAAGAAGGTCCAAAAATGACTAAGGACCAAGGTCCTAACACTTGGGTCGAAATTTAACTAAGGACTAAACTAACACATCAGTCCAAAATAATTTCTAAGGAAAGTAAACAAAATAAGAAGTGCTAAAATTTTCTAAGGAAAAAGGTATGATAGCAATAGTTGATAAATTTTTCTAAGGACCAACATTTGTTATAGCAAGTACTTAGAATAATTTCTAAGGAAATAACTAAGTTTTCTAGATACTAAAAATTTCTAAGGACAAGTTTAGCATTTTTAATGTGTTGAAAATTTCTAAGGAAAAATTCTAAGTGTTCTCAACATTTTATTACCCAAAATTTTCTAAGGAAGAAATATTTCGGTGGGGTGAAATATTTCTAAGTTATTTTGCATATAACATGGTCATAATTACTTAGCTAAATTTTCTATTCGAAAAATAATGTGAAGAGCAATTTTAATATAATTTACTTATTAAAATAACACCTAAAAGCAATAAAAACAAAATACATGCAAAAACATAGGAAAACACTTATACAAAAATACTAGAGCAATACTACGGCCATTACTTATACAAACAAAAATATAGCAAAATATTTTGCTCAATTATCAATTTTTATAATTAAGTTATAGCCAAAATATCAATTAAACCATTTTTAAAATTTATCTAAATTAATTTCGTCCAAACCTCAAATTAAGCATATAGAAAGTTTCTACACATTATTAGCTTTCCAAAAATATAAATTTCATAAATTTTGGATAAAGGAATAAAAATTAATAATGATCTAATCGCAGGGACTAATCTGTGATGCGCAGGGGCTAAAACGTAAAGAAAACTGAAAAGATCTTCGCGCTGAAGTCCTCCGTCGACGTGGCGTCTTCTGGTTGGTGCGGAGCCTCCGTTGACCGGTCTTGCGGGCGATGCGGACGCGAACGGGTGCGGACGGACGCGGGCAGATGCGGCGCGGCTTCGCGGACGACTTGGCGACGTGGCGATCTCTGGTTGGCTGGTACCGCTTCGTGATGCATCTAATCTCCACCGTTGACTCACGATCCGACGACCTAGATCTAACGTACCGAAACGACCATGGAAATCGATCTAGGCCTAACTACGGGTCATGGGGCGTACCGCGGCGTTCAGGGCGACGAGGCGGAGTCGATGTCATTGATGGCGTGGTCGCGGCCATCCTTCTCCTTCCCAGATCGCTCACCGAAGTTGACGAAGACGGCCGGCTTGCTTCGGTCGCGGACGGACTCGTCGATCTGGCGTGCAAAACAACATCGCAAAGGTTCAGGGAGGTGCACCGAGTTGCGTGGAGTCTCTGGTGACCAAAAAGGAGCGGCGCGGGTCGTTGAACTCACCGGAATCCACCAAACACGGCGGCGGCGGCGTGGCGCTCCGGTGACGCGATTCGCGATGGCGGCGGTATCTAGGGTTAGGGTTTTCTGCGGATTGGGGCGCGGACGTCGAGGCGCTCCTTTTTATGGGGCAGGAGACGTGGGGGAGGGGCTAGGGCTGCGGCGGGCAGAGGCCGTGTCGAGCACGGACGTCGATGCCGTTCGGATACGGCGAGGAAGGTGCTGACGGGTGGGGCCGGGGTGGCAGCGAGAGAAGCACGCAGCTGGGCTGCACTATCTACCACGTGCACGTTAGGATAGATGGGCTCGGCCCAATAGCGCAGGCTGCGCATTTTTTTCCAGAAACTGTTTTCTTTTCTGTTTTTAACTAAATTCAAATAACTTTTGATTTATAAAACCAAATCCACTCAAACCAATTTCTATACTTTTGTAAAAACATGCCCCACATGTTTAGCATGTATTGGGGATAAAATATTCAAAACTTTATTTAAAATTTGAAATAGGTTTGAAAAGCATTTGCAGATAAAATGCAATGTTGTTTATGAAAAAAATTCTCTAAATTTCAGAATTTGAAATCAAACACAATGCAAACAATGATGCAATGACATGATGCATGATGCAAATGAAAAGTTTTAAATTTTTGTGAAAATTGGGTTGTTACAATATCGAGTGGGATTTTTGAGTTTTTATGCTTGACCCAGCCCCCGAGTATATCGAGTGGGGTTTGAGTTTTATGCTCGAGCCCCGAGTGTTTGAGTGGGGTAAACAATAAAAGGCATATATGAGAAATATGGAGGAACATGTATCTTTATTCGAAATATGTGTTCGACCAGCAAGCCGCCTCATTAAAAACCTTCCAGTCCCCTTAGGTACCCTGGTAAGGGAAAAGAGTGCGTCTGAAACCTGCTGGTTCTTCCAACATTATGCGCTTATTACATATCTATGCATAGAACGGACGCAGATGCGCCCCTTTATGTACTAGTGTGACTTGACGACATGTTGACCGTCCCCGAAGGTTCAGTCGGGTGCCCCTTGTGCTCCATCGCGTCGTTGATGGCTTTGAGCCCTCTGTCGATTGCCATCTTCTTGCTTCCTGGTAGAGGTGTACGGTCCTTGGAGACCTCAAGCTCGGCTAGTGATTGCTCCATCCCGTACATCTCTGAGATTTTTTTGAATTCACGGTCACATGAATCTGACCTTTGAAAGTTCCCGTTGATCGTGATGACTCCTTTTGGTCCTGGCATTTTGAGCTTGAGGTAGGCGTAGTGTGGGACGGCCATGAATCGAGCGAACGTGGGGCGCCCAAGTATTGCATGGTATTGTGACTTCCAATCGACCACTTCGAACTCAATCGACTCGGTTCTGAAGTGAGTTGGATCTCCAAACGTAACATCGAGTTGTATGGTGCCTTCTGGGAGCACTGCTTTGCCTGGGACGATACCATGGAAGGTACTTGTGGACTTTGGCAGATTTTCGACTGATTTGTTCATTCTGTGTAGCGTATCTGCAAAGATTATGTTGAGGCCGCTACCTCCGTCCATGAAGACCTCGGTCATGGCGTAGCCTCCGATTTGGGCGTCGAGTACCAAGGCTGCATGCCCTGGTTGATATACTGCTGGTGGATGGTCCTCTCGATTGAAGACAATTGGAGTTTCTGATCCTTTCAAAAAATCTGTGATAACTGGGGGTGCCATGACCGCCATATTGACGTGTCGAGTGTGTAATTTTTGCTCTCTATTGGAGGGACGTCCTCGCTGGATCATGTTCATCTGCCGCAAGTTACGGGATATTTTTGTTCATCTCCTTGCTGCATCTGGTGTACGACTGCTGCCATTTGTGTTCCCGTAACGGGTTGTGCTGGCACCATGTATACTGGCGTCAGGTGCACTGGTGTTGGTGCAGGATACACCTGAGTAGGCTGTGTTTGCGGTGGTATGGAATATACCTGTGCTTGTTGTACTTGTTGCGGTGCTGGATATGCCTGAACAGGTTGTGCTTGTGATGTAGTCGGTGGAGTCAGCATCAATTGAGGAGGTGCACGTCCGTCTCTTTGCAGTCGCAGTATGTGTTCAATCACAAGTTGATCGAATTCCCTTCAATTTCTCAGCGAGTGGTTAGAGCGAAGCTTACGATCGTCCCCTTTATAAAGATGGAATCTGCAATAATCGTCCATCCTTCTTCGATTGAGCGCTCGGGATCTTTGTCTGCTCGCCTGCGCCACTCTGGCCTTTTGTAGCTATCGCGATCGTCGCGTCTGTGGTCTCGACTGTCACGTCGATCGTCTGTGCGATGGTCTCGATTACCTCGGTGATCGTCTGTACGATGATCTCGATTATCACGATGATCGTCGGGTCGTCTGTCAGTTTGGTCATGGCTGTCCCTTGACTGGACAAAGCCTGCTGCGATGAAGTTTGGATGGTCATCATCGTGATAACGATGCTTGCGTTTGCGCCTTCGATCATCTCTGTAGCTATCTCTGCGGTCTCGACTGCCACCCTCGTGATTTTCATGTGAGGGTACGGGTTGAGTGCCTTGTACGGAGTCTTCTCCATCTGCCCATTTTGTTGCGAGTACCATGAGTGCCGCCATTGTCTTCGGATCTTCTCGACCAAGTGTTTCTTTGAAGTCTTCTCTCCAGAGTCCCGTTTTTGAAGGCGTCGATTGCCCTATCTTCTGATACGTTGCCTACTGAGTTACGGATGGTGGTCCACCGCCGTATGTACGATCTCAGAGATTCATCTGACTTTTGCTTGCAGGTCCGGAGCTCCTCGAAAGTTTTGGGCGCTCACATAGAGGTTCGAAGTATTTGATGAAATCACCTTTGAAGTGCTCCCACGAATCGTAGTATGATTCGGGCAGCGATTTGAGCCAATCGCGAGCTGTTCCTTCCATCATGAGTTGTATGTACTGCATAGCTGTAGTTGTGGTGCCGCGCTGACATCCGACTGCCAGCCTGTAATCTTCTAGCCAGCCTGATGGCTCTTGTTTGCAGTTGAAATTTGGCGTGGTAGCTAGCGAGAATTTCTTGGGCATACGAGCCTCCCGGATTCGTCGAGTGAAGCATAGCGCTCCACAGGGTCCGATTTCTGCTTCCGAGTCTGAGCTGTTGATGTATGACCTCCTCGAGTGGCTTCTGCTGGAGCGATGACGTGTGAGCTTTTTCGACTGCTCCTTCCCCGAGGACTTCGACTGCGACGGTCCCGATCTGTATCTCTCCTTGGAGTTGCTTGTGGCTGCTGTATGGCTTGTGCTGCTATTGCCAGTTGTTTGTATAGTTGGAGGTGCTGATCCCTCTTTGGGTCTCCTGCAGGAGGTTCGATTGTTTCTGAGATAGGTGCGTAGCGTCATCAGCGCCCCGGCTGGCTCAGTAGGTATGGTGACTCCTTCCGCGTCGACTGCCATAAAGACTGGGTTTAGGTTTTGAGTGACCGCTGCACGATCTGCGTCTCCGAGGTTTATGAATCGTGACCTATTCGCGGGTTGTTTCTGCCTGTTGAACTCGTAGACAATGCTCTTCGCCGAGCACTCGATATGCTGGCTTGCTTTTTGCGTTCTTCGAGTACCACTCGCTAGTTCTTCAACCGTATCGATTCTTGCCACTGGAAGTATTGTAAGGTCAATACCTCTTCCGGAGTTGCGTTTGCTGGTAGCATTGTGCAGCTTTCGATTACTTTGCTCACTTTTTCCGCCATCTCTGCGGTGATGGTCAGCGTGGTTGTTCCGTCAGGCATGTTGACTGTGCAAGGTATTCTGTAGGTCGACGACATGTTGTAGCTGCTGACATTTCAGCTGTACTCGCAATGTATACCTGATACGGTACCACCCGATCTTCTACCCATGTGTTGCTAATGCGCATTATGGATTCGGCGTCGTCATCCAGGCTCATATTGGAGTTGCTTTGCTTGCTGGGGTTTCTGCCGCAATCGAGTTGATCTTTGAGTGCTTTGTCCAGGCTATCGGCGTCGCAGGTGAATATCTCGTGGCTGGCACGGATTTCTGGCCGCTGAGATCGGCGAGGTATATGTTGTCATCAATGTTCTTCTTGTTCCCCGCGACGTTGTTGCAATCGACGACGTTGTCGAGTGACTCGATTGAGTTGTTTGGGCGGTACGCAGATTCGATCTCGCTTCTTCCAAATCTTTTTGCCACCCTGTCACGGAACTCTTGCGAGTTCATGGATGTTGCAGAGTCACTTGGCGATTGGATCGGGACGATCTGTTACGATGTCGCGGCCAAGATGGATGGTGTTGCGGTCGAAGTGTTGTCGATTGTCTCCGTGTCGAGTGTCTCCATGTCGAGTGGATGTAACAGGTCCTGCACACCATCTTTATCGATAAAGAAGTCAAATTTTCCAACTGTAGTATCCAAACCTGATTCGAGTCCGGCAAAGGCTTGTGGGCTTCCATCGAGTGCGGCATGAGCCTCCTTGGAGATTTTGGCGAGTAATCGCTTTTTGAATTGATGCTAGTAGATCTTGTCGGCGAGTTGCCGTTTGCAACGGTGGTCGGTGATTTGCTTTTTGATGATGTAGTAGCGAGTTACCTTGTGCAGATGCGATCAGCGGGTGGCCGCTTGATGATGAAACCGGCGAAACCGTGAGCCCAATACTACCTTTTCCCACAGACGGCGCCAATTGTCGAGGTATGCCCTCGGCAATTCCCATGGTTGCTATACCTAGGGTTGATTGTGTGGTAGAACGCGTAGTATTGGTGGAATCGATGGCTGACAAGCTGGATTTACCCAGTCCAGGGCCCTCGAGTGAGGTAAAACCCCTACTTACTGCTTGTCGTGTTTATGGTATGAATATGAGGGTTACAAGGGTTCGACGAGCTGCTGGTCTCGTCGGGGATTTGGTGGCTATGGATTCCTCACCCTGATCGATCACCCTCCCAGCCTTTATATAGGAGGCTGGGTCTCGGGAAACATAACCGACCAAAGTTACATGTATGGAAAGTCTTAACCGACCATAACTTGATCTAACTTGGAAAGCACTCTTCGTCTCAGGCCTTCCTTCATGGGCTTCGATTAATCTTTGGGCTTCTTTGATCATCACGTGCACCAGGTACCCTTAAGCTGGGGTACCCGCAGAGTATAACCTCGTCAAACGGAGACCCGAGGGCCAAAAAAGGTGGGCCCACGTGACCAGATTCCTTGGCCGCGTGGGACCCCCCATCTTCGGCCTCGTGGCTCCGATGCCGTCGATCTTCATCTCCGTCTCTTCGTCTTGACCTAAAAATCAACTATAAAAATAGCCCCCAGGGCTTTCGCGAAAGGGAGCGCCGTAGAAACACAGAAACCACGAAACATAGACCTGGAGTTGTAGATTGGAGGGGGAAAACTCCGGTGGGGCGCTACCGGGGTGATCTCCATCTTCTCCAACGACTTATCCACCGTCTCCATGGTGAAGGGGAGTAGTCCACCCCTGGACTTTGGGTTTGTGGTGGTAACTTGATCCAATCTCTCTATGTATGATCATTGTTGAAGTCCATATGATGTGCCTTGCATGATTATGGAACTATCGGTGTAATTCCTATGGATATTGTGGTATGAGATGATATTTGTTATGCATTTACTGTTGTGTTGGATCTTCTATGGTTTGTCATAGTTTGGAGATATTCTATGATACATGTGATGGTTTGATTTATGCATAATGTCTTGTTTATCCTTGTCATGAGGTGATTGATACCACCAAGTGTGGATAGATGAGAGATGTGGTCATGCACACGAAATATGAATCATTGCACTAGTGTTTAGAATATTGTCCATTATGAAGTATGATGTATGTGGGTAGAGAGTGGCCTAGTGACAGAAGGCATAGGCATTAAGTGACAGTAATGTCGCCCAACATTCTTTATCTGGGGGTAAAAAGGAAGAAGTATGATGTGGCAGTGACAACAAACCACGCTAGCCTTACGAGGGTGACACTAGCAACACAAATGATTATTTTCCTTCAACTATGTGTTTTAGGCATGTAGCCGTCATAGAAGTTTACAATTAAAACATGACAATTGTGTGTACTTTTTATCTATAACATGATAATCACCATAGATGGGAGAGAGGATTGAGTGAACACATGAACCCATGTCCATTGTTCCTATAAGAAAAACCTTTGTCTTGTCGTCTTGCATTGAAGAGGATTGGGACACTTTTACATTCTTGTTTTGTTACATTAAATTTCCATCCATTAAATCAACCATCTTGTTCTTTATACTTGTTTAGTGCATAATCAACTAAAACTTGTGACACTTTAGTTGTAGGGAATAGATAACTTTTCCTTCTTGATCCTGCGGATCGATACCCTACTTTCACATTGAGAGGTGCTACAGTGATCCCCTGCTCTTGGGGTTATCAAGTACTTTTCTGGCGCCGTTGCCGGGGAGCGTAGCGCTTAAGTTTCTATTCTTGTGTGCACTAGACTTTAAATTTATTTTATCTTGTTTTATATCTTGCAATCATCTAAGCTTGGTGAGGCTCCTTTAAACTTGTTTGGTTGTGAGTTTCTCATTAGCTTTACTTTTAGTTATGTATCAGTTGATACTCTCCTTATTTGAAAAACACAAAAAAATTAGAGATCTTTATGAAATTTATATTGAATTAGGACATGATGCTTTTGAAGAGAAAATTAAAAACGTATGGAAGTTTGTTTGCATAATAGTGATAGCAATGTTATTAGCATGAATTCTTTGAACACCATTATTGCTAATGCTATGCAAAGCTCTCAGCTTGGGGAGGTTGAGGTTTTTGAAAATCCTTTTGCTACAAATGATTATATATTTGAGACCTCTCCTCCTAGTGAAGTATTTGAAAATCCTTTTGCTACTGATGATTATAATGATTGTGATATTTTCAGTCCACCTACTATTGAGGATATAGTTTTTGTTGATTATGATATGCCTCCTATATATGATGTTTACAATGATGCATATGATATTTTCAGTCCATCTACTATTGAGGATAAAATTCATTATGATTATTCTATGCCTCCAATTTATAATGATTACAATGATGGATGTGATACTTTTACTCCAACTATTACTAATGAAATTGTTTATGCTTATGTGGAGAGTAATGATATTTTTATGCATGTGGATCATGATAAAATGCTTTATTTGATAGCTATATTGTTGAGTTTATAGAAATCTTCATGTTACTAAAATTCTTCTCTTTATGATGAATGTTTTGAGCTTTCTCTTGATTTACTTTTATTTGCTGGGTACTTTAAGACCTACTGGTCCTTATGAGAGAGGGAGACACGATTTCATATATCACAACATTATTACGTTTCCTCTCTTTAAGTTGGAAGTCTTGAAATTGCTCTTATTGTATCTTCCTATGCTACTTGCTTTGTGTTTCAATGATTTATTTTCTTACAAGATCCCAATGCATAGGAAGTGGGTTAGACTCAAATATGTTTCATATTTTTCCCTTGATGCTCTCCTTTGCGTTTCAATTCTTATTCCTATGTGAGCATCATTAAAACTATCATGGCTGTCCAGAAAACAGATTCCTAGCCTTCACTGCGAAAAATGTTAAAAATCACAAAAAAAGAATTTTGACCTAACATTTTACTACAGCAATATTCAGTTATTAATACACATTTCATTAGTTCAAAATTTTCTGATTTGAGCAACGTAAGTGCCTCTGAAAATTCACTCTTTACGGGCTGTCCAGTTTTTGACAGATTCTGTCTTTATTTTGCATTACTCTCATTACTTGTGTTTTGTGTAGTTCTATTGATCAAAGAGTAATGCACAACCATAGTAACAGTAGCTAATGTTTAGAATCAACTCATGATATGTCTTTGCTGTTCTTATGAGGATTTAATTTATGGAGACACTAACCACTCTAATCAAGTTTTATGTTGAGTTTTGTGTAAAGAGAATTTTTCAAATGGAAGAGTTGAGGGTGATGAACAAAGATCAAGA
The DNA here is from genome assembly GCA_947311845.1 of Poa pratensis. Classification (NCBI taxonomy): domain Eukaryota; kingdom Viridiplantae; phylum Streptophyta; class Magnoliopsida; order Poales; family Poaceae; genus Poa; species Poa pratensis. Next base: position 142,571,836 of record CAMZMU010000041.1, read on the forward strand.
GGGACAACCACTCAAACTTGGGGATGTTACCCCTAGACTCGCCCAACATATATCAAATAAGTACAAGAATTCAAGCTTGGGGATGCCAAGCCTCCTCACTCCAACCATCTTGATAACAAGTAAGTAAGCCTAGCTATATGGCTATAAAGAAAACGCTTTACGGGAGTCAACCCGGTTGTTTTAATTTTTGATTTTCTTTGTGTCCTCTTGCTGTAACAAGAGACTTAGTTTTTAGTTTTGTTTCTAGAATTTTTAATAAAGTGCCAAGTTTTACCTATTTTGGTTTGAAAAAGTTGCTATTTGCATTCGGAGATTTTATTCCAGCACGAATCTGTGCACGGTATGATTTTTAATTTCTATTATGTACCTCGAATGAGCTGATATATGAACTGTAGTTGCAACTTTTCATCCTCTGTAAGAATGATTTTTTTCAGAATTTTTTGACATATTTAAGTAGGGTAGAAAATACGTTTTGCTGCTGCTGTTTTTTTGGACAGATTCTGTCCCATTTTGTTGATGCATTCTTTGAACTTTTAACTTGAATCTTTTTTATCCAATTGAGTTTATAAGTAGGCATACAACATTATACACTTTCTGGACATTCATATGATTTTTTGTTTAAGGATTTTATGCAGCAAGTAATTCATTTGTCTATCACTACTTATGTCGCCCCACAGAAAAGAAATGGGAGAAACGGTGTTTTGAAGTTTTTTCACAGGGATTAGAGGAGATGCACCAAGAGTTGTCCAAGGATGGTGAAGACTATAAGCTTGGGGATGTGAAGACAACCCCACTAGACCAACACACTCTCGGTTTGCACACGTCTAACTTCTGTTTTTCGATCAATACACTTTATCGCATAAACTTGGAGCGTCTTTTATTTGTTTTTTATTTTGGTTTGATTTTTGTTTGTCTTGAGACCACCACTATCATTTATATATGAGAGAGCTATTGGAAATTTGGGTTGAATTAAGTTAGATGCTATTAAAAAGATTAGGAAAGGGATGTTTGAGTTGATTCAAAAAGATACATATAGTTGCATGATTCATATGCTTTTAATGAATATTAATTTGCAAGTGTTTTATCAAGACCTAACTTTTATTCATGTTTTGATGCTGAATGTTACTTTACTTTGTTTAACATGGATTGGTTAGTTCTATGGACACTTATGCATGCATTTAGACGGTCAATTTTCTCCCTCTTGCTAGCCCAAAAATTCCAACAAGTAAAATCTTGTTTTCCAACACCTTCAACCAAAGTTTTTCCAGTGAGTCCACCATATCTACCTATTAGCTTTATGTTATTCCGAGTATGTTTATCATGTTATTTTGTATTATCTATACTTCTGAATTGAAATGCTTATGTTATTGATTGTTATGGTAAAAGTTGGTTAAAGAGCTCTCACGAACTTGATGCTCACCTTACTTTTATTGCACTTAATAAACATGACTCATTGTGATTAAAATTATGAAGTTGTGAGCTTGACAAGAGTCTTGGTTGGGAGTTAGCTCATATGTGCTGTCACATGGCAAGCTTTCAACGTGCTCTTTATATTTTGTTGATATCATGTACTTTTGTTTATGGATGCTTATCATGGTGCCAAATAAATGCGGAAACTTAGTGAGTTTAATGAGTTTGTATAAATGGCTAGAGAGACGCCTGGGCCGCTAATCTAAGCCATGCATCATTCATGGTGGAAATTTACTTACATGCTATGGTGAACCTTCAGTGATGCACCCCACAATAAAAAGCTATACCAATAGTAAATAAAAAGGGTGTGGTGATTATTCATTTCGTTTGTTTGTCTTGTCATTTTGACATGGGCTTGTTCCATGTCCTGGGACAAGAGGTACCCCAGTTGACGCTCTTGATGACGCTATTATATTACTTACAATGACCTAACTTGAACTTGCTTTTGTGTCCCAAGTTGAGTAACACCGTGGTGTAGGTACTCGTATTCACGGGGCATGAGACATTCAACCCATATTTTGTCAAGCATACTACTCATATTTGCTTTCACTTTAAACTTAACCATTCAAGATGCTATGATAGGGGTAATGAGAGCTTGACACCAATGAATACTACATTGCAAACATTAACTTAAGTAGAAGCATTTGGAAGTTAGATGAAACTTATTCATGTTTTACCTCTACTCATTTATATATCTTTCCAAAGTGTCCACCTTTTATATTCAGATTTACAAGAATACTCTATGACCATTATAGGATGTTTTTACTTTTCATTATGCATACATTTGGTCCATAGTACTTTCTTCTATGTTACACTTTGTGAATTAGCATTGAACATCCTTACATTGAATATTTGATATCTCTTCATAATCTATCTTGTATATTGCTACTCCTTTGAAGAAAGAATCATTTGACTCTATGTAGCAATAGTAATCATCTTTGATATCCATTGATAGTATTAAAATGCAAAGTCCATGTTTTGTTTTATCACCTTCATACTCGAGGACGAGCATAGGTTAAGCTTGTGGATGTTAATGCATGTAAAATGCATACATGAACTTTGGATTATATACTTATATTTCAGTCATATTTGCATCATATAAGGGTTATATCATTGTTTTATATTAATTTTTGGGATATTTCACAGTTTCCCTATTTTTCTGGAATTAACCCTGCACTGTCAGGAAACCCTATTTTCAATGTTTTTACCTTTCAGGTACCCAAACGACCTGAAATTTTGCGGGGATCATTTTTTGAAAGGAACGAAGCGTAGGAGCGAAGGAAGCTAACGAACGGAGACCCGAGGGCCAAAATAGGTGGGCCCACGCGGCCAGATTCCTTGGCCGTGTGGGACCCCCATCTTGGGCCTCGTGGCTCCGATGTCGTCGATCTTCATCTCTGTGTCTTCGTCTTGACCTAAAAAAACTATAAAAATAGCCCCCAGGGCTTTCGCGAAAGGGAGCGCCGCAGAAACACAGAAACCACGAAACAGAGACCTGGAGTTGCAGATTGGAGGGGGAAAACTCTGGCGGGGCGCTGCCGGGGTGGTCTCCATCTTCTCCAACGACTTCTCCACCGTCTCCATGATGAAGGGGGAGTAGTCCACCCCCTGGACTTTGGGTTTGTGGTGGTAACTTGATCCAATCTCTCTATGTGTTGAAATCTATATGATGTGCCTTGCATGATTATGGAACTATCTTTGTAATTCCTATGGTGGATATTGTGGTATGAGATGATATTTGTTATGCATTTACCGTTGTGTTGGATCTTCTATGGTTTGTCATACTTTGGAGATATTCTATGATACATGTGATGGTTTGATTAATGCATAATGCGTTGTTTATCCTTGTCATGAGGTGATTGACACCACCAAGTGTGGATAGATGAGAGAGATGTGGTCATGAACACGAAATATAAATCATTGCACTAGTGTTTAGAATATTGTCCATTATGAAGTATGATGTATGTGGGTAGAGAGTGGCCTAGTGACAGAAGGCATAGGCATTAAGTAACAGTAATGTCGCCCAACATTCTTTATCTGGGGGTAAAAAGGAAGAAGTATGATGGCAGTGACAACAAACCACGCTAGCCTTATGAAGGTGACACTAGCAACACAAATGATTATTTTCTTTCAACTATGTGTTTTAGGACATGTAGCCGTCATAGAAGTTTACCATTAAAGCATGACAATTGTGTGTACTTTTTATCTATAGCATGAGAATCACCATAGATGGAGAGAGGATTGAGTGAACCCATGAACCCATGTTCATTGTTCCTATAAGAGAAAACCTTTGTCTTGTCCTCTTGCATTGAAGAGGATTGGGACACTTTTACATTCTTGTTTTGTTACATTAAATTTCCATCCATTAAATCAACCATCTTGTTCTTTAAACTTATTTAGTGCATAATCAACTAAAACTTGTGACACTTTAGTTGCAGGGAATAGATAACTTTTCCTTCTTGCTCCTGCGGATCGATACCCTACTTCCACATTGAGCGGTGCTACAGCGATCCCCTGCTCTTGGGGGTTATCACATGTCGATTATAAATTGGTCTTACTCCCACGACTTTCGCTTAAGATTGGCCGTAAACAGATATATGTCGGCGATTCTAGCCAGGGTATTTTCTACAATAATGTTATCTTTTTCTCAATAATGTCTTAAATCAAACTTCATCTAGAACTGTATCCGGATAGCTTGGTCCAGGCGTTTTTCGGTTCCTTACCTATCAAGATATTTTGCTCCTTCTCCTAATAATTCTTTATCAAATTATCATGCTTGGTTTTCTTCTCTTAGCCATATTACAATACCACCTTTAAGGAGAAAATTGATTTTTGGGAGGTGATAAAATACAACAAAATATCTTCTTTTACAGGATATAGAGGTAATAATCTGTTTCTTAAATAGGTGTTTAGAGATTCTCTAAAAACTGGCGCTTAATGCTTTTGCCTCTACACTGGTGCATCGAAATGAATCATTTTGTGGTAATGGGTAGTACCGTAGTAGCGTCTTCAAATGCGTTAAGTTTGATAAAATAGCCCAACTAAGCTAGATTTGGCAATAGTAGCTATGCTTAATGATTTACTATACTCTTGATAATTTAGACCTTACTGTAAATTCACATGGTGAAGACACATTGGTTAGTATTTGTGTTTGTCTCTGGTCAAATTGATGTCATAACACGTGGTGCGGCTCATTCCAAATTTCCATTTTCCGGCATAATGACATTGCCATTTTCCTTCATTTTAGGATCAATGGGAAGCTCATAGATCATGGGACTCTTTTGCCAAGATTTATGGTACTAAGTTAGCTTGTGATGTCTGGTACTTTTAATTATGTAGGTTGTGCTTGATTTACTCCTATCCGAGATTTTCAAGAGGAGCCAAGAAAAGCAAGCATCAACGTACGTGCCAGTAGAGTTCTGGTTGTATGATCTTTTATGCAAGCATCACACCATCACGGTATGTGCCAGTAGAGTTCTGATTGTATGATCTTTTACGGTTTCCCTTTGAGTAGTGACGTTTTGTGTTTGCTTTCTGTATAACAAAATAGCGATTATTTAGTGTTGTTTCTGCCTTACGTGCTACTCAGTGCCGATGACCATACCATGAAGAAACTGAAATGCTTTTCCAATGGATCAGTTAAATTAGAGTTTCTAAAATTAAGATAGGTGAAATAATCTTATCGACTGGCCTACCATGCAATGGGGCTATTAAATCTTTATTTGTCTTTGGGTATGAATAGAGAACATCATCCTAGCTTGTTAACAAGAGGGTCCGATGCAACTAATTATGTGATCCTGCTAATACGATTTCTATCATGACCTGGCGTTATCTCTGCTTTTCTTGTCACGGAAATGTTGTTTTGGTTGAACATTGGTTGTTCATAAAATAGTATTAGTACTTCGCTGCACCGCTAGAGTGTTACAACTAGCTTAACCACTCTGGTCCTTGCTGCCTCTCAGATTCTCAATGCTCGAGGTGATTGTGCAGAAATGGATTCCTGATGGTTTGACAAACATACAGTTTGCATATGAAATGGATGCAATAAGCTATTGCTGCATATGAAAGAGCCAACAAGTTAATGATACATGATGGTCTAACAAGCATTGATGTACCCGGATCCATTTTCGCAATCAACATAGGGTGATAGAAGTTATTAATAATAGGTACTCATGTGTTAAGAGTGGTCCATTCTCCTACTTATCAACATTTACCTTACTCTCACTCCACCTTTATCCACTTTAATCAATGAGAGTTAATTGAGACTCAGTGCGGAGTGGCAACATTTACCAACTTCATCCACTTTCATCATGAGATGCGTGATCGGATGCTCACATGCAACTTCAAAATGACTTGGTTTATCATATGTGCACATTTTTGGGAAATCAACCATAGCCCAATCGATTTAGTTGCTACGATTTTATTTCAATTTGATTGTGTTAAAAATTATGTGATCTTAAAACTATGCTATTTATTATCTAATCTTGTTCAACATTTTGTTAAATGATTTATGTGTCCTATAGTATGTTGAATAAAAAATAAAGGATAGGACAAAAAAATGGGCCGCTCATTGGGTCCTGCTAATCTACACAGTGCGAAAAAAATCGCAACTAAGATCCGAAAATGGTGGAGGCGATCGTGATGGCGATCTAGGGGCCTCGGCCCTGCCACCGCTCGCCGGCGTCTCCCCGGCGCCGGCGTCCAACCTCTTCCCTCCCCTCCCATCACACACCAGCCCCTCTCCCCCACCGCACACCAACCCCAAATCCACATCCCCAAAACCCTCACACACCTTGAAGATGGTTGCACCACTGTGGCGATGGAAGGCCACGTACTCCACGGCAAAGGATCTTGATCGTGGACGTGTGAAGACCTATGATGGAGAATTACATCTATGGAGGCCGAAGAATGTTCTCAAGGACTGGATCGTGCTCAAGAATGCCAAGGGCGTGGCGATTATAGGCAAATATCTGGAGAATGGAGACATGATTGCGCCTGGATCTGAGGTGAGGTTCCCTGATCATTTTGCATATGTGGATGTATGCTCTTTATGTCCCTCTGGATCGGATGGATCTGGATGCTATCCTATACACTATGATTGTTTGGAACGGCAAGACACCCCATCTCCAATGTTGGAGTGTCTCAAGGATGGTTTAGATTTCTCGCCTGGGTTTAGCTTCAGATCTGATATCATGAATAAATTTGGTTCAACTGTTCATCCCTTGGGCAAAGCAAATCATTTCTTGTTGGTGGTTTCCTTTGGGCGATCAAACTTTCGGTTATCAGTGGACACAGTTGGATTGGCTTTAGAATCCTGCATTGGTGGGCGTGCGAAAGACTTGCTTGTTCAGTACCTCAATGACAGGGTTTATCGGTTTTCAGTTTCTTCAAGGCATGTTGGCTTCCTTATTCTTGCTCTTCGTTCCTTTTCTTGCCATGATTTCAAATGTTTTTTCAACACATGGGGGCATGGAGGACCTAACTGGCATAGGGAGTACAATCTTTGGCAACAGGATTGTGACAAAGAATGGATACTTGTTAGCCCGAATAAGCATAAAAGAGAAGCCGCATTACGTGCTCTTAGATCTACACCAAAGAAATCAATCCTGCAGAGAAAACCGGTGGACAGAATACGGAGGAATATTTCTTTTGGGTCGGTGCTTGAGTATGAAGCCTGCTTAGGTTATCAGTATGAGAAAAAAGATTGCAGCTCTGTTGAGACATCAAACAGTTCAGAGAAAATCAATGCTGCAGCAACAGTTTCAATTCAGTTTGGATCCTTCACAACAAGTCCAGCTGTTAGCAATGACCAAGCCAAGGCTCGAGAGCATGTCAGTAGGCAGTCTACTAAGATTGAGAAATTGATCCCCCACCCAGATGGGATGGATGGGCTATCGGAAGTTGTAAATGATATTGCCTTCAGATTTTGGGAGTGCAGTCGTTGCATGAGCATGGGTCACGTGATTTCTGAATGTATAAACAGGGTTCGTTGCCGTGCTTGTTATCGATTAGGACACAAAGAGAAGGGTTGCACGAGGAAACTTCCTACTCTTGGTAAGATTTGGGTGCCGAAAAATAGAAAACCTACAGTGTCCGACATTGATTCTAGCGCCAACCCCAATTTGGCAAGCGTGGTCTCTTCGTCTTCGAAAGCCCCAATCGGCAACGATACGTCCCCCATCTTGACAGCTCCGCCTCAATCCACCCCACCGCCTGTGCCGCCGCCAGCCACCTCGCCGCCATTGCAAGATGCCGCACAGGAGAAGCAGGGGATGGCCAACTTGGACCTCGATCCGATGCGTTGGGTCCCAGAAGGCTTTCAAATCATAGATGGAGGTCCTACTAGGTTGCCGCGTTCCTTCTACACGGTGACCGCCCCGCCGCCCCGGCTCAATGACAGGTACTGCGTAGCGATTATGATGCCTGAACCTCCTGTTGAGCACGAACACCTCTGGCGCCAGCAGATTCGCAACTTTGTGCAAGGACTGTTGCGCCGAGTCGTAGATGATATTCAGCCTTGTTTATTTGGAGTAGGCCTTTTAGAGCTACGTAGTCCTGCATCTCGTGCTGCTCTGGTAGCACATGGTCCATATGAAATAGCTAATGATGTCTTTGTGCACTTTGTATACCATGATGATAGGCATGAAATTCACAGATCTGATCAGGGTGCTCGTCATGGATGGCTCATGTTTCTGGGCATACTGCTTGATTACCGCAATGACAGAGACATCAGTAATGCAGTTTCCACCTTTGGTAGATTTAACATGTGGCACCACATTGATGGAGCTCTAGACAGAACTTTAGTTCATGTTACATTCAAAGGCCCTACTTTAGTTCCTCGTGATGTTGTATTTCAACACTTCAGTGTTTTAGGTGCAGTCATGGAGTCTTGGACAGCTCCCTGTTACATCTTGAGTGATGTTTTTGCCGATGTCCTGCCGGGAGATGAGGACCAAATGCCACTGGATGGAAATCCACACCCTTTGCCTGGTAATTTGCAGCAGAATGAGAATCTTTTTGTGGCTTCTCCGTTTCCAGAGCTTGGGTAGAATTTGCATCAACCACAGAATCACCAACAGCCTAACAACTTTGGACCACAAGATGGTCAAGCTCAAGAGGAGGAGGTAAACCAATGTAACCCTGATGCTATGCAGGAGTCTGGTTCAAGCGGTATTGATCACTCTGTTGGGTCTGCGCAAGGGCAGGAATACAATGGGCCTGCAGCAAATGTCATCATCAATCATGTAGCTGTGCCTGAGATAGAGATGCCAGTGGAGCATCAGCTTGCTCTAACATCTGCAGCTAGAACTGTCTTTGGACCTGAACTGCCGCCTAGTTTTCTTTGGGAGAAAAATGCACAAATTATAGTGCCAGCTGTTCTCACTGCATCCATCCCTCACAGACTAACATTTTCCATGCCTATTCATATGGTGATGCGGAAAAGGAACTGGGGCCTAGCTTTTGATCTGTCAACTGAACTGAAACTCCACTGCCATGATCTTCAGAAAGAGGAAAGATTTGTTGTCTCGATCAAAAGGAGGCCAGTTGCAAGGGCTCTTTCTTTTGAGCCACTCCAATCTATTGATTTGGAGACTGTTCTACCACCAGTGTTCTCTGCTACTCAAACTATAATAAAGAAAAGAAGGGGCAAAAAGGTGGTGACTGCAGACCAAGATATGAGTGTGAGAAGGAGCACAAGGAAAAGCGCTCAAACAAATGGTTTTAGGCACTCTTCCTTGTCTTACACTCCAGCAAAAAAGAAACCGCGATGAAGCCGGAAGATTACTGAGGAAACACACATGAAGGATGGGGAACAGGCCAAGAGCGCAGAGTAGGAAGTGCCAGCTACACCACACACACCCATTCATGTCCTGCAGTAAGTTGGCAGGGTGCTTCAGATTCCTGAGATGGAACTCACAGAGGACAAGCTTGAGGCAGGTCCTGAAGAGGAGATGCCCAAAAAGGGTTCCGATGAATAGTACAACTTCATGTGGCAGTGGCTCTTGTTTGAGCCAGCCCAAGCTCTGCTTGGTTCTATATATGCACCCTATTCCGTCTAGTTTTTTGTCATGCATGTGTTATTCAGATGTGGTCATGTGTCAGACAACCTTGCTTATATCCAGTGATCCTACTGGTCCTTTTGGAGTCTAGATTATTATGGTTATGTGTCAGGCAAACTTGATTATGTGTCAGGCAAACTTGCTCTTATCCAGTGCTTATACTGGTCCTTCTCGTTGTTATGGTGACCTCTATTATGATTGCTATCTTCAGACTGCTTATTATGGAAGTATTCGTGCTACGTGCTATGGAGCTGCTCTATTCTTTGATGCTGTCTGTTTTGCTCCTGTGATATATTCTGGCTGGTTGTGCTTGTCAGATCTGCTCCCTTATTCCCATGGTTTCCAATGGATAGTACAGTCTCATGGATGCTAGATTGGAAGGTTTTAGATTGGAATGTCAGAGGATTAAATGATAAAGATAAAAGGCTGCTAGTTTACAATAAGATTGATGAGAGCCAATGTGCGATAATATGTTTGCAGGAAACAAAATGTGAAAGCTTTGCCCACTCCTTTATTCGCACTTTCTGTCCTAAAAGATTTGATCGGTTTGTTTTTTCGCCTTCTGTTGGTGCTTCTGGAGGAATTATTGTTCTATCGAACAGTTCTATTTTTTGAAGAAAATTTAGAGGAAATTCACAGGTCTGCAATAAGAATCAGTTTCACATCTAAGCACAACCAGGAGAAATGGACTCTTGTCACGGTCTATGGACCTTGCAGGGGACAGGAAATAGATGACTTTGTTCAATGGCTCCATGACTTGAGCATTCCTTTTCAGGAAAACTGGTTACTGCTTGGTGATTTCAACTTCATACGGTCTGTGGAAAACAGAAACAGGGCAGGTGCTGATATGAATGACATCTTCATTTTTAATGAAATAATCAGCTATTTGGGATTGATTGAGTTACCTTTGAAAGGCAGAGCATTTACATGGTCAAATATGCAGGATCAACCGCTTCTAGAACAGCTAGATTGGTTCTTCACTAGTTGCCAGTGGACTCTTAAATATCCTAATGCTCTAGTTCACCCCCTTGCCAAGTCTACCTCAGATCATGTTCCATGTGTGGTCAACATTTCAACATCTATACCCAAAGCACAAATATTTAGATTTGAAAATCACTGGGTCCTTCAGCCTGGTTTTACTGAATTGGTGTAAAAAGTGTGGAGCTGGCCTGTTCGTGCTGCAAATATTGCAGGTGTGATTACTGCAAAGCTAAAAAATGTCCGACATGAACTTAAACGATGGGGCAGAACACTTTCTCAAATCAAGCTTCTAATTGAGAAGTGTAATAAAGTTATCCTCATTTTGGATCAGCTAGAAGATGAGAGATTTTTTCGCAGACCAGAGTTCAACTTTCGTAACATTGTCAAGACGCATTTGAAGCAACTATTATATGTTCAGTCTGAATATTGGAAGAAAAGATGCACGGTCAGATGGGTTCAGTTAGGTGGCGAAAATACCAAGTTTTTTATGCCAAAGCTACAGAACGGTATAGACATAATACTATTGCTGAGATAAAAAATGATGATGGCGTCACTCTAATTGATCATCAACAGAAGGCTGCTGCCTTTTGGCAAAGTTTTAAGGGGAGGATGGTGTCTCCATCCCAACTACTCGGCCGTTTGACCTTGCTGATTTATTACCTGTCGTGGATAATCTGGACACACTGGTTGAACCCTTCACAGCTGAAGAAATTGATGGCATAGTGAAACATATGAAAACTGACAAGGCACCTGGCCCCGATGGGTTTAATGGTATGTTTCTAAAGAAGTGCTGGCATATTGTGAAAGATGACTTCACTAAGTTGTGTAATGAGTTTTATTCTGGGAAGCTTTCTTTGGAAAGTATTAATGGCTCTTTCATTACATTGATACCCAAGAATCAGAGCCCTGAGACAGTTAGTGATTTCAGACCAATCTCCTTGACTAACACCTGTTTGAAGTTTGTTACGAAACTCCTTGCCAACAGGTTGCAGACAGTAATCACCAGAACTATTCATGATAACCAATATGGTTTTATAAAGGGGAGAACTATTCAGGACTGCTTGGCATGGGCTTTTGAATTCGTCTTTCAGTGCAAACAGTCAAAGAGGAAAGTGTTAATACTCAAAATCGACTTTGAAAATGCATTTGACACTCTGGATCATGAGGCAATCATTCAAGTTCTAAAGGCAAAGGGTTTCCCTGAACTATTCCTTGTCTGGATCAAAGAGATATTGACATATGGATCCTCCTCAGTGCTGTTAAATGGAATACCAGGTAAACCTTTTGTCTGCAAGAGAGGGGTTCGCCAAGGAGATCCTCTGTCTCCGCTCCTTTTTGTGGAAGGGGCAGATTTGCTGCAAAGTCTGGTTAATAAAGCTTACAGAGATGGAAAACTGTCAGCTCCAATTCCAGTGAGAAGGGATTTTCCCATAATCCAGTATGCCGATGACACAATGGTTGTTTTGCCTGCAAACAAAGAAGATCTGAAGGTTTTTAAGGAGATCCTGAATTTATATGCAGCATTTACTGGATTAAGAGTAAACTTTCACAAGTCTTCAATGATGCCGATTAATGTTCCACATGAGGAATTGGTTGATCTTGCAGCTTTCTTCGAGTGCAAACTGGGAACCATGCCTTTCACTTACTTGGGTCTTCCAATGGGTACAACCAGACCAACCATCCGAGACATGTCTCCTCTGGCAGATAGAGTGGAGAGGAGAATGAATGCAACTACATGTTTTCTGTCTTATGGAGATAGACTGGTTCTTGTTAATTCGGTCCTTTCTTCATTGCCTACTTTCTACATGCTCAGCCTGCAGTTGTTAGTTGGGATGATTGAGGTAATTGATAGAAGTAGAAGGCATTGCTTGTGGAGGAAGAAAGATAAAGATAAAGTCAATTCCCTAGCTGCTTGGGATATGGTATGTTTACCTAAGAACAAGGGTGGTCTTGGAATCATTAACCTAAAAGTTCAAAACGCTGCCTTGTTGCTAAAGCATCTTCACAAATTCTATAATGATGATAGTACTCCGTGGGTTCAGCTGGTGAAGGATGCTTACTATTTCAACACTGTCCCTCATGCTATTGTAACATCTGGCTCTTTTTGGTGGAGGGCAGTTTTTGCTTTACCTGATGCATAGAGAGCAATCACCAGGTGTGTTGTGGGCAATGGAGTCTCTGTCCTATTCTGGTCCGATAACTGGCTGCAAGGGAATTTGGAGGATAGGTTTCCAAGGTTGTTCTCTTATGCCATCGATAAGCTGCAGTCAGTAGCTGAGTTCATGGGAGCAGACAACACTCTTCAGTGGTTTCATCTTCCCCTGTCAATTGAAGCCCATGATGAGTATGCCCAATTGCAGGTTCTGCTACAGGATTTCAGCTTAAATGAGAACACGAAAGATGCTTGGATTTGCACACTTGGAAACGGAGCTTTTAAACCAAGTAAAGTATATAAACTCAACTTCCAACACATTGCAACTAATGCTCCTTCCTGCTGGATATGGAGGAGTAAATGTCAGTCCAAGCATAAGTTCTTCGCTTGGTTAATTCTACATGATAGAATAAATACCCAGGAAATGTTGATTAGAAGGCAATGGTCCATATCAACTTGTTCAGATTGTGTTCTGTGTGCTTCCCATCAGTTAGAAGATTGGCGACATTTATTCTTTAACTGTATGTTTAGCACACGAGTCTGGAATTATCTTCAAATTGCTTGGCACCCAGGTGGCACTCCTTCTCAGGTTCTCCTTGCTGCTAAGCGAAGTTTCTCTGGACCATGTTTTGCTGAGGTGGTGATTCTTGCTTGTTGGGCGATTTGGAAGCAGAGAAATGGGTGGATTTTCAAGAACATCAAACCAACTTTTAGAGGATGGAAGTCTTGCTTTGTACATTAGATTACTTTGCTTAAATATCGAGCAAAGAGTGTAGATGTACCAATCTTGTCATCATGGCTTCACAACTTACACTAGTTTTAGTCTTAGTTTTATTTCCATCTGTATTTTTCTTGTAAATATGCTACTGTTTTTTTATTAATAAAGGGAGAAAATGAGACTGTGGGGGCTCCCCTGCAGTAGAAAAGTTTCAAAAAAAAATCTGGACTAGGCCGAATGCCTATCCTTTTGGCACTCAAACGGACAAAATACAAACACAAATGTGAAATTTGGGTCGGCTTGGGTAGTGATTATTGGAGATGGATTTAAATAGGATTGGTCTTATGCGGTTTGTTGACATGATTTCTGTAGACATGTCAAGATGTAAAAACAGAGGAGATCGAGACAATAAATTCGAGAATGTACTTCGGTTAGTTTATTTCTTTTTCTATCCTAAATGTGAAAAGCAGCCACTAGGTAATTGGAGCAATATGGCATATCATCAATGGTCAAAAGAGTCAAATTGGTCATGCGCAGCACTACTCCCCACCTGATCAGTGGACCTCGTGTGTCAGCGTAATCCCACTCTCCCACAAGATCCGAGAGCTTCCTAAACCCCCACTGATTCTTGGACAAGCAGTCTGCTTTCTTCCCACTTCCCTTCCCATCGGCTTCTCCGTGCGGGGCCCTCTAACCCTACCCTGAGCATCGTCGCCACCGCCCTCGTCGCCTCCATGAAAGACCTCCATGCTCCGCATCCTATCTCCCTGGTCTCGCATCTGTGAGAACCTCGGCGTCCCCAAGGTGGATGAAGCAGGCCGGATAATCGGCTATACGCGCAGCCACTACTGCCTCGGTAAGAGAAAGTGCTCGTTTTTGTGTGGTGCGAACAGAGTGCTAGTTCTGTGTGCGAACATGAAGTTGGTTCATTATTTTTCTTTTCTGTGCACCTTCGGGGGTTCTGTTAGATTCGACATTCCCCGCCTGAACTTGATTTGTTGCGGTCAGGGCATCTGAAGTATTTGCTTGCGCTGCTGCAGAGGGGAGACAAGTTCAGCAAAGATGCTCTCGTCAAGTTGTTCCACATGAGGATTGCCTCACGGCATCTGATTCCACTAATACGCACCTATCCACATGATCGAACTCTCGTCGCAGTATCAGTTATCTCAGCTTCAACTCTTTCCTGATGAAATTTGGGGGAAATCGTAGGGTGAAAAAACCGGATTGTTTAGGGTTTTCTGTAACTACTGTCCTGGAGAATTTATTCTAGAATATGTCCTGAGGATTGCCGCATGAGTTATAGCATGTTTTCTCAACTTGTATGCCAATTCACCGACCTATGTTGCCGCACAGCAAGAAGAGTCGATGAATGACCCTCAAACAAAGTTGTAATTGGCGTATGTTCTGTTGTCAGTTTTTATCCTTTTCCTTGACACTGTCACATGCTTTCTGTTAGCACAATGATCAATTCTTCAATCTTTTTGTGGATGTTTGGTACAATTGACTGATGTAGGTTTTGAATAAAATACTTGTGAGGTTTCATAATGAGTTATAGCATGTTTTCTCAACTTGTATGCCAACTAACCGCCTATGTTGCCGCATAGCTAGAAGAGTCGATGAATGACCCTCAAACAAAGTTGTAATTGATGTATGTTTTGTTGTCAGTTTTTATCCTTTCCTTGCCACTGTCACATGTTTTCAGTAAGCACAATGCTCAATTCTTCAATCTGTTTGTGGATGTTGAAAGGATCGTATGACAACTAGAGGGGGGTGTGAATAGGTGCTACTTCAATTTTAGTACTTTTTCAAATTAGGCTTGACATAAGAGGTAAATTCTCTAGATATGCAACTACGGTGAATTTACCTATATGACAAGCTAGCAACTAAGCAAGATACACGAAGTAAAGACGATATCACTAGTGTTGTTAACTAACACACAAAACATGAGGGATCAAGAAATGCCCTTTCAGATGTTAGGTACAATTGACTGCTGTAGGTTTTGAAATAAGATACTTGTGAGATTTCATAATGTTTTCCATGCATGCATTTCTTGTAGCAACAACTGAATGAGCTCATTTATTTTTATGTCCAAGTGAACCTGCTGTATCTTCTTACAAAACCGGCGGATAAACCTTTTGCTGAGCACAGTGAATATTTATCCAATGTTATGGCCTACCTGCCAGCTGCATTATCAACGATTCTTTGTCATCTCAAGGACACCCTCGATCTTATTCAAGGGTATGTTATTGTAATGACATTGCTTCTTTCACCACTTCTATCCCACTCTGTTCTCTTCCTTATTGTTAGTTGTTTCACATTTTGACTTACTCAATACTGAACAGAAAATGGGAAATAAGAGATGACTGGGACTTTCTCTAGTCAGTACTTCTCTTAATTCGTAACATGTTGTGCAATGAAGAATATTGTTTGCTCCATAACATAGCTCAAGATGATGGACGCTTAATTGGCCTAAGTGACAGTTTCCTAAAGACAATATTTCTTAACAACCTGATGGATGAGATCTTGCTAGTCACTCAACATATTGACAAATTGAGTCATGGAAATTCTACTATTCTTGAGGTAATCTACGTGTCTTAGAGCTTTCTCCACTTGTTTTTTTCACATTGAGTGTGTTAACTTAACTCTTCCATATCAATAGGTTCGGGATAGTACCTTCTACAAACTCGTTAAGTTTGCTATGGTTTTCAAGACATCAAAGGTTCTAAATTGTATTTGTGAGCTCTATATGACCATATTTTTAGAATGATTTATATTCTTGTTTTTCCGCTTTTGTAGGGTAGTTCAGGTCCTCTACTTCTGTTCCGTAAAGAGATAATGCAGCCAATGTTGGTACCATCTTGCGCCGCAGCTTCGGTTGCCATTTTTGGTTTTACAGTCCTGGCTGCTAAGCTTGTTGAGACACCTACATATGAAAACCAAGGCTATCCTGATTCAGTTACGCTCGCTAGTGTTATCGTGAGTGGAGAAATATGACCGAACTTACTTTCTCTATTGAACGTGAGAGAGAGATATACATGTTACATGGGCTGGGCCTCTATGGGCCAGAATACACACACTAGATATACACTTAACACCCCCCCCCCTCAAACTTAAGGTGGATCAGGAGCATCAGATACACTAAGTTTGAGAATATGAAAACTATGTTGATCACGAGTTTGAGCCTTCGTGAAGAAATCTGCAACTTGAAGCTCTGATGGAACATACTGGAGCTTAATGGTAGATTGCTGACAATGAGATCGAGTGAAAGATGCATCCACACCAATGTGTTTAGTCAGCTCATGTTTGACAGGATCATTAGCAATTTGAATAGCAGCAGTGCTGTCACAGAGAAGAGGTGTAGGTGTATGACATGAAACCCCAAGATCAGCCAATAACCAGCGAAGCCACACAATCTCTGATGTAGTAGTAGCAAGAGCCCTAAGCTCAGCCTCAGCGCTGGAGCGAGACACAGCAGTTTGCTTCTTTGATTTCCATGCAATGAGAGATGTTCCAAGAAATATGCAATAACCAGTGACTGAACGTCGATCGACGGGATCACTCGCCCAAGTGGAATCAGAATAAGCATGAAGTTGGAGCTGACTTGAGTTAGCATAGAACAAGCGGCGAGATGTAGAGCCCCTTAAATATCGAAGCAGTCGAAGTAGATGGCCATAATGTACCGAGGTGGGAGCACCCACAAATTGGCTGAGAATATGAACTGCATGTGCAATATCAGGTCTTGTTATTGTGAGGTACACTAGACTGCCAACAATATGACGATATCGAGAGGAATCCTCAAGGGGAGTTCCATCGGTAGGACGCAATTGCAAGTGAAGTTCCATGGGTGTAGTAGCAATGCATGTGTCAGTGAGGCCAGAGCGCGAAATCAAATCCCGAGTGTACCTTTGTTGAGAGATATAGTAACCATCATCTGTGTGTTGGACCTCAATTCCAAGAAAGTAACTGAGGGACCCCAAATCTGACATCTTGAATTGCTCACTCAACTTTTTCTTGACAAAGGAAATATATCCAACATCATCTCCCGTGATCAGCATATCATCTACATAGAGTAGAAGCAAAGTACGCCCACGCTCTGATGTATGAATGAAGAGAGCTGGATCATGCTCACTAGGAGAAAAGCCAGCAGCTCGAACCACAGAAGTGAACCTCTCAAACCAGGCACGAGGAGCTTGTTTGAGCCCATATAGAGCCTTTCGAAGGCGACAAACATGACCAGATGGAGCCTCAATACCTGGAGGTGGTTGCATATATACTTCCTCATGAAGATCACCATGAAGGAAAGCATTCTTCACATCCATTTGGGAAATTTTCCATGAACGAGTGGCAGCCACAGCAATCAAAGTGCGAACTGAAGTCATGTGAGCAACTGGAGCAAAAGTCTCATCATAATCTCTCCCATGAGCCTGCTGAAAACCTCTTGCAACAAGACGAGCCTTGTACCGTTCCACAGATCCATCTGACTTGGTTTTGACCTTGTACACCCATTTGCAAGTGATAGGGACGGACCGAGAAGGTAGAGGAACCAAATCCCATGTACCAGTACCCTCTAGAGCTGCAAGCTCCTCGGACATAGCCAATTGCCACTCAGGTAACACCACTGCCTCCTGATAAGTAGTGGGCTCATAAACTGCCCCTGCACAGAAATCATTGCGATATCTGCTAGGAATCTCAAGAGAGGAGCGATCACGAAGAGCATACCTTGAGGAGTCATCAGTGCAAGGATCAGTAGTACTGGCCGGAGGAGAAGACAAAGGAATGGATGAGTGAATATCTGGTGAAACTCTAGAACGACGACTATAATGAAAAGGAAAACTAGCTAGAGGAGGACCTGGTGAATCCGAAGACTGATCAGGTGCAGAATCATCTGAAAAAATAGGTGGAAGTGAAAGAAAAGAGGTAGATTCTAAAGAGGTTGATGATGAAGATTGAGTCGAAGGGGAATAGAAAAAGGGTTTATCCTCAACAAAAGTGACATCACGAGAAAAGCGAATGCGACGAGCAGACGAATCATAGCAACGGTAGCCCTTATGCTCGAGACTATAGCCAAGGAAAACACACTGAACAGACTGTGCAGTCAACTTGGTACGCTCACGAGGTGCTAAAAGAACATAGCAAATACAACCAAAAACACGAAGATGGTCATACGTGGGAGGAGAACCAAACAAACTCTCACCAGGAGACTTGCCTTGAAGACGAGAAGAAGGCTGGAGATTGATAAGGTAGACAGCAGTCGAGATAGCTTCACCCCAAAACTGAGTAGGCACAAAAGATGAAATTAGAAGAGTGCGAGCTGTCTCAACAATGTGTCGGTGCTTGCGTTCAGCAACACCATTCTGAGCATGAGCACCAGGACATGAAAGTTGAGGGAGAGTACCCTCAGAAGAGAGAAACTCACGAAAAGACGTAGACAGATATTCCCCCCCCCCCAGAGTCAGAACGAAAAACACGAATCGCACTGGAGAATTGAGTATGCAACATGCACACAAAAGCCTTATATATAGAAATCAATTCAGAACGATGCTTCATGAAATACACCCAAGTATATCGAGAGTGATCATCAATAAATATGACATAATATTTGTGACCACCTTTTGAAACAAAAGGAGAGGGGCCCCATACATCAGAGTGCACCAAATCAAAAGGATGGCTAGAATGAGTAGTGCTAGAGGGGTATGGTAGTTGAATCTGCTTGCCTAGCTTACATCCCTTACAATGAAAACCAGAATCTACAGGGACCCGACCCAAAACACCTTGCTGAACAAGAGTAGATAAACGAGAACCACACAAGTGACCTAAACGATGATGCCACTGGGCAAACGAAAGAGACGAAGTAGAACTTGATGTAGATGCTGCAGAGCGAAACAACGATGCAGTGGAAGCCGAAGGAAAGTGCAAGTTGTTAAGGATGTAGAGGGATGTGGATCCTCTACGGCGATGGCCAGTTCCAATGATCCTCTTGCTCTGACGATCCTGCACATAACAAGAGGAGGCATCAAAACCAACAAAATAGTTCATATCAGTAATCTGACCAACAGACATAAGGTTCATGGACAACTGAGGAACAAAAGAGATGTCCGGGACAGTAAACTTTGATGTGCAAAGAGAACCCTGATGGGTAACAGAACAAGATGTACCATCAACAGTCTGAACAGATGCACCATCCTTCACTGGCTGGCAAGACACAAGCTGAGAGTGGTCGGATGTCACATAAAAAGAGGCGCCAGAGTCCAAAACCCAAGGCTGAGCTGGAGCCACAGCAGACTGAGAAAGAGCAGACACAGAAGCACTCCTAGATGATGTTTCAGTGACAGCAGCAGTAGAAGGCCTCACAAACTGAGGCTGAGCACGGTTAGGTGCAGGACGCTGCTGATCCTGAAGGGCTGCTCGTCTAGCATAAAACTGAGTTAGCAACTCTGGGTGAAGCTGGAAACAACCAGCCGTGTTGTGTCCTATCTTCTTGCAATGAGGGCAGATGTCACGCGACGGAGGTCGCCATGTAGCCTTGGGAGGACCTGGACCTGTCCGGTGAGGAAAACCCAAACACTGTTGGGTAGAGATGGTGTATAAGTCGTAGCCAAAGAACGAAGACGAGTCTCCTCAGCAATCAGACTAGCAAGTGCCTCAGTCAAAGTGGGAGAAGTAGTACGACCAAGGAGTTGAGTGTGGATGTTCTCATACTCCTGCCTCAGCTTCATCACAAACTGGTACATGAGGGTTCGTTGTTCAAATTCTTCCTTAGCCGCACAAGATGTGCAACCAGGGCTGCTCTTTGGAACCATGGAGCTAATTTGGCCGCTAATGCGAGTAAAGGCAGCATAGTACTCATCCATGGACATGTCATTTTGCTGAGTACTGTTTAAATTCTGTAGCAAGGAGAAATGAAGTGCACCACTAGGCTGAAGATACCGTTGCTCAAAATATGTCCAGATTTCCTTGGCTGACGTGTGATGCTCAAGACTCATCCGGAGAGAAGGGTCGACACCCAGAACCAAAGCTCCCATCACACGATCATCAGCCTTTTGCCAAGATTTCTTTGATGCTTCATCATCTCGAGTAGATAGATCATCGGTCAAGTGAGAGGCAAGACCAGCAGCTCTCACAACAGTCCTAGCTGAGAAGGCCCATTCCCTGTAGTTTGAGCCATCCAGCTTGATGTCAATAGACATGGAACCTTCATTCCTTGCCATGGCAGCAAACAAACCACGCAAATCGGATTATCCGGGTGAGTCCAGAATCGGATTATCCGAGTGAGTCCAGTAGCGGAATCCCGGAAATCGGATTATCCGGGTGAGTTCAGAATCGGATTATCCGAGTGAGTCCAGCAGCAAACAAACCACGCAAATCGGATTATCCGGGTGAGTCGAATCGGATTAACCGAGTGAGTCAACACTCACCAAATCGATCTGGAACGAGATCGAATCCGGCGACGGGGGCGTTGCTGGCGATGACGACGACCAGCGAGGACGACGACGGAGATGCGCGGACAACGACGGAGATAACGACGACGGAGATGTGCGGCGCGGACGACGACGGAGATGGAGATGCGCGGTGCGGACGACGACGGAGACGCGCGGCGGAGATGCGCGGAGACGGCGACGGAGATGGAGATGGCGAGGAGCTCGCCGGAGTCAGCTCGCCGGCGGAGACGGCGACGGAGACGGGACGCCGGCGCCCAGCTCTGATACCATGTTATCGTGAGTGGAGAAATATGACCGAACTTACTTTCTCTATTGAACGTGAGAGAGAGATATACATGTTACATGGGCTGGGCCTCTATGGGCCAGAATACACACACTAGATATACACTTAACAGCTAGATGGGCACTCGCTGCTGCTCCATATTTCTATGTGCCCTTTGGTATTCTGGGAATAGCTCTCTCTGCGGGTGCAGCAACGCATGATGGTATTTTTGGCTTCACATCAGGATTAGTCCTTGCACAGTTCTTGTATCTTATTTTTCTAGGTGGCCTGATTGCTTTCGTCAAAACAAATCTATGGGGCTTCCTTGTAGCTTATAGTACAATTGTCATTGGTTTGATTTGCATGGGTGTTTGGGGAATCGTATGTGAATACCCCAAGGTTGACTCCATATTATTTTATTTTTGATAATGATTACAATTGTTTTGGAGTATTTGGTTTCATGTTAACTTCCGCTTATTCAATGATTTGCAGTGTTTGAGTACTTATGTGTATCGCCTTAAAGGCGCATGGAAGAGACAAAGAGCTGCTTATGCTGTTGAGAAAGCAGCAGCTGCTGGGAGAGAAGCAGCTGCTGAGAGAGATGCTAAGGCTGGGAGACGGCCTTCTAGGAGAGTGGCATCGGCCACAGATTATGACCCTGAGCTAGCTGTTCAGACTGCAGGCAATCCTGGGGAAGACACTACTGAAGACAATTTGACTGGCGGACATGAAGTTCTTTGAGGTATTATATTGGGTTTTACTACCAAAAAATAATGAATTTGCTGCTGGAAATTTTAAAAGTAACCAGGCATTACATGGCTGCGTTCTGGATAGGTCATATTGCTCATTCTGTGCTTACTTGTAGGATACTGCAAATGGTGTGCTAATGTGCCTACTGGCTACTTGTAGTTGTACTTTGTCGAATGATTAATTGATGTCAGTGAATACTTGTGTTTGCACTAGATCATATTAAAATACTTGTCCTTTGGTTATGCTAGCTTTGTAGCAGAAGATAAGCAGCAGACAGGAAGACAATGACATGGCACGATCTTAGTTTGGTAGGACTTATCCAAATTAAGCGTCGGCAGCAGTGTGCATGCTTAACAGCTTGTGCATCATTAGCTAGGTTCTTCATTTCTAGATGGAAAATGGAAAGTTGGCGTAGGCATTTTAGGTCAGAATCGAGAGTAAATTATATTACATTCGTTTTCACCTTAGATTTTTCTCTGAACTTTGTTTGCCAACTCTGTTGCACTTTGACCTGACCATCAAAGATATTCGTGCAAAGTTCAGCTTAGCTTTCAATTCCATTTTTTACAC
Source organism: Poa pratensis (assembly GCA_947311845.1). Lineage (NCBI taxonomy): Eukaryota > Viridiplantae > Streptophyta > Magnoliopsida > Poales > Poaceae > Poa > Poa pratensis. The sequence continues at coordinate 142,594,238 of CAMZMU010000041.1, forward strand.
TCAGATTCAGTCAAGCGTGCTATCTCGTTTTGCACTCAAATTCAATCCTATTGTAGGAAGAGCGGTGGCGCGCACTGAAGGTGCATTCACGTGGCAGGAGATCGAAGCTCAGAAATGGAAACAGTAGTTTCAGAAGGAGAGGCCGTCAACAGGCAAGCTTCCATGTAAGTGAGTGAATCCAAGGTCAAGAAGGGAAAGATGTTGCAGACTTGTCCTTTGTAATGCAAAGCCTTGTCTTCCTCACTGAACAGTCTTTTCCATGGAAGTGAGTGAATCCAAGGTCAAGAAGGGAAAGATGTTACAGAGTTGTCCTTTGTAATGCAAAACCTTGTCTTCCTTACTGAAGAGTCTTTTCCTACTCATAGACGTCGTAGAAATTCGTGTCAAGTTTAAGGGTAGCAATGTTGGCTGTGTCGTGGGAGAAAGCATGACATATGGGAGAGCGATTTTTCTTACTCATTGCCCTGGTGATTTCGTTACTTTCATTTTGAGATATAAGTCTGACTCGAGCCGTGATCATCTCCCATGCGACATGTCATTGCTATAGTCTCCAGCTAGAGTTGTGCTTGGTTCTTGACTCTTGAGGCATACAGTAGTATTTTGAAACAGAAGCATGCATGCACAAGATATGCCTTCCTGTTGATGAGTTATTTGATGAAGGGTGAAAAAGAATTATTCGATGCTCTGATTCGTTCTAGCAATTCACATATCATTCAAATCGGAACGTTTGACGTGGAATTCATGTCTTACCAAGGTGAGATCTCGTTCTAAGCAGTCATTTCTTCATGGGAGCACGGAGACAGACAGACAGTACAGTCGGAGTGCCTGGACTGAGATGGCAATGTGGGATCAGGAATTCAGGATCGAAGCGGCGGCCATGGGACAAACTTGGGACTGCGATTTTGTCATTCTCAAATCAAATATTCCCTAGGAATTGTTTATTTTTGGACAGCTCGATCATGGCAGAGGAATTCGTCATAATCAAGACCCAGGGCTCGTTTGATTCAAAGGATAGGAAAAGTGTAGGAATAGGAAATCCATAGGATTGGAATGTCATGTCTAGTTGAATTCTATAGGAAGAGTACTTTGTGTTTGATAGCAAAGGAAGTGTAAAAAGAGGTTGGGGTGAATGCTAGAATTCCTATAGGATGTAGTACAAAGATTCCTATGGAAAAATTCCTATAGAAACTAATCCTATGAATCAAACGACTAACGTAGGAAAATTTCTTATAGGATAAAATCCTCCAAAAATTCTATGAATTTCCTTTGAATCAAAGAGCCCCAGTTATTGATCACGCATTGCAGCCGTCCGAACAAATATACAACGCACAGCCGTCTTATCGTTCAGAGCACATTTCCCCGTGAGTTACTACGTGTCTACGTCAATCCATTGTTCCGGCCGCAAACCTCTGGCGTCGTTGGCCATGGACGCCGCCGACACCTCGCCGACGCTGCACATTGTCATCTTCCCGTGGCTCGCCATGGGCCACCTGCTCCCCTGTCTCGAGCTCGCCGAGCGCCTGGCCGCGCGGGGCCACCGCGTGTCCTTCGTCTCCACCCCGCGCAACATTGCCCGCCTTCCGCCGGTCCGTCCCGCGCTGGCGCCGCTCGTCGATCTCGTCGTGCTGCCGTTCCCGCCCATCGCCGGCCTCCCGGACGGCGCTGAGTCCACCAGCGACGTCCCGTTCGACAAGTTGGACCTCGACAGGGAGGCGTTCGACGGCCTCGCCGCGCCGTTCTCCGCGTTCCTCGACGCCGCCTGCGCCGACGACGGCAGGAAACCCGACTGGGTCGTGGTCGACTTCGTGCACCACTGGGTCGCCGCCGCCGCCTAGGATCGCCAGGTACCGTGCGCGATGCTTCTCCCGTGCGCCGCGGGCGTCGTGGCATTGGCCGGCGCCCCGCCGGAGTCCCGCGCGGACGTGCGGCAGGCGATCCCCAAGTCCATGGACGCGGCACCGAGGTTCGAGGCGGAGCTGGCCGCAGATGAGTTCGCCACGGAAGACGACGCCTCGGGGCCGTCCATCATGAGCCGCTACTTCATGACACTGAAGATGTCAAGGCTCGTCGCCATGCGGAGCTGCCCCGAGCTGGAGCCCAACGCGTTCCCGCTCCTGGCACGGCTCTACGGCAAGCCGGTCGTCCCGATCGGCATGCTTCCGCCGCCGCCCGAAGGAGCCTGCGCCCGCGGAGCCTGCAAGAACGCGGAGGACGACGCGATCATGCGGTGGCTCGACGCGCAGCCGGCGAAGTCGGTCGTCTACGTCGCGTTGGGGAGCGAGGCGCCGCTGTGCGTCGAACTGCTCCGTGAACTAGCTCATGGGCTGGAGCTCGCCGGGACGCGGTTCCTCTGGGCCCTGAGGACGCCCGTCGGCGTCCACGGAGACAGCATCCTGCCAGACGAGTTCGCGGAGCGCATCGGCGAGCGCGGGCTGTGGGTCCCTCTCCCTCAGGTGAGCATACTGGCGCACGGCGCCGTGGGCGCGTTCTTGACGCACTGTGGATGGGGTAATTCGGTCGTGGAGGGGCTCCAGTTCGGGCAACCTCTGATCATGCTGCCGATCGCCGGCGACCAAGGCCCCAACGCGCGGCTCATGGAGGAGAGGAAGGTCGGGGTGCTAGTGCGGAGAAACGAGAAGGATGGGTCCTTTTCTCGGGACGATGTTACCGGAGCTGTTCGGGCCGTCGTTGTAGAGGAGGACGGCAGGGTGTTCGCAGCCAGTGCCAAGAAGCTGGAACATATCGTGGCGAGCAGGGAGTGCCACGAGAGGTGCATCGATTGGTTTATTTAGCACTTAAGGGCCTCTAAGTAAATCTACTTCCAGAACAAAAAAGACAGCTTTTGCTCTCTTTTGAACAAAAAAGACAGCTTAACTCAATCAATCACTTAAAAAAATCAGTTGAATCCGTTGTTCGTCTAAACAAAAGCCGGACGTACATCAACTCCTCATCGCCCGCTCCTTGGTGTTCATGGCACCGGAAGAGTGATGGAGAAGGAGAAGTATTGCTTGAAAGACCTCTACCTCACCGGGGAGAGGTACTACATAGCAAAATAAGCAGCTTTTGCCCATCTATGATATAATGCTCCGCATCTACCGCAACAACCTCTCCTTGCAAAGTGGAATACTTAGATCAAATTAGTGGCTTCACCCTCAACCGTATGTACCTTTCACTCATCTTGAACTTCATAGGAGCAGCCCCAACTCATTGATGTGATGGATTACATTTGGCACGAGATGCATAATCAGTTATGCCAAGGAGAGTGCTCCCATATGCACCTTTTGTGATGGATCTTTCTCATAAGAAAACAAGGACAAGCCCATTCTTCTAAATCGGGATTGGAAGGTGCATGAGATGAAGAAGCTACAGAACAAGAAGCATGCTACCCTACGTGTTGGTTTTGATGATGAGGATGAGATGGATTTTGATGGTGATAATGCTAGGAAGGAAGATATCAACTTGAGGAACCGCGGTGTGCAGCCCCCACAGCATGGAGATGACAAAGATGGATGGAAGACAAGTCTCAAGAAGATCCCCCGCCTCCCCATATCCTCGACCCCAATGGCGAGAACGACGACGATGATGAGGAGTCTTTGGATTTCGACTAAGAGGGATCTTCATGAGCGTTAGCATCGCTATTTTTTCTTTTTGGCGTCTTGATGCCAAATGGGGAGAAGAGTTCGATTAGGTTGTTTCGGGATTTGCCTTTTCGTTGTGGGTTCAGGCACAAGCCTCATGTTCTTATTTGCATCTTGGAAGTTTATGAACCTATTTGAATTTGGTTTGTGAAGTTCGTACCATTTCTTATGTGTGTGTGATATCATAAGATATGCCATGTCCGGTAGTTAAGTATGGTTAAGACTATGTTTGTGCGCTATATATCTTGTTAATATTGTGCTAGCCTTATCCTTGTTTATGCCTTGTCTTGAATATCATAGTGGTTAAGGTTATATCTTTACTTGTGCCCTTGTTACATTGCTCGACCTTATGATTCTTGTGCAAGTGTCATGTTTAAATTATATATATGCTCTCTTGCACATGTTGTTGTTCTATAATATATAGGGGTAGTGTTGATACCATTTTTGTGTACTTTGTTGCTATTCTTACGACGTTCTCAAAGAACCTCTTTATTGCAAATGTGAGTAGGTTGACATGATTGCATATAATGAGGCGTATATAAAATCATGTTCATGATTCACCAATCCCAAATATGTCAAATCTAAAAATTCTATTGTATATCTAATCTTAAAGTGCTCTCATGTGCAATATTGATGAATTTGCAAATGTATTCGTTCTTTTTTATACTTGTTGCTCTTCTCAAAGACTTCCCAACTATCTCTTTTCCCTTATTGATATTTTTGATGTGCTTGTGTTTGAGGTACGCTAATATACAATAAGTTAATATAGAGCCATGTGATATGCTTTCAAGTAAAGATCTATTGGTATATTTTATGACTTTCTCTTGTATATTATGCTCTTTTATTTAGTAACTAATCTTGTGTGTACATGTTTCTATGTGGATATATATCATCATGATTGTTCTCTATTTAGAAAATTATATACTTGCAAGAAGTTACATCTCTAGTTGATATTCTAATTATTTGGTGTCACATTTTTATTCCTTATTTGTTCTTTGGTGTCTCCAGAAAGAATTTTCCTTATGAGTGCTTGTCATATTTTATTGCATCTTTGTGCACTCATTTTTATGAAGATTTTGTATCTCATGCTTGTGTTGATGAGTTTGTTGATTTCCATCTTATCCATGGGGTAAGACACAACCTTTGATTTTTATTTGCATCTTATTCTATTTGCTATTCATTTGAAATTTTCTTTGTTTCGTGTGAGTTGAAAAGGCATGCTTTGCACCGTGCTTATCATTTATTTGATTCTATGTTGATGCTCAATGTTCATTCTTATATTAGTCTTATAAAATGCTTTGTCATGTCACACACACAAATCATTTGGTTGGGCTTATATATTTTGTTGTTCTTTTTTATGCTAAACCATATGATTATTACAAGTACTACACTTTGTTTTGTATTATGCTCTCTTGCACTTGATTTGTGTTTTAGAGGATACTCGAGTGATGATTCCATTTTTGTGTACTTTGTATGCAAATACAAAAACTCCAAAACGTGCATAAATAGGGGAGCTCCTTTATGTTCTACAGATCATTCATTTGCTTTTATCATAATATCTTTTTTTCCAAATTGGCTATTTAGCCCTTTTGTGTGCTTCTTTCATTGGAGAACTTTAGAGGGTTCTCCATATCATCTTATTGCAATTTTTTGGATCCTCAATATAGTATAATTTCCTTCAACTATTCGATATGTGCATTTGATTTCAATCATATTATGAGAAATGCACACCTTTATGGAGAAACTCTTATTATATTGGCCTTCTAATTTGTTCCGCCCATTTTTGCAGTGGATGCCAATGCGGCAGAAGTTTAGACGGTTTAAGGGAATTTGGTTTTATGCTTCGTTTTTGTTCTTAAGCATTTGCATTTTATGCTCATGCATCCTTGCTTGTTTATTTGCATAGTTCTTATATAAACCCTCTTAAAAGATTGTCATCAATAACCAAAGCGGGGGAGACTGAAAGAGCATGTGGTTTCCCATATGTGTTTTTTGGTAAAACTCTTAGAAAAATATGGTAGATTTCCGTCCCGAAAACACAAAGTGGTATCATTTGACAAATTTGGCATGTGATGTGGTGGTTTTATGCTATTAACTCTCCATTCATTATACAAAACTAATTTCATGGGTCTTAAAATTAAGTATTAAATTCATTTCTCGGATAGTCTCCTGAAAGTTACAGTCTTTCACTAAATAGAAATATTAATTACATTGCCTCACCGTTAATGTTACAAACAAGTTTTAAGATATACATAATACTACATCAGTTCCAAACATAATACATTTTGGTAGGCTAGGCCTATTCAAACGTATTATATTTTGGGATAGAGGTAATATTAGTTTACTTCGAAGCCTTTGGTCTAGAAGTTGAATGAGCATATAACATAATTTGCAAACATATGTATGTCATGAGCTGTATATCACTTATTTTTTTATTTTAATTTTCATGTATGTGAGTCTATAACCACTAACCACTGCAACGTTAAGAAAATAAAAAAAATCCTCTGTCACTTTTGTCTAGAAAATATGCATGTAGAATGTTTGTATATAAGCAGTGGCGGAGCTTGCCAAGGTTTCCGGGGGGAATTGCAATACATGGATTTTTGGGGGGGGGGGGGGGGGGCAAAATACACAAAACATCCTAACCTAATATGTCCCGAAAAAAATTTCCTTTACACTTTTGCAAATCCTTGGAGGAGGGGGGGCGGTGGGCCCCTTTGGGCCTTGTTCGGTTGGATGGGAAACAATCCGCGAGACGATAGGACCCACCTGGGGATTGGAGTGATCCCTACTCCATCACCCAGGGATTAAATCCCAAAATTCCCTTCAGACATCTCCCATACATTCGTGTTCGGTTAATCTTGTCGATTCTCCCACATCCCTTCAAATTCGCCAAGTGGACGACAATGACATTGGCCACCGAAGCGGGAAGAAGAGCGGCAAGGTGGACGCCGACGGCAAGATCAGCGAAGGTTCGTGCTTGTGGCAGAAGAAGACGGAGCTGTGGTGCCTGGAGCCGGTGGTGCCAGACCCGGCGCTTGGTCACGCCGCCGTGCCCTCTATCTCCACCGCCGCCGCAGATGATGTCCCCTCGGAGCCGCTGCCCATGAATCTAGAGATGGAAGGAGGATCCGCTGTAGTGCTTCCACTCCCGCCGGGTCGCCGGTCAATGAGCTCCAATATGGCCGCCGCTCAGTTCGCGTCACCTCTCTTTCGTTCCGTCTCGGGATTAATTCCACGGGTTGAGAGGCGATTGTTTTTTTCCCGTGGAAATAGACGGTCTGGGCAGGGTTTGTGCAGGGAATTCACCCTGGCTGGGAGTAACCGAACACAAAAAAACCAGCTGGACGGGAAATTATCCGCGGCAGGTCAGTCAACCCATGTGAAACCCGGCCAATACCCGCGAAGAAGGGAATAACTGAACAAAGCCTTGAAGTACACCAAGCTAAGCCATTGTATATAAGTCATGCGGTCATTTTTCTTTAAAGGTCTCTAAATTTCACTCATTTTTTAAATCAGATGTTCTGCCGCAATGCCCGGGATATCGTCAAAGAAGGTCGCATTTAATGTGTTTTTTGGGAGAAAAACGTAACTTTGCTTTGAGTTGGGCTGCTATGTCGACATGATATTTCTTTTCTGTTAATTAGACTATCACGTCAGCTTTTTGTAATTTGGGAACTTTATTTGTACGGTAGAAACAGTGTCGTCGTCTCTCCGAGGACCTCATGGCAAACAGACAGCGATGTGGGAGTTGAAGCCATTTCATTGTCTTAGATGACGTAGAACAGTATGGATTTTATAGTATAACAGCAAAAGCACTTTCCGGGCAAATATTCATGATCTGTAGGTAGCCATGTTCCTAGGCAAGGTGTCATGCAGTTTTCGTGGTACGCACTAGTAGAAAATACCCATTTAGTCCCGGTTTGGTTGCCCATTAGTCCTGGTATTCGTGGCTCGAACTGGGACTAAAGGTCTTTTCTATTTCGTTTTTTTAAAAACGATTTTATTTTCGAATATTTTTTTTCAAATTTTTTTTGAATCTTTGAATTGTTGGACTCACATCCTCACACTACTCCACCCTTAATTACACTTAATTTTTGGTCAAATTCCAATCTTGGTCAAACTTCCCTAACACGCTTAACATCTTGGTTCCTTCCCACCCCTCTTCCTATAATCTAATTGTAACTTTATGTCTTGTCTATAATACGCTATTAATCATATTAACATATGGATCATGTGGGTCACGCTTAACATCCTTTGAATTCCAAATAATTATTTAAATATACAAAAATGACTAAGTAATAATAATATTGAATAAATCTAAAAATCAAATGAGTTTTATTATTTTTTTTGGCATTAATTCATTTAATATGGCATAATTCATATATTTAAATCTGTAAATCGAAATTGAACAAATAATATGTCCATTATTATGAGAAAAATGTGAGGAATCCAAATATAACATCATTTTAATTTTTTAATATTTTTAAAAATTCAAAAATCTGAATTTTGACTCTTTTTGAATTTCAAAAATCTAAAAAAAATCAAAACTGCTGAAGGCGGTTGAATTCGGAATGGAATTTTTTTGCCGATAATTTTGATATATTATACGTTTTTTCCGACATCGTATGCAGAAATAGCGGCCATTTGAAGTTTTATTAACTTTTTTTTGCAAAATAAGTCGAAATTCATGTTTGTTAATTTTCGTGACAGGTATATCACTTAATACAACTATAGTTGAAAGGGTTTTATTTTTTGAAAGTTTTACAATTTTCTGCGATTTGTTTTTGAAACTAGAAAGGCGATTCAGGGGGGTGTGGATTTACTCCTGCCACGGCAGGATTTATGCCCTTTTTCCTGCCATGGCAGAACCCGCGGCAGCAATTTCAGAAATTGTCTTTAGTCCCAGTTCGTAATTCAAACCGGGACTAAAGATAGACCCTTTAGTCCCGGTTTGAGACACCAACCGGGACCTTTTAGTCCCGGTTCCAGCCACGAACCGGGACTAATACCCCATCTGAATCGGGACCAATGGCTCACGGGGCCCTGGCATTGGTCCCGGTTTTTGCCTGAACCGGGACTAATGGCATTTGGGGCTCCGGACGAAAAACCCTTTTTTACTATTGACAGTAAAGCAAGCGTTACCGATTTCAGTCCTTTGACGAATGAAGATCCACCTCGAACTAGACCTACTTATGAATCCGGGTAGTTGTGATGCCTGACGCACGTCGCTCCACGATAGTCAGGATCAATTTATATATGTCCTCCTTCAGTTGATTTTGGTGATCGTGCTCGACACTAGAGTCTCTGGACACACTCGTTGTCTGTCCACTGCTCCACTCTCCTCCCGTGAGCCCGTCGTCGTCCAAGCGATCTCTCCCTCGCGGGGACGCAACCGCGCAGATGGAAGCCGACTCGGACGCCTCACCGATGCACATCGTCGTCTTCCCGTGGCTCGCCTTCGGTCACTTGCTCTCTTTCCTCAACCTCGCCGAGCGCCTAGCCGATCGCGGCCACCGTGTCTCCTTCGTCTCCACGCCGCGCAACATCAGCAGGCTACCGCCGGTCAGCCCCGCCGTCGACTTGGTGTCCCTGCCGCTGCCTCGCGTGGACGGCCTCCCAGAAGGAGCCGAGGCCACCACCGACCTACCACCCGACAAGTACGATCTCCTCCAGAAGGCCTGCGACGGCCTCGCCGCGCCGTTCTCCGCCTTCCTCGACGCCGACTGCAAGAAGCCAGACTGGGTCATCCTCGACACCTTCCACCATATGGCCGCCGTTGCCGCCCTCGACCGAAAGGTGCCGTCGGTGATGTTCATGGGATACTCCGCGGCGACGTCCGTCCTCTACGGCGTTCCGCGTGTGTCCAGGGTGGTGCATGACGAGCTCGGCGCGTCGCTGGTCCAGCGCTGCATGTTCACCTACGAGACGTGTAAGATCATCGCCCAGCGGTGCTGCGTGGAGCTGGAGCCAGAGTCCGTGCCCCTCCTGCCGAAGGTCTTCGGCAAGCCGGTCTGCCCTGTTGGCCTGCTGCCGCCGCCTCTTGAGGGCAGCCGCAGTCTGAGGACGAACGGCGCCGCGGCGGCCAAACAGGGTGACGCACTTGTGGCATGGCTCGACCGGCAGCCCATGAAGTCGGTAGTCTACGTCGCGCTGGGAAGCGAAGCGCCGCTGAGCACGGTGCAAGTGCAGGAGATGGCTCTTGGCCTGGAGCTCGCCGGGGCGCGCTTCCTCTGGGCTCTGAGGAAACCCAGTGGCGTCCCTGACGACGCAGATCTCCTTCCTCCCGGTTTCAAGGAGCGCACGCATGGCCGTGGGATCGTGACGATGGGGCTGGTGCCCCAGACCAGGTTACTGGCGCACGCAGCCGTGTGCGCCTTCCTGACACACTGCGGGTGGAGCTCCACCATCGAGGGGATGCAGTACGGACACCCACTCGTTATGCTGCCGTTCTTTGGGGATCAAGGGCCAAATGCTCGACTTATGGAGATGAAAAAGGTTGGGGTGCAGGTGGCAAGAAATGAAAAGTATGGATCTTTCGACAGGGAAGGCATCGCGGCGGCGGTTCGCGCCGTGGCGGTGGAGGAAGAGGGTAGAATGGTATTTGCAGCCAACGCCAAGAAACTACAAGAGCTTGTTGCGGACACTAAGTGCCATGAGAGGTGCATTGATGAGTTCATCCATCAATTGAGATGCTACAAGGAGTGATAGCTTCTGAAAACATGCATTTGGTGGTATAGTGGCCGTATTTCCAAATCGACCACTAGCTTTCATGTGCATATCTTTAGAATTCACCGCCCGTTATAAGGCATCAATGGTTGGATGGGCTCATCAATGTACCTCTCATGGCATGCAGCGTCCGCAACAAGCTCTTGTAACTTCTTTGCGTTGGCTGCAAATGTCGATCTACCCTCTTTCTCCACCGTCACATTGCTAATCTAGGATCTTTTTTCTTTTGTCATTGTAAATAAACATGTTTATTTTCGTACACATGTATTTTTTATTGATTGTGTCTTTCTTGTTCTCGATGAGTTCGTGGCAGGCCAAAGGGTGGAGAAACCCCTTGCCTTAATGTTTGAAGAGTGTATATATAAACCCGGGGGGAGCACCGTTGACACAGCCATTAACGAGGAGTTGCGGTGCAAAGTCGACGTGGATGTTGGAGTAGAAGTGTGTGAGGACGACGGACTATGGGCGACATAATCTTGTCTATGATCGGCAAACCCAAAAAGAAGACACCAATCAAGCGGCTGACGAGGAGGAAACCGATATACTCCCTCCGTCCCAACATATAAGGCGCGCGCTATTGTTGTGCTGGTCTTTGATGCTTAAATTTGACCAGTAATATATATTAAATTATATGGATTGAGGTTGTATAAATGGTATTGTTGGATTCATCTTGCAAAATTCTTTCATTTCATATATCATTATACAATTTTTATGGACATATTATAACTACAAATCATGGTCAAAGTTGTACGTCGTTGACCAGCAAAATTTAAGTGCGCCTTATATTTTGGGACGGAGGGAATAGATTGGAACAAAAGGACACAATCAATAAAAAAATACCTCAGGTAAGTTCATGTTTCTTAAAAAAAACTATTTTTTGGTTAATTTGAAGAAGGGCATGTCATAATTTTAAAAGTGGCGCAACGGTCTTCCAATCGAAAAAATACCTATTTGAATGAAACAGGAGTCGGTTTATTTGAATGCACAGGGTTTGGTTTATTTGAAGAAGGGCGTGTCATAATATTATTAATAATTATTAAGAGCGATGCAATGGTCTTCCAATCTAAAAAAAATACCAGTTTGAATAATAAATGAGCTTGTGCTTGTCGACCAACGTGGCGATGTGTAAAAGTAAACAACTGCAAATATCTTAAAATATAAAAATAAAATAAGACTTTGGCGTGATAAACTTCTCGTCGAAACACGCATTCGTCATTTCCAATTAGTAAAAACAAACTTAAATTGTTTTGCTAAATACATGACATGATCATTCTGTTTACCCGTAGCAAACGCACGGGTATTGTGCTAGACTAGAAAAAGGGGTGTGTTCCGTTACGTCATTGCTTAACAGTGTTGTGTATCGACGAGGTATAAAATTTTCTAGCCCCGTTGCAGTGCATGGGCATTTAGCTAGTTTTCAATATATCTCAATTCATTCCGTTACTAAAAAAAATCAATTATACGGTTACTAAAAAGTTCCGACTGTTTGTGAACAAAGTCCGAACACCTTGCACACAAAGTTCTACTGTATTTCCCGCGCTTACTGAAAATTTCTTCAATGAGCAAATCTATTCTTCTATACCTAATAATAAAATCATTAAATTTTCTTATGGTACTTCATTTTTTTTCGATTTTAGCCTCCCACCAAATCACATATTACGCACATATGCCATCCTACCATTTCGTTTCACCTATTTACAGGACCTGCCACCGAGCGCAGACGAAACCTCTGCTCCCGTTCGCTACTCCTGCCCAGTTTGCCCAGCGCCGTTGACTCGCTGAGGCTCCCCAACCTCCTGACCTCTCCTACCGCATCTCCGCCACGGCCGCGGTCTCTGACAAGTCCCCCGAGGCGAAGAGGGCAGCAAGGTCATCCGTCGTCGCGGGAGCAAGGAGGACCTCGAGGGGCAGATTTTTCTGTCGACGGCAGCGTCTCGAGACCGTCCTAGCGACCAGATCGAGCACCTCGCGGACGAGCTCCATGGCCGGCTAGCTGCGAACTCCCTGGTGGTGCGATATAGACAAGGAGATGGCTCCAGCCCCTCCCTCCAATCGAGGCGGGTCGAACGAGCACACCCGAATCCTCAGTTCCTTACCTCCCCCGTCCGTGCGCCGCCGGCACCCCGACCGCCGCCATCTCGCCCGCCTGCCCACCCGCTCACCCGCGTGCGTGCTCTTCCGCACCTGAGTCACACATCCCGGCCGCTGTTCCTCGGCGTCGTCGTGTGGCCCAGCCAGACCCACACCGTCTCGGCTGCGTCCGGCGTGGACGTGGTCACGGGCAGGAGCAGCTAGGGACGAGATCCGCTTGGCGCGGGCGCCAATGGCGACAGTTTGCAGCAGGAGGGAGACGGCGCCCTCGGCGGCAGTGGATCGATCTCGGGGATGGGTCCGGTCTTGGCGGTGCGGGCCGTGAAGCAGAGGGTGGCGGCGGAGCTTGGTCACCGACGGGAGGAGCAAGCTGCGGGGACGAGCTCTGCTGCAAGCGAGAGGATAGGCGGTGCTTCCCGAGAAGAAGGTTAGAGCGAACGGCTCGGGACTGGTGGCCATCTGGGTTCCTGTCCATGAAGACCGCAGTCTCCAATCCGGTGCTGAACTTTAACATCGTGGAGGACCTCTTCGGCGCCCTGCCATGACGATGCCGGTGGCTGCAAAACCCGTCCTGCCCTCAGATGAGCAGGCAGCATACGCAACACCCGCCAGTTGCTGGGTTTGGGCTGGAAATTGTCGTCGGCAACCACAGAGCGCGGCTGCCACGCCGGTATCCGTGGCTGCCTGCGCATCGGTTGAGTCGTGCCTCGACGTACATCTCTGCAAATCAGTTTCGCCCGTTGGCAGAGTATATTGGTTCATGCCGTTCTGAACTTCCTTTTTCCTTGTGTATTTTGTTGCAGGTGAATGGAGCTGATGCTTGGGACATTGACTTCCAGAATTTGTTCACTGGGTTTGATGCACAGTTTCAGTCAGTACAACGTGAGTAACTTCTTCTGTGTGAGTCTAAGCTTGCTGGGTTACTTTGTTCACTTCTGATTCTCATGTGGTGTAGGAAAGAAATAAAGATCAGGTTACGGTTAAGACTTGGGAAGTCATCACAGAGCTGCCACCAAAAAGAGGCAGCTCAAACAATATTTGCTTAATTTTGTGTAATTTGAGTATAATGGAAGATGCATCGGTATAGTTAGTTAAGCGCATGAAGCATGTGCCATGGAAACATTAACATTTGAATAAGCTGTAACGCTGCAATCCAATGCAGTTCCATTTAGCACTCGATGCAGTGTTAAGGCTGAAGAGTCCGTTCTATACTATTTAACTTCAGATGAACATTTTCCCTAAACCCGGCCGTTACTTTCAAATGCAGGTGACTGTTTTCTACACAACCTAAAAGTCAAAATGTGAGAAGGATTAATTCTCATTCCTCAAGTTTTAACCACGGCAATACTCTTGGCCTAAGGTTCTTTATTCATGGTAACTGTTTTCAGCAATGGAAATAGAAGTACATTTGTGCCAGTATTATTCTGCTAATTTTGATCTTCAATTCATCTTGCAGTTTAATTTGATCCATGTATGAGGAAAACCTAAAATTGCATCTGTTTTGCTCAATCTGTCCATTATATCGACAATTCTGTTTTCTATTGGATTAACAATGTTTTGGATGATAAATCAGTATAATGTGCCTGATATATTTTGATTAGTTACTTGCACTCTTCCGGGGGATTTGATTTTGACAGTTTTTAATGCAGTATTGTTAGAGTTCTGTGTGGCGTGAATTTAAATCACAAGCTACATTGTAGGCTGGTGCATATGTGTTTTGACCCTGTGACAGATGGATTGTTTTGACCCTGTGACAGATGGATTTTCAGCGAACAAGAAGGTGGCCACGGGCAGTTCAAATCATACACTACTCAATTCTCAAAAGAAAAAAATTCATACACTACTCATGGTGCCGATGAAAGCTCAGAAGAAAACTTACAGTATATGCTCATCTTGTTCTCTACGTTGGAATACCTGATGAATTAAATCATGCATCTCCGGACTGCATGATGGTTCTATTCTTGGCCACTTTGTTTCCCAACTTTTTTCTGGTGCTATAAAGAGAGAAGCTAGGGAGCACATGTACTTAGGAAGGTGGTGGGCAGGATATGATTCCAAGGTACATCCTGCTCAAATATTTGCAACACGTTTGCATTGCTGCATAGAAGTCTAGAATTGGAGCAATTTCTATGCTAATCCTTAACCTTTAGAAGTTTCCCTCATTTGCATATCAGCTCATGGCCGGAAATACTATTTTACCGTCCTTTCTAGCGTGCACATGTAATTTCGTGCGTCTCCTTGAGAAGATTTTTTTATCCCGGTGCAACACACTGGTAGGTTTGCTATAATATAAATAAAAGAGTAGATCAAATAAAAAGATATTAAAAAATAGAAATTACGATGAATGGGCAAACTGAGGCTAGGGTAGCACGGATTGATCAACTTTGTAGTAAAATTTGGATCGGTCTGATTTTTGTCGTCCAAAAGTTGATTTATTTTCGTCGGTGCATCGAGGGACTTGCAATGTAATATTCTTAGAAATTTTATGTTAGTCATGAATAGACAAATGTGACCACCATGAATGATGGTGACAAGGAGGAGAAGCATCAACACAGATGGTTTGCTGGAGCGCTTGAAGATTTGTTTCTCCCGGTGCAACATACGGGCACTTTTGCTAGTATATACTAAAAACAAAATAAGGATCTAAAATAGAGACACCACGTTAATCCACATCATCTCAATTATTTAAACAGTTAGATCTGTAATTAATGGCTAAGATTTAAAGAGAGATAGAAATAAAACATTCACGTACACAGCAACAACACGTTACATATCATGCATCGTACTTAAGATTGGTTTTCTAAATAAGAAAACAATTCAAGTACCGAACGAAAGAGTCCGGCCGGCCGGATGCGGTCGTGACTTTGGTTGAATAGTAGGAAGAAGTTTGGATGTGATACGTGCAGTTAGCCAAACACTATTTTTTAATGTATTTTTTCCTAAACAGAGTCTGGCCCTACAGAGTCATGGATTAGAGATTGAGAAACTCATCCGTTTTAAGCAGTGCATGAGGTATATTTAAAGTAATGGCCTAATAGCCAGATTGTCCGATCCAACAAAAATATTTATTTCCAATTATTTAATACATCTTTGAGTCTAAAAGATTAAATGAAATATAGGAATAGAAAAACACAAGATTGTTTGTGTCATGTCGAATTTATTTTCCCAGAATTAAATTTGTACCGTGAAAAGAAATTTTCAAAGAGATTTGAGTGTGATAGAAAGTTACTTTTAAAATCATTGCAGAAGGTGAATCGTTTAAAAAACCTTCTCCAATTCTCAAAAAAATTGAAAACCCTATGAAACAAACAATAAGGGAAAAATCTATCTGTGAAACGAAATATAAACAAACCAGATTATTATACAATAGAAGGTGAAAATAAAAAAAAGAAACAGATACCACAGTAGCAAATAATACATTAACTGGGCTTATTTTCTAGACACAGTCAATCATGTGCGTACGTATTTACTTCTAAAAGCGGATATGAGTTATAAACTTAGTGTAGTAGTGCAACTAGCTACCAACGGCTGATCGGAAAATGGAGAGTGAAAGCTAAAATAGTACGAAATTTATATTTTTGGTGCACAATTAGCTAGCTACAAACCATAATACGAAGGCATATCCGGATCCTTACAAATAAACTATTATAACAAAAGATTTAAATGTGTGGAAAATATGTTCACGAAGGATTTAAATCTCGAATTTGCACTTCTTAGTCCTGACTGGTGATTAGACATAAGCAATTAGCTACTCCGTAGATAAAAAGTGGTCCCGACATGACCATGAAGTTTGGTCACGCTTTTCAAGTAACGAGTCTAGCCATGCTTATAGATGATTTCGTAGTAAGCGACTTGAAGATTCAGAGATGCACTTGGAGGTCATCACTTAATTATATCTCGATTAATAATTAAGCAACTATACAACATAAATATAAAATAGTAATTAATATTTTTTGGCAAAATCTAATTTTTTGTTGACTTGCATGAACATAGTGCACCCACACACACGTCGGTAGAAGTCCTCCTTATTGATCCGTATAAATGTGGATTTATAATTAAATACATAATAACATAAATTGGAAGCTACAAACTAATTTGCTAAGAAATCTTAATGCAGGTATACAAACCACAATGAATAATGAACAAGCCAAATGATCGGCTTGGTGTGTCGAGCTTTAATTAATTTATGAACGGCTTGCTAGCTCATTTCTTAACCGTAGATAGTTTTTTCTATAAAGTTATAAGCACATGAAACCGAAATGATGTAGCGAGCTTAATAAATTTAGCGTACCAATCTGTATCACGTGCAATCGACCAATTGTCTACCTATCTAACATTACATTTGTAGTGACTATTATTATCACTATCATAGTGTGAATATGCAAGAATCACAACTTTATTTTCAAGCAATTTCAATGCAAGAAACTTGATGTCCTCATATTTGCTGGGGTTACTTTGCTATGCACAAAATAGAGAAGTGTACTAGAGATTCTTAAAAGAAAAGAGACCATCCTTTTATTAGTAGATCGCAACTCTTAGTATCTAAGCACATCACATCAGTTTGACAGATACATTCATTAGATCTTTATAATTGTAGTAAAACAAATCGCATCCACCAGATCTTAGCCATTATAGCTAAATAGATCATAACCATTAGAATTACATAATCATGCCTAACCAAGCTGCATTACCTAGGTTTACATAACCGCTCGTAAGTAGATGTCATCTGCTAGATGTTCACGTACTATACCGAAATAGATCACATATCTAAACAGGACATAACCATTATATCTTGCTTACTATAGTTAGATAATATATAGTTCATCATAGTCGCACATAGGCAGTTCTCACACACACACAAAATTAAGTGTCGGTATTAATAATTATTTGGACTTACCATGTACATTTGATACCTGATTTAAACATGTTACCATACACGGAAAAACTAATCTAATGCAATGGATAAATATAACATTGGCTCCTAACAAAAACACTAGGCAATGGAAAGTTTAATTTTTACCATATAATGATCCATCAAAAATTTATGCCAAGTGGTGATAGAATAAAAAGATACCTAACGAATTATTAGGAATGGACATTAGCATCAGCAGATGAGTACATAAAGGAGCGTTGGTTGTTAAAACCAAGGACATGAAGGCATGTTTGTCATTTATCTATAAAAATGTTTGTTTTTTTGGCAAAATTATCAATCAAATTAAATATGCAATAATGCATTAAATAATTTAAGCACAACCATATCTATATCTCTTATAAAGCAAAACCCCACTATAGGTTCATTTAATTTGTCTATCTTCACATGCAAAGTAGCCACGTCACCAAGTAATCACAGCTGTCCGATCATCATATCCAACGGTTCATACTCATCCGTCCAACGTAAAGAAAATCATCCGTCCCACGTATGGTCGGCACTCGGCAGACCCAATCCTCTTTTTTTTTTCCTCTGAACTCCCGTTCCCCAACCCCCTCCCATGTCTTCTTTCTTCCTGATGACGCAGCGGTGCAGCCATGGCGCGAACAGCCGACCGGCTCTGTCTCCATCCCTCCACGTCAACCCTCACCTCATGGACGCTGCCTCAGGCTTCCGCCCCCGCTCGCCGCCGGCCTTCCCGCCGGTCTCGACCATAACTCCCCGTTCGTCTGCATGGACGCTGCTCTCGTGCCGCTACACCTCACCATGGCGGCCACAGTTATCTCGCCGGCGGGCTCAGCCGCACCTCTCCGCCAGCGTCCGCGCTATTCCCCTACGTCTCCACCTCGCCCCGCCTGCGTCGGCAGGTTCATACGCTGTTACTCTGTACGCCGCCCACACCCATGACCCAGTCCCCTGCCTCCAAAACTACTGAACCACTCATATTCCATCTACGCTTGGTTACCAAATTTATTGCCAATTAATCATCTTCAAAGTGCGATTTTGTAACCGCTGAGTGAGCCGTCCAGCTCGCCCGAATTAATTCGTGATTAATCTTCCTATAATTACCCATGACCTTTGGTTTGCACGTCCTCTATACATATAGTTTCTTGCCTGCTCCAGATAGGTCTATTCACGTTCTCCCTATACCCAGACTCAGGTAATGAGGTTCAACGTTTTCCCCCGTTTAGATCCGATCCTCATTCTCGATCTCTCTCCCAATGATTAAGTTTTTTGGTACATATTTCTTCCAGATCGATGGGAGCGAGGTACAGATTTCCCCTTGCCAGTTGCCATGTCTTGGATTTGTGAGTTTAATCTGTTCCGGCCAATCCTGTCCTAGATGGTTGTCTCAATTTATTTGCTCGCGCTCTTTCCCTGACTTTGTTGCTCAGTGTCTACATAGGGTATCTATTGTTTTTGTTCTTGCTGCCACTAATTAGCTTGAAATAGACTGCAGACAAGAGAGCTTATCATCCGTTCCTTCATAAATGTATGCACGAAACGGAGGTTTGAAGTGGTTACCTTGAAACTTCAGTTCTTTTCACTTTCAGATTTGCACTTACAATTCATTTCATATACGGAGTAATCTTATCGTGAATCAGGTTAGCCCAATTGACAAACTTTTCTTTCAGCTAATCTCATGCATCTTATTAAACAGTATACCATGTCGCCTTCAATTGCCATGGACATCCGAAGAGACGCACATTTACTTTTATCAGCAAAGCGTGCCAAAATTAGCACGGCCTCGACACCTCCCTCCTGGGACACCTGCTCTCCTCAGCCCGATAATGTCGCCGTCACGGTGTCTTTGATATCAATTGGTAAGCCATGCCCCTGCCCCTTTTGCATAGGCCGCTAGGCAAGTTTCTGCACAATAGCTATGGTACGGAGACATGATGTAATTCATTTCTGAACTGACCAGATATTATGCTTATTTTATTTAGGTTTTTAGTTCACATTGGACTTGCAGGTGCTTTTGAGGTGTGTTGGAAATAAGATTGCTCCTTTTTTTTGCGTGGGAAATAAGATTGCTCCTGTGAGAGTAGTAATCGTGAACAAATTAGGTAGAGGTATATCTCTGCATGCAAACGACACTAGCATCATTGTCGCACTACTGCCGTCGGCTGCATACTGAGACAGGGTGTTGTATTCCACTACTGTATCATGTGTCCTGTTTTTTCATTGATGCCTTTTGCTTTATATAATCATATCAAATGTGTCCTGTTAACCATGCATGATGACTGAAATTTATTTATGTCGCAGGAAGCACATCTAAATTGAACTACACCCCAGTTAAAGTTAACAACACAAGTTTCTGTATTCCAGTTCCTTTTAACCATGAAGTGTGCTTTCTAGAATTGGCGTATCCGGACGCATTCTAAGTTATTTTGCTTCTCATATAAAATGAGTGCATGATCATTATTGTGGTACTACCAGGTATATATATTTTTCATATTCATGTGGACAACGTCCTCTTTAATACGTCTTATGCCCTTTTGCTTACCCAATAGAGCTTTAATTGAGATTCCCGCCGCAACGCGCGGGGTATACTTCTAGTTTTTTTACAAAGAACCAGGCTATTTTTTAAAAAAACTCCTCTTTTATTTTTCACAATTAATGGTATTAAAAGTAAAAGTCAAAGGTAGATCTTTATTAATGTAACCATGTCTAAACGTTGTGTATTTCACAATAAAGCGTTGTGTACATAGGAGGAAAAGTATCCACAGAAGAAAAATATTATCACCTTAACCATTTGAACAAATTATATATGTTGCCCTCGCATTTGCGAGGGCCACCTTGCTAGTTGACCAAAAAGTTACTCTGTCTTTCGAGCCAAGATGTAGAATTTTTCCTTTTAGCTGGAATGTCCCGCGGAGCCATGATTTGAGTTGCGCGCCTCGATACAAAAGCCGTGTCCATATTGTTTCAAAAAAAAAAAACGTGTCCATACTTCTTATCATAAAATCCTGCATACAAAAGATATGATTTGCGTAGAGACAGACCATGCATATGATGAAGCTCCGGAACATCTTGTATTGTTGTGAGATCAAGGAGCATATATACAAACGGGCTAGCTAGGACGTATTACAATTTACACGTACACCGTACACATATGCGAGATAGTGATTTTTTTTTTTTTTGCAATTTCAACGAAAAGATCAATTTTGGTTCGGCACCAAGCTGACGTGCGGCAAGACTGAACTCTGCCGCGATCCTATCTTAGCTGGAGACCCTCCAGGGCGTTGCCACCGCCGCGCCGCCGCTCCCAAAGGCTGGGGGCGTTCTCTTCCACGGTGGACCGTCTCACCACAGGCACCGGCAACGGTCGGTCAAACGGGGGCGCCGCACGGGTGCCCTGGCTGCTCCCCGACGACGAGTCGCTCGCGACGTCCCTGACCTTGGAGTACGCCCCCCTCCGCCGCCCGAACAGCCCCGACAGGAGCCCGACCAGGCTGCGGCGGCAGAAGCCAGACCCCGTTCCCCTCGCAGCCGCGCGGCGTGCGCTCGAGCATCTCCGACGTACCCCCTTGACCTGCCCCATGCATCCGATCCTCGGCGACTCCGGCGCGCCACCGTCGGCCCCGCCCTTCTGCGCGTTCTGCCACACGGACGGCGACAGCAGGCCCGGCGAGTGAGCGGGCGGTCCGAGCTTCCTCGCCGGCGCCCGTGGAGCAGCCTTGATCGTGACGATCCATGTTGGCCTCGGCGCCTCGGCGTGGTGGCACCGGCGACGTGCCGCCATGGAGATTTCAGTTACTAGCTCGATCGATCGGCGATCGCGCGCTCTCGGCTCTGGGTACCTAGCGCTCTCCGGCCGGCGTGCGCGTGCAGCTCGCGCTTGGTGTGTGCGAGGGGTTCCGAGCTAGTAGCTAACGGCTCGTCTTATATGCGACGAGGTAGTGAAAAGGGGTGTGGGGGACGCGGTCTTCTTCGATCCTCCGTATAACGAGATGCATGGCAATTAATTTCGTGATGACAAAAATCACCAAGTCAAGTCGTCGTAATTGTAAGATTGCGAACCACCGATCGCGACCTGAGCACAGCGCAGTCCTAGTAAAGTCGTTAGCTTATGTGGAACTGTTAGGCAGTTCGGTCGCGGGGCGTAAAAAATCAGAGGGCACTGCAATTTCCCCTGCCTTTTTCTCCTTTTTTTTTTTTTTGCTAGAATGATCCGTTAGAAGCTCACAATTCACAAAAGGTACAAAACACCTCAAATATAATAAAAATCACATTGAGTTACTTAAACCACATAACGACCACTAACGCCGCTAGAGCGAGCACAGCTATTGCCGCTTCCCTACCGGACATGGTCTGACGTTGTTTATGACAACCGGGAGTTCTTCATGCACATGCCCCAACGTTGCAGAGCCATAGTCGTCGCCATTTAACCCTTTAATTGATCTGAATCTTGTGACACTAACCTGTAGCACACGTAGAGTAGACTGAACGAAATCCAACACTCAATGGAAGTAGTGACATGACGACCCCCACTCTGGCACTCTCCTCAATGCCACCAGCGAGATTGCCGCTTGCGAGGTGGATGAGTAGGCGGATATACCTTATTCTTATCCCACACATCGCCGCCATAACCATCATGACGTCACTGCCGGTAGACCAAACTCTAACTTTAGTGACCTTCGTATAGCACCGAGCGCAGGTCCGAGATCCCCACCCCGTCTCCCCGCCGGAGCAGCAAACAGAGGAGGTCGGGACTGTCGATTCACGTCCGAAGACAACGAAAACGGAGCAGAGGGGTGACGCCGACTATGGTGGAACCCTAGTCGCCGCCTCTTCTTAGTCGGGAGGAAAATGTTTCGTAGCGTACCATGTTTTCCTATTTTATTTCTCCTGTTAAATTATATATTACAACCCGTTATCTCTACCTCATTTCTTTATCTATTCTTATTACGGCAATGATGCACAAGCTTTTGCGCGTAAAAGAAAATGCAAACTGCAAAGGGCAAATCTTGAACGTTTCTAGTGTCATAAAAAAAACTTGAACGTTTGTCTGCCCACCGCATCCATCAAAGACACCTTCCACCTAGCTAGCCAAAGAGGTCAATATTGGTGCACATACAGTAGGTTAAAACGTCCTTATTTCTCGCTGGGAAACACCAGGAACATTTTATAAAGTGGTCAGTTTGACTGCACTGCTTCTTTTCTCTGTCAGCCCAGATAGATTTAGCCAGCGGGTGATATACGATCGAGTCTATCAGTACACTAGCACTGACCAAGTCTAAGCCGTGGGGATGTTGACGACAGTACAGACTTGAAAAGTGTGGAGTTGTTGATGCTGCAGTGGAGTCTTCGTCCCGGTCGTTACGCCAGAGCTAGATTTTTTTCTTCGGAAACGCCAGAGCTTGATTTGTTTTAGCTGAGAGCCCAAGACTGGACTGTGCACTCAGGTTTACACACGGCATCAGGAGATCTTTGCCAATTCTGTCAAGCAAGGAGAAATTAAACCGAAAGACCTGCATGCGACAGGTACTATCATGGATGACCGACGCGACCTTCTTCCAAAAAAGGGTGAACTCACCCTTTTTCTCTCTAGTTATTATATGTTTGTGACACTAACTACCCCCATTGAGTGAAAATCGTCTAAATTAACAATTTTACAAAATTTGGATCCTATTTTTCTGACGCATTTTCGTTGGAGAAGGTGTGAGGTGATGATCTAGTCTCAAAAATATCAGGACACCAACGAGAAATTGAATAAATGATGAAGAAAAGGTTGGACATTATCGTCGATGATGAGCTCCGATATTTACATATTTTGATGCATAACACAGAACACAATGCCAATTTATTCTAGCAAAATATGCAGAATGTCACAATGCCAATTTACTAGCAAAATATGCAGAATGTCAACATGGGTTAAAACCATGTTCAAAATTTTATATATGGTGTATTTATAATGTTGTGTTATTAAATGGGATAGTTAAAAATGCATAAATGGGATAGTTAAAGTAACACAAATGCACAGCTATAAGGTAAAAGGTGAAATTCACCTCATAAATGAAGGTGCAACTATGGCTACAAGGTAGAGATCACAATGTGCTTGGGAAACCTGGGTTCTCAAAGAACGTCTCTCCTAAAGAAAATATACACATAGCCAAGGAAATGCTAGAAGCACCTAATTAAGGGCATGTTTGGCATGTCATTTTTTCCTCCATATTTGAAAGAAACCATATGAAAGGACAAGGATGTCGCTTAGAGGGGGGGGTGTGAATAGGCGAATAAAACTTTTCTGGTTTAGACTTGATAATTGCGGAATAAAACTAGGTGTTTAAATTAACAAGCCAACAACTAAATATACTAGGCTCACCAATGTGCACCAACAACTTATGCTAAGCAAGACAAGCAACAAAGTGATAGCAATATAGAATACTTCAAGCAAGAAGGCTATCACAATGTAAAGTGCATAAGTAAAGAGTTCGGGTATAAAAATAATCGAGTCACGCGGAGACGAGGATGTATTCTCGAGTTCCTCCTTTTTAGAGGAGTACGTCTCGTTGGAGAGGAGTGAGGCACCACAAAGGTCGATCTTAACTCCACAAAGGCTCACCCTATTCTCCGATGAACCGCACCATAAAGGATTGGTTCACCTTCCACTATCGGAATCCTTCTAGGCGGAAACCGGAGCCTTTACAACAACGATCCGGGACACACACACCCACAACCGAATTGGGGGCTCCCGAACAGCTACAAGTGACCACTCAAGGTCTCAACCACCACAAAGGCGTCTAGGGTCCAAAGACCCAAGAGTAATAAGCTCACAAACTTTCAACTACCACGAATCCTCGTGGAGAGCAAACCGATGCACCAAATGCAAATGGCAAGAGCACAAGTGCTCAAATCTTTCACTCTCAAATTCCAACAAAGCAACAAATGCTTATGGGGGAATAAGAGAGGAAGAACAAAGAGGAGATGCACCAAGAACTCCAAGATCAAGATCTACTAGGTTCCCCTCACTTAGAGGAGAGATGGATTGGTGGAAATGTAGATCTAGATCTCCTTTCACTTTCCCTCAAAAATATACAAGAATCATGGGAGGGATTGAGAGGAAGCCAAGATTTTCCAAAGGTGAACAATGGAGGAGAGAGAGGAGAAAAACGTGCAGCCGCAAGGAAGAAGAAGGGGAGGGGTATTTATAGCCCTCCAAAATCTAGCCGTTGGAAACAGGGAGGCCGGATACTCCGGCTCAAGTGATGACCGGAATATCTGGTTTCCCGGAATATCCGCCCCCCTTTCGAAATATCCGGCCAAAATATTCAGGGGACTACAAAGAGCCGCACAATTGCGACGCAAAAATGAGATTCGCCAATTTTCCTGGGGGCCGGATATTCCGGTCTGAATTTGACCCAGAATATCCGGTCTGCTGAAAACTGACAGAAACAACAATACGAAAACAGCAATAACTTTTTCATCCGGACTCTGATTTCGATGATCTTGGACTCGTTGGAATCGCAACGAAGAGCTCTTCAAGATTATGCAGAGAAACATTATAGTGCATCATGTGAGAAGGAAGCCGAATGTAGAAAGGTAAAACCTCTCTATAAGAAGATGAACCGGCAAAACCTGCAACATCAAAAACGCAACAAGGTATGCATATGAAATCCGTTTTTGATGAACTAGAGCTTGGTATGGAGATGAACACAAGCTCTAAATTCTCACATGGATAAAGCCAAATAAGAACAAGAAAGATGATATGCCAAGTATGTAAATGTTTGAGCTCTCCACAAAGATACGATCAAGTTACTCACTTGAGAGCCCCTCTTGATAGTACGCCGTCTATCCTATAACCCGGTCTCCCACTAACACCATGAGACCGGTTAAATAGAAACCCTATCACGATCATACATTTGCCTTGCTCCTTCCACTTGAGCTAGATGATGACGATCTTGACTCCCTCAAGTTGGAACACCTTTCTTGATTGTGCTTGCTAGCATATGCTTGATGAAGACTTCTCCAAATACACCATTATGGGAGAGCCTTGCTAAGCTCCGTCTTCATGTATCCATTGCAAGCTTCAATCCAATGATATCTTCCAAGATGAATCATATTGAACTTGCACTTCTTAATCTTCTCTCTTTTCACAAAGATGATGTCTTGAATCCTTCAAGACATACTTGCAATATGCTCAACTCTAGATGGCCATTCTTTATATAAACCATTGGATAGAACCTTGGTCATCACTTTATCTTCTAGAGTCCAACATATGAACTCCAATCTTTTCCATGGACAACATCTATAAGGATAACTCAATGCAAATATTAGTCCATAGGGATTGTCATTAATTACCAAAACCACACATGGGGCAACACATGCACTTTCAATCTCCCCCATTTTGGTAATTGATGACAATCCCTTTTACGAGGGTTTATATAATGAATTAAGCAACCATGCAACACAATAAGCAAGGATGCAAGAGAACAAAGAACAAAACCATATTCCCTTAAACCCTCTAAATCTCTCCCCCATTGGCATCGATTGCCGAAATGGGTGAAAAATTATGAAGGCCAATATAATAAGAGCTCCCCCATAAAGTGTGCATTTCTCATGATATAAGTGAAATCAAATGCACATATCCAATGACGAATAGAAGGAGGGAGATCAAACTATATCGAGGATCCAATCAAAAGAGAAAGATACTTCGAAGAAAGAAGCAAACCATCAAAAGGATCCGAAAAAAATCTAAACAACAAGAGGGAACTCCCCAAGGTACGTGCACAAAGTAGGATTTGCAAAGCAATATGGAGTGTACAACATGGAATCCTCACTTCCTCCTAGACAATTTTGAACACAAACAAGTGCAAGAGAGTATAGATGGAAAAAGAACCAATACACTTTGCAACAAACAAATGTTGAGCAACAAGAGAAAGAAACAGCATATAAAGACTTGCTCAACCAAAAAGAGATGGGTGTGGCATGGAAAGACATTTTAGGAGACTAATATAAGGATGAGCATAAGCATCCACATAGTCTTTCAATATAAGAGACACAAAGTGCATATCATGTCTTTTCCATCCACAAAATCCAAAATATATAGCAAATATAGCCACAAGCTTATTAAGATGCAAAAGGAATACCAAATGAAAAACGAAGCTTGTGCCTTTTAGAGACCACCAAAGAATCAAAAGCAATAAAAGGTGGTCACTAAAGAATTGGAATACCAATAAAGATGTAACTACTTTCATGTGTATAAGTTTCTAAGTAGACATCAATCATGAAGATATAAGTCCACAAAGAAACATGCACACACAAAATAGATACTACGGTGAAGAACATGATATCCAAGTGGAAGTCATATATATACCAATAAGATCTTTGCTTAAAAGCATAGCACAAAGCTCAATTTTATCTTAAAGGATATAGATGAACTTCCAACACAATCTCATCATAGCATCAAAAATCCACAAGGGAAAAAAATGATAGATGGGATGCTCCGAGAAAGATAACAAGTATCACAAAGGGCAAATGATTTTCAAATTCATCAATATTGCACATGAGAGACTTTGAGAAGACTGCTAGATTAACATATTTGGGATTGGTGAATCAATAAAATGATTATATATTCCCTTGATATGTAATCATCCCGGCTTGCTCACATTTGCAATAAAATGTTTGAATAAGAATTTTGCAAGAACCACATCAATTGCAACAAAAGAAATTCATGCCAAGATACAACCTACACAAGGTTGAAAGCTAGAAAGTATGCATGAGGTAGATACTTGTTACCGAGATAGCATTGGTGATGTAGAAGATAAGAGTTCACGATCATCCGAGCTTGGCTCCAATAAGCACATGGTGATAACACCTTCCTTGTAAATGAGACAAGCTCCAATGCATCTCCAAGTACCTAAAACAAATTCAAGTACAAAATGGTACCCAAACTCATTGGGTCCAAGTAGTTAGAGCAACTACAATACATAGGACAAACTCCACATAAATATGTGCATATTGATATGAAATTGAATTTCATGCACATCTTAGCCATTTAGGATTTGATGGAGTTTATCCTATATATTGGATCAACGAAAGTAAGCATGCCATAAGATATACATATAGTAAATATGCATGCACAAGACTTTCAAGAACCAAACGAGATACAATTTGGACAAAACACCAATTAAACCAAGAAAGCACACACAAGTGTGACAAGAAAAAGAATTGTCCAAATTATATCAAAACCCAAATCAACACATGATTGAAGATACCACTTTGAAAAGATACCAAATGAAAGTAAGATACCAATTGAAGAAATACCATCAAGGAATAAACCAAACCCTCTACACTTCTCATGATGGCACAAAGTACCAAGACGAAAATGTTTGTCTTCCAAAGACACGTCATCGGGATCAAATGCAATTGAAGACAACTAATGTTCAAAAGCATATAGGATTGCTCCCCCAAGATTTGTGCATTATTTATGATCTTGCATTTGAATACAAAATGCACACAAATGGGATCATCACTCTCCATACATATTATTCAAACACTAGTCATGTTCAAGAAAGCAATAAGATAAAACCAATTTAAAGAATGATGTTCTACTCAATGTAGGATAGCTTCCCAAGAATAGTGCATTATCTAGAAGTATGACTTTGAATGTAAATGCACAAGAATGGATCATTGCTTTTCCTAACAAAAAAGCACAAAAAAATTTTGAGTAGAGCAAAAGATCCAAAAGATACAAGGAAGACAAAAGGAGTTAGATCAAACAAATCCTTGGCAATAAAAATAAGGCAATTCAAAGCAAGAGCCAAAGTGAAGATGGTCTACAAATTTCACCACAATTATGAGTATCACTTGTCATGGACAAGGAGTATATAGAGATATTTCTCGGTGGTATATAGGAATGATATTGAAGACCAATTCACAAAAATAAGCATATGGCAAAAGATAAGATTTAAAGCCAAAGCTTAAATAGATAGATATTCTTGATAGCTTCAAGTATTCACGCGATCATGCAAAGCAACTACAAAGAGTAGCTTGAAGCAATGGTTTCCCAAAAGATATATGCGAACATATTTGGGAAAGCCGTACCAAGAATGTCCATCACAAACAAGATCCAAAAGAGTGATTAAAAAACATTTAACAAAATGGAACTTGTTTGAGAACATGCCACATAGGAATAAGATAAAGAATATCAATTCTAGGTGGCAATACCTCACATGTTCACATTTTCTAGGTTTGTAATATGCACAAGCTTATTACTCCCCCATAATGTGATAATCCAATTTTTTAACAAGAGGCAAACAAAACCAACTAGAGATAATTAATGGACATTATAGAATTTGAATTTCTCATGAGAATGACATACCACATAGAGATAGATAATATTGATATATCAACACTAAGTGGTATTCCTCATGTATACACATTTTAGGATTGTGAAGTGCACGAAGCATATCACCCCCAAAATGGATAGTCCATTAATCTCTCAAAAGAGAGCCAACAAGATAAGATATCAAATAAAAGCAATAAGGCTCAACACAAGTAAATGGTGTGCAAACCAACATACACATACTTGATTA
Organism: Poa pratensis; assembly: GCA_947311845.1. NCBI lineage: Eukaryota > Viridiplantae > Streptophyta > Magnoliopsida > Poales > Poaceae > Poa > Poa pratensis. The sequence goes on from CAMZMU010000041.1 coordinate 142,623,166, forward strand.
CTCAAGATAAGTAAGTAGAGAGCACAACACATACAAACACTAGCAAGGTACAAAACCTAACACATGCAAGGGTGCAAGCAACTTTCAATGTATATATGATTTAAATAAAAGTTACCGCAAGGAGGAACATTGGATATGAGATAGAACAATATAATCCAAATGACTTGGCTTGAGAGAATAATATGATGAAGATCCCTTAATTCTTCATGATGTAGCCAAGTCTCCAATGCCCTCCAACAACACCTATTGATCAAGTTTTAGCTTGTTGGTCCCCAACCAAGTTGGGTCCTAAGAGGTTAGTCACAATAGGCTTGGCAACCCAAATGGTTCTTTTCTTGACACCACTTTGAGTACCAACATATTTGGCAAACACATTGCCAACCTTATCCTTCCGAAGAGAATAATCATCAATTATAATGGGGTTGGATAAGGTACCATTAGTGCATGAAGAAGCAAATGTGCCCTTCTCACGGCATATGTAGCAACATTCTTCCTCCTTTCTTCTTAGTTGGAGTCTTGACTTGAGAGGGGTAGCTTGATTCTTCTTGGGAAGAGGCCTTCTTCAACTTGAGGAACTTGAGTTTGAACTTGAGGCCTTCCCTTGTTGCTTCTCACTAAGAGCTTCTTCTTCAAAGGGCAAGATCTAACATGGTGCCCTTCAACTTTGCACTTGAAGCAAACAATCTTGGCCGAATCTTGACTTGTTCTTGGCCCTTTTTCTTCTTGATACTTGGACTTGTTCTTGTTATTGGAGTTGAATCCAAGTCCACTCTTGTCATTGGGGCGTCTTTGAACACTCAACATTGTCAAGTGTGGATCCCAACATGACGCTTTTCCAAGTCTTTCTTCAAAGAAGTGACTTGGGCCTTGAGCTCATTTAATTCCTCTACATGGTTAGTATCAACACAAACACTAGAGGAAGTAGACTTCATTGTTAGAGCAACAAGGCAATGAAAGTAATTCATCACAAGATTAGCAATAGTATGTGATGTAGAATTACTAGGACTAGCACATGGCAATAAAGCATTTAGAGGAAGTTGTGCCATTGTCCACATGAGGCTCACAAGATGTTACCTTTGACATAATAGCCTCATGAGCTAACTTTAGCTTAGCATAGGATGCTAGAAGATCATCATTAGAGCTAGATAGCTTTTCATGACTTTCTTCCAATTTCCTATACTTGCTAGTTAGCAACTCAAGTTGAGCCCTTAGCTCAACATTCTCCTTCAAAATAGATGCTTCACAAGAAGTGGAGTTAGTAGCACAAGCATCATCAATATTAGAAATGGAAGAAGACAACTTGGCAAGCTCATCATTTTTAGATAGTTGAGTTTGGAGTTGATCATGAGACTTGATAAGGAGAGAGTGTTCACTTTCTAAAGCCTTGTGGCTTTGTCAAGTCTCTCTATGTCCTCAATTAGTCTAGCATTGCCAACACCAAATTCAACTTTTCCTTTTTAAGCACTTTATATTTAGCAATAGCATGATCTCTTTCCTTAATGATTTTAGCAATAATAAGATCATTTGATTCATCAAGAGATTCAAGTTTCTCCTCAAGAGACACTCGAAGCTCTTGCTCTTCCTCAAGGCATTTTCTAAGGATGCCTTTTCATAGCATCCTCTCTCTCAATTTGATTCTCTCAAAATTGAGTTTCCAAGTCCTCAATGATTTCCCTACTCTTAATAGCATAAGCAATGATTTCACATAGAGGAGGGATAGCTTTGCTACCTTTGGGGAGAGCACCAAATACCATCTCACCCTTCTTTGTTATGGATTCAACATCCATATGTTCTCCATAGAATCCTCATCCACATCATCACAAGATGTAGAGGGTTCCAAAGGTGGAGATACCTTTGAATCTCTAGCCATAAGGCAAAAGTGGGTAATGGACGTTGATGATGAGAATTACTTGAAGCACCATTGAGTCCATGTCTTGTTCCAACAAATGTTGGGATTCCTCTACATTGTTAGCCACACAAGAAATAGAGGATATGGAAGATTGTTTCATGGCAACAAGACATAGAAGCATATCATCATGAGATTTAGTTAAGCAACTATTACATGATATGCAAGGACTATCAACACTAGCATGTAAACATTTGGAGTGCTAGAAGTGTTTAAGTCCAAAGATAGATCATTGCAATGAGATAGAGATGAAGTATAGTCAATAGAATATTCACCATCAACAAAGCAATTTCTATCACCACTCACCATATCATTACCTTGTGACAAATCACATGTTGGTGAAGTGGAAGAAGTTGTGAACTTGTCACGGCCGGAGGTGGAGGAGAACAATCATCCTCAATAATGTTGGACACTTCATATTTATCTTGAAGCTTGGTCCATAGCTCATGAGCGTTCCGAAAAGGCATGATTGATGCAAGAACTACATCGCTCAAAACACATATAAGACCATTAGATACAGAGTATCGAGATAAGAGTTTTCCTCATCCTCTATAGATAATTTTGGAATCCATTGGAGGAGAAAAACCCATATCTACAATTCTCTTAAATTTGGGACCCATGTCCCTAAAAGATTAAGCATGCGAATTTTCCAAACATCATAATTTGTGCCATCGAATATAAGAGTGGGATCGTGCACTAATTCTCTAACGACATATTTACTCTCTAGGCGGTAAAGCCCAAAAAGAGAGCTCAGGCTCTGATACCAATTGAAAGGACAAGGATGTCGCCTAGAGGGGGGGTGAATAGGCGATAAAACTTTTCCGGTTTAGGCTTGATAATTGCGGAATAAAACTAGGTGTTTCAATTAACAAGCCAACAACTAAATATACTAGGCTCACCAATGTGCACCAACAACTTATGCTAAGCAAGACAAGCAACAAAGTGATAGCAATATAGAATACTTCAAGCACGAAGGCTATCACAATGTAAAGTGCATAAGTAAAGAGCTTGGGTATAAAATAACCGAGGCACGCGGAGACGAGGATGTATTCCCGAGTTCCTCCTTTTTAGGGGAGTACGTCTCGTTGGAGAGGTGTGAGGCACCATAAAGGTCGATCTCAACGCCACAAAGGCTCACCCTATTCTCCGATGAACCGCACCACAAATGATTGGTTCACCTTCCACTATCGGAATCCTTCTAGGTGGAAACCGGAGCCTTTACAACAACGATCTGGGGCACACACCCACAACCGATTGGGGGCACCCGAACAGCTACAAGTGACCACTCAAGGTCTCAACCACCACAAAGGCGTCTAGGGTCCAAAAACCCAAGAGTAACAAGCTCACAAACTTTCAACTTCCACGAATCCTCGTGGAGAGCAAACCGATGCACCAAATGCAAATGACAAGAGCACAAGTGCTCAAATCTTTCACTCTCAAATTCCAACATAGCAACTAATGCATGTAAAATGCATACATGAACTTTGCATTATATTACTTATATTTCAATCATATTTGCATCATATGAGGGTTATATCATTGATTTATATTGATTTTGGGAATATTTCATTGTTTCCGTATTTTTCTGGAATTAACCCTGCAGAGGCAGAAAACCCTATTTTCTATATTTTGATGTTTCAGGGACCCAAACGACGTCCAAATGACCTGGAAATTTACGAGCATCGGTTTTTGGAAGGAACAAAGCGTGGGAGCGAAGGAAGCGAACAAGCGGAGGCCCGAGGGCCAAGATGAGTGGGCCCACGCGGCCAGATTCCTTGGCCGCGTGGGACCCATCATTTGGGGCCTCGTGGCTCCATTGCCGTCGATCTTTTTTCCCGAGCCTCCGTCTTGACCTAAAAACGACTATAAAAATAGTCCCTGACGCACTTCGGAAAGGAGCGCCGCAGAAACACAGAAACCACGAAACAGAGACTTGTAGTTGCAGATTGGAAGGGGAAAACTCCGGCGGGGCGCTGCCGGCGTGGTCTCCATCTTCTCCAACGACTTCTCCACCGTCTCCATGATGAAGAGGGAGTAGTCCACCCCTGGACTATGGGTTTGTGGAAGTAACTTATGTATCTCTCCTCTCTTGAGCTTCACTAATTAGTACCGTATGAGCTGCTGAACATGAGTACGGTCATTTATGTAATACCTTTGTGGTGGATCTTTATATGAGTTAATATATGTTTGAGATTGCAATAGTTTTGTTTCAGTTATGAAAGTAGATGCATATTATGTACCCCGTTCTTGTTTACTTGTTTTGATCAAGCATGTGTATGAGAGCGTGTGAGGGGGAACGTGTGCATTAGTTGGAGTAACGGGGGTGGCTAGTGCGGTGAACGTGAGAGAAAGTTTCGCGATCTACTTGGGTTTTTACCTTACTTTGTTGCCTCACTAGGGATAAAGAAAAATACCTTGCTACCGGAGATGTGGGTGTGACCATTGCCACTACTCCATGACTAGATCTAGCATGTTCTTATTTTAACTTCATGTCATGATACTTAATGCTATGCTCTGATTTATCTTAATTACGAAGGTGTTATGATTTAGTTCGCATCTTGGTGGAGTATAAGAGAGATTAATAAACAAAAGATCTCTATGTTAGGACGTGTGATACCCACAAGTTTAGGGGATCGTTGAAATCTTCAATGTGTAAGTATAGTATCGATCCCACGAGGAGTAGAAGGTATAAGTTATTTATCCTCTCAAATAAGAGTGTCACTTCCCTTATTATCTATGCACTAGACAAACTAAAATGATTAAATGATGCAAGTGTTTTTGGGTTTTTGGTGTAGAGTTTGCAATAAAGTAAAAATGCAGCAGATAAATAGTAGCAGGTGAAAGCTCTCAAAGAGAGAAAAGCCCAATCCTCTATGCAGCAAGAGGACAAGCTCAAGTTTGTGTTTCTTATAAGTGGAGAACGTTCCCAGGGGCTATCTAGATTTCATGGCATAAATATTTCTAGAACAACAAAGTAGCATTTTGTCAAGTTTTAATCTTCTTAGGATGGAGCCATTATTAGGTATAGCTAAATAAATATACTAAACCTCTTATGATGGATCTTGTGGCCAAGTAAATGATTGCACAAGAGTTATTAAGATATAAAATCCCACCATAGCATTACACTCTAAGGTCCCCGATATTAATCCCCTCATAAAGTAACTTCATAATTCGGTCTCAGGTTTACATGTCCTCCCAAGTCTCCCTCACTCCATTACACTACGGTGTTCTCCTATGAGCCCATCTAGGTGAAGTGATGTGCAGTCGACGTTCGCACAACACCATCATAAAATTACATAAAAAGATAAACACTAGACAAAATACCAACACATGTTATATATAGATCATTGCCAATCCATCCTATGCCCCCAGGAACATGAGAGAACTACTCACAACGTGAAGACATGATATGATTCAGTGGTATAAATGATACAACACAATCTGAAATTATAGTCTCACCACAAAACAATGACAAGTAACTAATCATACACAGGTAGAATAGCACTTAAACAATAGCTAGGGTTCAACAATCTCAAACTATGAGGGGGATGAAGTGGATCACGAAGATGGTGATGGAGATGGTGCTGGTCTTGACGTTGGTGTTGATGGAGACTCCGGAGGGGGATGGAGGAGCCTACCAGAGGTGATTCCGGCAGCGTTTCCCCCCTCCGATCTTCTCCGGCGGCAGCCTTCTGTCTTCTGTTTCGTGTGTTTCATGTTTCTCCGCCGCCTCCTCGCGAAACTCCTCGGGGACTCTTTTTATAGTTGGTTTTAGGTCAAGACGAAGCCACGGAGATGAAAACGGACGGCATCGGAGCCACGAGGGGGAAAAGAGGTGGTCCCACGCGGCCAGGGAATCTGACCGCGTGGGACCCTCTAGTTTCCATCAGGCTGGGCTGCTGGTCTTCATTTTAGGCCCATTGCGTTCGTCTCGAAAATTCTGAACCATGCTCTTTGGCCTTGCCCTTTTTGGAGTCCCGAAGCTTCCGGAAAGTCCAAAACACTAAAAAAGACGTTTTCTGGAAAACAGAGTTAGAACCAAAAGAGGGGGATTGTTTAGAAAATCCCCGAAATCATTATAAAACATGAATATAACATCATATAAGTTGCAAATAAGTTGGAATATCAAGTAATAAAATGTAAAGTTCATGTATGCATTTTACATGCATCAACGTGATGCCCATATAATTAGTAACTTATCATGAAACCTTTTTGTTGCAATCTCATATGTTAATTCTAGTGTTCCATTGTCTGCCACTTTATTAAAGAGAGAGTGCATTTGTGAAACCATGAACCCCGGTCCATTTTTAATCATAAGAAACACCTTTCCAACAACTTTTATCCACTTTACATTTTCTGCCATTTAAAAATCCGAAAATACAAAAACACTTTTATATCTTGCATTCACAATACAAAACCCAAAAATATCATCCATCATTATTTCCACCATCCTTGCATATTTATTTATCATCATTGCATATTTATTTACTGTTTTGCATTCATTTTATTTTGATATCATTCTCACACCTTGTGCTTGACAACCACTTGGTGAGGTTGAGGGCCAAAACAATTTACTTTGTTTGTAGGTTTTCAAGAGAAGGATAAGAAGATAAATCTTTCACTACTGATTCCCCGAGAGTTCGATATTAAACCCTCGAGTCACCCCTCGTGGGGAAAACCGTTTTCCTATACTATACACTCTGCACTTGGAGTCTCAACCTAACCCATATTCTTTTGACGCAGGTAACTACGTCAAGGGCCATCAAGACAGTTTTCTGGCGCCGTTGCCGGGGAATCATTGCTGTAAAGGTTTATCCAAGGGTATCTCACAACAAAGTCAACTTCATCACCAACTTGTGCAAACACCTAAGCTTGGGGAGGTTGCACCTACGTGAGCATCATCTTATCCATCTTTACCTTCAAAGCATTTTATTTTGTTTTGTTATTGTCTTGCATATCATATTTCGGTTTCATATTTTATTTTCAGTTTTGCATTTTGTTTGCATTTGTTATTTCGGTTTGCATTATTTAGTATCATTTTATTTTCAGTTTTTCATCTAAAAACATAAAACCCATAAAAACTAGTGTTGTTTTTAATATGTATGCTAAGCTATGGAGAAAGGTTATGTCAAAACTATGGGAGCTTACTATGAATACCGATCAACCAAAGAAGGAAATAGAATGCTTGAATTGCTTGAACATCTCAATGATATGGCCACTGAGTTTTGTGAATTACATAATATAACTTGCTGCTTTAGAAAAGACTATAAACACTCTCTCTATCAATGTAAGTATAATAGTGATCCTATTATTGCATCCTATCAAGAGTGTAAATTTGCATGCCATGATATAGAACAAGTTGAGAAATATATTGCTTATGTTGCAGCCCATGAGATAGACTTTCTTATTGATAATTTTTTTGCAACTAGTCATGAAGCTCGTGTAATGAAAGGACACATTTCTATTCTTCTCCAACTTTGTAAAAAGGAATTTAGTGATAATGTTTATGTTAAAGAAAGAATTCTTGCTTCCATGGAAAGTACTAATATTTTGCAGGATGATGAAAACATAAGCTTGGAAGAGGAAGTATGTGAAGAGGAGATTGAAATGGATGTGTTCCAATCTAAGCTTGGGGAAGAGTTGGATCTCCCAGCTTCACCATCAACAAATGATAGTAACACTCAAACTCAAAAATCTTTTGTTATTTATGAGAATCCATGTTATGATGAGTGTGAAACTGAAAATGCTATGGTCCTATATGATAACCCATGCTATTATGATGAAACTAATAATGCTCCTTTACTTTTTAATAATGCTACTAGTGAAGTTATGGATAATAATGAGGAGTGTTGCTTAAATATGCTATATGATAATGCTTTAGATGATGGTCCTATGCTTATTGATAATCCTCCATGTTTAGTTGTTACTAATTTATGCGAGGATAAAAATGATATACTTGCTGTTTGTGATAGTGCTCTTACTCATGAGAGTCCTACTTTGTTTTGAACTCTCCTAATCACACCATAGAGGAGAAATTTGCTTATGTTGAGAAATACTTATGTGGTTTGCAATTATCTTTAGTTCCAAATATTTGCAGCAATGATATTAAATTTGATATTGATCTTAATAACTATTTTGAAAGAGGGAAGCATGCTAATGAATTCCAAAATAAATTTAATGATCCTCTTTATGTGCCTATTATCTAAATTGAATGATTCTTGTGGTTATATGGTTGAATTTATTTCTACTACTTGCAACTATTATGAAAAGGAGGTGATAAGAACCCTCTTTATGTTACTAATAATTATCAGCTGCAAGTACCTACTGTTAATATGCATTGGAAAACTTATATCTATTCTGATTCATTCACATACAAAATGCCAATGCATAGAAAGAAGTGAGACTTCGTTGTTATTACTTTTGTGTTTTGTTTTTCTCTACTAGGTTTCAACTTGGCTATTATTTTGATTGGATTAGAACACCATGGGACCCTGGTATTATGCATGAACACTTCCAAGGAAGAGGGACACATCAAAGTTCAAGCTCCCTCATGAGCTTCGTCCACAATAAATATCAAGTAAGAAGCCTAGCTACATGGCTATAAAGAAAGCGCTTTACGGGAGGCAACCCGGTTGTTTTTATTTTGATTTTCTTTGTGTCCTCTTGCTGTAACAAGAGACTTAGTTTTTAGTTTTGTTTCTGGAATTTTTAATAAAGTGCCAAGTTTTACCTATTTTGGTTTGAAAAAGTTGCTATTTGCATTCGGAGATTTTATTCCAGCACGAATCTGTGCACGGTATGATTTTTAATTCTATTCTGTAACTCCGAATGAGCTGATATTTGAACTGTAGTTGCAACTTTTCATCCTCTGTAAGCATGAATTTTTTCAGAATTTTTGACATATTTAAGTAGGGTAGAAAAATACGTTTTGCTGCTGCTGTTTTTCTGGACAGATTCTGTCCCATTTTGTTTGATGCATTCTTTGAACTTTTAACTTGAATCTTTTTGATCCAATTGAGTTTATAAGTAGGCATACAACATTATACACTTTCTGGACATTCATATGAATTTTTGTTTAAGGATTTTATGCAGCAAGCAATTATTTGTCTATCACTACTAATGTCACCCCACAGAAAAGAAATGGGAGAAACGGTGTTTTGAAGTTTTTTCACAGGGATTAGAGGAGATGCACCAAGAGCTATCCAAGGATGGTGAAGACCATAAGCTTGGGGATGTGAAGACAACCCCACTGGACCAACACACTCTCGGTTTGCACACGTCTAACTTCTGTTTTTCGATCAATGCACTTTATCGCATAAACTTGGAGCGTCTTTTATTTGCTTTTTATTTCGGTTTGATTTTTGTTTGTCTTGAGACCACCACTATCATTTATATATGAGAGAGCTACTGGAAATTTGGGTTGAATTAAGTTGGATGCTATTAAAAAGATTGGGAAAGGGATGTTTGAGTTGATTCAAAAAGATACATATAGTTGCATGATTCATATGCTTTTAATGAATATTAATTTGCAAGTGTTTTATCAAGAGCTATCTTTTATTCATGTTTTGATGCTGAATGTTACTTTACTTTGTTTAACATGGATTGGTTAGTTCTATGGACACTTATGCATGCATTTAGACGGTCAACTTTCTCCCTCTTGCTAGCCCAAAAATTCCAACAAGTAAAAACTTGTTTTCCAACACCTTCAACCAAAGTTTTTCCAGTGAGTCCACCATATCTACCTATTAGCTTTATGCTATTCCGAGTATGTTTATCATGTTATTTTGTATTATCTATACTTCTGAATTAAAATGCTTATGTTATTGATTGTTATGGGAAAAGTTGGTTAAAGAGCTCTCACGAACTTGATGCACACCTTACTTTTATTGCACTTAATAAACATGACCCATTGTGATTAAAATTATGAAGTTGTGAGCTTGACAAGAGTCTTGGTTGGGAGTTAGCTCATATGTGCTGTCACATGGCAAGCTTTCAACGTGCTCTTATATTTTGTTGATATCATGTACTTTTGTTTATGGATGCTTATCATGGTGCCAAATAAATGCGGAAACTTAGTGAGTTTAATGAGTTTGTATAAATGGCTAGAGAGACGCCTGGGCCGCTAATCTAAGCCATGCATCATTCATGGTGGAAATTTACTTACATGCTATGGTGAACCTTCAGTGATGCACCCCACAATAAAAAGCTATACCAATAGTAAATAAAAAGGGTGGGAGATTGTTCATTTTGTTTGTTTGTCTTGTCATTTTGACATGGGCTTGTTCCATGTCCTGGGACAAGAGGTACCCCAGTTGACGCTCTTGATGACGCTATTATATTACTTACAATGACCTTAACTTGAACTTGCTTTGTGTCCCAAGTTGAGTAACACCGTGGTGTAGGTACTCGTATTCACGGGGCATGAGACATTCAACCCATACTTTGTCAAGCATACTACTCATATTTGCTTTCACTTTAAACTTTAACCATTCAAGATGCTATGATAGGGGTAATGAGAGCTTGACACCAATGAATACCACATTGCAAACATTAACTTAAGTAGAAGCATTTGGAAGTTAGATGAAACTTATTCATGTTTTACCTCTACTCATTTATATATCTTTCCAAAGTGTCCACCTTTTATATTCAGATTTATAAGAATACTCTATGACCATTATAGGATGTTTTTACTTTTCATTATGCATACATTTGGTCCATAGTACTTTCTTCTATGTTACACTTTGTGAATTATCATTGAACATCCTTACATTGAATATTTGATATCACTTCATAATCTATCTTGTATATTGCTACTCCTTTGAAGAATGAATCATTTGACTCTATGTAGCAATAGTAATCATCTTTGATATCCTTTGATAGTATTAAATTGCAAAGTCCATGTTAGTTTTATCACCTTCATACTCGAGGACGAGTATAGGTTAAGCTTGGGGATGTTGATGCATGTAAAATGCATACATGAACTTTGCATTATATTACTTATATTTCAATCATATTTGCATCATATAAGGGTTATATCATTGTTTTATATTGATTTTGGGAATATTTCATTGTTTCCTATTTTTCTGGAATTAACCCTGCACAGGCAGAAAACCCTATTTTCTATATTTTGATGTTTCAGGGACCCAAACGACGTCCAAATGACCTGGAAATTTACGAGCATCAGTTTTTGGAAGGAACAAAGCGTGGGAGCGAAGGAAGCGAACAAGCGGAGGCCCGAGGGCCAAGATGAGTGGGCCCACGCGGCCAGATTCCTTGGCCGCGTGGGACCCACATCTGGGCCTCGTGGCTCCGTTGCCGTCGATCTTTTTTCCCGAGCCTCCGTCTTGACCTAAAAACGACTATAAAAATAGTCCCCGACGCCTTCGGAAAGGAGCGCCGCAGAAACACAGAAACCACGAAACAGAGACCTGGAGTTGCAGATTGGAGGGGGAAAACTCCGGCGGGGCGCTGCCGGCGTGGTCTCCATCTTCTCCAACGACTTCTCCACCGTCTCCATGATGAAGAGGGAGTAGTCCACCCCTGGACTATGGGTTTGTGGAAGTAACTTATGTATCTCTCCTCTCTTGAGCTTCACTAATTAGTACCGTATGAGCTGCTGAACATGATTACGGTCATCTATGTAATACCTTTGTGGTGGATCTTTTTATGAGTTAATATATGTTTGAGATTGCAATAGTTTTGTTTCAGTTATGAAAGTAGATGCATATTATGTACCCCGTTCTTGTTTACTTGTTTGATCAAGCATGTGTATGAGAGCGTGTGAGGGGGAACGTGTGCATTAGTTGGAGTAACGGGGGTGGCTAGTGCGGTGAACGTGAGAGAAAGTTCCGCGATCCACTTGGGTTTTTACCTTACTTTGTTGCCTCACTAGGGATAAAGAAAAATACCTTGCTACCGGAGATGTGGGTGTGACCATTGCCACTACTCCATGACTAGATCTAGCATGTTCTTATTTTAACTTCATGTCATGATACTTAATGCTATGCTCTGATTTATCTTAATTACTAAGGTGTTATGATTTAGTTCGCATCTTGGTGGAGTATAAGAGAGATTAATAAACAAAAGATCTCTATGTTAGGACGTGATGCCCATATAATTAGTAACTTGTCATGAAACCTTTTTGTTGCAATCTCATATGTCAATTCTAGTGTTCCATTGTCTACCACTTTATTAAAGAGAGAGTGCATTTGTGAAACCATGAACCCCGGTCCATTTTTAATCATAAGAAACACCTTTCCAACAACTTTTATCCATTTACATTTTCTGCCATTTAAAAATCCGAAAATACAAAAACACTTTTACATCTTGCATTCACAATACAAAACCCAAAAATATCATCCATCATTGTTTCCACCATCCTTGCATATTTATTTATCATCATTGCATATTTATTTACTGTTTTGCATTCATTTTATTTTGATATCATTCTCACACCTTGTGCTTGACAACCACTTGGTGAGGTTGAGGGCCAAAACAATTTACTTTGTTTGTAGGTTTTCAAGAGAAGGATAAGAAGATAAATCTTTCACTACTGATTCCCCGAGAGTTCGATATTAAACCCTCGAGTCACCCCTCGTGGGAAAACCGTCTTTCCTATACTATACACTCTGCACTTGGAGTCTCAACCTAACCCATATTCTTTTGACGCAGGTAACTACGTCAAGGGCCATCAGCAACAAATGCTTATAGGGAAATAAGAGAGGAAAAACAAAGAGGAGATGCACCAAGAACTCCAAGATCAAGATCTACTAGGTTCCCCTCACTTAGATGAGAGATGGATTGGTGGAAATGTAGATCTAGATCTCCTCTCACTTTTCCTCAAAGATATACAAGAATCATGGGAGGGATTGAGAGGAAGCCAAGCTTTTCCAAAGGTCAACAATGGAGGAGAGAGAGGAGAAAAATGTGCAGCCGCAAGGAAGAAGAAGGAGAGGGGTATTTATAGCCCTCCCAAAATCTAGCCGTTGGAAACAGGGAGGCCGGATATTCCGGCTCAAGTGATGACCGAAATATCCGGTTTCCCAGAATATCCGCCCCCCTTTCGAAATATCCGGCCAAAATATCTGAGGGACTACAGAGAGCCGCACGATTGCGACACAAAAATGAGTTTCGCCAATTTTCCTGGGGCCGGATATTCCGGTCTGAATTTGACCCGGAATATCCGGTCTGCTGAAAACTGACAGAAACAGCAATACGAAAACTACAATAACTTTTTCATCCGGACTCCAATTTCGATGATCTTGGGCTCGTTGGAATCGCAACGAAGAGCTCTTCAAGATTATGCAGAGAAACATCATAGTGCATCATGTGAGAAGGAAGCCAAATGTAGAAAGGTTAAACCTCTCTATAAGAAGATGAACCGGCAAAACCTGCAACATCAAAAACGCAACAAGGTATGCATATGAAATCCGTTTTTGATGAACTAGAGCTTGGTATGGAGATGAACACAATCTCTAAATTCTCATATGGATAAAAGCCAAATAAGAACCAAGAAAGATGATATGCCAAGTATGCAAATGTTTGAGCTCTCCACAAAGATACGATCAAGTTACTCACTTGAGAGCCCCTCTTGATAGTACGCCGTCTATCCTATAACCCGTCTCCCACTAACACCATGACCGGTAAAATAGAAACCCTATCACGATCATCCCTTTGCCTTGCGCATTCCACTTGAGCTAGATGATGACAATCTTGACTCACTCAAGTTGGAACACCTTTCTTGATTGTGCTTGCTAGCACATGCTTGATGAAGACTTCTCCAAATACACCATTATGGGAGAGCCTTGCTAAGCTCCGTCTTCATGTATCCATTGCAAGCTTCAATCCAATGATATCTTCCAAGATGAATCATATTGAACTTGCACTTCTTAATCTTCTCTCTTTTCACAAAGATGATGTCTTGAATCCTTCAAGACGTACTTGCAATATGCTCAACTCTAGATGATCATTCTTTATATAAACCATTGGATAGAACCTTGGTCATCACTTTATCTTCTAGAGTCCAACATATGAACTCCAATCTTTTCCCATGGACAAGATCTATAAGGATAACTCAATGCAAATATTAGTCCATAGGGATTGTCATTAATTATCAAAACCACGCATGGGGCAACACATGCACTTTCACCATATTGTCTATAAAATACTATAGTTTGGAATAGTTTGATTTGTTGGCTTCAGTAAAATACTGTAGTTTTGAAACCGTTGTATGCCAAAATTTGAGGTACTAAAAAATAGAGGTATTTTTAAACTAGTCCAAAAATACGCAAAACTGGGTTTCCTATTATGCAGAGTTAAAATCAAAAGAAAGGGGGCTTGTTGGAAAATTCCCAAAATTATTAAATTATTAAAATAGATGGTGTAATCGAATGATATGATGCAAATATGATAAAATAAACATAATAAACTACAAAGTGGATACGTTTCTCATGCATCACTCGCTCATCTCCAACTATCATATTGTGCATTATGACACAACTTTTCATGACTTCACCGATTTCTTTGCGTTTCCATATTTTGCTGGTACTTAAACAATGGAAAAACATGATTGTGGAACTTCAAAGGTCCGCTCCACATCGTTGCTCCCACGTGCCTCTAGGTAAAAATGTTTTATCTTTTTGTCTTGTGGAGATGGTATAATTTTCACAAATTTTGCCACGAGTTGATATATGTCATTGCAAGGTAAATACCCCCATTGTGTTGTCATGACCATTGATGTTATAATTCACTTATTTATTAACTTCACCTTCAGCTAACTTTGCAAGAACAACCACATGAGAACATTTAAAATCATTTGAAAAATGTTGTTAGACCCCATTAAACTAGGAGAAGTGTTCCCCTCTTCCTACTCGTGCTTTGCGAATGTTGCAATAATGAGTTTCGTCGCCAGATGAGGAGGACAACGATTGCTTGAGTGTATGCAAAACATATGACTGACCACTCATTGTGCTGTGGGAGAGAAGACAGAGAAATCCGGGAGAGATGAGAGAACTCACAACCAGAAATGCTAGGAGAGGTGGGAGGCTTTGGAAAAGTAGGTGTCAAAAATAAATTGTTAGTTACAATATATTATTAAAATGTGAAAAATAGAATATAGAGAACCTACATATAAACAAGATACTGCAAAAGCAAAAGTCTATAGATGAGAATTTGTTTAGACGGTCGTCTATACGAGATATAGATATGCCAAATTTGGACTATCTACCGGTGATACTCTTAGATGCAATTTCAAGAACATCTACAACTCTTGTACGATGCATAATTTTCTTTCGGTTAAGCTTTTGTTACGCATTTCAGATTATCCTTTTTCTTTCTTTATGCATCATCAATGTTGTCCACCCCCTCGATCTTTCCTAGTTAATGCTAAATTTGAATTATTCGCAAAAAGCAACAAAAAAAAACTAGCTTCCGGTTCCATTCTTCAAGACGGCAAGTCCCAAATAAGTTTGATAATATCATTTATTTTCCCTCAACAATCAACTAAGTTCAAGTTTGAAATGGTAGGATTATGAAGTGTGACGAGAGATACTTCCCTTGGCAATGCACATACTTCTAAGGCTTTGTTTGTTTCTATAGTTTCTGTGGGGTTAATGGGGATAATCCCTAAAGGGATTGGGTGAAACCCCTACCTTCACCCAATTCTCACAATTTTCTAATCCCCAATCCATTAGGCTATGTTTGTTTTGAGAGTTTTTTTTAGATTGGTGGGGATTATCGCGGTCAAACCACCAAATCCCCACATATCGCAAAACATCGTTTGTTTCTAGTGTATTGGACAGGTTTTATCCCCAGCTTTCCCCACAAATTGCCAAACTCTGGTTCATTTTTCTCAATCCCATGAGGGATCCAATACACTACCCCTACCTAGTGGATTGGATCCCCAATCTCCTAGGGCATGGCCTTGTTTGTTACTAGGATATTTTAGGAGATTGGTGGGGATAATTCTCTACTGTATTGGGTGAAACCCAAACTTCACCCAATCCCCCTAGGGGATTGGGGATCCAATCCACTAAACCCAGTGAATTGAGTATTGAGAAAAATGCACTAGAGTTTGGTGATTTGTGAAAAAATGTGGAAATAATACATGTCCAATACAATAGAACCAAATGATTTTTGAAATATGTGGTGATTCACGGTTTGACCGGGATAATCCCCGCCAATCCCCTAAAATACACTAGTATCAAACAAGGCCGGCTGGTGTTTTGGGTATTGAAGAAAATACAATAGAGTTTAGGTAATTATGGGGAAAAGTGAGAATAAAACTTATCAAATACCCTAGAAACAAACGGTACTTTAGTGATATATGTCGGGATTTAGAATTTGACCGGAATAATACCCACAAAAAATCTAGAACAAACAGAGCCTGAGGAAATTATGGGATCGGTTTCTGCCAATATCTTATTCGCACGAAGTTAAGCATATCTGAACAGTAATCCGCGCGACAATCCTTCCTTGCGATCCGCACAGCGTGTCTACGCTTTACATTCCCCTGTGTTTTAAAAACAGAGAATCTCCAAAACCTACCGCCGTAAAAGCAGCCACTGACATATGGGACCCGCAATCCCACTTCACTAGCGTTCACTCACCTTTTGCAGAAAAACCATCCAGTTCTCCAAGTATCTCGCTTTTACCCCTCTCGCTGATCTCCTTCCCAATCTCCACACCAGAAGGGGCCGCCGCACAGATCGCGCGCCCCACCTCCGCCGCAGCGACCTCGCCGGCGCCCCGGCGCCCGCCGCGTCACCGGTTGCTGCCATTGGAGACGCCTGGACCCCGCGCGCGACCGACCCCCCCACAGACACAGGACGCGAGGCGCATCCGGCCCTGTGGGGCGGGGCGCGGTACGGCGATGATGATCAGTAGGCAGCTCCTGCTGACCTACCTCTACCTGCTAATCTACATCTGCCTCTCGTCGGGAGTCATCCTGTTCAACAAAGTACGCGCTCTCTCCCTTGGAGTGCTGCTATATTTTTTTGCAACTGGGAAATCCTTTTGTGCCCGCTGTGTGGCGGAGCAGAGCAAGTGATGTCATGATGAACTAAGATCCGTCCGTCTTGTTCCCAGTTTCGTTTCCGAAGTATTTATTCCCTTCGACGCTTTAGGTGTAGTGTGGATTAAGTTAACAGCTCTAGCATTGATGCTTGCTGCATTGCTACTTTGATTGTCCGGATTTGTTAGTTTGGTGCACGGTCTATTGCAGTGCCAGTAGGGTTTCTGGTTGTTGGGTGAGTCGAGGTTTTGCTACATCACACTGTCAGTAATCTGGAGTGAAGTGTGTCTTTAAGGTGTAACCAGTTTGACGAATCACATATTCTCATGCTAATAATGCAGATCCATAGCTTTGCTTTTTTTGGGTAGTATATGCTTGCTTATGTATGTAACTTTGATTATGAGAGGTGAACTTATTGCGCTCTTTATCTAACTACTTTTTATCTCCACAGTGGGTGCTATCTCCAAAGTACTTCAAATTTCCCTTTCCTATTACCCTCACAATGATTCACATGGCATTTTCCGGAATCGTGACGTTCTTCCTAGTCCGTGTCTTTAAGGTATGGTTCTCTATGCCACTTGCTTCTTCGAGCCTTCGATGCTCCCCGTAATGCTACTATGTTGCCTCTTACTTAGTGAATAATAGTAGGCTGCTTCAACCAAATAACATGTAAATTATACTATCCCCGAGCAGCAGTTGGTCTTGCAAGAATACAAAAGAAAATCTTGGGCTACAAGCTTCAGTTAAATTGTTGTTTGGTCCTGTGATGTCATTTGTTTTTTCCTATAGGAGCTAATGTAGTCACTGCTATTTTGGTTTATGCAGGTTGTTGCACCTGTCAAGATGACTTTCCAAATGTAAGAGCATTCATTTTTGTTTCTTCATTGTGTGAAGTTGACTCTTAATCATTTCTGTCCCCCATGATGCAGATACGCCACATGTGTAATTCCAATTAGTGCCTTCTTTGCGTCAAGTCTTTGGTAAGATTATTGCAGATAATATGGAATTGCATTCCATTTTTGTTTTGTTTCACAAGGCTCTAAATATTGCTTTGTCCAAAAGCAAGCCAATGCGGGCATGTATGTAATATGCTTATTTATATACGCTTAAAATGGCGAGACGTCTAAAATTAATTCGACTATTAATACTGCACACATCACATACTTGTAATCTTGGTGTTTGTGAACTGACGACCTAATTGCTTTCTCTGAAATGATCATGTGTTGTTATTGAAGTTGTTTGCAAACCTATCTGGTACTGTTTAGGTCTTTCTGTCGGCCTGTCTTGCACAATTCGCTGATATAGATGTTGCTTGGATAATGTAACTTTTATCATCATGTGAAATTAGTGACCATGCAATAGCAATCTTAGTTGACGTTGGTTGCTGTATGGATAAAGGAGCGTTTATCCTATTTGGTTTAACTTAATCTGGTTATGTTTCCAAGCGGACCATTCTTAAGCTCTGTGCAGTATTTAGTGCACATGACTGAATGACATTTTGCTACTTTTTTGAAGAGCTATCTTAAATCAGGTGTTTGAAGCATGCCTCTCCCTCTCATAATATTCGTATAGTAATAATATTGATTTTTCTTGTCTGTTTTACAGGTTTGGAAATACAGCGTACTTGTATATTTCAGTTGCCTTCATTCAAATGCTCAAGGCTTTGAGTAAGTTACTGCACCCCCTTCTATTGCCGTCTTGACGTGGTACTGATTTGAGTTAATTTGAAATGCAGTGCCTGTGGCAACATTTATAATGGCTGTTCTATGTGGTACTGACAAATTAAGACGGGACCTTTTCTTGAACATGTTGCTGGTCAGTGTTGGTGTTGTAGTTTCATCATATGGCGAGATTCATTTTAATGTAATAGGAACATTGTACCAAGTAACTGGCATTGTTGCGGAAGCCCTCCGGCTGGTCTTGACACAGATCCTCCTCCAAAAAAAGGGTTTAACCCTGAACCCTATTACAAGCCTCTATTACATAGCGCCTTGCAGGTACTTGATACTATATCTTAAATTTTGAATACTTGCTTGCTTGATATAGTGTCTGGCAACTATCATCAAGATTACACTTTTCACTCTTGCAGAATCCTTGTACAAAAATAAGAGATTTACTGTTTGTATCCTACAGAATACTTGTACAAAAATAAGGACTGTCGATTTCTTAAATTCTTCGAGTGATAGTAATCAGCCAATGACTTAGAAAGATATATAATTATGTTGAGTTGAAGGGGTTATTATACAATCATTATAGTATTCACCATTAACTTTGTGGATTACTGTAGAAAACTTCTGAATCATATTGTGGTCATTGTATTGGCACATGGAATTATCTGAATAATATCAGTAAAACATATGGCAATATGATGCAAACAGAAACTCTCGAGTAAGTTAGTTGACAAGCTTGTTTAGTAACAAAAGACAAAAAAATGTTTATGTTGCATTTGTTGAAGAGGGATGTCTCTTAATACTTGATTGATGATTGGATAGATGCTGACCAAAGATTGTGGTGACAAGATATTGAGGCCATGCAGCTACCATTGTAATATAGACATGAAAAAAAAATACTAGAATATCTTACTGTTATTGGTTTTAGCATGGTATCGATAGCCGAATAGGCCATATTCTAAACTGGCTCAGGTACTAATTGCTGAAGTTCCAAGGGCTAGCCCTTTTAGGCATATTATTAAACTCTGCAATCATGTAATTCTTCTAGTAGGTTGTAAAGCCAGTTTGGTAGGTTCATGACAACTTTTGCTAGGACTCTCTTGTATGTGTAAGTCTTTCTTGAGAAGCAGAAAAGAGGTTGTTACAAGCCCATTCGGTAGGTTCAAATGAATTGTCAAAATCAATTAGCGTGCTATATTTGAGTGATTCACAATGCATATGTTTCTAATAAAAAAGACAATATGTTAGATTAGGCTTATGTTAACAACTCCTAATTTAATGCTTATGATAAACAAGTCCTAATTAAACGCATATGATAAACAATGCATACTTTAACATATGAAATCTCTCAGCTTGTTCCACGAGAGACACGTTGTATTATTAGAAACCCAACCATATGCACTATTGTTTCGTGAAAGTACAAGTCAGTTAGTATGCAACTTGTTCTGCAATGTAACTGGATATTGCTTGTTCTATATGTCTCTAAAATCCCTGTAATTTTGTACATTTTTCCTCAGTGCAGTTTCTTAATTATTTTGTTCTTTCATGCAGTTTCATCTTCCTATTTGTTCCATGGTATATACTGGAAAAGCCAGAAATGGATGTCTCTCCAATTCAGTTCAACTATTGGATATTTTTCTCGAATGCACTTTCTGCATTTGCATTAAACATATCCATATTTCTAGTTATTGGAAGAACAGGAGCAGTCACTATCCGAGTTGCAGGAGTTCTAAAGGACTGGATACTTATTGCCCTCTCGACAATTATCTTTCCTGAATCTACTATTACAAGCCTCAACATAGTTGGATATGCCGTTGGTAATTATTTATTCAGTTTCTTTAGAGACATCCTTTGCAAATGGATACTGTAACAAGAAGTTGAGTTGCCTGCTTAATTATGTATTTTACGATTGAACTCTTAACTTGTAGTAATTTAATGTGTAGCACTCTCTGGCGTTGTCATGTACAATTATTTGAAGATGAAAGATGTGAGAGCAAGTCAACTTCCAATAGATAGCACTCCTGATAGAGCTACAAAGGTCAGAGTACAGATTTACTGCAGTTTCTGCATTTAGTTTTCTTGAACACTCTTAGGTTTTCCTATTGTAAAATACGTTTATCAAAACAACTAATAAAAATGTTCATATCTGTGTAAAAAAAGTTCATCAACAGATGTGTTTGATGTATCACTGCTGCAGAGTGCATTGTTGTTCCAGTTTTCATGTTCTTCATATGTTTTGCCATGTCTATGCTTTTGTTCTTTGTTTTTTGTTGCGTTATTGCGTATAACAGCGCGAGTACAAAATTTCAGTTGTCTTCCCCTGCCCATGTGCGCCGTGTTGAGACATATGGGGTTGTAGACTAGAGATTTATTTTTCATTCCTTTGTTGTCTTAGCATTTTGTCCATGTCTTGCCGTTTTATCTCCCTATTTCCCCAGCTTATTCTTGCTCTTCTATAATCTGAGCGACTTTCTGCAATCATCTGACCACCTGACAGCAATCATCTTAGTATCAGATACACCTGATATGCATTTTCTTCCACTTAGGTTCCACTACAGTTAATTGATCTTTCAGCTCCAGTTTGTATATGGGTTCTGTTGCCCATCTGGTCACAGTGATTAGTTTCAGTTTGGCTCTCTCGGGGATTACGAGTTGTATCATACAGGCACTGCTATCCATGCAGTCACGAAATGGTTGCCTTTAGTTTCTGATACATTCCTTTTCCTCTTTCAGGATAAGAAGATTCTGAACGTATACAAACCTGATGGTTCCATGGACAGTAATGATGAAACTCTTACTGGGCTGGCATCAGAAGCTGCAGTAGTTGATGAGGAAGCCCCTTTGATTCCTTCGTCACGCCTCTCCTATGTTACCCGGACACAAACAGGCGGTGGTTTCAATAGCAGATGACAATGATTTTGTAAAGTTTTGAGTTGGTTGAGGTAGCAAACTTTATCCCGGATTCACCATCCTATATTATCCTCCTGAAGAGCTTGAAAGAGGCACATAAACTGATGAACTACGAAAAGGGCCTTCTTCGGAAACTCTGTTGATTGGTCCTGTACGCACCTTTTCTCCACGACTTCGCTAGTTCGCATGGAAAGCTTTTTTTCAGGAGACACCTGTAGGTGAAACAGAGAAAGTAGCAGTGATAGAATGATCACTTTTGATCTGTACTTGGAGATTTCCATGGTCTATGTTAGATACACGCTATTTCTTAACCCATCATATGGAAATGTTATCAGATCATAGATGGTGTAAAGCATCTCTATAGATGCTGATTCAAATAGAAGTTTTGATTCGCTTCCCCAGTCATCAACGTGAGCTGTTCTTATCTGCCTCTTCAGCTTCGGTGTGGATTTCACTCGCTAATATGATCCGATATGTTACAAATTTGCACGAAACTTATGCAATGAGCTAGGACCTTGCTTTCAGATGGTCTACATGGAAGTCCAGTTTGGATATATCTGTCAAGTTTTGTCAAATCTGTGCATGAAAATGGCCAGAAAAGGACAAGGTCTGAGAAAATAAAGAGGGTCCTATCCTATCCATCGGTGTATTATTTTTCATACATTTTAGAAATTTACATAGTTTTCACCGCTTCCCATGGTAACTTGGTTTTCACGGGATATTTTCTCTTGTTTACTTGTCTTATTGTCTATAACTTGCCCAATGTCAGCAAGGAAAATAAACTAGAGTGTACAAGTCGACAATTCGACATGGATATACCAAAATCCTAACAGCTATGCAATCAAGCTCCAAAATTTTGACTAGCCAAACTCTTGGTAAAATTCGTTTTTTTTAACGACGTAAAATTCGTTTTGGACAGCAACCCAACGCACCCGGAGTCCTGAGATCTCTCCCACTGAAGGACTGACCCACTGTCAATTCTACTACCGCCGCTGTGCCGTACCTTACAGTTACCGTCAACGCCAAAACCTCACCCAGTCACCCCCACCCCACTTCCCTTCCCAGCGCACAAACCCGCCGCCGCCGCCTCTCACGCACGTCGCCGCCATCGCCGTACCCGTCCTACCTCGTCGCGTCCCAGCTCTCCACCCCGTCCGCAGGCATCGAGTTTTGAGGTACGGCTCTTACTCATCCAGTGGTTCCTTAACCCCAGACTAACCTCGACCAATTTGCGACGCCGCCATCTAGATCCGCTCTTGCTTATCCGGTTTTGGGCCGCTCTTAGCTCCGGGCTTACAGATCTGATTAGGCTACTCGCTTAGGGTTTCTCGTCTTAAGTTCTTGTTGCTGCGGATCGGTGACGCCCGTTGTTTTGTGCCGCCATTTCCCGTGGTATACGCATATTTTCATGGTTTTGTGCCTCTTGGTTCTGTATTACTTTTTCTTCTATACTGCTGAGATTTGAGGCTATCTACGTCGAGAAGCACCGGTTACGATTAAAATGGATTCACAGTCATAGTACAGCTCTATGTTGGATGCTGGTCTGTTGTATTTCCTACTTTTGAGCACGCGCTATTTGTTAGTGTTGTGTAAGAAGTAGCGTGCAATTTTAGAATAACTAGATCTTCTAGATCTTGAGCTCTTAGAGTTTTTCGAAGCCGAGAAATGCACACTGCAACATGTAGCACACACTATCCTGGAACATATCAATTGTAAGATATCAAGCTCACGAGAATGAGGGTGTACCATGTAATTAACTAGTAGTATGCTTAGAATTGATTTGAAGGCCAGACTTCCTGTGTTTTGGAATATTGCAATATTTCTAGCATCTTAATAGAATAGGTCAATCGGCAGAACTTGCTTTGCTTCTTTGCTTGAGAAGAATAGTGCTTATTTGTAGGTATCCGACTCCGACAACTCTTATATGGTATTTACTGTTGCTGCTGGGTAGTTAAATTGAAGAAGCTTGCAAATCTATCCACTTAGCTGCAATTGTATTTGGTCCAAAAGTTCACACAGATTGCATGTTGGATTTTCTTCTAAAGTATTTAATTAAAAGTACCGTGCAGCTACTGAAACAAGCTAATATACATGCTTGTATAGCATTGGATGCACTCTCTCCTTTTCAGAAAAAGCGAAAGTTAATTTCCTGGCAGCAAACTTCTAGACTCCATTTTCATGCATAACTTATTTGGAGTCTGCTCCCAGTTAATATGCTTCATAGAGTTGATAGCTTATGTGTTCTGCAGGTGAATTAGCACCCTAGTTTGTCAAGATGTCTGATAGTCATGAAACCGACAAGAATATTGAGATGTGGAAGATTAAGAAGCTGATCAAGGGACTTGAATCTGCTAGAGGCAATGGGACAAGCATGATCTCTCTGATTATGCCTCCACGTGATCAAGTCTCACGTGTGACCAAGATGTTGGGTGATGAATATGGTACTGCTTCAAACATAAAGAGTAGAGTCAACCGTCAATCTGTTCTGTCAGCCATCACCTCAGCTCAGCAGAGGCTGAAGCTGTACAATAGGGTTCCCCCAAATGGATTAGTTCTCTACACTGGAACAATTCTTACTGATGATGGCAAGGAAAAGAAGGTTACAATTGACTTTGAGCCATTCAAGCCTATCAATGCATCCTTGTACCTTTGCGACAACAAATTTCACACTGAAGCCTTGAATGAGCTCTTGGAATCTGATGACAAGTTTGGCTTCATTATTATGGATGGTAATGGAACTCTATTTGGCACACTTAGTGGCAATACTCGTGAAGTGCTGCACAAATTCACTGTAGATCTCCCAAAGAAGCATGGAAGAGGAGGGCAATCTGCTCTGCGTTTTGCTCGCCTTCGGATGGAGAAGCGTCATAATTATGTTCGAAAGACAGCTGAACTTGCTACTCAGCACTTCATCAACCCAGCTACCAGCCAGCCTAATGTTGCGGGACTAATATTGGCCGGTTCTGCTGATTTTAAAACAGAGCTGAGCCAATCTGACATGTTTGATCAGCGCCTTCAGACCAAAATACTTAATGTGGTTGATGTTTCGTATGGAGGTGAGAACGGTTTCAACCAAGCCATTGAGTTGTCAGCTGAAATTCTGGCAAATGTAAAGTTCATACAGGAGAAGAAGCTGATTGGGAAGTACTTTGAAGAGATTAGTCAAGATACTGGGAAGTATGTCTTTGGTGTTGATGACACCCTGAAGGCTCTTGAAATGGGTGCTGTTGAAACTTTAATGGTGTGGGAAAACCTTGATGTCAATCGTTACGTGCTTAAGCACAGTGCAAGTGGAGAAATTATCATAAAGCATCTGAACAAAGAAACTGAAGCCGACCAGAGCAACTTCCGCGATCCAGATACCAATGCTGAGTTGGAAGTTCAGGAGAAAACATCACTTTTGGAATGGTTTGCTAATGAGTACAAAAAGTTTGGGTGCACCTTGAATTTGTCACCAACAAATCTCAAGAGGGCTCACAGTTTTGTAGAGGATTTGGTGGCATTGGTGGTATGCTGCGCTACCAGCTGGACATTCGTTCTTTTGATGATCTTGATGATGATGAGGGTCTCTACGAAGACTCTGATTAGCAACTAATCAATCACATGCCTGATGCAATCGCGATTAATTCTGAATTTTGCTCGACAATTTGTTCTGGAGCACTTCAAAGAAGCTGTGAGTTTCATTTCCTATGCGCAGCTCTTTCATTCCATTGTCAATTGCATGAATTCTGAAACTCTCCTGTTTTATTTTCAGATCCATTGACTGATGCACGTGGGCCAACTTCCTATCATGCTGTAGAAGTCTGAAATGATAGAATCACAATTCCTCTATTGAGTGTGTCGAGATGTTGTCCTAAATCGCAATGAGAACCTTGTGATGCCAAACTTGGCTGTTACCTCCTATTTTGCTGTTGTGTGAACTGAGACCGTGTCTTAAGTTTCAAGACTTTTAGCAAGTGGTTCAATGGTAGAGCATGGCAAATTTCTGTCCTAAATTTGAGTTTTGTAAGTTACTGTTGTTGCAACTTTTGTAAGTGCTGCTTTACCTGTTGTCATGCTGAAAGGTTGAATTGGATTGGGCTTCAAGTCTATCTGTTTTCCTAATAATCAGTATCTCATTGCATACTCTACATCGTACAGAAAATCAGGCAACTCTTCTACACATGATACAGAAAATCAGGAAGGTATTCTACAATGCAAAGTGCATGGATCATGATGATTTCCTTGGCCCTGCCTTCTCCCATCCCCCGCAAGAATCGTCGCAGCAGCTCTCCTCGCCGATCACCCTGTTGATCGTCCTGCCGACGCAGCTCGACGAGGCGCAGCCGCCGTCCCTGGCGTTGTCGAAGTCCGGCACGAAGCCCAGGAACACGGGCGGCTGCGCGTCGTACAGCGGCTTGTAGCCCGCCGTCCCGTACTGCTTCTCGACGCCGCCGTCCTTGCGGAACCTGACCTCGCACCCGCCGACCAGCTCCCTGCAGAGGACCACGTCGTGGCCCGGGTTCCGGAACAGCAGCACGCCGTGCGCCCAGCAGCGATTGGAGCCGCGGTAGGAGCAGAGCACCTCGAACACCTCGTCGCCGTGCACGGGCGGGATCGTCATGCGCGCCGCCGCGCCGCTGGGGATCTCGGCCCGCGTCGACCACACGGAGTTGCTGAGGTTGTGCTCGCTGTACCCGTGGCACAGCAGCTGCACGTTGCCGTCGGCGAGGTCCAGCTCCTCGCCGACCTGCTGCTCGTTCGTCACCACGATCACCAGCCGCTCCCCGCCGGGCAGGAACGGGGACGGCATGTGCCGGCACCGGTACCGGAAGAAGAAGCTGAGCGCCACGGCCGCGGCCATGGCGGCGATGAGGGCGACGATCTTCACGGGCGCCGCGGCCATGTTGATGCGACGGCGGTGGCGCGCGTGCGTGGCTTAGGACCGTGGAGACCGTACGTGTGTGGTGGAGGCTGCGCATGCATGATTCTTGGCTGAGGCCGGAACGGATTTGCCGAGGAAAGGCAAACTTAGACAGCGGACAGAGACGAATGAGCTTGTTTTCCTCCAGGCTAGCTAGGAGGTGCACTGCCTAATTTTGGGGCGTCAGTTCAGTTGGCTAAATTTGCTACTCGTCTTCTGTAAAACGCCAGGAAATTTGCAAGAAACACGGAATGCAAGATTAATCAATCATAGTGCCATCTTTTATTTCCATATGGCAGCTCTTGAACAAAGCTGGCTCTGGTTCGTGGTGCCATTCCGAACAACAGTACTACACCAGGCAGACACAGAGACACTCAACATGATGTTTATAATAGTCGTCAGGTTGGTAAATTCAGAGGCACTCCGTCAGTGTTTGATCTGCAACGTCTCTGAACCAGTAGGCCGAGTCCTTGGGATATCGCTTGAGAGTCTTGAAGTCGACATAGACGATGCCGAACTTGGATGTGTAACCGGACAGCCACTCGAAGTTGTCGAGGAGAGCCCACGCGAAGTAGCCATGCACGTTGGCGCCACCGTCGATGGCTCTCTTCAGCTCGCTGAGGTAACTCCGGTAGTACCCAACCCTTGTGCAATCACGCAAGTAGTCACCGTGGGTGAGGTTCCCAGGTTGATCCATTCCTGGCGATATGATGGCAAGATTAGTGCTATGTAATTAATAAGATGATCAAGAGTTATGAAGTACTTCCTCTGTCCCGAAATATAAGATGTTATTCCAACCAACTACAACCTATGTTGGTTGTAATAACATCTTATATTATGGGACGGAGGGAGTAGAAAACTGAATCATGAAACCAGAGGAAAGAGATAGGGGACCTGTATCCAGTACCGTTTTCCATTATGAGCACTGCTGGATTTCCATACTTCTGCCTGATGTAGTTCATACATCCGTAGATCCCAAACGGGGTGATGTAAAGCCAATCAGAGTTCGCCTGTAACGGTTCATGCATCGAAAAGGATTTATCATATTAATATGGAGTGGTCCAAGAAAATAAAGCTGGAAAAGGTTGCAGCTAAGAGCTACATATATACCCATACCCTTGGTCCAATCGGTTTGCCATTCCGCTCGTCTGTGAAATTTCAGTAACGAAGGATGAACAAACAATCTTTATTGCGATATATTTATTGATGTAAAACCTACAGCTCAAGACAAGAAACTCACAGACATAATGGACCTGCCAATCGTCTGAGTAGCCAATCGGCGTCTGATTCACCAATTTCCGATCCTGTATGTAGATAGCTGTGTATTGGTTGATCCCAATATAGTCTGCTGAGCCCTTGACCAATTTAACTTGATCGGGAGTGAACCTTGGCAGCCTCTCTTTCACAATGTCTTGCATTGTCTGTGGGTACTGTCCATTTATAATTGGATCCATAAACCTGCATCCAACGCAAAAGATGATTTATTTTCAAATTAAGGGAAATATATAATGCTACCACTGATGGTTTGTATTGGCATTACTATTTTTTAATGTAAAATTCTGTCAAAGGATTATACTAGTAGGGATGGCCTTACCAACCAACTTGGAAGTCCCTGGCTCTTTGAGCTGCTGCTTGGTCTTCAGTTGAATTGGTAAGTGCCTCGTACCAACTGAAGTCCAGAACTATTCCAATCTTCCCTTGCTGAGCTGCCTACAATGTTTACTTATTACTATTCCATCAGCAGTCTATACAGAATGACCTTCATGGAAAATCATACATATCTGATATCTCAAGTAGTACTTATCATCTACATGCTCAAAGAATACTAATACATAATCATGAAAATAAAATCATGTTGGTAACTCTAGACACAATAAAATATGTTACCAGTCACACTTGAATTTCGTAAGAGAAAAATAATGCAAATTACAATCCTGAAGGTTGATCATATCACAACTTACTCTTACAGTTCAAGTTGAAAAATACCTGATACTTATTACGGTATCTTGCAACTGCATAACCATGTGCCAAAATCTGATTATGAGAAACAATGTAAGGTTCTGTTGCTGAGTTCCCACCAGCAGCGCATTTGGTGCACCTTTGAGGAGGTTGACGCCCATTATCATAACCAGTAAGCGCAACTCTGCTTGGTTCATTGAATGTAAACCAGTTCTTTATTCGATCTCCGAAGGTCTTGAAACAGAAGTCAGCATAGTCTGCAAATAGTTCCCTAACAAATATATTATGAAGATAATCACGCATTGCTCATTGCACAACTTTTCACTACAGAGGTATAGCATGCTGCACATATAGCGTTTGTTTTGTTGTGCAGTTTGCTTTTGTGTAAATATAAAAAAACTTACACATGCGTACCCTTCATTTGTCAATGTGTGAAGTCACTTCTAAAAGAGAATTAACCGTAAAAATAGTAACTGTTCACTTGTACTAGGTGAATTCGGCGCGTCGTCACGCCGCGCCTTTGGTGCAAAATTTTCAAATTTCAAACGAAAATTTGTTCACGATAGATAAGTGACCTATAAATTACCGTTGCGAAGCTATGTTTAAAAATTGTGTCGGAAGTGCTTATGTGGTTGAGAAAATTTTAAAACTTATAGCGCACAAGTTGCAGTCACAATTTTGTTTGACGTTGGCTTAAGAAAAATATCACCGACAAAATATATTTAAAATTTATGTCGAAAATATGAGCGCGGGAAAGAAATGTTAGTTTTAAATTTTGTGTCAAAAATATGAGCGCAAGAAAGAAATGTTAGTCTTTTTTCCTTTTTCTTTTTTGTCAAAGTGAAAATCGAAGGAAATGCATGCCAAAATTGTTTGAAAACACTTATATTTTTGTAAATTTTGGTATGTTGTTTGAATTCTCTTTGTATTTATTAATTGTCCATATTTGAAATATTTCAATTTGAATTTTGATCGTATGGTATTAATATTCAACATTTTTTTTGTATTCATGCGTGATGTATTTGTTATTTTATTCCCGTTTGTGTGGTAAAATCCAAATTTGGAAACGTGCATATTCGAAAATTGTTTAAGCTTGGAAATTATTGAAGTTGAAAGAAAGTTAATAATTACTCAGTTTTGGAATGTATTAGAAATTTTAAAACATTCAAATCTGGATTTTGATTGTACGTCATAAATAGCCAGTGTTTTATGTCATTTTTGAATCCTATTTGTTTTTGTCAAATGATCATATTTGAAATGCTTCCAAAATTGTGGAATGTTACAATTTGGATTTTGAGCGTATGATATAAGTAGGTAACATTTTTTTTGTTTGTTCATGTTGATATGCTTGCCATATTTTCCCTGGCTGTGTGGTAAAATCTAAGTTTGGAAACGTTCACATTTGGAAGTTGTTCAAATTTGGAAATTATTGAAATTCGAAGGATTAATTGCCCATGTTTGAAATGCTTTCAAAATTTGAAATATTATAAATTGTTTTTTGGTTATATTTGAATTTTCTTTGCGTTTGTTAGATGATCATGTTTGAAATGCTTGCAAAATTGTGAAACTATTAAAAATATTCAAATTTAAAAATTTCGTTAGGAGATATAAATAGTCGTCATTTATTTTTTGTGACCATTTTGCTACATTTTTTTTCTCCGGTGTGTAAATTTTATAATTGCTTTTGAGATGTTTATTACAAATAAGATTAAGCAACCTACATAGAAATCTACATATATGTTTGCTGTGGGGTTGAATATATAATGTTAGATTTAAAATTTGTGTCGGAAATTTGAACGCGGGAAAAGGAATGTTAGTTTTTTTGTGAAAGTGAAAATCGAGGAAAATGCATGCTGAAATTGTTTAAAAACTCTTACTTTTCTGTAAATGTTGATATATAATTTGTCTTATTTTAAATTAAGGTTTGGAAGTTACGAATTTAACAAATATCGTCCTTTTGCATGTAATTATTATTATTAAAGGTCTGACAGATGGGACCCGCGCGGTAGAAATTTAATAGTTTACAAAAAAAAATTACGTAAATAATGAGAATCTGACTGGTGGGGCCCGTGATGACGTCATCCTCTGACGTCGTCAATGGCCACCGTCTTCTTCCCCGTGCGGCGACGTCGACCATGGCGGCGTCGTTCGGGGGCGAGAGAGGCGGCGCGGCGTAGCGCGGTCGACGCGGCGCTTCGCGGGCAGTCGAAGGGCGGCGGCGGCGGACGGACACGGAGAAGACGGCCTCGCCGCGAGCGCCTCCGAGCTTCCCGACTTGCTATATTCAGCGAGGATGGAGAGGGAGGCGAGGCCGTTCCACGGGTAGGATTCGATCTGGAAGGGAGGGCCTGTAGCGGCGGAACGACGCGGCAGCGGCGGTAGCTCCGGCCGCGCGCGGGGAAGGAGAGAGAGGAGAGGGTCGAGTTCTGCGGTAATTTTGCACGGAAGTCCCTTTTTTTTGTGAAATTGCGAATAGGCCCTCGCGAGCACTGTTATGCGTGGTAATGTTGCAAGGAAGTCCCTGGACTTACGGAAAATTACAAACAGGTTCTCGCGAGCACTGTTATACTGTAGCGGGGAAAGTAAAATAGTGGCCGCTGCGCTGGAGCGATGTGGAGGCTCAAATCTGGTGCAACTTAATATATATATTTTTTATCTTGTATACTTCTAATTATCCAAAACATTAAGTCCACAAAAGCTCTGAATTAGAAAATAAATCTAGCACACTAGTACATAGGAAGATCGAATATACCAATTTGACTTACCCTGTCTTTGCATTTAACCAGCCTCCATACTTCTTCTCAAGTGCAAGAGGGAGATCATAGTGGTGAAGATTGACATAAGGAGTAATGCCTGCTTAGTTTTCATGAAAAGATTCAGATATTAATGTATTCAGGTTCCCATGGAAGTTTTTTCAGAGAATTTGAAATAGATGCTTAGCTACCTTTCTGAAGCAGGTAGTCTATCAGATTGTTGTAGTACGCTACACCTTCTTCGTTAACTTTTCCTTCACCATCTGCAGAAATAAAATACGAGTCAGTGGCGGCAACAGCTTGTGTCCAGTCAGAAATATATGGGGGGAGTTATGTACGAGCATGCTACAACTCCAGTCAAACCTGGGAAGATTCTGGACCATGAAATAGATAACCGGTAGGCATCGAAATTTAATCCTTTCATGAGATTAACATCTTCCTGTCCCAGCATAAGAAGATTATTAAATTGTGAATTCCAGTGTTGTTCTGAAGAGGTTGCTAAGATTACTAATGTAAGGTAATATGATTACTCATGTAGTCATATAACGGCTGAAAATTATCCAGTGGGCTCAAAGACATACGTGTCTTTTCACTTGGGATATACTACCTTGTAGCGATGATATTGATCTGTTGTCACGTCCGCATTTTGATTTCCCGCTATTTTTCCTGTTCATTGCAACACAGATCAAGAAAATGTTAGCCAGAGAAGGGAGTTTGACCGATCAAGGTGAGACGATAATAAATAATAGTGTCAGTTTAAACTAGTTACTAGTGAGTCGATTGTTTCAGCGAGCACAGACGGATCACCTGGTGTGTGCGCGAGGGCGTCCCACACGGATGGCCCGCGGCCGCCTCCGGCCGCCATGCCCTCGACCTGGTACGCCGACGTCGCCGTCCCGAACACGAACCCCTTGGGGAACGACTCCCGGCTCAGACCACCTAGCCAGTCCGGGCAGCGCGGCGCCTCGACGGCGGCATGCACGCAAGCTCCTCCGCCATGGTACGCAGCCACAAGGGCAAGCAGTAGCACCAGGGCCATCTAGCTAGTAGCAGGTTCAGTTTACAGCCACTGGAGTCCCGGAGAGAGCAGTGCGAAGTATATATAGTGGGCAGTGGGCTGGGCGCGCCCTACGATTGCGGCGTCGAAGTAATTGCCGGCGCGGTGGAGCGGGCATCATCTACTTTTTGACGTGGATTTTCTCGATCAAAGGCTTATCGTGTAAGTACAAGACAGAGTTGCTCTTACGAAAAACAAAAGGCCACACTCGGCAAGCAACAAAAGAGCAACTCCCATGACTAGGACTGATCAGAACAAGAGCTAAGAACTAGAAAAAACATGAGTGACAAAACACGCACTTCCCAGCGAGAAAAACACTCTTCCACGAGCCCCGATCGACACCGACCACTGCTGCAAAAGGGAGATGACAAAGGCAGTGGGCTGGGCGCGTCCTAATCTTGCGGCGTCGAAATAATTGCCAGGGCGGTGGAGCGGACATCATCTACTTTTGGACGTGGGATTTTGTCGATAAAAGGCTTATAGCGTGTAAACCAAACATGCTTTGTGCTGGCGCTACCAGCTTACAAGACAGAGTTGCTCTTACGAAAAAGAAAACGCCACACTCGGCAAGCACCAAAAGAGCAACTCCCATGACTAGGACGCATCAGAACAAGAGTAAGAACTAGAAAAGAGCTAGAGCGACTAAATACGCACTTCTTCCCAGCGAGAAAACCACACTCCCACGACACCGACCACTGCTGCAAAAGTGGAGATGTCAAGGAACACGGCACTGGTGGATGAGAAACAATCGTCGTATCTTACAGAAAATCAAGAGATTTCTGATATGCCGGAACGTCCACCAAATAGCCACCGCCCTCAAACCACAAAAGGATCGACTCCTTGTTCATCCAGCCATCCACTCAAGTACAACCAACATAGATATTGGTGACTCAGCCCACCGCAAAACCTCCACCCTTTTATTTTTGAAACGTGCAAAACCTCCCTGATAATCGACAAAACAAGAAGAGCCGTAGGGTGTTGGAAAAGGAGATGATCCAGGGACTCAAGTTGGTCATAGAGAGGTCACAATCCCATCTATATATAGGGCCATTGCCTAGTAAGGATATGTTCTCTAGCTAGCGAGTAGTAGGTAATCTGTCATTACCACACACAGACCGTGATCAAAGGAATTTTGAGCTTCCACGTCTGTCTTAGATATGGAACAGAAGTAGTCTGAGTAGTCCCTCGTGAGACAGCCACAGCCCACAGGTAAGGATCATGAGTTCATGACAGCAGCAGGATGGACGTGGGATTTGGCAGTGTGCGTGGTCGAGATTGACATATTCGGCGATCGATGGGACTGTTTGGCACCGACCTTGCCCCCAGCTAGCTCATCCAACAGACCAACAATTGATAGCAACAACAGATTACCCACTACTAGCTAGCTAGAGAACCAAGTAATTCCATTGGTCAATAGTGATTCGGTATCCGCTTGCAAAACAAGGTAACAAAATAAACAATCAATAGTTTGATGTAATTAGTTTTTTCAGAGTTAGAAGTTCATACTACACTGCTTGTTAAAATATAAAGCCTAGCCCTTTCCATCAGTTTGGACTTTTGGGATGATTGGCTAGTGCATCAATTCAATAATATGGTATCAGAACCAGGTGGTCTCAAGTTCAAGTCCCGGCTAACGCACTATTTAATATAAAAATAGTTGTGGTCTTCCATCTATCCCACGTCTAAGGTCTTCCTGTTTGTCCAGCCTAGACGTGAGGGGGAGTGTTAAAATATAAAGTCTGGCCCTTTCCATCAGTTCGGACTTTTGGGATGATTGGCTAGTGCATCAATTCAATACTGCTATTAATTGAAAATGTGGTGGTTTTATGCTGAATTTGCAGGGCGTGGCGCAATTCTTAATTCTTTGGTAAAACCTCATTCAGGGCGGATTTCTTCTAAACAGTTGCTAGAGTGGTTGCTTTCCGGAGAAAGCACTATCAATTTATCGACTCTCTTATTGTTCATAAGCTCACGGAGAAAACATTGGGCGTAGAATTCAAATGTCATTTCACATATTTTAAATCTATATGCAACGTCGTCAATAATTCTCATCAAATTTGTAGAATATTAGAAGTGTTTTTCATCGACAATACAACATCCCCTTGTTAGATACACTTTCTTTGTTTATGGAACCAATCAACCTTGGCTATGCAATGGATTGAAGATGAAAGAGCCAGATTTTCCCTACAGAAGGATAGTTGTAATAGGTTTTATCGCAAAGCTCGCACTCGAATCAGATCGGTCATCATACTCTACATCACAAGGTTCAATGGTGACATCAATATGTATTTTTAACGATTGTGAAAACTAGTATTATGTTCGGGGGTGGATGAAACATTTGAGCTAGCTAGCTAGCTTTCGTAAGATTTAGGGCAAGGTGATGATTTCAGTCCTAGTAGTATATATTAGGTTATCTATCATATTTAGTAGTCTTTTATTTGATACTAGACACGGTAATGGAAGTCTGCTTAATTAATAATATATGTAATTTGCTATTTAGTTTAATATTTGGCTGTATCTCATATAACAGACATGATTGCCATTGAAATGACGGCTCCGCATCTTTGTGTGAATTTTCCGGACAAATCCGGTCACTCTGGATCTTTGTACAAAGATATTGCTAGAGCTACATTAACGGAGTAATATGGTTTTAGTGGACACGGTGTTTTGGGTCGTAGGTCTAGATGCACCCGTTAAGTCAAATATTTTATATACTTTTTAAAATGTCAAAAAGTTCCAAACAAAATTTTCGGATATACACCCGCATATTTAATGTTCGCACAAAAATTTCGTTAAAAAATGACATTTTTTGTAGCCCGGGTAAAGAACACAAATAAATGTTTCGTGAAAAATTATTTGGACCACCGGAATTTGTCTTTTTTACACGGGCCACAAAAAATGTCATTTTTTCACGAAACTTTTTGTTCGAACACAGAATATGCGGGCGTATATCCGAATTTTTTGTTTAGATTTTTTGACATTTTAAAATGCCATTTTTAATCAGTGGGTGCATCTACACCTATGAGACGGAGATGATTTCCCGGCTTTAGCTCACTATTATAATTTTTCTAATATGGCTTTAGCTTGGTATGGTCCAAATCATTTCTTATCTTCAGCAATTGATGGAGTAAGAACTAATGCATGGCTTCTTTAAGGAAGATACTGCTAGAGCTACATTTAATGGAGTAAAAATCTATCTCAATTAAATATAAGGTATTATATGCTTCAAAAAGATCACATGGCATTAACTTAGTCTGGTCGAAATCATTTCCTATCTTAAACAATTAATGATTTTGGTAATGTGGTAAACATTTCATACTCACAAGCATACTAAATGTCAACTTTTTTTGTCCTATAAATGCATGTCAAAATAAACAACATTCAACCCAAGTGTTCGCCATGGCAAGAAAGACCACCATTTTTGTCACATCCATCTTGATGTTGGCACTGCTCATAGGTGGAGGTAATGACTCCAACGGGGCAACGCATCGAGTCCGCGCGCCTCCGTTCCTGTCCGGGGGGCCAAAAACACGGCCCAACGGGGCGACGCAAATGGACCGCGGTCCATTTTTTGGTCCGCCGCGACGCATTCCTGGCCCAAATTTGGGCCACCGATGCGTCGACCCCGGACATGCGGCGGAGCGCTTTTGTGTCCTGCCCTAGTCCGCCCCTGGCTCGCAAATCAGTCCGTTCCCTTGATTTGGCACTGCAGGCCATTCCGGGGACGCCGTCTGCTGCTCCTCTTCCCCGTCGTCACCGGAGCAGCTTCGTCACCGCCACGGCC
This sequence comes from Poa pratensis, assembly GCA_947311845.1. Classification (NCBI taxonomy): domain Eukaryota; kingdom Viridiplantae; phylum Streptophyta; class Magnoliopsida; order Poales; family Poaceae; genus Poa; species Poa pratensis. The sequence continues at coordinate 142,659,118 of CAMZMU010000041.1, forward strand.
GGTGAATCTTGTGGCCATCTCTCCTCGCAGCGCCCGCAAGGTGTTCGGTCGCTCGCCCCGGCAAGAACTCAGGTACGAAATCGGCTATGGATAGCTCGGATGAGTGGTACTACAAGAACTACATCCTCTACAACCAGTCATCATCGGACGATTCCTCCGACGATGAGAGTGACGGCCTGGTTGCCACCCTCATCGTCAACGACTACATAGAGAGGATGCGGCCGGTGTTCCGAGGGTCGTTGCCGGGCCGTTCTCCTGCTCTGAACCGGAACCGGAGAGCTGGCCAAATCCAGCTGTATGGGGACTACTTTCGTCCCCATAAACCCACGTATCCTCCCAAGGTTTTCCGGCGCCGTTTCCGGATGAGAAGATCTTTGTTCAACCGTATCCGGTTGGGGGTGATGCATTTTGATGACTATTTCATATGCAAGCCCGATGCATGCGGTACCCTCGGCTTCTCGTCGTACCAGAAGTGCACCGCCGCCGTTCATATGCTTGCATATGGAATTGCCGGTGATCTTGTGGACGAGTACGTGCGGATGAGTGAGTCCACGTGCCTAGAAGCAATGTACAAGTTTTGCAGAGCTGTGGTGCAGGTGTTCGGCCCCGAGTACTTGAGGGAGCCCAATGCTGCCGACATGACCCGACTTTTGGCCATCAACGAGGCCAGAGGGTTCCCTGGGATGATTGGCAGCATAGATTGTATGCACTGGGAGTGGAGGAACTGCCCATTTACTTGGCAGGGGCAGTACAAGGGCCATGTTGGGGCGTGCACGGTCGTGCTTGAGGCCGTGGCATCACAAGATTTGTGGATTTGGCACTCGTTTTTTGGCATGGCCGGCTCGCACAATGACATCAATGTGCTGCAGCGGTCTCCGGTGTTGAACAGGCTCTCCAATGGCATGGCACCCCAGGTGACCTATGAGATCAATGGTCACGAGTATGACAAGCCTTACTATCTTGCTGATGGGATTTACCCTACATGGACTACATTTGTCAAGACCATCTCCAATCCCACTGATGAGAAGAAGAAGAGATTCGCCAAGGAACAAGAGAGTGCTAGAAAGGATGTGGAGCGTGCGTTCGGTGCCCTCTAGTCACGATGGGCTATTGTTCGCCACCCTGCTAGGACATGGGACAAGGACCAACTATGGGAGGTGATGACAGCGTGTGTGATTATGCACAACATGATCGTGGAGAATGAACGCGACGAGGGCATGCATGATCAGGCATGGCAGTTTCAGGGTCAGTTGGTTGAGCCCAGGGACCGTCCACATTTGCTCAGTTCCTCGACTTCCACCGTGATGTTCATGAGAAGTCGTCTCATCTTCAGCTCCAAAGTGATTTGGTGGAGCATGTCTGGCAACACTACGGTAACCAGTAGTTCCATTTGATGAACTATTGGTCTTTATATTTATTTGGTTTATATTTATTTGGTTTGTAAGACTATGCATTTGTGAAACAATTTGTATTATTTGAAGAACTATTTAGATTGTAATAACTATTTGATGAACTATTTGGATTGTATTATTTGTATTGTAGTATTTGGATTGGTATATGTTTTGTTGTAATGTATTATTTTGCTTGCAATGTGATAAAAACCCTGGCCAGAAATGATCAAAATGATCAAAAACCCTGGCCGGGCGGACTCAATGCGTCGGCCCGTTGGGTCCAGTGGCCGGAAAGGGGCGGACATGGGCCGGACGCGCGTCCGTTCCCTGACGCAAACGGACCAAACGCGGACCAAACGCGCGTCCGTTTGCGTCGCCCCGTTGGAGTCATCCTAAGGAGCAAACACATATGTAACTAAATTTCTAATATATGTACGATGCTCCAATTTTTTGATTAGTGCTTTTATGTCTTTACATCATCTAATAAATAATTTTTTTGCATAGGCATGGTTGAAGGGACTCCATGCAAAGAGTATCACACCCGTAGCAGCTGCGGTGAAACTGGAGCTTGCGTTGTATGCTGCCGTACGTTATCTTGGGTACACTGATGGCGGGTATTGCGAATTCAAGGATAAACAAGGTGGTTATTGTGTGTGTGGATTATATTTGATTGGTCCTAATTGTTCGATTGGGTAGTAAGGTGTGTCTAAATTGATGATGAAGCCACCTCTTTCTACTCATTATTGGCTATGGCAAAAGGATTAGCATGATCGGGGATTTAAATAATGAAGTTATAAATGAGATATAGTTTTCTAAAAAAAATCTAAGCAATGGAGACCTATATGCATACCAAAGTAAGCATTAAAATATAAGACATACATGCCCCCAATAAGTTCCTCGCCTCAACTACATTCAACCCACTATCTGCTTGTCCATGCTATGAGCCATTCGATCGGCTCCTGCTAGGTTGTAATGTCTATGCTCCATCCTATTAGAGCATCAAAAGTGCTGGACACGTGCTATTGGGAGCGACGCCACATGTTGCCGTCCTATTGCCTCCCCCACCGTCGCCTCCCAATAGATTTTTCCAATTTTTTTTGAAATATGAATACAAACGAACCGACTATTTTTCATCGAATTTGAAGGACATTTAACAAACTTAAACGAAATTTAACAAACAACATTTAACAAACTTAAACGAAATTTAATCTAAGCCCTAGAACTACCGGCGCCGTCGGGAACATGGACGCTGCTGGTTCGCCGCCCACATCAGTCCCCGTCGTCGAAGTGTCTTCGGAGGTGGCGATGCGGCCTCAAGGAACTTGCATGCCTTGGCTGAGGCTTCTGGTTTCGCCGTCCACATCGGTCTTCATCGTCGGCTGCGGCCTTGAGGAAACGTCCCCGGGTCGCCGCCCTTGCCGGAGTGTGGTGGGGTTTGATCTAGCGGCGGTGGAGGGAAGCCTCGATGGCCGCATGCATGCCCTCCCACTCGGCTCTGGCCAGTCGTCGTCGTTGTCCTCATCCTGCGTCGCCTCCTCTGGTGCCGATGCTAGTGCTGGGGCAGGTTCCTGTGCCGGAGCGGGTGCCGATGCCAGTTCCGGTGCTGGTGGTAAGGGAAGCTCGTCGTCGTTGGAGCCGGCTAGCTCGTCGTCCGACGCGAACCACTCCCTATGTGGCGACAACATGCCGGCAGGGAGGAAAAAGCTGCCGTGGCGCGCCTCATACTCCTGGTCCACCACGGCGTGCCATTACAGCACCAAGATGAAGTAGAAGGGGTCGACTCGCTGCGCCCATGTCATGTCCCTCCACTCCCACATGATGTAGTAGAGGCACATCTGCCAGCTGAGCCGCAGCGCCACTGGCACGTTGACGATGTTCGTCACCCACCCGTTCGGTAGCTAACGGCCGACCGACACCGGGATGTTGTGGCGGAGGTGGTGCCGCGCCTCATCGACCGTCGTCGCAGTGGAGGCATGCGGGAGGAGCTGGCTACGCCGATTGCATACGGCGGCAGAGGGTAGGCCGGAGGAAGAGCTGCTCCTCGCGCAGCATCTCGCGGCGCCACGCCTCACCCAACGGTCGCTCCTCGTAGGAGGCGGCGTTGCTCCTCTGCCAGGCCGCGGATAGCGCGGCGGACAAATTTGGCGGCCCGCTCCTCGTCGCTCATAGTCATCGGTCTTCCCATCATCTTGCGGCGGCCATGCATGGTGGGGCTTGGTGGGAGAGGAGAGTGGAGTGTGTGGGGGAGCGGAGGAGGGTGTCGCCGACGACGCGTGTTAGACACCGCCTGGGGAGCTAGTGCAGCGCTCGACACGTGGCGTCGTCTACGCCCGCCAAAGGAACCGGTGCGTCATTAAAACGGGCTTACCGGCCAGAATAACTTTACCAGCGATGTTGAGTCGCTGACGTGCCGGTCCTGCCCGTCAGTATCCGATGTGACACGCGTTGTCGCGGTTGCTAGCACTCCCGGTTACCTCCCTACGGATGGGGCATGAAGCAGAGTTGCCGGAGGCTCTACTAGGCCCGTCCAGCAACTTTGCCGCTATTGGGAGGCCCGGTGGGGGCGCGTTTTCGTGGCACACTATTGGAAGCGTCGGTGGAGATGCTCTTACGGCGGGGGTATCAATTAGAAAAAACTCAAAATCTATGCAACAAATTAACGGGGGGCATTCTTTTTTTTTTTAGCGAAACATGGCAGGAGCTCTGCCTATTCATTTATAGAAGAGAAACGAAGTTCATTACAAACCCACGCGACAGAAATCCGCATGCGGATTACTTCCCAAGGTGTACAACACTTGCCGACCCCGAAGGGTACAACACACCTAACACCTGACGGAGCTCTTCGAAAGCTAGGAAGGCCACCTCCAGATAGGTTTGGCGCTTGGCATCGAAGATGCGCCGGTTCCTCTCCTTCCAAACATTCCACATGACATAGATGATTCTCGCACTTCTAACACGAGCCCTGGCAGAGGTGGTGCTCGAAATGATCTTGCACCACGCAGAGTCAACGGAGTCATGAGCCCCAGAGAAGGGTCCGAGCTTGTCCACGGACCATGCATCGATGGTGTTCCACACCGCCACCGTGAAAGGGCACTCCATACACAGGTGGATGGAAGTCTCCGGATGAGCGAGACAGAGCTGGCAAGTGGGATCGTGGGGCCAACCCTTGGTGGCAAGCAGATCAGCCGTGAGGATACGCTTGTGAAGGACCAACCATGCGAAGAACTTGGCCTTGGGCTCCGCAAAAGCCCTCGGACTTTAGAGGGCTCGAACTTAGGAAAGGAGCCTTCGAACTGAGCGGCTTAGGCCGAGGCCGCGGAGTAGCAGCCATCCTCCGTCCAAAGCCACGTAATGGTATCGGCCTGGTCTTCCAGGAGATGTGTTTCCTGAATGATGATGGCAAGGTCCAAAAACTCAGCAAACTGCGTGAGGTTGGAAAGCCGTGCGACCGACTGGATCCAGGTGTCATTATGGAGCTCAGCACTCACAGTTATATTCTTCCTAGTGGCGATCTTGTAGAGATTAGGGGCCCTGATGGAGAGAGGTCCGCCCGACGACCAGGAATCGAGCTCAGCACTGACGGGGGGCATTCTCACCATATAAACATGAAATGAAATACTGAATCATTGTGCCATCTTTTATTTTAAATGGTAGCTCCAGAGAACAGATCTGGCTCTGAATTGTGGTGCTAGCCTAACAATGGTAGACAAAGTCAACATGATGAACATGGTACCATTACGTGAATTCACAACACTCCATCAGTGTTTGCCTTGCAGCAGGTCTCTAAACCAGTAAGCCGATGCCTTCGGGTGCCGTTCTAGGGAGGGGCTGTTGAAATCGACATACACGATGCCGAACTTGGATGTGTAGCCGGACTTCCACTCAAAGTTGTCGAGGAGAGACCATGCAAAGTAGCCAACCACGTTTGCGCCATCGTCAATGCTTTTCTTTAACTCGTTGAGGTAGCTCCGGTAGAACCGAACCCTCGTGGCATCGCGCAAGTACTCATCACGGGTGAGGTTCCCAGGTTGATCCATTCCTGTCGGCATGGTGACAAGATTAGTATAGTACCGTTTTCAGTTATGAAGTTGAAAACTGAAAAGATGATTGAGAGGTATGAAGTTGAAAACTGGATATAAAGATAGGGAGCTGCATAGTACCGTTTTCAGTTATGACGACGGCTGGATTACCATACTTCTGCTTGATGTAGTTCACACATCCGTACATCCCAAACGGAGCGATGTAAAGCCAATCAGAATTGGCCTGTAACGATTCACGCATCAACAAGGATTTATAATATTAATTTTCAACTTCAAAGATGCAGATATGGAGTGATCGAAGAAAACAAAACTGAAAAAGGTTGCAGCTAAGAGCTAAATATATACCTTAGGTCCAATTGGTTTGCCATTACGCGCAACTGTAAAATTAGGCCATAAAAGATGAATTGCTATATTCATTGTAATATATTGATGTAAAACCTACAGCTTAAGACAATAAACTCACATGCATAAGTAACCTGCCAATCGGCTGAGTAGCTAGTGGGCGTCTGCTGCAGCAATTTCTGTCCCTTCATGTAACTAGCTGTGTATTGATTGATCCCGATATAGTCTGCTGAGCCCTTGACCACTTTAGCTTGATCAGGAGTGAACCTGGGCAACCTCTCTTTCACGAGGTCTTGCATTATTTGTGGGTAATGTCCGTTTATTAGTGGATCAACAAACCTGCATCCAATGCAACCGTTGATGGCATTAGCATTGATACTCTTTAAATCTGAAACGCTTTGTCAGAGGATACTTGTATGAGCTATGGCCTTACCAACCAACATGGAAGTCTCTGGCTCTTTGAGCTGCTGCCTGGTCTTCAACTGAGTTGGAAAGAGCCTCATACCAATTGAAGTCCAGAACTATTCCGACCTTTCCTTGCTGAGCTGCCTACATTGTCCAATTTGTATTCAATTATTATTCCATCAGCAGTCTACACAGAATGATGCTCATAACTTCATGACAAGCCATACAAATCTGATATCTAAAGCTTACTTGTCACTTACATGCCCAATAGGTTAGGGAAAGAATGCTAATAAATTCATGGATAGAGACACAATAATAACAATAAAATCATGTTGGGGGCATTGTGCATAATTAATGAACATTGAGCCTGTCACACTTGATTATGTAAGAGAAAATGATTGAAACTACACTCCCAAAGGCTGATCATATAATCATGTACTCTTATTATTCAAGTAAAAAATACCTGATACTTATTGCGGTATCTTGCAACTGCATAACCATGTGCCAAGAGAAAATTATGAGCAGCAATGTAAGGTTCTGTTGCTGAGTTGCCACCAGCAGCGCATTTGGTGCACCTTTGAGGAGGATTCGACCCTATATCATAACCAAGGAGCGCAACTATCCGTGGTTCATTGAATGTAAACCAGTGCTTTACTCGATTGCCAAAGGTCTTAAAACAGAAATCAGCGTAGTTTGTGAATAGTTCCCTATAAATAAATAGTATGTCAAGTCAGAGGTATAACATGCTGCATATACCTAGACAAACAAAACATGCCGTGCTTACTTTTGTGTAAACATACAAAAACCGGTAGATATAAATACCTAATTCCAAACTAGAAGTCTCCATAACACTAAAATGAGAAGGCAAATCTAGCACATGAGTAGATATAAATACTAAATTTCAGTCTGACTTACACCGTCTTTGCATTTAACCAGCCTCCATACTTCTTCTCAAGTGCAAGAGGGAGATCATAGTGGTAAAGATTGACATAAGGAGTAATGCCTGTTTTGTTGTCACGGATACAGTATATATCAATGTATTAAGGTTCACATAGAAGTTTCAGAGATCGAAATAGAATTTTAGACATGATGTACCTTTCTGAAGCAGGTAGTTTATCAGATTGTTGTAGTATGCTACACCTTCTTCGTTGATTTTTCCTTCACCGTCTAGAGAAATCAAGGACGAATTAGTGGTGGCAACAGCTTGTGTTCAGTCAAAAAAATATTGCAGTTATGTACTAGTATGCTATAACTCCAGTCAAATTCGGCATACCCGGGAAGATCCTGGACCATGAGATAGAAAACCGGTAGGCATCAAAATTTAATCCTTTCATGAGATTAACATCTTCCTGTGACAACATAAAACGATCAAACATTAGGCTTTGGAGTTTTTTCTCGACAACTGCAATGCAGATATTTAATGTTCTTCAAAGAATGCTATGCATACTCATACTCTATAGCGAAGTCCACTCTATAGTATTTACAGTCAGTAATGGACATGCCGAGATGTCATTCAGTTGCACTTTGTGAAATGGGATTTGCAGTGTATGAATGGGAACTTTTTTTTTTAGAAACATAGTACTAACGTAGACGCTCACAAACACACACGTACAGTCACGGATATGAACGCATGCACACTATACACTATGAGCACCTCCGAAAGACTGAGCTGACAGATCTTGAGGTAAATCCAAATCGAGCACCCATGCCAAGTCTAGGACTTGAACCTAGATGAGTTTGTTCCACCACAAGATTCTAACCAACTGAACAGAATCCCCTAATTAACCTGGTCATCAAGCATAACTATTGCTACTGCAAGCTGCTATAATTACTAATATAGAAGGGCTAAGTAATTATGATTACTCATATAACAGGTAGCCTGTGGGTTGATATTGGTAGTGAAAGCTTTAATTTTGTACTGAAGACATGTCCAAAACGTCAACTGGTTTGTGACATGGAGAGAGTACCTTGTAGCGATGATATTGATCTGTTGTAACGTCTGCATTTGCATTTCCTAAAATATTTCCTGTTCATCACAACACAAAGTAAGAAAAAATGTTAGTGTGGATCTGGTGAAAGAAGAAAAATAAACTTGGAATCTGAGTTAAAATTCTAAGGAGAACGTTTAGGTCTTTACAATGTCATTGTGGATCAGGACATCAGGTCCAGAAGAAGAATACACATTGAATCTCAGTTTAAGTTCCAAGTCCGGTGTTTAGCTGCCTAAATCTATGTACATGTAGGAACAGAGATTCACATGTCTTTATCTTCCAACACTAGGCATCTAGCTAGTCGTACTCGTACCAATCAACAGCGAATTGGTCGTTGTCCAACATTCCACATTACTTGGTGCATTATTACACAATAAATATTAGTAAGACGTGTGATCTTTGCCGATCCTTAACCCATTTCTTCATCGAGTAGCCGCATCAGAAAACACATCAGACCGTCGCAAGCAGTAAAAACTCGAGTACAGTGGTACTGGACGCGGATTGGAAGCAGAGTGTAGCTTAGGGAGCAGCACAAGCGAAGAAGGGGAATTGTAAGCAGTGAGCAAAAGGATGAATGTGGTCACCTGGGGTGTGCGCGAAGGCGTCCCAGATGGAGGGCCCGCGGCCGCCTCCGGCCGCCATGCCCTCGACCTGGAACGCCGACGTCGCCGTCCCGAAGACGAAGCCCTTGGGGAACGACGCCCGGCTCAGCCCGCCCAGCCAGTTCGCCTTCGGCACGGCGGCACGCACGCAAGCTCCTCCGCCATGGTACGCGGCCACCAGCGCGAGCAGCAGCAGGCACCTCGCGGCCATCTTCACCACCCAGCTTGAGCTCACTCACACCCACCCGCACCAATGGTTGCTCTCTCTCACTGCTGTTACTGCAAGAATGGTGGCACTCCAGTACTATTTGTGGGCGCGTCTTAATAATTGCTCAGCACAAAATAATTGCCGGTGCGGTGGAGCGGAGCGGAGCATCTTTTTGGACGCGAGATTTTGGCTGTGCGCGTGCGGTCGAGATTGGGCTGATGACACACTGCGGGGGTGCACGCGCGTGGGTCACGCATGGTGTCCTTAGTGTGTGTTTGGTAGACTGGGTAGAAAATCTCTTTTCACCCAGATTTCAGTTGTTTGGTAGCCTGATCTAGCAACCTGGGCCATGTCCACCCGAGGCGAAAAAACTCTCTCAGCCTAGCCGGGTTGTGAAGCTCAAATCGAGCTTCACAAGCGAGCCTGGCCGAGCTCATCCCGCAAATCATCCCACGCGTAGGCCCCACGGGCGCCTCGCGAGCCAGCCCCTGCCGAATATCGTCCTCATTCCCCTCACGCCCGTCTCCTTCCCTTACTCTGCTCTCTCATCTCCACCCGCCGTCGAGTCCAGGCCGTCCAGCCCCGCCACACGGCGCCGCCCCCGAGTCCTCGGCCGCCCGCCCATATCCCAGGACCGCCGTCGAGGGCCTCGTCCACCGCCACCCGCTCGGCGTCGTCCACGGACGCCCCGTGGAAGAAGGAGCTCGCCCGGCCGCCCCAAGCAAATCCGTCTGCGCCTGGCCGCCGCCTCCCCGCGCCTGGACGCTGCCGCCTGGCGCCACCGCCTCCCCGCGCCTGGCGCTGCCTCCCCGGGCCTAGCGCCGCCACCCCGCGCCTGATTACGAGCTCTGCCGCCGGCGATTTGCTCTGCCCACGTGAACCTCCAACGGAGGACCTGATTGCATTTTTAATTTTTGTCCAAGGACTTCTGTGTAAACTTTTGGATCTATGTGTAATTTTAATTTCTGGATTCTAGTCTCTGCCCATACAACCTACCAAACAACATCTCACGTCATCCCATTTCAACACATGCAACCTACCAAACACAATACAAAATCTCAGTCCAACATGTATAACCTCAGCTTGGCCCAGTTAAGATACATATGTTGGAGAGACCCAAGCTACCGAACACACCCTTAGTATCCTAGCGGACATCACCACGGGATGGCGAAGGCGGAATGAAAATAATTGCCGGTTCACGCCTGCCGGGTAGGTGACGACTGACGAGGGTCTTCTTCCTCCGGGAATCGGGGCATGTGATGCCGTGACATGGGGCAGCGTGGAGGTTGGTGCCGGCGCGGGTAGCAGAGGTACGGTCAGCTCGAACCGGGCAGCGCCGACGACGTCTTGCGTGTGCTAGGCAGGTTCAGTACAGATCGGACATGTGCTGCACTGCTGCCATTGATTGGTTGTTCAATGCTAGGCAGGTTAGTACAAATCCAACACGTGCCGCCGTTCATTAGTGGTTGAATCCTTGCTGATCAGATATGTTGTCATAGTAGAAAGGCCAAATGGACATAATTGACCACGAGTTAAAACTATTTCACAAACTAAATGTTCGGCAAAACTATTTTATCAAAATAACCATTTTGGGTAGCGCCTAGAGATCGGACTCCGCCATATGGACCTAGCGGCTAGTCTTTACGAGATGGGTTGCAATAAAAGATTTCTAGAAACAATTCTAAGCTGGGAGCCATCTGGAGATAGTCTTCAAAGAAGACTACGAAGTTGCTAATGTTAAGGATAGAGTTCGGAGCTATGTCTAAAGTGGTGAGACCATAATACTTAAAGATTTTGCGAAAAAAAGTATCTGTCTAGTCCTCCCATCCTGGTAGCGCCAATGCCAGAGGAACCTCTTCTCCTCTACATTGCGGCCACCAACCAGGTTGTGAGCACAACTTTGGTTGCAGAGCGAGAGTCAAAGCCGGGAGCTGGAGCAACAGTTCCCGGGGATACACCTAGGTCAGTCCAGAAGTTGGAACAACTACCAGTATACTTCATGAGCTCAGTCTTTCATTTTGATTTCAAGCTTCGGTTGACGACATAGTTCTGTTGATGTAATAGTTGTTCTGATCTCTTTTTTGAGAACAGGAAAAGTTTTGAGTAGGTCAGATTCAGATTAACCAACAAGAGGCCGCCAGCACCTGTCGAGAATCTCTTTTCCTGGCCGCCTTCTTTCCGACTTCTGCTTCCGGCTCCGCCGCCGTCCTGGCAGCCAGTTCAGTTGCCATGCGTCCTTCCTCCATTTTGGTGCATTGGTCTGCAAGGTGTAAAACTCGCTGGTGGTGTATATGGCTCGGCAGCTGAGTTCCTCCATCATCCGTACATTCTGCCGGAACGCTATGCTCTACAGGATAGCGTCCAGCGATCAGGCGCTACACATCTGATTAAGTAGCGCCCGAGTGTAAGACGCTACGCAAACGGCTGTTTTCAAACACTATTAAACGCAGTACCATTATATAGACATATGAATTGCGCTGGCCACCTGTCACACCCATGTGTGTGGACAGGTAGGTTGCGGGTTTGAATCCTGCTATTCACAATTTTTCGTTTTTTACTGTTTGCACGCCGGTGGCGGCAGGGACAGCGGCGGCGGCCGGAATCGGGCGACGGCGGTGTCATATGTACCTGAACCTTGAACTCTGAACTCGGGCCACAGAAAAAAAATGCAAACATTAAAAAAGGAAAAATTGTGAATAGAGGGAATTGAACCCGCGACCTACCCATCCACACACATGGGTGTGACTAGCAGGCTAGCGCGATTGAAATGTCTATATAGTGGTACAGACTTTAATAGGGTTTGAAAACAGCCGTTCGTGTAGCGCCTTACACTCGGGCGCTACATAACCAGATGTGTAGCGCCTGATTGGTGGACGCTACCTTGTAGAGCATAGCGTTCGATCGTTGGGCGCTACCCGAAATGGTTATTTCGGTGAAATAGTTTCGTCGAACGTTCAGTTTGTGAAATACTTTTGACTCGTGGACTGGTGGTCAATTGTGTCCATTTTGCCTAGTAGAAACGACAAGAGAAAGGTGGTTAGAAAGTGGGAGTCATTTTAGCCAGGTTGGTGTGCTATGAGTGCGAAAGTAATAATGTAATATGATGTCAAACACAGAAGTGCCAAGTAAGTTCCACTTTTTACCTCACAGTTGTGAGTTGTGCAGTTATGATACTAATTATCCCATTTAGCGAAGTAAAATCAACCATATATAAATTTTTTAACATGGTTTTACCCCATTTAGACACTTTGCATGTTTTTAAGAATAACGCAACTTAGATCTATGTGTTGCGCCAAAATATGTAAAGATCAGAGGGCATCATCGACGATAATGTCTAACCTTATCTTCACCCTCCCTTCATTTCCAAGGCATTGTCATGGTATTTTTAAGACTCAATCATCACCTTACACCTTGCTCAATGGAAATGTATCAAAATAGAGGGTCCAAAGTTTTTAAAATTAGTAATCTAGACGATTTTTTACTAGATGAGGTAATTAGTGTGATAAATGCATAACTAGAGAGTAAAACTGAAATTCACTACAAATAATATATAGCATGTTTATCCTGATCGATCCCTACGAAATAATTCAATGTCATTTCTTTCTCCCTGTCCGCTCGTTTTCAGATGGTGGAATTGTTTACAGCCTTCGACCTCTCCAAGTCAGGTAGCGTCTCCAATATGTTTGGAATTTCCTATATGGGCTAGATAGAATACAACTTAAATTTGGATTAGAGCTTGTGTTACTGGACACCACGGATGAAACACCACGGATGCACTAGTAAATTTTATCACGTAACATAAACTAGACACTTCTAATAGATCTACGTAAGGATGAAATGCAAATGCAAACTGAGAGATGAATAGCACATACTGTATGTGTTGGCCTAAAAAACACAACAATAGCATTGTCGTTGTTGCCCGGTGCCGAAAATAAACTAGATTCAGTGATATCACCCCGCATAGGATTACCAGATCGAGATCTGACGGTGCACACGGTCGAGATTGATGTTATTCGGCGATGGGCCCGATACTGACACCGTGACACGGCCGGGCGCCGGTGATTACACTGCGTGGGTCTATGTCCGGTGACTTTGCGAAGGAAAACGAGATTAAAATGATGGCCAGTTCACGCCTGTCGGGGTCGGTGTTGAGGTCGTCGGGGCATGTGGAGGGGAGGCCTGTGGGGTGGTTCTGGCGCCGATAACGGAGGTAGGGACGACGAACATCGATCCTGTCGGCGACGAATATCTTGTGGTTGGTGCTTGCGTGCAAGCGTTGTGTCGAGTATAAACCGCCCTGGAAACTGCCGTTGATTGGCTGTTGGTTGCAACCTTGCCCATGATCGCCTGATGGGGGGCAGAGCTAGCTCTACTATATATCACTGCATGAGCTTCTTATTTGCTAATTGATCATTAAAATTGTTCATTCATCAATTACCAATGGATGGATGTTCGTGCAGTAACTCATTCACTGCCAATAGGTGACCGACTACTAGCGCGGCACGAATGCACGGTTCACGGTAGACGAAAAAAACTCTCCACCAACAATACACCATAGCAATGGACCGTCGAACTAGCAGTCATAGGCTCAATCAATGGTAACACAAGAACAGCATGGTAAGCATACGCACATCACCCAATTTTATAAGCTTAGGCAAATCACCCATACAGATTGGGTCTGAATCATACCGTTCACTACTGACACACTAACAACACTATGAAACCGAACAACAGGACCCTTCAGACTGTTCCAAAACACTCATCGCTGCAGCACATTTATAAAACGAACATGCTGCCGGCGTCCACTCCTTATTCAGGTACTGCTAGATGCCACATCTAGAAAAAGAACTTCACTTCTACAAGAACATGAAGATGGAAGGAAGAACCAGATACAGGGTAATCAACAGAGGAAGCAGGACCCGGGGGCTACTCGAGGCTGCTGAACCAGATGCTAGATTACTGCCTGAAGCGCCTGGTCCAGCCTGTGTGCTGCCGGGAGCGCCTGAACCGTCCTTCACCCCTGCTCCTGATACCTGCAGCATGTCTCTGAACCAGTAGGCCGAGTCCTTGGGGTACCGCTTGAGAGTCGTGAAGTCGACGTAGACGATGCCGAACTTGGATGTGTATCCCGACAGCCACTCGAAGTTGTCGAGGAGAGACCAAGCAAAGTAGGCGACCACGTTCGCGCCGTCATCGATAGCTTTCTTCAGCTCGCTGAGGTAGTTCTTGTAGAACTCAACCCTTGTAGTGTCGTGCAGGAACTCCTCACGGGTGAGGTTTCCAGGCTGATCCATTCCTAGTACCAAACCACCGTAATTTGTTATACTTTGATGGGCATTACATGTAGAATTTCAAGTTAAAGGTGAAAATTCGTCTCAAGTACCGTTTTCAGATATGATGATTGTTGGATTGTTGTACTTCTCCCTTATGTAGTTCACACATCCATACATGCCCGTTGGGACGATGTAAAGCCAATTGGAATTTGCTTGTACACATTGATACATCACCACAGATTCTCATGTTAGTTTTACACTCAAAAATCTTGTAACACTGCAATTTGAAGTTGCAAGAGGAAACAGCTATACATACCAGCTTTCCAATTGGCACACCATCCCGCTGAACTGCAGATTTGAAGGGGAAGGTGAAAAGTGATGTAAAGTGAGTAATTGTATTGATATAGTATATATATTTATAAAACGTTAATCATTAGTTGACAACTCACAGATATATTGAACATGCCAATCAGATGAGTAGCTTGTTGCTGTTTGCTGGGCCGTTGGTTGGTCTGCCATGTAGGTAGCCGTATATTGATTTATCCCAAAATAATCTGCGGAGCCCTTGACTAACTTCGATTGTTCAGGCGTGAAACTAGGTAACCTTTCTTTTACTATATCTTGCATGGTCTTCGGGTATTGACCATTTATTAGTGGATCAAGAAACCTGAATTTCCGGTAGAAAATTTGTCAATAAAGGGTTATTGTGTCGAATGAAAAACCTCAAGGTTTTGCGACAAATTACAGCCACGGTCTTACCAACCAACATGGAAGTCCCTAGCCCTTTGAGCTGCTGCTTGGTCTGCAGTTGAGTTGGTAAGAGCTTCATACCAGTTGAAGTCCAGAACTATCCCAATTTTGCCTTTCTGACTTGCCTAAATTTTGTTTAGAGTCAGCTTACAAATACATATGTGACATACTTGCCTAAATACTTTTTCACTGGGAATGGACATAAGATATGCTAATGTGTTGTTCCCAAGTGCAAGTGAGTCCTGACACTTAATTTCACTTGGCATGGCATGGAAAAAAAAAATATTTAAGATAGTATCTAGCACTGGATAGTGAATTTAATTCCATGCATAAACTAATTCAAGAAAACGCCAAAGGGTATAGAACTGCAATACAAAAAGAGGAGTAATAAAGTAGAACAATAGTTAGTGTCCTAATGTTGATACCAGACATTATCCATCAGAAGGTACAAGGAAAAATCAGAACTCTCAGTTTACGCAGGTAAGCATTAAAAACAACAAAAATTTAATTGTGACAAATTGGGCTAATATGTTGCGTATGTACAAAAAACTATGCTACTAACCTGGTACTTGTTGCGGTATCTTGCAACTGCCGTAGCATGAGATAAGAGAATATTATGAACAACAGTGTAAGGCTCTGTTGCTGAGTTCCCACCGGCAGCACATTTGGTGCACCTGTTAGGGGGGTTCGTTCCAGTATCAAAGCCAAGTGCTGCTACTATCCTAGGCTCGTTGAACGTGAACCAGTTCTTAATTCGATCGCCATAAGTCTTGAAACAAAATTCAGCATAGTCCGCAAATATGTTCCTACAGAAAAAGATGGAAACCTTTTTTATTGCTACCTGACCCGTGTAAAAACTGTGATAAGCATGTAAGTTACATACTTACATGTATCAACAATTATACATATAACATATATACCTAGATATTCCATTTATTTGTGTTCAGAACGGAGATTGAAAACTCAGTAGTGGTCAAGAATTTTGGTTATTGTAGAATCTTGGAAAAAAACACATTTCTGCTGCCTATCCTGTATAATAAGTACTAATAAAGTCATGACTAAATATATTTTGAATGTTGGCAAGGTCCCCCATATATATTATCAATATGTCATTGCTCCAAAATAGCAATGTGATACCAATAGATAAGCGTGACTTACACGATCTTTGGGCTTAAGAAGCCTTCATACTTTTTCTGCAGCGCAAGGGGGATGTCATAGTGGTTAAGATTGACATAAGGAGTAAGCCCTGCTCAGTTTTGACAGAAACATTAAGACATGAATGAACTTATGTTCACATAAACACTTTACAAACTTAATTATTATGTTTGATACTTTGATGTCCTACCTTTCTTGAGGACATAGTCTATCAGATTGTTGTAATATGCTACACCTTCTTTATTAACTGTTCCCTCCCCCTCTGAATCAACCAAAATGCATCAGTGAAACAAACAGAGAAACAACTCGGATAGATGCTATAGCTAGAGTCAGATATTATTTACCAGGGAAGATCCTGGACCATGAGATTGAAAACCGATATGCATCGAAATTCAGGCTTTTCAGGAGATCAACATCTTCCTGCAGTGGCATAATGGCACCAAATATCAGTCTGACAGAATACATTCTCCGCTCACGGCATTTCTTTCAGAGTTAAATACAGTAACAGTCCCTGTACTTGTCCAGCTGGCTCGATTTAGTCCTCGTACTCGGAATATGCAAAATTTTACCCGTGTACTCGTTAATTGGACTCGATTTAGTCTAATTCCATGTTTGTCGTCCAAGTTGAGCTGACGCGGACGACACGGATTTTGCACCTAGCCCCCTCGCCATGTGATCCGCTGTTTCGGTACGGATGACCCTCACCTCGAACAATCCGCTGGCCTTTTTTTTTGCAAAGATTTTGTCTTTAGGATCGTTTCTGTAGAGTAGTAATCATGTATGCGTGCTTATTCGGTCGACCCATGATCTCATTGTGCAAAAAGTTAGGGTTTCTGGTCGCAAAATAATAGAGTGTTTTCTGCATATTTGATTTAGGTGGAAACAAAGATATGTTCACTATGAAAGAAAGGAAACCGGGATAAAATTCGATGCAAATCAAATTGAGTTCATTGGAACTTACCTTGTGATTAGGACACTTGTAGAAATCCCTGTCCTGATTGCCATGGATGTCGGTCTGGGAGGTCCACTTCGTCACACACCTAATTTTGCATCGATCGCACTTGATGATGGGCAGGAACCTCGTGGGAACACGGTAATCCTTCTTCGTCCCTGAGCTGGAACCACGGGAGAAGCCACTCGCCATTCTCTAGCTCAAACAACGGGATTCAGTCGCGATAGAGGAGATCGGGGCGGAGGACAAGGGATGAACTAGGGTTATAGAAGTGGGGAATTTGGTGAAGTACAAAAGGGGGGGTGGGGGGTTCGCATATTTACACTCGCGGGAGGCTAACTACCGTAACTGAATCACACATGAGGGGCTAAAATACAAGTTTCCAGGCCAGCTGCTGTACTGCAACTGGGAGCCGCGTCCACGTGTCGTATGTGTCAGTTCAAATTAGACGGCAAACATGGAATTGGACTAAATCGAGTCCAATTAACGAGTACACGGGTAAAATTCTGCAAATTACGAGTACGAGGACTAAATCGAACCGGCTGGACAAGTACAGGGACTGTCACTGCATTTAACTCTTTCTTTCACAACACATTGTTGTGATTTCCAAAAGCATGGTGATCTCAAATTAAGTTCAAACCGGGCTTAGATCGTGTAAATGCAAGCAACTGTTTACAGTGCACTTCGAAAAATTATAGTTTCTATTATTTTCCATATTTTTTACTATATGTTTTAAG
Source organism: Poa pratensis (assembly GCA_947311845.1). Classification (NCBI taxonomy): domain Eukaryota; kingdom Viridiplantae; phylum Streptophyta; class Magnoliopsida; order Poales; family Poaceae; genus Poa; species Poa pratensis. The sequence goes on from CAMZMU010000041.1 coordinate 142,676,964, forward strand.
TAATAGGGGTGGCAACTTCACAAATGAAAGCATCATCATGTTAACTGAAAGATTAAGCACTGAATTTTTTCTACATGTAGGTATGCAAAAGTAGTTGGGATTTTCTTTTCAGCTATTAACTAAGGAAATGGCTGTTCCTCGATCAACTTTTATAGCCGTCCGATAATGATATTCTCATTCCAATGTGCTTAAACAAATCTCAATAATCAGATCAGATGGTTCTTAGCACCCTGACTTGGAAATAGTTAACACCAAGACTGATTAACGAAACAGGATTTATAAAACAGAGGTGGGTGGCATTTGGTTCCCATGCGCTCCTACCTTGTAGCGATGGTATTCATCTGTCGTGACATCTGCATTCGCGTTTTCCGCGATATTACCTGTTCACGGAAGCACAAGTGCACAACACAAGACGATGTTAGCTTGCACGAATTTCATAAATTTCTTGAGCCAATAATGCGGGAGATAATTACTACTCCGTAATTAACACTGGGATCTAGTTTAGCAGCTACTGGAGCACCAGCAAAGTACTGTAGTAATTGGTGGAGCTCGTGATGCGCTGCTTACCGGGCGTGTGGACAAAGGGGTCCCAGATGGAGGGCCCGCGGCCGCCTCCGGTGGCCATGCCCTCGACCTGGAACGCCGACGTCGCCGTCCCGAAGACGAACCCCTTGGGGAACGCGGCGCGGCTCAGCCCGCCCGTGTCCACCGCGGCGCGGGCGCGTCCCCCGCCGTCGCCGAGCAGCACGACGGCGAGCAGCAGTAGCGGCAGCAGCCGCGTCGGCGCCATCTCCGAGCGAGCGCGAGCAGCTCAGTCTCACTCTCTCACTCACGCCGGTGGAAGTGAAGTGAGCACTTTGGCTGTGCACGTGATGTGTCCTCCTACTCCTTCTGCCTGATGATTGAGGCCGCACGTGAGACATGATGGCTGTCGCAGAGTGCGATCTGGGTGCACCTGCCGGCCAGCTTTGCACCGGCGGGAATTCGCGGTCCATGTTCTCTTTTTCTTCACCAGTGTTCTTGCCTATGTGGGTGGACCTGCCGCCAAGCTTTGCAGTGGCAGTGAATTCGGTATGTTCTGTACTAAATGACACTTTACCAACCAATCTGTTACTAATGGGTCTTAAAAAACAAATCAAACTGATCTGGCACATCCTAAAAATGCCATTTACAGTGCAGTATTTCAACAGTTAATCACGCCGTCCATTGGAGTGTGCGAAATAAAAAACTGCTAACGCTGTGTTTGGATGTACAAAATTGGGCTCGGAATTGTTCTTTTGGAATTGGCTGAGCCGAATTTGCACGTTTGGATGACTATGAAATTTGGCTTTGGAAACTCGAGACAAATTCCGAGCCCCGCGACTTCGCATACCCTTTCGCCACGCAAGATTCCGAGTTGTGACATGCACTCGGAATCAAACGTGGGCGTACCATTTCGCGAGAACAGAAACCTGGAGCACCACCAGCGCGACCTGCAGCTAGACGGTAGTGTCGCCGGTTGCAGTGAGTCCCCCTCTCCCTTTCCCCGTCCTCTGCTCCCTCTCCCATTCAAATTCCCCGGCCTACTCGGAGGACTGCTCGGCGATGTCGCATGTCCCCTCCGCTCCTTATTCCCTTCACAAAATTATTATCCATGTTGTGTTGTTATCCTTCCCATACGTGTTTTCCATAATTATTCCTACTTGTGTTGTTGTCCTGACCTTATTCGGAATATTTTAATGTTATTATGTGTGCACAATAATATATAAACATTGAAATATACATATACTACTTTTCATAATGTAAACAAGTGTATATTGTCCAAACTCAACAAAAACATCAAATTGTCCCTTCGGGGACATCCGATAAAAAAACAAAAACATCAAATTTCTTTGTTTGTACATCCAAACATGAATTATAATTGGGTGCTAGCCTTTGATTCCAACCGTAAATAACATGAACAACCAAATAACAGAATTTGAATTGGAACTCATTTCCTTTCCATCTTGGATTTCGAATTCCCTGTCCAATTTAATTCCGAGTGGTTTTTTCTACATCTAAACACAACATAAGTCATTTGAAATAAATCTTTGATGTGGCATTTTTCCAATCTTAGAGCATCTAAGATTGTAAAAAAGGCTCAGAATACACGTAATTCGCATTTGGCGTTTTGACAGAACCTCTGAGATTACAAAAACGTCATATCAAATTTTAATGACTTAGCAGTTTTGCACAAATCCGAATAAGCCAAAGTGAATGGTGTGACTACTTGTTTAAAAACGCCTTTTAGTATAACGTTTTCTCTGGGAGGGGCAGATTCGTTTGAAAATTTTCTGATGGGCCATTGGTGGCTGATAGTTTGGCAAAGAGACATTTAGAACACAAGATACGTGAAGTGCAGTCTATACTTTTTCTTTGCGAGTCGGGGCGACTTGCGCGGTAGTGTGTGCATCGCATTGCATGGTAATGTTGTGTTGTTATACCCTACCGCCTTGCTCTTATCCAAACAGATAGTAGATCAGCTCACGAGATATCTAGTTCGGTGACGAGGCTCTGGCCAGATGATTCCGAGCATATTCGACTGAACCCTGCTTTCTTCTATATGTACGGACAGTTTGAACACGATCCAGATAAAAATAACTATGCGACGGGACCTTCCTTACCTACCCCCAAACGTTTGGATTGTATTACAATCACTATATACAACCCATATGCGGCGAATAGGGCTGCTCGAACGAGCTTGGACACAGCCCCACGTCGGATCCAACAAGACGTACCACCCCAAATCTCTAAACCGGATCAAACCCTCGCACAAGTCCCTCTTCCTCCATTCTAACTTTTCGGTAATGCCGCAACTTTTATGGCGTGGAGTAGTATGGCCTAGGCATGATTGGCAGCCTGCAGCCGTTTTGGGTTTCCTGGAAGTAGGCTAGGAAGGGCCTGTTTGGGAGAGCCACCCCTAAAACCATGTTATGCATGTTGTTTGGTCGCCTGTATCGCATCACTATGACAGTTTTCTACCCGGTGTTTGGTTGCATCCAGACTATGTTTGTGGTCACATCTTCTCTCTGTAAACATTGTAAACATTGCATCTGCCCACTCCAGCCTCTTGTTTTTTCAAGTTTCATTACTATGAAGGGCCTTGGCCCCACCTTCGTCAGGAATCATAACACTATCTTTAGGGATAAGGTCATCAAGACCAACCCTTACGATCCAGCTGTGAAGAATGCATATGTGACTCTAGGATAGGCAGTGCGCCTAACTACGATTAAATCAGTAGAATCCACGCATGAATCACCACTATGAGTGCTACTTTCTAATGGATCACATTCATCATGTCGTCGTAATACATTTGATTTACCATGAGTATTAGGTAAATCGCCCCTCCAAGTTATCCACTAACAGTGGGAAAAAAGAGGGTAATTTTACTGCGCCATGGGAGACAAGGGAGAGGATTCGTGGTCGGAGACAAAGGAGAAAAGCCCGTGCCCTCGGTGGAGACGATGCTGCGAATCCCATGCCAGAGACGAAAAAGACGAGCTGCAGCGAGAGACGAGGACGACGCTCCGGTACTAGAGTAGAACGAATCAGCCGCTGGATAGAGTTTTATGGTCGTCGTCGCCGGCGAGGATTGAAAAAATGAGAATTGTTTCTTTACTCATATGTGAGGAGGTGACCGAATAGAAAAGGAGGTGAGACTATTTTTGCTGCGGAAACGAGCCTGAATTTTGACATCTCCCGGCATCTCCCGTCTTGCTCCCGCGTGCACGCCGACGTCGCTTTTTACAACGCTGAAGTTAGACTTCACGGAAACGATTGATTCAACAGTTAACAGCGGATTTAGCTAGGCGTTGAATCAATCAGTGTGCGCTGGACATAAAACACAACATAGTCCTTGTGCCAGCAACCACTCAGCCCATTTTGCACAAAGCAGGGCTGTTTACGTGATGCGAACTACCATTCACGCCTTGGTGACGGCCAAGTCCAATTTTCTTTTGCTTCTCGGAATAAACACGACACCACGCCGCACCAACACATAGCCCAGGCGGCTCTCGTTTCTGTTAGATGTCTATGGGCGTTTTGGTTGGTTGCAAGGATTCGTATCGCGCTGTTGGATACAAGTTTTGACTAGCATCTAAATTTTGTATGAAACGAACAGGATGGCCTGGCTGAGAAGGAACGGTACCTTTGATTTCCTCACCCTAATGTACACAATAACAATTCGATTCAAAATATAATGTACATGAAAAATACGACAAGGAGGTTCCATTTCGGTGCTATAACTTCTTAATTTTGAACCGATGTTTAAAACTTTTTTTGACGAATTTTGTCAAATTCGTCGCATTCGGTTAGCTGTTTGAAATATTCTTTGCCAAACCGATTCATCTCGACATTTCACACAACTTTCATGTTGTAATTTTTCCGTTTCAACGGTCATATATTAGTAGAGTTTGTACAGAGGTATGTGTACAACCTCTGCCTCCCCCGCTCACCGCGTGAACTCCACCACCATAGCGGCAACTAATGTGCTTGGTATACGTGCATTTTTTAACCTCTCCATCGTCTCCGCTCAGCCTCTGACGCTCGTAGCCGTGAATTCCATCATCGCTGCACCGGCTATTAGGCTCTGCTCGCAGTACGTGCCTTTTTATCCTCCACCGCAACATCTTTCGCCGCACTTCCATTGCGTCGTACTGTCTTTCCGTTCATCATCAGTGGTTGAAATAGTGTAAGATAAGCTCATCACGTATATAAGATGTGATATTACATGAAACAGAGATGTACACCAACTCCGGTGCTTAAAAACTCGTTTCCTATCAAACGAGTCTGACTAGAACTTTCTGGGGAACCAAATAGAATACACAACATGGTTTAGATCTCGTTTTTTCAGAACCAAACGTGGACTCATCAGGGATGCAAATAACCAAAAACCCTGCAGAACCAAACATGCCCTATATTTCATTTTCTTTCCTTTTTGCCAGATCCGATGCATACCAAAGCACACGCGGAAGGGAAATTGCCCCTTTTGCGCTGGACATAACACACAACATAATCCTTGTGCCAGCAACCACTCAGCCCATCGCCTGAAAATTGGACTTGGCCGTCACCAAGGATTCGTATCGCGCTGTTGGATACAAGTTTTGACTAGCATCTAAATTTTGTACAAGTTTGACTAGCATCTAAATTTTGTATGACACGAACAGGATGGCCTGCCTGAGAAGGAACGGTTGAATCAGCCTGTAGGAGGAAAAACCCCACTTGGGTGGTTTTTGGTACCTTTGATTTCCTTACCCTAATCTACACAATAATAATTCGATTCAAAATATAATGTACATGAAAAATATGACGAGGAGGTTCCATTTTGGTGCTCCGTTTCGAGTTCCGTTGACTATAACTTCTTAATTTTTAACCGATGTTTAGAACTATTTTTGACGAATTTAGTCGGTTGCCGTTTGAAATATCCTTTGACGAGCCGACATTTCACACAACTTTCATGTTGTAACTTTTCTGTTTCGACGGTCATATATTAGTAGAGTTTGTACTGAGTTATGTGTAGACTGCGGCTAGTGTAGTGTTCAACCTATGTCGCTGCCTCTCGCCGCGTGAACTCCGCCGCCACAGCTTGTGCTTGGTATACGTGTATTTTTTAATCTCTCCGTCGTCTCCGCTCAGCCTCCGTCGCTCGTAGCCCTGAACTCTATCGTTGCCGCACCGGCTATTAGGCTCTCCTCGCAGTACGTGCGTTTATATCCTCCACGGCAACGTCTTTCGTCGCACTTCCATTGCGCCATAATGTCTTCCCGTTCATCACCGGTGGTTGAAATAGTGTGAGATAAGCTCATCACGTATATAAGATGTGATAGTACATGAAACAGAGATCTAAACCAGCACCGGTGCTTAAAAACTTGTTTCCTATCAAACGAGTCTGACTAGAACTTTCTGGGGGAACCGTTTAGATCTCGTTTTTTCAGAACCAAACGCTGACTCGTCAGGGATGCAAATGACCAAAAACCATGCAGAACCAAACATGCCCTATATTTTCTTTTGTTTACGTTTTTGCCAGATCCGATGCATACCAAAGCACACGCGGAAGGGAAATTGCCCCTTTTCACTGTCGATGGAAACTCCGTCTGTTGGTTCGATTGGTGAGACATGGCTGGAAGGAATTTGAAGTTGGATAAGACAGGGTCGGAAGGAATTTGAATTCCGACCGTGACTGAACAGGAGACCGAGAAAAAGAGTTGCCTTGCCTACACGATACGTTGTCGCCCGTTATAATCGCAATCGCAGGCACGAAGGCAAATACAAGCCGGCAGCCCAAAATCGGCGCAACCGTAGAGACGGAGGCCGATACAAGTCGACAGCCCAAAATCGGCGTCACAAAAAAAACTCAGTGAAGATCCGGCATGCAGCCGCCTGGTATGTCCCTCTCCATGGCTAATCTTTTTCTGTCCGCCGTGTCACCATGTTCAATCTCCTGAGATATACACAGATTGTTCTTAGGTACTCATCTAGCTTGCCTTTTCTGTTTCAGGGATTCGCTAGGTGAGGAGAAGCCATCTTCCGACCTGGCTGACGCTTCCAATGGACAGTCGCAGCCCGAAGAGTATGAAACAAAAGCTTTTGCTCATTCGTTTTCTGTTCCTCCTGTCAAAGTTACGTAGCAGAACCGATACCCTCGTTGGAGGGTTCGGGTTACATGTTATAGGGGGTAGGAAAATCCCCTACCGTGGCGTACATACTAGACGTATACAAGTTGGTATATTATACCGTACTTGTATACATATTCCCTATTACATATTCTAACACACTCCCTTAATCTAAACTTGAGAAAGATTTAGATTACGCCTAAATTCATGAAGATTCTTAACTGGAAGAGCCTTAGTAAAACCATCTGCAACCTGATCTTTACTGGAAATGAACTTGATATCCAAGTGCTTGCCTGCCACTCGTTCTCTGACAAAGTGGAAATCAATCTCAATGTGCTTAGTACGTGCATGAAAAACTGGATTTGCTGACAGATATGTTGCCCCAATATTATCACACCATAAACAAGGTTTCTCTCTCAACTTAACTCCAAGTTCCTTGAGAAGTGCTTCTACCCATATTAATTTTGCTGTAGCATTGGCTAAGGCTTTGTATTCTGACTCTGTACTGGAGCGTGAGACTGTAGCTTGTTTCTTGGCACTCCAAGAAACCAGGTTTGGTCCTACAAATACTGCAAAACCTCCAGTAGACCGTCTGTCATCAAGACAACCGGCCCAATCTGCATCTGAAAAAGCACTCAACAGTGTAGATGAAGATGGCTGAAATGTAATACCAAGCTTAGTTGTACCCTTGACATATCTCAGAATTCTTTTGACAGATGCCCAATTGACAGCTGTGGGAGCATGTAAATACTGACAAACCTTATTAACAGAGTAGGATAAGTCTGGGCGTGTAAGAGTGAGGTATTGTAGAGCACCAACAACACTACGATACCTTGTGCTATCTTCAGGACCAAGGAGATCTCCTACATTGAGCGAACGAGGGTCGGTTGAAGATAAGGGTGTACTTTCTGGTTTGCATTCGTGCATGTTAGCCTTTTCAAGCAATTCTGAGGCATATTTTTCCTGTGTCAATATTACTCCATTCTCTATTTTCTTCACCTCAATGCCCAAGAAGAAATGCAACTCTCCAAGATCCTTGATTGCAAAGTTTTCATTGAGATCCTTGAGCAAAGCAGAAATGGCATGATCGGAAGAACTTGTAACAATTATGTCATCAACATAAATCAACATAAATATAGTAACATCAGACTTCTGATAAAGGAACAAGGAAGTGTCTGCCTTGGAAGAAGTGAAACCAAGGGCTGATAACTTAGAACTGAGTCGAGAATACCATACTCGAGGAGCTTGCTTCAGTCCATAAAGAGCCTTGTCAAGCTTACAAATATGATGAGGAGCACTAGGATCTTCAAAACCTGATGGCTGTTTCATGTAGACTTCCTCGTCCAAAATACCATGTAAGAAAGCATTTTTTACATCAAGCTGTCGCAATTTCCACCCTCTAGAAACTGCTATGGCCAGCACAGTTCTAATGGTGGCTGCTTTAACAACAGGACTAAAAGTGTCTTCATAGTCAATACCATACCTTTGTTTGAATCCTTTTGCAACAAGACGAGCTTTATACCTGTCAATTGTACCATCAGCATGTTTCTTGATACGGTATACCCACTTGCAATCAATCAGATTTTTGTTGGCACTGGGTGGAACTAAATGCCACGTTTTGTTTTGGAGCAATGCATCATATTCTTCCCCATTACTTTGCGCCAATTTGAAACCTCAAGAGCCTCAGACAGAGAACGAGGTTCACCTGTAGAAGCAAGCATACTAAAGCGAATATGATCATCAGTATATATTTTTTGGTTGTTTGCCATACCTAACGGTGCCATCTTTGAAGGCTTTAGGTTGTTTGATGCCTTTTTGGAGCCGAGTGCGTGCCATGGGCACAGGTGAGGCAGCAGGAGGGCTCGGTGCAGGGGATCCAGAGTCCTCATCATCATCTGATGATTGTAGCTCGGACGAGCCAGTGGGCGTCGGCAACGTGGCGGACGGCGACTGGGTCGCAGGCGAGGATGTTGGCGTCGTCGGGGACAGCTCGGGTGAGCCAGTGCGCAACGGCGACGTGGCTGACGGAGACTGGCGCACAGGCAAGGACACGGGCGTGGTCGGGGACCTCCTTGGCGCTGTCGGGGACCGGCGTGACGCGGTAGGTGGAGATCGACATGCATCCACTCCCGACATGCTGACAGCCGACGCAGGCGAATCTGACGGCATATCAGCCTCGGGATCGGAGGGGGCCTGATCCGAGGCAGGATCTTCCTCAGTTTCAGCACCAGTTTCGTCATTTTGTGCATAATCTATTTCTTCTCCTTGTGACTCGTTTTCAGCACTGTTTTCACTAAAATTTGAATTTTATGAATCTTCTTCAGAGCTGCTGTCATCCGAACCAGCAGGTTGTACATCATCATGTGCATGATTAGCAACAATAGGAACAATGGGTAAACGCATATGATCATCAAGTTGTACATCCCCACTAGTATTTGAAGATGAACGTGTAGGTAATAAAAGGATTTCATTGCGGAGGCGTCTACCAGCATTAGGATGAAGCTCAGCAAAGGGAAACACATTTTCATCAAACACTACATCATGGGAGACATGCATAAACACGTCCAGTGGAGACATCTAGACATTTAACACCTTTGTGGCGAGGGCTATAACCCAAAAACACACACCGTGTAGATCGATAGGCCAGTTTTCTTTTGTTGTAGGGACGAAGATTAGGCCAGCAAGCACAGCCGAAAATCCGAAGGGAGTCATAATTGGGTTTGGTGTGGAGAAGGCGTTCTACAGGAGTTTCAAAATCAATTACCTTGCTAGGAAGTAAATTGATAAGAAAAGTGGCTGTGAGAAAAGCTTCATTCCAAAATTTTAGTGGCATGGATGCGTGTGCAAGCAAGGAGAGGCCAACCTCAACAATGTGTCTGTGTTTCCGCTCAGCAGAACCGTTTTGTTGATGCGCATGGGGGCAAGAGACATGATGTGTGATGCCAATTTTCTGAAAGAATCCATTAAGTTTTTCATACTCACCACCCCAATCAGTTTGCATAGTAATGATTTTCCTATCAAATTTGTGCTCAACAAAGGCTTGAAAGTTGAGAAAGACTTGATAAACATCAGAACGGTTCTTGAGTAAATAGATCCATGTAAATTTACTGAAATCATCAATGAAGCTTACATAATATAAGTTTTTCCTACAGAAGCAGGTGCAGGACCCCATACATCAGAGAATACTTGTTCCAAAGGAACAGTAGATACACTAGAAGAAACAGGGTATGGCAACTGATGACTCTTAGCTAACTGACAGGAATCACAAATGTAAGGATTTATTTCTGGAGTATACGAAATCTGATTTTTCCTAAGAACTTGCTGCACCACAAACGAGGAAGGATGTCCTAAGCGGCGATGCCATGTAGAGGATGATGGCTTTATTGTGACGAAAGCTTGCTTGGAAGACCCGATAGAGGAAGGCACTAGCGGGTAGAGACCACCATGACATGGCCCCTTAAACAGGATTCTTCTTGTGGCCTGATCCTTAATAAAAAAAGAAGTAAGGATGAAATTCAATAAAGACATCATTATCAAGTGTAAGTTTATGCACGGAAACAAGATTTTTAGATGCACTAGGGACATGAAGAATATTGTTAAGATGTAGTGTACTATGGGGAGTATGCAACGCTGAATAACCAATATGACTTATAGACATACCATTGCCATTAGCAGTGTGCACACGATCACGGCCCTTGTACTTGTCATGCGTGGTCAGCTTGTGAAGTTCACTTGTGATATGATCTATGGTGCCACTATCAGGGTACCAAGTGGTGTCAACCTCATAGGAAGCAGCATTAGCTCCCTTCTCTTCACGAACATCATCATCTGAATCAGACTTGGAATCATCCTTAAAACGCCACCAGCAGTCAGAGGCAGGGTGACCATGTATTTTGCATATTTGACAGGTAACATTGACATAAGGTGTTGGAGCGCGGCCATGTCCACGGCAGTGTCCACCATCATCGCGACGACGTCCACCATCACGATGATCATCGTCTCTGCGTCCACCATCACGGCGCCAAGGGCGCCTTTCGCGATCGCGATCTCCACGATAATCACCGCGGTCACCATGTGCACGGTCACGATCAGCAGAACTGCCGCGGTCATCACGCCCGCGATCACCACGGTCACCGCGGACTGCAGAGTACCCACGGTCTCCATGCGGTGCAGAGTACCCACAGTCTCCATGCGGGCGGTTTTCATAGCCATTGTCGCGACCACGACGAGCCGCATTTGCAGATGAAGTGAAGCTGGTGTCTTGCCCGGTAACAGCGAGCATGTCCTGGCGCATATCGTGTGCACAAATCTGAGCATACAGGTCATCTAATGTGATTAAGTTGTTACCATTAACTGTTGCCACAACATCGTTGTAGCTGCCATCTAGTCCATTGACGATGTAGCCGATCATCTCATCCTCCTCCACGGGCTTGCCAACAGCAGCCAGCTCGGATGCGAAGCCCTTCATCTTCGCAAAGAACTGAGAGGCGGTGAGGTCATTCTTCTTCGTGCCATTGAGAGAGCCCTGGAGCTGGTTAACCTTGGCGCGGGATCCGGCACTAAACATCTTGGTGATCACGGCCCACACACCGGCTGATGAATCGATGCCAACAACATGGGCAAGGACTTCCGGCGAGAAGGAGTTGATGATCCAGGTCGGAACCATGGAGTCTCGGAGCAACCATTCGATGTAGGCAGGGTTTGGGACTATAGTTTTCTTTCCATCCGTGTCAACCTCCAGTAACTTTGCCAGCGCGGTCTCGGTGCCATCGAGCAGATCCAGCACCTGAGCACCACGGAGGGCAGGGTAGACTAAGGTCTTCCAAAACAAGAAGTTGGACCTTGTCAGCTTCTGGGAGGGAGGATTCCCCAGCGCGGCGAGCAGGGACGGAGTCGAGGAGGACGACGCCATGGGAACCGGTGGAGAAGCTGTTTCCGATCAAAAACGAGATCGTAGCGGATGTGGGTTTTTCCGATCAATGGATCGTGAGGTTGTTGTAGGTTTTTCCGATCAATGGATCGTGAGGTTGTTGTAGGGTTTCCGATCAAAGGATCGTGGAGTTTGTTGTAGGATTTCCGACCAAAGGATCGTTGGATTTGTTGTAGAGTTTCCGATCAAGGGATCGTGAGAGGCTTGTGGTTGAGTTTTTCCGATCAATGGATCGTGGGAGAGGGTGTAGCGGCGGCGGCGGCGGCGGGAGGAGTTCCGGAGGCGGCGGCGGCTTAGGTCAAGGAGCGCTGAGCTCTGATACCATGTCAAAGTTACGTAGCGGAACCGATACCCTCGTTGGAGGGTTCGGGTTACATGTTATAGGGGGTAAGAAAAGCCCCTACCGTGGCGTACATACTAGACGTATACAAGTTGGTATACTATACCATACTTGTATATGTATTCCCTATTACATATTCTAACACCTCCATCTGGTGGAAATCCCATGTTATTATTTATATCTTCTAACATAACATACAACCGTTGTTCTACACTTCTACTCACTGACCGAACCTGCACACTGCAGGGTTCCGAAGCCTTGGGACAACAACCATGTTTTGGCCTGGCCGGATCCCAATTTGCCTACACCAGTTTATGTCAGAATGGATCGTTCAGGAGTTTTTCACACATATCCTACTCTGGGCGGGCCGTTCCAGAGCCTTGATGAAGTTGGAAATGCTGTTGTCTCCTATGCTGATGGCAGTAGCATTGGCATGTAATGTTCTGATCTCTCTTAAAAAAAACTTATCTGAAGAACGAACATCTATTAATCATATGATCTGTAATTAGGTCTGAGGAACTTTCACATAAGGAGCGTGTTATACGTGAACGTCTTTTCTGGCCAGATGGTACCAGGAAGGTCTGCACAAGGGTTCAAGTAGCCAACAGGGAACATGAGAAGGTTCACAGACTGGTTCAAGCTTTACTGGACAAGCATAACGACGATGAGGTTCATTCTCTGTTTCACTCTGTCCCACTACCAGGCTTGCGTTGTATTTTATTTTTACTGCTTTGTGCATGCAACATTACTGATCCATTCCATGCTTATTCTAGGATTGTGCGGATGAACTCAAAGATATTGTTCATTGGCAATCAATCTGCGAAGGTGTCGGTAAATGGTACTATCATCTCAATATCACTGTGAAGACTAAAGGAGCTGCTGATGATGCGGGCAGCGCCAATGTATTCTTTGCTGAAGTCGCACGTGATCAGAATGATGTGCTAGGATATTATATCAGCACTTTCGTCAGGGTTAACACTGACAGCGAAGGTAGTTTACACAATTACACTCTTTCTCAAATTATGCATTTTTGGGATACTATTTGAAATTAGCTGTTAGATATAGATCAGAACGATACGCTGGAATATTTTTCTCCGCATTTTTTGTGGGGTTAACGCTGACGGCAAGGATAGTTTACACTCTTGTCACAAATTAAGCATTTTTGGAATAGTGTTTGAAGTTAGCTGTTAGATATATAATATAATTGCGAATGCGTTTCTGGTTTATTGTGGAGCCATTACTGTTTACCTGTTTGTCTGCCCATCGTGCCATCTTCTATCACACATAGATATTTGTAATATCGCAATCCAACTGGTTCACGCACAGCCATTTGTTGATTTGTAGGTGCTGCAATCATGCATTTTTTGCCACTTATTCAGCTATTCTCGTTGTATCTGAGCCACGCTAGTCATCTGACACTTAAATGACAAATTTCCTACCTGTGTTTAGATGATGAAGCTATCTGCCATGGCTGTATAAAAAATGGAAGTACTGATATGAAGCACCCCCCTGCTGGTTTATTCAAAGGCGGCCACATGGACATCAGTTTCCCAATTGGTTTTGGTCCCTGTAATGAGAAGTGGCGCGTCTCCCATAACACTGTATGGTGATCTATGTACTGGCTAGTTTTAGTATCATCAATGTTACTTATCTATGATCCGTCTTTCACAGTTGCATATATATTTTGCTGCGTCAATGTTTACTTTGTGTTTTTTCCTCGGATGCAGAAAGAGGAGGATGAAGAACTGATAAAAAAAGAGGAGAAAAGGATAAGAGAGTGCGTCGATGTAGTTTCATAATTGTGTTCGTAAATAACCATGTTGCGGCAACTTGATATTGACCACTTGACTAATTATTTATTTTGTGTTTATCATCTTCTGAAGTACCTTGACGATGCTGTTTGTTTGGAGAATATTCGCCACAAACGTCTTCATTTTTGCATATGGGATTCAGATCCAAATATCCAGGTTCAAGTCCCAATCTCTTTCAATTTGTTAGTAGTTGTGTATCTGTCAAGTTTTTGTTCGATTTCCATGTGAATTTTTAGATATTTTAGCGGAATAATACCTGAAAGCTCCTGGATGTTGGTAGTTACCAAACTGTTTTTAGTCCGAGCCTGTTGTCTGGCAACGGGCGACCTGCTTGTGAGAAGAATAGGGCACTTGCCTCTGAACTGCTTGTTAACGTAGGGAAAGCGATGACCCGTTAGGGCCTCATGTTTATATAGATGGGAATAGCCCCCATCGTAGCGGTACAGGATACGGTAGGATCGGTGTACTACACCGTATCCTACACGTATAGGTATTACATTGACAGCCCCCTTAATCTAAGCCGTATGTATTACATCAAGGTTTAGATTACGTACAAACTCACGTAACTTAGGAGCAGGCAGGGTTTTGGTAAAACCATCTGCAATCTGATCTTTACTTGAGATGAACCTGATGTCTAGTAGTTTGTTTGCAACTCGCTCACGGACAAAATAAAAATCTATCTCAATGTGCTTGGTTCTTGCATGGAAGACAGGGTTGGCAGAAAGATAAGTGGCACCAAGATTGTCGCACCAAAGTATAGGCCGATGACGTGGTGGAAAACCAAGCTCACAGAGTAAAGCTTCAACCCAAATCAACTCAGCTGTGGCATTGGCAAGTGCTTTGTATTCTGCTTTCGTGCTTGAGCGAGAGACAGTGGCTTGCTTACGAGCACTCCATGAAACCAAATTTGGACCAATGAAGATAGCAAAGCCTCCAGTTGATCGACGATCATCAAGACATCCAGCCCAGTCGGCATCTGAAAAGGCACTAAGAAGTGCAGAGGAGGACTTCTGAATTGTGAGACCGACATGAAGAGTACCTTTGATATACCTTAAGATGCGTTTTGCGGCTGTCCAATGAGCGGTAGTAGGGGCATGAAGATATTGACAGACTTTATTCACCGAGAATGAGATATCAGGCCGCGTGAGTGTCAAGTATTGTAGAGCACCAATGATGCTACGATAACGAGTACTGTCTTCGGGTCCAAGAGGAGATCCGCCTTGCAAAGAAAGCTTCTCATCATTGGAGAGGGGTGTAGGAGCTGTAGTACACTTGATCATGCCAACACGGGTTAGTAAATCAGATGCATATTTGCTTTGCGTGAGAAGTAGGTCATTGTTATGTTTCTTGACTTCTATGCCAAGAAAATAGTGAAGCTCACCAAGATCCTTAAGAGCGAACTTTTGATGCAAATTGTGGAGTAAACCCGCAATGGCTTGAGTGGAGGATCCGGTTAGGATAATATCATCAACATAAATCAACAAGAACATGATAATACCTGACTTGTTGTATAAGAATAGAGATGTGTCGGCCTTGGACGGTATAAAACCGAAATCATGAAGTGTGGAGCTTAACCGTGAGTACCATGCACGGGGGGCTTGTTTGAGACCATAAAGTGCCTTGTCTAGTTTGCAAACATAATGAGGGGCATGTGATACTTCAAACCCAGGTGGCTGTTTCATATAAACCTCTTCTTCCAGAACACCATGTAAGAACGCGTTCTTGACATCTAGCTGCCGGAGTGTCCAACCCCTAGAGACTGAGATGGAGAGGACAATGCGAATTGTTGCTTCCTTGACCACTAGACTGAAAGTGTCTTCATAATCAATGCCATATCGCTGCTTGAATCCTTTTGCAACCAAGCGTGCTTTATATCGATCAACAGTGCCATCAGAATTTTTCTTGATCCTGTAAACCCATTTGCAGTCAATAATGTTCCTGTGAGAACTCGGAGGCACAAGATGCCATGTTTTATTTTTCATAAGAGCTTCATATTCTTCCTCCATTGCACCTTTCCACTTGGAATCAACAAGAGCTTCGGACAGATTTCGAGGTTCACTTGTAGTGGTTAGCAAACCATATGGAATAGTACCATCAGTCCGTTTTTTTGGTTGACGTATACCTTTTTGTAACTGTGTACGAGGTTCAGGCGCAGGAGGAGCTACAGGATCCGACGAGGCTGAAGATCCTGGAGCGGAGCTGACAGGACTGCTGGGGCTGGCAGGGGAATCTTGCGCAGGAGATCCTGGGCATGCTGTGTGCTGCCATGTCAGAAGACGAAGCCGCAGAGGATCCGGAGGCAGTGACGTCGGCCGACGCAGGCGAGGACGTGTCGTCGGCTGGGTGGTCTGCATGTGCAAGCGGCGACACGGGACCGTGTGGCGCGGAGCGCAGCGAGGGGGCATCGTCAGTCTGGCCGGCGTCGGATCCCGAGGAGGCAGAGGAAGCTGTGTGATCGAGGCCGATGCGGTCGGAGAATCACCACCGGGATCCGTGTTTTGTACTGTAGCATCGGAATTTTGTTCTGCCTCTTGATCACTCGTTTCTGCATCATTTTCTGTGATTTCAGGACCAGTAGCTCCAGAATTTTCATCTCCTACTTGGGCAACCTGTGGAGGGTTAGTAGCAGGAACAACAAATTGCATGTGATCATGTGTATGTACACCCTCATTAGGAGTTGCTAAAGAAGGATGATCGGATGGTAAAAGAAGAATTTCCTCTCGGAGACGTTTGCCAGCATTGGGATGAAGTGAAGCAAAAGGAAAAACGTTCTCATCAAAGACAACATCTCGAGATATGTAGACACGACCCGTGGAAGTGTCAAGACATTTTACTCCTTTGTGGCGAGGGCTATAGCCTATAAAGACACATCTTTTCGAACGGAACGCAAGCTTGCGTTTGTTGTAAGGGCGAAGGTTGGGCCAACACGCACAACCAAAAACGCGAAGAGTATCATAATTTGGTTTGACATTTAGGAGCTTTTGGGTCGGAGTCTCAAAGTTGAGAACTTTGGTGGGAAGCATGTTTATAAGAAACGTGGCCGTGAGAAACGCTTCATCCCAAAATTTGAGTGGCATGGATGCATTAGCAAGTAAAGACAAACCAACTTCGACAATATGACGGTGTTTACGCTCAGCGGAGCCATTTTGCTGGTGAGCGTGAGGACATGAAACATGGTGAGTGATACCCACTTTTTGGAAAAAGGAATTGAGTTTTTCATATTCACCACCCCAATCCGTTTGCATGGTTATTATTTTGCGGCCAAATTTTCGTTCAACAAGTTGTTGGAAATTAAGAACACTTGATAAACCTCAGCACGATTCTTGAGCAAATAAATCCAAGTGAACTTACTAAAATCATCAATGAAGCTTACATAACAAAGATGTTTGCCAACAGAAGGAGGGGCAGGACCCATACATCAGAAAAAACTTGTTCTAAAGGAACAGTAGAGACACTAGTCGAAACAGGATAGGGTAACTGATGACTCTTGACCTGTTGGCATGGATCACATATGTAAGGATTTATTTCAGGTGAATACGAAAGTTTATTTTTCCTAACAACTTGTTGAACAATAAAAGACGACGGATGCCCTAGACGACAATGCCATGTTGATGAAGAAGGCTTGGTGGTGAGGAAGGCTTGATGCTTGGATGACCCCGAGACGACAGGAACAAGAGGATATAGACCACCATGACAGGGACCTCTAAACATTATTTTCTTCGTTTCCTGATCCTTAATTAAAAAGAAGAAAGGGTGAAACTCAATAAAGGCATTATTGTCAAGGCAATTTTATGTGCGGACAGTAAATTTTTCGATGCACTAGGAACATGCAAGATATTGCGAATTTGAATGGAACTCTGAGGTGTGTGCAATACAGAATGACCAACATTAGCAATTTGCATACCTTGTCCTCCTGCCGTGTGCACACGGTCATGCCCCTTGTACTTGTCACGTGTAGTCATCTTGTTTAGCTCTCCAGTGATGTGGTTCGTGGCTCCGGAGTCCATGTACCAGTTGGTGTCGACGCCATAGGCGCCCTTCTCTTGGATATCATCTTCATCCTCATCGTCGCTGCGGTCGGAGTAGCGCCACCAACACTCGCTGGCAGGGTGGCCTTCTTTCTTGCAGATCTGGCAGATGACACCATCTTGCCATGGAGTGGGAGTGCGGCCACGGCCACGGCCAAGGCCTCGGTTTGGGCGGCGCGGACCACCACGTCCACGGCCACGGCGATCATAGCCACGACCGCCGGTGCGCTGCTGCTGGTAGCCACCGCCATTGCGGTTGTAGGGACGACCGCGGGTCGCGGCATTGGCAGACGAGGAGAAGTTCCCCGAATTCTGGCCGGAGTTGGAGAGCATGTTCTGGCGAGATCAAAGGCCTGCAGCTGAGAGCACATGTCGTTGAGGGTTGTGTTGGGGACGGCGTTGATGGAAGCAACCAGAGGGTTGTACTCGCCGTCGAGGCCGTTCAGGATGTAGTCACGGAGTTCGTCATCATCGACGATCTTGCCAGCTGCAGCGAGCTCCGAAGTGAAGCTTCATCGTGGTGATGTACTTGAGCACCGTCATGTCGTCCTTCTTCGTGTTGGCGAGGGCGCCACGAAGGTGAGAGATCTTGGCCTTGGATTGGGTGGAGAACAGGTCGAGGATGGCTGCCCAGATGTCGGCGGCGTGCTCGAGCCCAAGCAGTGAGCTAGGACGTCATCTCCAAGCGAGTTGACGAGGTAGTACACGACCTGTTGATCTCGGGTGACCCAGGCGTCGAAGGTTGGGTTTGGCATCATGGATTTCTTCTTGTTTTCATCTTCAACCTCCAGGTTTTCAGGTGGTGCACGATCGGAACCCTCCAGGAGTCCCATGACACGAGCACCACGCAGCGCAGGAAGTACCTGCATCTTCCAGAAAAGAAAATTATCTCTGGTCAGTTTTTGGGCGGGCGGGGCACCGAGGCCGGTCGCCGCGGGCGTCTGCGATGAGGACGCCATGGATTTCGTCGTTGGGAGGGAAGGGTGGGTTTCTTTGGTTGTTGCCGGTCGTAGGACCGAGGTTTTCTCCGATCAGGGGATCGGTTTTCTTGATCGATCTATGGATCGAGGGAGGTTTTCTAGGGTTTTGAGATCGGTTTCTGCCGGCGGCTAGAAATGGAAGAAGATGGCTCTAGATACCATGCTAGCGTAGGGAAAGCGATGACCCATTAGGGCCTCGTGTACGTGTTTATATAGATGGGAATAGCCCCCATCGTAGCGGTACAGGATACGGTAGGATCGGTGTACTACACCGTATCCTACACGTATAGGTATTACATTGACACTGCTCAGTAGTGCGCTGGTGTTTGTATCCCCTGAAACTTGATGATTGTTCTGAGGTCACTAAATCTTTTACGTGTCCATTTTTGGTGTTTGAATCTGGTCTGCTATTTGTTTTCCTTTGCTCTTTTAGTTGTGCCATGTACAAGATTAGTTGTGCCGTTGCATGTTTTTGTTTAGATGACTCCATATACTCAGTTGACCATGCTGAGAAAAGTAGTGTTGCTGATGTGATTTTGAAAATTGAACCACTGTCCAATCAAGAACCCTAGTTGTTTTTAACAGAACTGGTATAAAACATCATGGTCCATTGTATTGTCACTATATATTTTGCCATCAACCACCTTTTTGAATGTCAGTCCTCTATCTCTATTGTCTTTTGGAGGCACTGCCCGTGTGTGGAAGTGTTGAATATGCAACATCGCTGTGAACTAATCTTGTATTCAAATTTCGTGTTCTTCACTAGTTCTTTCATTGCTGCTATTTTATAGGAGGATGAAGAAATAACCTATAAAGACTGAAGAGTGAAGATGTCCATGCTTATTATCACCTGTTTTCATTTATCAGTAGATTGAACTCAGTGGAGCTTTCGTGTAATTGTCGTTCGTGAACTTGTTACCAAGTTAAACACTCTTATTTTAGCTATTATGACGAGTTTGTGTGTACTGTCATGTGTGAACAAGGCTGGAAGACTTCTCAAGCTTTTTTTTGTGTTCTTTATTCCGCCGTCTGGAATAACTTAATTGCATACATACTACAGGCTGTGCAAGCATCATGTCAGATATTTAGAATAAGTATTTGCGACGAAATGAGGATATGGGTTGTCCTCCTCGGCGGAAGGAGCGCAGTGCCGTTGCACCACTGCATGACAGCACTGTGCCTAGCCGAAGAGAGCAACCCTTGCCGGTGCCGACGGCGAGACCGTGGGGAGGTTGGCTGCCAGCTGGTAACGCCCCCAGCGACACAAAACGATGGTCCTTAATTATAGACGGCATAAATATACAGTCAGCAACATTTACTACACAATATATACGACGGCAGCTAATTTTGCTACCAAGAATGGCACTATTGCCACTGCTAATCTGCGATGGAAACCAAACCTACAGCAATCTGACGGGTGCTATCTGCCGGTGGAATTCTACTCGCATGCATTTTCGGCCTTTTGCACCCGTGGCCTGAACCATGTTGTGCAGCCCGTTCGGTTACCAACAATGTTCTAGTCAGGCCCATTCGGCTAGGTGCAAGATACGAATCTCAAACTGTTGGTCGGTTGTATGTTGAACCCATATGCAAAGACAAGTTGTTTGGTTAACTGCGCCCAGGTTTTTACTGTCACCACTTCTTGGAGTGGTGAGCTTACCAGCATAGGTACACCCAAAAGCACTCATAGCGATAAGAGTCATAGAATTAAACAGCAGTCGTAGCGGTAATAGTCATAGACAACAAAGTAGACACCAACTAAACAGACAAAGTTCAACAAAACACAGGGTAAAGACAGACTTCAGAACTTCTGGACGGGCAAGCAAACAGGTCGAAAAGACGTCTTCAGAGGCTGCACAAGCTTGCAGTGGGCAACCAAACACGCCCAACATGTTCGTCGGCTGCACTCACGCAGCCCAGGTGTGGCAAAAGATTGGGTTCCAGCCAAGTGGACAGCCCTTCCGATCACTTTGGTACTCACCTATCCCCAATCACCTGTCAAAGGATGTTTGAGATTTAGTTCTACTTATCATCTTATTGAAAATTTGGAATGCCAAGATACGAGTGGCTGCCGATCTGTGGCGTGATCACCTTACCATCGGTAATATGTAACCTTTTTTTTGAGTAAAATTCAGGTGAGAAAGAAAAGGAAAATATGACTTGTTACCTTGGTAAGACGCACTTGATGCACAAGGGTTGACGAAGGTTTTGCCACAAGTCAAGTTACTGCTAGAAAAGTTGTGGAAGAAAATAAACCTTTGTTAGACATTCAAATAAGCAAACACATACTTAATTTTGTATGGAGTCCACAGTACTTGTATCGTGCAACTTAGAATAGTTGAGCAGGTATTGGTCCGGAGATAGTGTTGTTTGCTCATTTGAATGGGCGGCTGAAATTGTTTTACTCTCACTAAAAGAGACGCGCTTTAGTCTTGTTAGACCCTTGTGCTGAAATGTTCACTCTCAGCAAAAGAGAGGTGCTTCAGACTTGTTTCCGCAAACCAAGACTTGTACTGAGACTAAGGTTTAACTGTTAGCAAATATATACGGCTAGTCAGCGAGTTTAGGTGCAAGCTTCAACCTTGTAAGTGTTGGTATCATCTTGTTTAAGGTTACTGGAATTGTGAAGCCAAAAAATATTATATCACCTGTGAGTTCTTTTATTTAAATGTCAACTATCCATTGTTATTCTTTATCTCCGAGTTACATGAGAACCACCAACGTTTAAACTTAGGCGAGTTGATGATTCTATTTTATAGAGATATCCGAGGTGTTTTTTGATAGATTTCACTATTGGTTTCAATTGCCTTTCCACTAATGAATATATTCAGAAAACAAATAAACCATGCATTCCCATGTCACTTTCACGTGCAATAGATGTTATCAAGAAAATGAGGCAATAAATGGATGATTTGGAGAAAATCGAGCAACTCTCTAATTGGAATCAATTAAATCAGGTGATCCAGAAGATTTAATGACCACTAGTATGATCGTATGTAACCGTATCATGCCATCGTACCATACGCCGCTGCCTTCGTCTCGTCTAATGGGACAACTTTTGTGAAGGAGGTAAGGAGAAAAAACATACAAAGCACCACCAAACAGAGCCAGGACAGAGAAGAAGAGATCGGGAGATAATAACCATAATCCTGATCTACTCTGAAATCGTCTTCTTCGAGATCCATCATTCCACCATCACCATCGCTGCATAGAGAGAGGGAGATTCATTCTTATAAGTTTAGGGTTGTAAATTCTATTGGTACTTGAAATCAAGGATTTGTTTTGGTTAATCTTTTGATCTATTGTGGCTTACTAGGGTAATATCGAGATGAACTAGGGGGATCTACTCGCACATGAGAGGAGGATAATAATATAATCAATGATCAAATTAATAGGCTTGGCAGATGTAGCGATTGATGAGATTTGTTTGGGCCTAACCCTATTCCATATATTTGTGAGAGTCTTCTGATCATCCATGGTTTAATTAGACCTACATGGGCAAGCACTTATTGTTTAGCAAATCCACGACCTTAAGGTTACAGTTTTTGATATCAACGAGGAGCAAAGTGAATATGAGGAGCACGAGAAACCAACCAACTTAAAGGGTTGGTCCGGTCTCACGGCCTTAATTGCTTACCTGACCATTGTATGTGGAGAACTCATGCTTCTAGTGTTTGGTTAAGTCGCAAAGTTGCATGTAGACGGAAGCTTAGCAGCAAAGCATCATGAGAAAACTTGTTGGGTAGCATACAATTAAGAAGATCGAGTTCCTTAGCGAAGAATTGTATCTCATGAGCCTATTCAACTATAGGACGAGTGTCAACCATCATGTTACAAGGAAGAGTACATCTCACCTTATAAGTTGGTGATATTGTTCCTCCAATAGCAGTATGAGACTAAACTCCATATATATATATGTCATGCGAGTCACCAACGCATGGCTCCATCCCTCCTTCTTCTCGCCTCGCGTCACCGCCATGGACATCATCGCGTGGGACCGTGTCGCATGCTCCAGGGATAAAGAAGTGTTGGCGCTCTGGCAGGCGGGAGCTGGCTCTTCGGCTTTGGCACAATGTGATGGGAGCCATTCTCTCCAGGTCATGTTGGACCCACTCCCTCAATGAGCTCGACGTCGCCTTACGTAATCTATATCTATGTAACTGCCATGCCCAAGGGACATTCCCTGTCAGCCATCATGTCTTTCTTCTGCATGCCGTCTCATCGCGTTGCCCCGTTGGTTTGTAGTGGCAATCCCCGCCTTCATCGAAGCCTCTCCCTTCCTTGCTTGCACATCACATGGATGCTGGTATTATTCCTCCCCGCCGTCACTCTTATTAGTGTAAATGAGCACTGACAAGTGGGCTTTTCTTACAGCTAGTAGCATGTAGTCGACCTAGGTTGCTAGATAAGCTCTGACACATGGGTCCCAGTAGTCAGATAGCTATCAAAACGTGATCAGTCGACTATTTGTGATATTTGTGACTTCTTGTCCAAATAGTGGTACGGATTTGTAAGAATAGCGGACAGTGATAGCTTTTTGCGAAAACAGCCACAAATTTGGTAGATATGTGTGATTTGCTACAAAAGTGAGAGTCTTTAGGTTTCACATGTACCAAAGAAAGCGTTTTCTGTCATTAAAAAAGTTACTAGCTCCGTTGTAAAATATCAGGCGTATATTTTTAGTCAAAAATTCATATAAGTTTGACCGATTTTTAGACAAAACTATGAAAATATATAATCTAAAATAAATACATTTATATTTATTTTAAGATGAACCTATTGATATTGATTTGATATTGTAAATGCTCTCGTATTTTTTGTCTATGAGTTCTCTCAAAATTACGAGACGTTAATTTTTGGCTATAAATACATTATACATACACCGTGGCTTTTTTAGTGGATGGAGTATTATTTACGAGCAGCAAAAAAAAGAGTATTAATTTCGAACAGCGTCTGCCAGACTCCGTCGTCAGACCGCAATTTAAGAAGCCACTTTGAGACATCTCAGAGAGGCCATGTGCAATGTGGACTGCTCGGACGACATCGCGACCGACAAGCAACGCGGACGTTTTAAGGGAAGCCACCACCACTCCATAGCCAATCGCACAAGAACAAGCTAGCTATCATCCAATGGTGAACTGGGTGAAAGTGTACAGGAAGCACGTGCTGGCCCTCGTGGCCAAGAATGCCGGGCTACGGCAGCACGCCGTGGACGTCGACGACGCCGGCACGGTCATCAACTTCTGGCTGCCCAAGCACAAGGCGCCGGAAGAGAAACAGAAGCAGATCAAACACCCCGTCGTGCTCGTGCACGGCTTCGCTGGCGATGGCATCATGACGTGGTGGCTCCAGGTCGGCGCGTTGTCCCGGCGTGGTTACGACGTGTATGTCCCTGACCTGATCCACTTCGGCGGTTCCACATCACCGTCACCAGATCGCTCCGTCGGCTTCCAGGCGCGGTGCCTCGCGGCGGCGCTGCAGAAGCTCGGCGTTGCCGCGTGCGACGTGGTCGGGTTTAGCTATGGCGGCCTCGTGGCGTTCGAGATGGCGGCGGTGCACCCGGGCCTGGTCAGGTCCGTCGTCGTGTCCGGTTCAGGCACCTCCTTCACGGACGCCGCGATCGACGCCATGCTGGGGAGGTTTGGCGCCAAGAAGCTCACTGAGCTGTTGCTGCCGGAGTCCGTCGAAGGGGTCAGATCGCTCTTATCCAGCGCCGTGTACATGAAGTTGTGGTTTCCCCGTCGCTTCCTCGAGGACTTCCTCAAGGTCAGTATATATGCACGTTCTCCTTTTGCGAGAATTATATACTGTGCAACTCTGTCTACCGAAAAGTAAAAAATCTTTAGGCGACCGAAAATCTATAGAAAGTTCAAAGTTAGAAGAAGAATCAGGGGTGTAAGCTCACGGGTTGATGCAGGTGATGTTTACCAACCGAAAGGAGAGAGGCCAAATACTGGAACAGATGGTAATCAGGGACAAAACACCGACGCCTGCTTTTCAGCAGGTAAACAATACTGTCGCCAAATCTTGATTTTTTGCGATTAGTTGTGCGCGCCTTCGTTCGCACCTACTTTCAGAACACCTGTGTTGATCTAAAAAGTTTAAGAGAAATGGAAAAGGGACAATGTTCAACTATCCATAATATGCGCACACTCACAGAGTTGTGTTGCAAAATATGTTCATGCAAATCGTACCAGTACAGACAATCATTATGGGCACAAATTAAATATAGCTTTTCACTACAATTATCACTTGTCTCTGACGATTGACTTGGATGCAGATCATATTTCTGCTATGGGGTGATCAAGACAGCTTCGTCCCCATAGAGGATGCCAGGAGTCTGAAAGAGTAAGCAAACATCCAGCTATTACCTATCAAGAACCTTCGGATCATCATCTAACTAGGCACCCGTATACTCTAATACTAATGCATAGTTAATTAACGTCTGGAAGTGTAAGCAAACATCCAGCCATTACCTATCAAGAACCCGTATACTCTAATACTAATGCATAATTAATTAACGTTAATGGTTTGATCGATGCAAGCAGGGAGCTGGGCGAGAAGGCGATACTGCGAAGCATAAGCAAGGCAGGGCATCTAGCCCACCTGGAGAGACCCTGCATCTACAACCGCTGCCTCAAGGAGTTCCTCGCTCATGTCAATGCCCTCTCCGCTTGACCAACCTCGGATCAACGAATAAACAATCAACGACCTGCAATTAATTAGACTTCTCCGTGGGAAAAATACCGTGCATGTGTTTGGTTTTGCGTGTGGATCCAGCTATGTCTAACTTAATCACTATTCAATCCGTTCAGCAAAATGCAGTTACCGTGTACTGAAATGAAACTCAAGTTGTAATCTGTTATGATTTGACAAGACAAGCGGGCTCTAAACTTATACCCGGTTGTAGCATGGGCTCTATAAAACTTTATGAGAGAGTTATGTGGAAACACATTTATATATCACGAAACTTGTACCACTGTATTCATATTCAAATAAAGGTTTTATGTATTTTTTTAACAAATGACACATGTTTTATTGATCAAATTAGTGTTCAAACTTGAAACATGAAGAACGAGCGCCGCACATTGGACAGAGGGAGTAGTATGTATTTGTATTCATCTATTAATATGTGTGCTCTATCTTATTGGGACACATATTTGCTATAAATGACGTCACAATGAGATACAGCGCGATATGTATATATAGTCATTTATTAAAATATGTGTGCTCTATCTTATTGGGACACATACTTGCTATAAATGACGTTGACAATGAGATAGTGCGCTAAGTTGACTCTGCATGGGTTTAGACTAGTCACAATGGGGAGTATCATATAGTAGTATCATGCATATGATACTAGTATATGTTACAACCTTCACAATGGGTAGTAACATATTTGTGGTATCATATAATATTGTATTTATTAGATTATAGACTCATCTTGTATTGGAATCCGTTATGTTACGGTATCTACCTATGATACCACTATCATCTCTCTCATCATTAATTACAGTGACACGTCAGATTTTTGCCAACATGACATGCATGATACCACATATGATACTCCCATTGTGGCTAGTCTTAGAAATCATGCTTTCAGATTGGGGTGGTAATATTTTTTTCCTATGATTGATGGATCTACTATACTAGTGTCACCTCATAATTGTTCATGATCATACTACCTGTAAAACCATGCACTATGTGGGTTCGGTTCAAAGGAAAAAATGGCAGGTTGTGGAACCGCTCTTAAATCACTGCTATGTGGGCATCGCTTTATTGCATGCATGTCTATTCAGAGCAATCTCTTATGTTTAGTCCATTGCCATGTGGGCCAAACCTCTCTACACCATGCATGCATGCATACTTTGCAGGTTTAGAAGCGAACCAACAACATGGTTCGCTTTTTCTTGTCAGACCAATGAACCGATGCCCCACTATGTATTGAACCGAATCAATCTGTTGCATGGTTCGCTTTTCTACCACATAGTGCATGGTCTAACCAGTACAAATTAACCACGCCCCTGAGCAGTGAGCCCTGATCTTGTACGTAGCATGTGTGGTATATGCTCTTGCTTCCACCAATAGCCGAGGTCCGCTTCCGCCGCTGGTTCCTCGCACTGTAACACCGCCATCGTGACGCCTCGAGCGGTCGTGGCCGTCGCCGTCCCGCCTTGAGCACCCTGCGCTCTCCCTCCTCCCCTAGGCTGACAAAATATCTTCTCATGTCCATGACGCCGCGACGTCACTCCGTCGGCCTCTGTCAACGACCACGAGAAAGGCGACCTAATTACCCATCTCTACTCGCAATTGTGCTCCATCTATGAGCACAGACACTAAAGTAAACCCCATTGTTACCGACGGCCTTATATATGCCGACAGTTTTTTATCGGGGCCGTCGGCATACAGGGCATATGTCGATCGGTGTTTGGTGTGTCCGAATCTGAGCCAGTTCATGTCCGGGTTCAGTTTCTACTGACACTTGTATTTATCGTTGATTTTTAGGATGCAGTTCAAGATGAAGATTACTGACACCTGTCCAACAGAAGTTTCTAATAATCACCGTGAGCTTACTAAGAATTTTTTTCAAAAAAAGAATATTAGACATATAGTAAACAGAAATTGATGAAAAAACTGATTTTGTAAGAGTGAGTCTGGCTACATGGGCGAGCCTTTTAGCTTTATAAACACTCAATTTTGATCTGAATTTATCATAAATATTTCTGTAAGCTACAGATCTATCCTTGTCTGGAAGGATGAGTGGATGGCCCAAATGAATTGTGTTGATGTCCATGTCTGGTACCGGGAAGATTTGCTTGATGTCCAGCTTAACCTACAAGTTAACATTTTTGCTAAACATGATAGCAGATTTATTCCAATTTGGCACCTGCCGGTGGCAAAACTGATCTGATCTAATATGTGTGCAATAGTGGTGGCTCCCTGCATGTTAGCTTTGCCGCAAACCAACAAGTCATCCGCAAACATCAAGGATTGAATTGGAGGACAATTTGGTCCAAGAGAAATACCTGATAGGTGGTTGGCATCCATAGCATCATGTAGGGCGTGTGAGAGTTCATTTACTGCAAAGACAAAAAGATACGGCGATAGGGGACAACCTTACCGATTTTTCTGTTTGGAGTTGGTGATGGGTCGGTCGCAATAGTGAATTAATTGGGGATGCGACATGTGTTTTTAAGAGGACGGAGGCGTTGCTGAGCAGACTGCAACATGAATTCACTGCATTTAAGAACTTTGGAGTACTATCTCTGTTCCGATTTAATTGACGTCATTTGTATACAGATTTGTACTACTCCCTCCGCGCCTTCTTGATCACTGATTACACCCATATGTGATACACTAGCTACGCCCACACTGCATGATGACTGTCTACAACGTGCCCATATGTACCTTCTCCGTGGGAGGGGCCTGGCTCATGACAGTACCTTCCGCGCCAGTCTTGTCCTCGTACACAGAGCAGATGGTAGAGGTAGATCAAGCTTGCAAGTTTTCTGTGCCAAGGCCTGGCCTGATGGTTAAAAGTTAGTGTCGCAGTGGCACGGCATATCGAGCGAAAGAAGTTGCAGCTCTGTTGATCGAAGGAGCAAGGAGAAGCAAGCAAGAGTTGCCATGCCGGGCTTAATAAAAATAAAATTGGCCATGACTTCCAACAGACCATGATAAGTACCCCTTGAGCAAACTGCGGTGTAAACAGTCGAGTTACCTGCACATGCACGTGCTTGCACCAACAATGTTGCTCGGCTTTGCCAAGCAGATGATGATGCGCTTACAAGTTTTAAACCACGCAGCACATGCTGATGCATCTCTACCTTTTCTTTCTACACAACTGAGGCTAGCTCCACAGCAACACAAGTTGTTCTTAACCATACTTAGAGACAGTATATAAATATACAGTCAGCAAACATTGACTACGACAATAATAATATATACGACTCCAGCTAATTTTAGTACGAAAAATGACATAATTGCTATACATACTGCACTGCCATGGGAAACAAAACCCTGCAATCTGATGTTACTATCTGCCCCTCGACAGTTCAATCGCGTCCTGGTTGTAGATGGAATCCTCGCCCCAGTCAAACCGCTGCTGCATCCTCTCGTAGTCCTGCCTCCTCGTTACCTCGACCTGCTGCCACTCCTCCCATCGCTCGGCAAGGCCTTCCCCTTCGAGCATTCGGACCACCTCGGACATGGAGGGGCGGTCCTCAGGTGACCCCTGGGTGCACAGCAGCGCAATCTGCATCATCATCTCCACCTCCTGCCTGTCAAAGTTGATGTTCAAGTTGCGATCCACGATGGCGTCTAGCCTCCCTTCCCTTTGTAGCTTCTTGACCTGCACATTAGATCACATGCCAGAGTCATCACCGATTTATTCTAACAAATGTTCTCTCCCAAGAATGCATGTCTGTTCATTCAAGCAGAGTCAGTCTCTCCAAAGTTTTGGTCAATTGAGTTCAGAGGGAGTTGCTAGTGGAGGTGAGGTAGACTTACATGATCAAGCAACAGCACATCATCTTCTTCCTCCAAGCGTGAGAAGTCGATGGCGCGCTGTCCAGTGACCACTTCAAGAAGCATTATACCATAACCGAAAACATCAGTTCTCTCAGATGACTTCCCTGTGGACAGATATTCAGGTGCAATGTGACCCATAGTTCCACGGACTTGTGTCGTCACAGATGTCTTCTGTACATCCACCAACTTTGCCAAGCCAAAGTCACCGACAACTGGTTCAAAACCTTCATCAAGCAGGACATTCGCAGCCTTGACATCACGGTGTATGATCTTGGGATTGCAGTGCTCGTGCAGGTACTCCAGTCCACGCGCTGTGCCTATAGCCACTCGTTTCCTTGCGTTCCAATCTAATATTGGTTCCCCAGATTTAAACTCTGCACCATTCAACATTTCAACACAAGGGGCACATAAGAGACTATCCAAAAGAAGGACAACAACAAAACTAACATGATTTTTTTTCACTCCTTCAACACATCATGGATCAGTAGAGTACAATCTGCACTGATGCAACTACCCTAAACATGATGAAATATGGCTAAAAGTAACAACTGGCCCACAAGAAAAACAAACCATGCTGAAAGACAATTAAGGACATGTTCTGAATGTAGAACCAAATCATTGCTAGTTTCCTTAATCAGTTAATAAACACTGGATGTTGGAATTTACTGACTTTGCTGACTCCGGCCCTTATTTTTTCGTTTCACGGTTTCACCACTTGCCTAGATGGTAGTATATCTCAAAAGATTATTTGATATTGCACTTGACTGATTTATACTCCCTACCAAGTAACTGTTTACACCATTTTAGCACTTACTAGAAACAAGTCTATGCACGCTGGCATCTTGCTCTGGTAAAGCAAACTTACCATATGAAATATTTATTTCATAGGGAGCTATCTAAAGATTAGTACGAGAAAGTATCTAATCAAATTCATGGATTTACCATGGCCTCAGTTGTGGCTCCATAGACAAAATAAAAAATTATATCTTCAAGGCCATTGAAAAGCGCATTGAACGGAAAGAAAATAAGCACATTATTAAGGGTCTGAGAAACTTCATAGAGTAGCACAACTGTAGGAATGCAAGGAGATGAATCAACTGGTTCATTGGTTAAGAAAGCAAGTACCTCGCAAACGGTAAGCCACACTAAGATTCTGCATGAAAGGATAAACAAGTAAACGTTCTGTTTGTGTTGTACAGAACCCAATCAATCTTAATAGATTCCGGTGAACTGCAACACTGATCAGCTCAACTTCACGCAAGAAGGCAGCCTCCCCACCAGGACTTTCATAATCAGTTAATCGCTTTACCGCAATCTTAGTGCCATCTGGTAGTGCTCCCTTATATACTTTCCCAAAGCCCCCCTGTCCGAGAACATTTTTCTCACTGAAGTTATCAGTAGCGAGTTGTAATTCTCGCCATGCGAATCTTTTCAACTGTCCAAATGCAATTCTTCGGTCGTCCTCACCTGCGCACAATAAGTTATCAGATTGGTTAGTTAAATGGAAGAAACATCTCCCAGCCTCTAGATTCAAGGAATACATGCAGGCATGTCAGATCAGTTTGTTCAATACAAATGCAACCCATGCAAACTTCAAAGTTTGTAAGATTGACATGGTGTCTCAAAACACAAATGGTTCTACTAAAATGCTGCAAAAGGTGCTAGACAATAAACTATTTCGATATATCCAGAAACAGTTTTACGAGTGGTGCAGTAGGCATAATATGCCAGTAACAAATACCTGTGTAGCAAATATAAACCGGTACTGGGAACCATAGTTTAAAATGAACCAACCTCAGTCAAGGAATCCCGTTTTCTTGGAAATGATTGGGTTTGATACATGATAAAATTATAATGTGCAAACCACATCTTTATTTTGATAATCTAATGAACAACACTTACAAAATAAACTTAACCTACAACAGGATGATCAAAACAAATAAGCAGCAAATACACTACCTGATACATCCACGAATACTTCACGTAGATGGCCTTTTCTCCGTCCATTACAGATAATAAACAGAGCCCCTATGGTGAGTAGCCCTATCACTCCCCCAACTGTTCCAAGGACAATGCCTATCTTTGAACCACGGGATGCACCTATTGAAGAATTGACAAAATTAGCATGTGTCTCAAAATTCTTTTATGTCCATCAAATCAACACTCTCTATTATATGCTATTTGACAGCTGTTCAATGTAGAACAGAAAAGGATGACCTGAGAGAAAGAAAAAGAAAATATGGCTTGTTACCTGGGTAAGACGCACTTGATGCACAAGGGTTGACGAAGTTTGCTCCACAAGTCAAGTTATTACCAGAAAAGCTGTGGAAGAAATGAACCTTTGTTAAACCTTCAAATTAGCAAACAGACTTAATTTTATAATGACTCCACAGTACTTGTATCTTGCAACTTCAAACAGTTGAGCAGGTATCGGTCCGGAGAGACTGTTGTAGGCTAACCGACTGCCATATAAGAAGAGAAAAGTTAGTTCTATATGATAAGAAATTAAGTAAACAAGCTAGTGTGAACAGAAATCACTAATATTAGTACTAATAGTTTACTGCTTACATATCTGTCAAGCTTGAGATGGTTGCCAGGGCATCGGGAATAGACCCATTTAGACTGTTTTGACTCAGTATCCTGGTTAAAGAACGGAAATGTCAATGGGAAGGTTGATTGGCATTCATGAAATTCAGGGATAAGAATTCAGATACATACAAGAGTTGGAGCTTCGAAAGACGGCCAAGAGAAGCTGGGATTTCTCCAGCAAGCAGGTTGTCTTCCAAATCTAAGCTTGTCAAGCTAGATAGGTTGCCAAGCTGCTCTGGTATGCCACCGGTAATCTTGTTACCAGGCAAGGACCTGCAAATCATTCACCACAAGGATTTAGAAAGGTCGGAAAGTGTGGTCACAGAACATACTAACACGACCGTCACTTCATCGAGAGGCATAGAAGTATCTAATAGTCAGCAATTATCACATCCATTCCAATAGATACATAAGATAGTGGCATTTGCAGAAAAAGGTGAGTAAGATACAGTAGCCATTCCATCACAACAACTTAACATCTCAAAGATATTTAATCGTTCTGGCGATTGTTTGTATCAAGCACATAACGTCGCTTCAAGTACACTTACAGAACATTCAAGTGTTCAAGGTTTCCAATTCTTGGCGACAGAACTCCAGTGAATCCCATAGAAGCCAATGTTCTGCAGGAGCAAATCAGGTACATTTGACATGTTAAGAAATGTGCATATAGAGGTTTACCAAATGTTGCAGATACAAATATAGAAAATGGAAGTAAATCTGCTTTTATCATTGCCATATAGTTCCAGAATGAGTATGTGCTCAAACAGATGCCTCTCAGACGATACTTAGAGTTGATTCAAAAATATTAAGGTCTAATTGGAATCTAAACTAAATAAATCCCAGCTCCTAGCTATGTAATCTATGGGGAAATATTGGCAGTAAACAAAGGAAGAAAAGCGAAGAGAAAGATCAACAATGGCAACTTACACTTGCACAACATTGTTGTTACTGTCACAAATAACAGAATTCCAAGTGCAGGGGTTGACTTGATTTTGGTTCCAGTCTGTAAGCTGTGTGTCAGTAGCGTTCAGTTTCTGCTTCATGTCATATAGTGCATCACCTAAGGAAACAAAAGATACTTCTTTGTTAGTCATAGGAATTATGTTGGTTAACTAAGCAATGATTGGGAGTGTGCAATAAAAGGGTAGATAACTCTACAAATCATAGAAATGCAAGTGAACCTTGGTGATCGGACGCTGCAAATGGGTGAAGAGACGCTATAATAAGAATGATGATGATCAGCTCCATCTTTCCTCTTTTGTTACTTTAGCATCAATGGAGCTACTTAGAAAAACTTGCACAGCAAGAAAATATGCGCATTCTACTCATAGTAGTAGGAATCCGTTACGCGCAGAATACCTGGTTAACAAAAATCAGATTAGTGTGGAGCACAGGATAAAAAAAGATGAGGAAATGGACCTTCAAGTGCACTTCATCAGATAAGAAGAAACAGAAACAGAAACAGAGGCTTGGATTGAGTAACCGCAGTAAATCTTACTAGTGTTTTAATGTCCGTGGTTTCTTAAAGGCCGGGTAGTGAATTTCCTTCCGTATATAAAAATCAATAGTATTTTTCCAAATTACAACAGGATAGAAGCACATGCATCTGTTCCAGGATGACACAAGAGAGCCCCCAATCCTACGGAGCAAGGTAAACCTTAAGTTCCACGATTTACCCAAGGCCAACAAACCTGAGATGATCCCAAAAGCTCTGGATATATACACATACCCTCTGAAATCCCACAACTCCCGGACTACCAAAATCCCAATTTCTATGGAGTGCATACCTTGGCAAAGACTGAAATCGATATCGTAGAAGGTAGTTTCACGAACTAACTAGAGGCTTAGCACAATCAAACTGAACTACTCCTCTAAGATAAAAAAAAACTGAACCACGGCGATACTCACCCCAATAAACATCACAATTCGAAACAATAGCAACCTGCAATACTCAGTACCGAATATGGCTCTCTAGTCACTGGTTCGTCAACACTACTACATACTAGTATTTTTCCAAATTACAACAGGACAGGAGCACATGAATCTATTCCAGGAACGGGACAAGAGAGCCCCCAAATACTCGAGGAACAAGCAAAACCTTAAGTTCTAGGTACAATTTACCCAAGCCCAGCAAACCCCGAAACAATCACAAAATCTATGGATACAGTCATACAGACACAGGGCCCCTGAATTTCCCTAATTCCCAAACAACCCAATTGATACGGGTGGATAAACGGCCTACTCACAAACTATCGAAACCCCAGTTAAATGTTGACTGGAGTATACCTTAGCAAAGAGTAGAGTGGGTATTCTAGAAGCTATCCGCTGTTAGAAAACTAATGTGATGAACTAACTGAGGACGGTGTAGCAGAAAACTGAATCCCAGCCACATCAAACCGAATCGCTACCGATAAACATCACAATTCGAGCCTTAGCGAGACAAGAACATGGCACTCGAGCACAGTACTCAGCACCGAATCCGACTCCCTCGTCGCCGGTTCGTCGTACCGCTGGCAGCTCACACGCGCGCGCGCGCTCAGCTACCCACTCACACACGCACGCACGCACGCACGGAGCGAGGGACACCTACCGGTCGGTCAGTCCGGCCAGCCGCCGCGCCATTGGGAAAAACTTACGCGCTGAGCCCCATCCCCGCCGCCGCCGCCAGTGCGCGGGTGGAGACGTGGGTGGACGACCGGAGCGGTTGACTCCCACGCACGCCGAAATTGACTGCTGCCGCCTGCCGTTGCCCGGGTGCGCGCTGAATCCATTTTAGGTAGGCGGGGCGGAGGGGTGGGTTGGGCACGGCGCAACTTGGGTTGGTGGATGGATTCGCTTCGCCCTTCTTCTTTTTTTCCGCCCGGGATAAGACGGAATTGGGGTCGCTCGGGCTCGGGTTCTGATGCTACCGCGACCGCGACAGTGGTTGCTCTACGGCGTTGCTTTCGGTGTTAGCGCACGCTTTTTGTCTGTGCGCTGTTTTATTTCTGTCTGTTCACGGTGGTGCTGGGCGGTCGCTGGATGTGGATGATGATGTGTGCTTTCCGAAGAAAGAAAAGGAAAATTGATCGTTTTCGCAAGGCGAGGCGACCCAGTGGGTCTCCCGACTCCCGGTGACGGTGGCTCACTGATCATTTGGAGCTTCGAACTTGGAAGTTCGGCGGCTGCCTGGGTGTGTCACCCGGTGACGGCGGCACGCTGGCTGATCATTGGCTCCATCCCACTTGGAACGGGCGGTTCGACGGCCGGCGGTGCCAGCCAGCTGCTGCTGCGGTGGCGTCCCGATGGCTCCAACCGGGTTCACGTTTTGCTCGTGGAGGCATGTTTCTCGCTTGGCGTTGATCGGCACGTCACAAGCTCACGGGTTCACCCGCGGCCCGGCCATGCAAGTTGTCGCACGGCGCTATTCCACGCATAAAGTCACTCCGAAGATTTTTTTTTTAAGACACCCGAAGAAATCTTATACTATCTGATATTTATAAAAAAAAAAACTGGTAAAAAGGATATACAGCCCAGGGATAAAAACTTCTAATTCGTATAAAGTCATGGAGCCAGCCCAACCAGAAACTAGTGCAACACGCCCTATACAAAATAAAATACACCAAAACTCATACTGATCGTCTTCTTCCTCCGATTGTTCAACGCCTACCGGAGTTTGAAACATGCATGCACTGAACAAGTAGCAAGAGACTGGGTCATCTGCAAATGCCCTCGCCAACCAAGACTTTGAAGACCACAATAGCCACTGGCCGTGAACAACGAGGTCGAATAAACGTAGATGGAACATCGGCTGGGGACACACCATTCTTGCAGTGCTCCACCACCAATCCAGAGGGTTTGAGAAACCGGAACTTACCGTAGACCCAAACGATCGAAGATCCCCACCGTAGACCAACGAAAAGCTTCGCTTGAACGATGACACACCAACTATCAGGGGCGAATCTAGAAAAAAATGGCGATGGGGTCGGCTACTACCGAGCTATGCACGCTAAACTAATTTAAAGGAGTATCCAAACCATAATATTGCGATAAAAGACAATATAGTTGATGAAAGTGTGCAATGATTGAATAATAGTTATATTAATAAAGATATGACATACCATTCAAATGATGTCTTAACCTCATTGAAACGGTCATCAAACTCTTGAAGTTGCCAATCAATAACAGAGTTAAGACAATCTATCCGATAATCATTAGAGCATCACATCTCTTAACAGCCATGAAAACTATTAATAAGACCCACATGAGTCTGAAGTCTTTTTTTCTGGTTCCAACCGGACCAACCATCAACTACAAATGCGTCATTCCCGGCTTGCCCAGAAATGCAATCTCTAAATAGATAACAACACAAACAAAATGCTTTGTCCGTCTTCTCACTGTATTCTAGCCAACCACCATAGTCTTCAAACCATCCTGGATTAAATCTTCGTGGTGCATCTGCGATGAGCTTATGTGGATATTTAAATCCAGGTTGTGGTCTATAAGGTCCTCTAGTTAAATATATTCGCCTTATCTCATCTTGTTTCCTAGGATTATTAGTGTACTCTGGAATCCTTTTTCGATCTGCCGGATCATACGGAAGTTCATCCAAGTTAATCTCTCGTGGCAGAGTAGCAGAACTTGATGAATTACCTTGCACATTTGCAGGCCCAGACCTAGCAGAACTTGATGAATTACCTTGCACATTTGCAGGCCCAGACTGCCTAGAGGTCCCTACATCAACATCTGATCGTTTTCTTTTCACCACAAAGCGATCCATGGCCTGGAAAAATCAGGGGAAAAGAGACAATTTAGAATTTGCCGATTACAGATGACTAACTGAGCCAAGAGGGGGACTACAGGAATAATTGGCTGCACTATTTAGAATTTCAAACTGATTTTTGAAGTAGACATTACCGTGATGTGTGGTTCCGATATGTCGTCGCCGTCAGGCCCTGGTCGCCGTTGGCGTTGGCTGTTGCTGATCGCCCGCAAGATCCCAAGAGATGAGAGGAAATATTGGGGTCTCAGACGTCAGTCCTGCGCCGTCCTAGGGCCGTTTTCGATTTGGGAAGTTGGGAATCAGAAGCTGAAGCTCATGTACGTGAGGCACACGATGAGGCGAACGATCAGTCACGTATTCACGTTAGGCAGGCCTTAGCATGGGCCCAATTGCTTTTGCTCAAGCCCATCACGCATGAATGAGCAAGACTTGGACTAGGATGGGGTCAGACTGAATTTTGGGCTGGGGTCAGTCTCAAAATTTTACATGGGGTCCTTCATGATTACATCGATGGCATTGGTGTCAGCTGCACCCATCACTTATATGTGAGATTCGCCCCTGCCAACTATTAAGATGCAATGGAAACCAACGGATCTGACAGCACCTACCCTCATTGTCATTGGCCCTTCGCCAATGCCTGAAACGTTGATGAGGCAAGGAGAGGTCAGAGAGACATTATTCCATGCGCCATCGTCGCCACTACCTCGCCGATGTTGCTAGGGAGACCAAAACCAAAGTCGAATTTTAGGGCCTTACAACAGCACCAAGCGCAGATTGGAGTTCCCGCCCCCTCCCGCCGCCAGAGCGGCAAACAAAGGAGGTAGGGACCCATCGACTAGGGACCTAGAGGGCCGCCTCTATTTTCTCCGAGTCCTATCAGATTTTTCATTCTTTGGGACAGTAATCAATTGACCATCTATACAATTCTTTACAAGGGAATATCAACGGTATATATATCACCTTTAATTTTAGGTCACTTGACGCAGCATGCATAACCGAACTAGGCGGCTAAGCTTAAAACTGCTACGAGTATAAGCAAAAAGCGCTGGTCACTTCAGTTGGTCTATGTATTTACATGATACACATGAGCTCCCAAACCGCGACCGATTAATCAACTATGTGACCATCCTGCTAGACCTTCAGCCATCCGCCGGGGTACACCTCGGTCGTCTCGCCGTTGTCTACCTTCTTCGCCTTCGAGTCGCTCTGAATTGATTTTTTAGAAAGTGAAGGTAAGATTGCCGTAAAGCTTGTCCCCTTGCTTCTCCTGCAAGCACAAATGCATAGTTTCAGAAGATCTAACCATTTTTCGCGTGTGGTCAAGTTAGTCTCTAATGCTAACATACCTGAGATGAGCTATGAAGAACACAGCCCCGATCAGCGTGATTCCTCCAGCAACTGACTTTAGCAACCCATTACTCCCTGATTTGGGAGCACCGTTCTCCGTCTTATGATCACCGGTGTTTTTGTTTTCAACTGTATCTTGTGGTTTTTCTTCAGACTTGGAAGAATCCTGGATGGTTATTGGTTAGAGAAGGTTGACGGGTTGCCTTAGAATTTCAGATAAAAAAATTACGACTATATAAGAATAACATCTAAAATGTTTACCGTATAAGGAGGCACCATGTGATCCCCAGTGCTGATTTCATGTTTCAGCCCTCGACTTGCCGTATCACCTTCAGAAACTGCTGGCAATTGGCCACCAATACTAACTCCTGTGGTTATACCTGACTCTGAACTCAACTTCAACTCAGGTGGCTCTCCGTTTAATCCAACTATCGGTTCTTCACAACTTGAAGATACAGATTCCCTGTCACAGACAGGAGCATCGCAATCTTGATCAGTGGTGCTAGTGTCATTTTGGAGGTCGTCCTCGCCTTCTTTCTGCGGATCATCTGCAGATATTTTGCCGCTTCTTTCGACAGAATAATGCGAAGGTTCGACATGTCCATCAGGAATCATTTCAGAAACTTCGGCTGTAGGAGCTTCCAGATCATTCTTGCTACTGTCAGATACTAAATAACCGTTTGTTGAAGATGCAGTAGAACAACGGCGCAGTTGGTCATTCGGAAAGGGTGTTGAATCCACAGAATCGGTGTCCATACCGCCAAAATCAAGCGATCCCACCGATTCAGCCAGCGACTTCTCTTCGGGCATGTCATGTCCGTTATCTCCATAGCCTTCGCTTTCTTCCTTGGGGGCATTTCCTATTTGCAAAACCTCAGAAAGGTCGTCTTCAACATCAGGGTTCTGAGGTTCTGGCAGAAAGATACTGCTCTCTGCTTCATCAGAGTCATACTGTGTGTCACCGTTCTGTTCTCCAAATATGCTCTGTGGAAAATGGAGGTGAGAGGAAGATGTTAAGCACACGATCAGTCAGTAAGAGCATGCAAAGCATATTAAAGAAACAGTATTCAGAGAGTTTGCGAGCAGATGCAATACATCAGAATTGGCACGCGGACTGTGTCCACTTGAGCAAGATGAACTGCGTTGCGGTTGCTCCAGACTTCTGCGGATGCCTCCAACAATATAGTTGGGCATGGCTATTGTGCGAGTTACGATATCAAAATCAGGCACCTGTCGCCAGGAAGAAGAAATGCTTGCTTTGAATTACAGCTTGTATTGGGCAACGATACGTTATCTGAAAGGACTATTTAAATAGGTTGCATTTAAATCTAGGACTTACATTTAGATGCATTGTCCTAGCCTTTTTGGATAGCGAACGTATACACATACATACTTTCCGTACATTTTTTTTCTCGACCACATCTGAAGGTGTAAACAAATCAATCCCAGCTAAACCAAGGATTTGGCATATCTGGAAAGGGAAAATATTATGATAAGATGCCCTTTCAGAAAAGAGATATCAAGCCAGTAAGTGATATGACATTGCCGCTTTCTGGGGAAAAAGAAAGGGACTGCTAAACCGTGGGTTGGGATCTTTGGACAGGTCTCCACTTCCTCACGCAATTCTGCGTGTTCAAGACTATTAACCCAGCATCAAAGGGACATGAAATTATCATACCTTTAGAAACGAGTCGACTTTTGGATAGGGCGTATATTTCCCATTGCTTTTACCAGAAGTAGTTCTCTCATACATAAAAACTTTTGATTGCTTGAGTTGTTCATTGTTCTTTCTCAGCAGCCTTTTCCATAATAATTTCGAAACTTGAAATCTGTCAGCAGGCATATAACAATCAGAATCAAGGAAATATTATCGGAAATTAAATGAAATAAAGAAGTGTCAGAACACAGAACTGTTTGGATTACTATCTCCCATATATAAAAAAAGGGCAGCTAGTATGACAATTCAGCTCGACAAAGAAAATGCATGCATAAGTCAATAATATGGAAGCCACTTCATTAACTTGGAGCAGAATATTTAGATGGGAAGGGGAATAACAGCTGGTAGGAGTTTTGTTCACCCATACTCCAACTATAAATTGCTTCCATGCATATCCTGAAACACTGCCTTTAGTTTTATTTTTTGACATCCTCTGTTGGTAGTTGTTGATAAAAACAACATCAATTGAATCAGTGACCCCCATGAAAAACTATTAGGTATTAGCTAAAGAATATCAATCACTGAGAGAAATCCAAGACTTCATTAGTTGCACACTACAACACTGAAATTCATACTAAATCCTATGAAGCAATACTCCCTCCTGTCCTTTTTACTATGAGTATTATATTTGTCTTAAGTCAAACTTTGTAAAGTTTGACCATGTTTATAAGCAAATACCAACATTCGTAATACTAAATCACATCATTCGATCCATCATGAAATATAATTTCATATTGTATCGATTAGGTATTATGAATGTTGGTATCTTTCCTCTAAACTTGGTCAAACTTTGGAACGGTTGACTTAAGAGCAAACCTAATATGCGGAGTAAAAAAGGACAAGAGGGAGTATCAAGGACAAGGTTTGCCTGGATTGCATGCTAGGATGTGCTAATAACTACATACTAAAATTACACACTGTATTTGTTCCTATAGAAAGGCTGGGGGAAGAAATAAGAATCTTACAGCAACTCTCCATCACCTAGAAGGTCTGCAACCAAAATGTCTTCATCAAACCTAAGATGGAGAACTTCACCAAGCCAGATTTTTGTTTGTTTCTGAAACAAAAATAGGCATAAGAAGAAAATTCCACACAACAGAAATTTGAACACAAAGCCAAAAAGTAATAACTGAAAGAAGGACAGAACATGTTCTGATTCACGGTAGTTGGAGCAAAAAAAAAGTTGTTAGCGTAGAGGTATATATATGTATAACCATCAAGATATTTTCAGTAGAGAGATACCTAAAAGTAGTTGGTAAGTATCTGCAATAGGTATACGCTATGAAAAAAATGGGGAACATCACTAATTAACTATACAATCTAGCATTGGCTACTAGGAACGTTTCTGGCTGACTTTTCGATTCATCTTTAGTACAACAAACATAAGACATTTTAAAAAAAATGTTGTAAATCCAGTGAAATATACCATTAAAATTCGTGGGAAATGTAGCTATATTCCATTCAACTTTGATACATAATTTCTAAGAAATGTTAAATTTTCAGCGGAATGCATATCTCGTGTTTATCTTTTTTGCAAAGTATGTCTCGTGTTTATCACTGAAAAAGTTTGCTTTACGAAATGTATACATCAACATTCTGATAAACGTAGAAGTTTTTATAGACTTGTAATATAAATGTACATCTGGTGTACCATTGTGGCAGTTATATAGTTGGCAAGCACCAGATCCTTGTTCATCACTAACCTCGTTGAATTTTGTCATGGGTTATTAAATAGCAAAGAACATATTGTAATCGTTGTACCCATTCAATGGAGCACAAAGACTTGAGTTGAAATTTTGATATTACAAAATCCAGCATAGAACATTTTTAACCTTGTCGCCTTATCAATTGTGTTCCAAAAATGGAAACATAATAAATCTATTAAATTAAAGAGTAAAATGTCCCTGGAGTCTATCAAGTTGCGGAGTTGGAGCGGATTGGTCACCTACTGGGAAAATGCTAACTATTGGTCACTAAGTTGTGTCAATGTTGAACGTTAGTCATTCTGTCACTCCCACCGTTAAAATGCTGACGTGGACGATGTTTTTTTTATAAAAAAGACCTTAACCTTCTATTTCTTCTTATTACTCGGTCTTCTTATTACAGCATGTTCGATCTTCTCGTACAGCTCACAGAGGCACGACCGGTTCTGCAGGCTCTGAGAGCGCTGCTAAGCAGTTGCCCAACACTCCATCATTGTCCATGTGATTCGCGCACTCCATCAGCTTGGACGCGCACTCTGGCGGCGCCGCCATTGACCGCATTTCCGGCGAGCTCCTTCTCGACGGTTCTCGAACGCGTGTGAGAGCCTGAGTAGCGTGTTCGATGCGCATCGACGCGACGTGTCGATTGGTGATGGCACGCAGACCAAATGTTCACCGGAGCAACGCACATCCTGTGGTGGCGCGGCGGAGGTCGGCAACGCATGTCATAGAGAGCACGCGTGAGAGGGAAAAGTGGTCGGAGAGGATGGCCTGGTCACCTTGAGTACCTGTGCTT
Source organism: Poa pratensis (assembly GCA_947311845.1). Taxonomy (NCBI): domain Eukaryota; kingdom Viridiplantae; phylum Streptophyta; class Magnoliopsida; order Poales; family Poaceae; genus Poa; species Poa pratensis. The sequence goes on from CAMZMU010000041.1 coordinate 142,719,126, forward strand.
GATCGAAAAGGTCAGGGGAAGCCGAAATCGAGCTAATCGAACTCGGTGGCCGGCAACGGAAAAGAAGGTTCGATTCGGCAGTCTATGTACACCCTAGCACGCGAAACTTCGCAGGGAGGGAGAGGAACTCGCGACGAAGCTGTACGTATCCTCGGCTGGGCTCGGGAAGCTCGGAGACGCCGACGTCACGAAGAACAGACGGCAGCGGAGCTAGGGTTCCGTCGCGAGAGGAGCAGAGCGGGAGAGAGCGAGCGCGTGCACGCGCGAGGGAGAGACAGAGAGAGAGAGGAGACCGAGCGTGAGCGAGGAGAGGGAGCAGTACTGCAGTTGCTAGCGTGGCGGCAACGAGGTGCATACCTGACCAAGGTAGAAGACAAAGAGGAACCTGACCGGTGGGACCACCTGTCAGGACGTTGATGGGATAAGAAAAGGACCGAGTAATAAGAAGAAATAGAAGGTTAAGTTCTTTTTTGTAAAAAAAATTGTCCACGTCAGCATTTTAACGATGGGAGTGACGGAATGACTAACATTCAACATTGACACAACTTAGTGACCAATAGTTAGCATTTTTCCAGTAGGTGACCAATCCGCTACAAGTCCGCAACTTGATAGACTCCAGGGGCGTTTTACTCTAAATTAAATGTCACATTCATACCAGGTCCTTCATACGAATCCGTGTCACTTAACATGGCAGCGTATGTGTAACACTCATGTTCTCATCTCAACCTATGACTCTATGAGGCTATGCCATGAAAGTCAAAATAGGCCAACAATGTACAAATGCCTGAAAATATGCCACGCCGCCACCATTGTCATTGTCTCGCTCTAAGATAATTTGCATTGTTTCATCTTTTGACAACATCAAATGCACGAGTTGCTTAAAAAAACATCAAATGGACGAACGCTAGGTTTTGAACGAGTAGCGCTGAGATAGCCAGAACTAGCTTCTGTTGGCATGTGACATATTCATTTAGTCGATAACCTTCTATGGAAAAGTAACCACGAAAATATAAAATATTTATCTGAACACTTGGTTTCGTCGCCGGAAAATTCAGACTATCCTTATCCATAACATCAGTTGTCAATTACAGACCAAACCAGATCGTATGAGCCTGTAGAACAGAGCGCATGCAGGAAATCTCCCGTGCATCTGCAACGAAGTGTTCTACAGTAGAAGAAAAAAAAGTGCAACGAACTAAGTCCGGAACCCAACACGAGACGCCGGCAGACGTAAAGCGAGCGGAGGCGCTCCGCTAGGCCGGTCGGCGACGGAACGCGCGCCGCCAGAGCAGAGCGGCCGGACGTATGACTGTTCCATTGATCCCCACCGGAAAAAAAAACTTGGCGAGATGAGTTTGTTTGGGTGGAGGGCTGACTGACCTGCAGGAAGGCGTCGTCGAGCTGGCGGAAACTGGACGCGGGCGACGCCACCACCCCCGGCGCCGGCGTCCCCTGCCCCTGCTGCGCCCTCCTCATGAGGTAGCACCAGCTCAGTTCCGCGCGCGCCAGGTAGGCAAAGGCTCTTTCCCTTTCCACCCTCGGCCTCGGTCTGCCTGCTACTCTACTTGCTTCAGCGGCGGTGGTGGTGCTGGTGCTGGTGCGGGCGGGGGATGGGAGATGGTGGGCGGTGCGGGGGCATGCGGCAACCGCGTGTCCCGTCCTGCGCCGGAATAAGCCGCGCGATTTACTCACTCGCTCATTTTTATTGCCTTCGGACGGACGGAACGGCGGGGCACACGTGATGGATGCGTATATCGCTGGGATTTCGCCTGGTTTGCCGTGCGGCGGCGTAGTAGGCCTGCGCGCGCTAACGGTTCTGATTTCCGGGCCTGCCTGGGCCGATGCGGCGTCCGTTTGGGGTTTTGCCGTGTCGGCGTCACCGTCCGCAGCCAGGCAGGACAAAACTGCGAGACGAAGAAGACGCGCGCGGGATCGACGGCGACCGGGCTCGAGCCCTGGGCGTGTAGTTCGCCATCCGTATCATATGGCCAGCAGGGTCCATGGCTACGAGTACCACTAGTACATCCATGCAACAACAAAAAAAGAGTACCACTAGTACACTACAGAATACAGACACGATGATGTTCCCTTCGTTTGTTTGTTTTTTTTGAAAGATCCAGCAATGGCTGCCTTTTTGATTAATAGTAGATAGAATATGTACAAGCTGCTCTTGGGCAAATGAGTAACGGAAAAGACGATCAAGAGAAAAAACCACAAAACTTCATCCGAGGTCGCCGCCTCGGCATCCTCCAACCTCGCCGGCGAGCTATGCTACATGGGCTCCCACAAAGCACCAAGTACTTCAAGGCCGTGTCTTCAGGAAGATAACGACGTAGACGCCGCCACCGCCCACAACATGGGAGTTTGGGTTTTCACCCGAAGAAACCTTGGCCTTCGAGGTGTGGAGAGGACCGGGTTCCACGACGATGCCTTCAGGAAGGAGTAGCGACGCATGGAGACGCCGTCATCGTCGGCACCAGCCAAGACCAGTGCGAGGCTTTCGCCCGGAACACCGAGCCCACGCCACATGAGCCGGGTAGACATACGTCGCCGCCGACCGCCAACTCCTGCAAGGACCGCTTTGGCCGCGGACCTGTACCGCGACAGAAGTGCCGCACCGGAGCACCGAAGCAACCAGAGGAAACAAGGCGGGAGGCCCAGATGGTCACCCGCAGCAGCACCAGACGCACGAAGAACTCGAAGACCATCTGGGTTCTGGTCCCTAACAGCCCGCGGCTCACCCGCCGGCCAGCCACGAACAGGGTCCCCGGCCAGCCGGATCCAAGCCGTGGGAGGCCATGGCTGCAGCCCTCCTCGCCAGATCCAGCGGCAAGACACCGGATCCACCGCCTCCCGAGGTGGGCTGCGAAGACCAGGCCGCACCACCGCCGAGCGCCGCCTGCGCTCGGCAGCCGTCGACAGCCAAATCCCGGGGCCGCCGCCCCGACTTTCGCACGCCGGAGAAACGTCACAGATCTAGGCCGCCCTGCAGCCCGCGGAGAGGAAACGCTGCAGCATCCTGCGAGCACACGACACCACCGCCCTGGCCCGGGTCCGCCGACCCGGCTCCCGCACACCCGACCGACATCGCCCCCACGAGCCGGCCGCCACCAACTCAAGCAGAGGAGCCCCCGACCACTTTTGGCAGCGGGGGCGGGCCACCACCGCCGTGGGAGGAGGCCGGCGGCGGCAGCGGCCAAGGAGTGCTGGGCGGGGAAGGCCTGCGGCGGCGCGGCGATGCGCCCCTAGCGTCGCCTGGGGCAGCGACGCGAGAGGAGAGGGGAGAGGGGTGGGTCGAGAATGGTCGGCCGATCCCCACCTTCGTTTGTTTTTTCACGAAAACGCAAAAAACATTGTGTTTACATGCACTGATAAAATTATATACAAGTGGTAGGAAGGTGGAAGGACCAACCCCGCATCATACAACTCAAGTCATCCTATTTAGGGGAGAAGTTGGCTGTAATACCCCGCAGTTATAGGACTCGAGAGGCTAGAAATAGGAACTGCATTTGTGCATTCATGCATCTTTTGGTGAAATCTGGAAAAATTTCGCGCTTTTGTGTTAAAATGAGTCGAGGGTTGATTCCAGACGAGTGTCGATGTTCTGGGAGTCAGATATTGACAGATAGACGAGAGGAGTCGATAAACCCTACGATATATTTCCAAAACCTTTACTAGTACTTATTCAAAACAATCTGTTGATTTCATTTTATTTGATTTCAAAAGGAAATTTGAAATAATCTTAAGTTAAAAGAATTCTAATCTTTCCTAAATCTTTCTATACACACATATCACAAATATAACAAGAAATACATCACAAGAATTGTGAGGACATCATTTCAAATAATAAAGTCATTATATTTCATCCACATCACAATTCCATACACAAATATTTTCAAAAGAATCTTTAAAAGGAATATATATACAAGAATTACATGGATTCAAACTCAAATGTGCAGGAAGCATTTGGATACAAATTATACAAATGATCAACACAAATAATTTACAAGATCTCATTACAAATATTTTTACAACATTTGAAAGAATACAAAAACAGTACTAAAATCCTAAACTAAAGTCTTCATCATCATTTCATCTGCAAAACAAACAACACATACAAGAAGAAATGGGGGTTATGATTAAAATGTTGCCAACACCATTTGGTGCTGGCATGTTGTTCTATTGAAACCTGGTTTTGGCCTAATTAAAAACTGTGGTTCAATTAGGCTAAATTGGGGAATAAAGCAAATCATCAAAGGCAACAGAAGGGTTTGATCAATTGGATCATGCTCTTTTATTTCAAAGGCAACAAGTAGGGGCAAAGGCTTTTGTACAGCACTGACAGAAACATCTTAGGCAACCAAGAGCAGAGGCAAACATGTGCTGTATTGAGCTAATGATCTTGATCTTTCAAAAGACAAAGCAACAGATAAAATGCTTTCCCCAAAATTTAAACCAGGAAGCAAATAAAACTTGAGCCCACAAATATGGTATCACATTTGCCTATTAGTTAGACAAATGGACCCTAAATCCCTCACTAAGCTAGCCATCAGCTTAATTGGCCACATATTTGAAATTAATCATCTCAAACCGACTATCTTAAGCATATCAAACCTCAGCCAAGCATTGCCACATAGAAATCTGGACCAGATAGGAGCAATGAGTCAAGAATGACTCATAGCTATCACCTGGGGGAGATGAACTGTGCTAATGCAGCAGTGAGCTGATCTCCTAGGTGAAAAGGTGTGAAAGAATGAGTCAAATAAAACAGCTCGAGGCAAAGAGGGCCACTGTAAGCAGGTTAGTCACCACAGCTCATTTATCCTGGTGTCACAAGCACAGGAGTGCTCAAATTTGTATAAATATAGACCCAAGCCGTTGCCACAAGAACACACAAATTCACAGCCACCACAATACACACAGTGCACAACCATCATCACATCCAGATCACCATTTCCATCTGTTCTTCACCAAGAACAACCACAAACCACAAATATATCATGGAGATCACTTAAACCCATCCACCACAAGCCATTTCAGCTAGCAAATATACTCTAGGAAAATTGAAGCAGCAAGAAGAAGGAGGTTGAACCTTGGAGCAAGATCAGACTCTTCCGTAGCTTTATCTGCTCTACACCCAAGGTTGTTAAACATATGTGCTAGAGAGTGATTTAGCAGGTTCTGTAAATGACAGAACCATGCTTGAGTGCTGAATTTAGCATCTGTTCTTAACAGAACCTTGCTCAGCAAGGTGTGGTGCTATAGAAGATGATTTGCAAGTAGAGTACTTCTGTTCTGTGCAAGAAATAGGACAGAGAGATGAAAGGGAGTGAAGTTGTGTGCTTTAGCAATTGTTTGAACATTGGAGACAAGGGAAAAAGGCAATAGTGTAGTATCTGTTCTTATTTTGTTTTAACAAAGCATCACACAAGCCAGTAAACCAGCAGAGCTGGATTAGCTGAGCTATGCACATCCTTACACATGGAAGAAGCACAGGAAAGCATAAAAAAATCATCTCTAAACAAGAAAGCTGCTGTGTAACTCTACAAGGAGGCATCACAGCAAGCAAAACTTGTCTAAATCATTTTTATAACACTTATTCATCACAGCTAGATCATTTAGTTCCCTGTTTTTGGTTTCAGAAAATCTATTAAGGAAATATTCTCGGAATTGGACGAAACAAAAGACATCGTCAATAATATCACGAGGAGATCACGGAGTCCAAAGGGGAGTCGGAGCAGACCCACCAGGGGGCCACGCCACACTAGGGCGCGGCCCAGGGTGGGCCCGCGCCCCCCTATGGCGTGGTGGCCCCCCTCGGCCACCGACGCCGCCTCTTCGCCTATATATTCTCCGCGACGCGAAAACCCTATTACGGTCGATCATATTCCACGAAAAGTTCCGTCGCGGCCGTCATCGTCAATCTCAGATCGGAGGAGTTCTGAAGCTCTTCCCGGCACCCTGCCGGAGGGGAGATCATCACCGGAGGGCTCTACATCACCATGCCTGCCTCCGGAGTGATGCGTGAGTAGTCCACCCCTGGACTACGGGTCCATAGCAGTAGCTAGATGGTTGTCTCTCTACCTTGTGCCTCCATGTTTAGATCTTGTGAGCTGCCTAACATGATCAAGATCATCTTATTGTAATGCTAGATGTTGTGTTTGCTGGGATCCGATGAATATTGATACCATGTTTATTCAAGTTGTTTATCTATGTGCTCTTGATCTTGCATGCTCTCCGTTGCTAGTAGATGCTTTGGCCAAGTAGATGCTTGTGACTCCAAGAGGGGGTATTTATGCTCGATAGTGGGTTCAGTCTCTAGATATCTGGATCAGTGACAGAAAGGTCTAAGATGGTAGATGTGCTGTTGCTACTAGGGATAAAACATTGGTGCAGTGTCCAAGGGCACTTGTATTGATTACATTACACACTTTACTTCATGCAATAATCTGTTGTTAGCAACTTAATACTGAATAGGATGCGGATGCTGCCTTGAAGGTGGATTATTTAGGCATAGATGCGGTTGGAATAACGGTCTATGTACTTTGTTGTAATGCCCAACTAGATTTCATAGTAGACATCTTGGCATGTATTGCATTGTTATGCCCTCTCTATTTGTCAATTGCCCAGCTGTAATTTGTTTACCCAACATGCTAGTTATCTGTTCTGAGAGAGACACCACTAGTGAACTGTGGACCCTGGTCCAATTTCCTCATACTGTTTACACAACCTGCTGCAATCATCTGTTTCCTGTTACTTGCTGTTTTTCCTGCTGTTTTCCACACCATACGTTTAACTCTTTGTTTCTGCAAGACCGGAGAGATTGACAACCTCTCTGTTTCGTGTTGGGCAAAGTTCTGGTTTGTGTCTGTGCAGATTCCACGTTGGTGCAAGCTCCCTAGCGCCAGGGGGAGTCAACATCAACAACCTTCCGATAGATCGTCAAGTCCTACTGGATTGATAACCTTGGGTAGATTTTCAAGGGAAAACTTCTGCTGTCTACATCATAACCTTCCTCTTGGGGTTCACCAACACGTAGCCATCAAGCTGTTTTCTGGCGCCGTTGCCGGGGACTTGGAGGCTATTGGAAAGGGGAGTCTCTCAGTTCCAATCTCTTTACTTTGTTTTTTGTCTTGTTTTATTTTTGTTTTGCTTGCTGTTAAAAATCAAAAACCCAAAAAAATTAAATTCCTGCATCTAGTTTACTATTTCGGTTGTTACTTGCTTGTTACCATGTCTAGCTCCAGTCCTTTCATTACTGTTTCCCCTTTAGGAGAAATTATTGGGTTTGGACAGGAGAGTGGAGAAACTTTTAAAGGAGCTTGGGAAAGGATGTTAGAACTGCATAGGAAGATGCAACTTAAAATGGACTTAGACATTCTTATTAAACGTTTCTACTTTGGCTTGCTACCTTTATACCAAAATGCTCTAGATACTATGGTGGGGGAGACTTTCTATGAACATGATACAGAAAAAGCCTATAAAATTTTGAATGGACTTGCTCAATTTCCTCAAGAGGATAAGACAGGTGTGCTTACTAGGCTTGATAAAATAGAAGAGTCACTCAAGGACTTAACCTTAGACCACCACATTAAGGAACCACCTCATGTTGAGTTAAAAAATGATTGGGAACCCTTTATTGAAATAAGCATTGGTAGTGAGAAATTTCGTGCCTATTGTGATCTTGGTTCCACAATGTCCATCATGCCTAAGATAGTGTTTGACTTGTTAAAAATTGATGGTATGGTTGATTATCCTGTTTTTCATTTTCATGCTGATGGCACTATTATAAAAAGTGTAGGGATCATTAATGTTGAGATTACTATGCAAAATAAAAATATACCTACAACTTTTATGATCCTTACAAAATCTCCTAGTAATATAGTTTTGGGAAGATCTTTTTTGAAGAGTAATGGGGGATTTATCAATGCAAAATATGGGTTCATGAAGTTTGTTGCACCTATCAACCGAAAGTTTTTCTTCCCAATTAAGAAAGAGGATCCCACCGAAAGAGTGGAGGATTTCAACATTTTTGGCAATACTTGATGCATCTCTTCATGCCTAGCTCAAAGGCATTAAAGAAAAGCACTTCTGGGAGATAACCCATGTTTTTATTTGCTGTTTTATTTTTGTTTTCTTGAGTCAAGGATGCTTGTTTACCTCTGTAGCAACTCCTTTGTATCTTTTATTTGCTGTTTTGTTGTGCCAAGGAGAGTTACTAATGCAAAGTTGGTTTTATTTTCGGGACTGCATTGGAACAGATTGCTGTTCGTCACCGTTTAATTCAGTAGAAAATCAAAAAAATCGAAAAATGCTGAAACTTTTTGTGCATGTTCCTGATGATGTTACGCAACTTTCATTATTTCAAAAGTTTTCATCTGAGCATCGTAAGTGCCTCGAAAAAATTCGTCATTACAGACTGTTCTGGTTTGACAGATTCTGTCTTTTATTTTGCATTCTCTCTTTTACAAGTTTTTAAGTGGTTTCTTTTCGTGTAAAAGTGCCCACTTGAGCCTAGTAACAGTGGCTAATGTTTAAAATAGTTGGCTTGTGAGTTTTGTCTTTGCTAGAACTTTGAAGTATTATCTTTTAGTGCACTAACCTGCTAATGAGAAAAGCTGTTAAGTTTTGGTGTGAAGGAAGTTTTCAAGTGTTGATAGAGGAGAATGATATTACATGATCAAGAAGAGTGAAGAGCTTAAGCTTGGGGAGGCTTACCTCCCCAGCATATTTCAAGAAGACTCAAGCATCTAAGCTTGGGGATGCCCAAGGCATCCCCTTCTTCATCTACAAATTATCAGGTCATCTCTAATGGTGCTATATTTTTATTGCTTCATGCTAGTGTACTCTTCCTTGGAGCGTCAGTGTGTTTTTGTTTTCAGTTTGTTTTGTTTTGTTTGCTGTGCTATACTTGTTGGATCCTAGTATTCATGTTTGGGAGAGAGACACGCTCCACTTTTTCATTAGAATACTCTTGTGCTTCACTTATACTTGTTGAGTATTCCTGTCTAGTTGCTGTTATTGCTGTTAGCTCTCAGTTTTTCATACATCTCTTGTTAGAGCTTTCAGTTTCTTTTGAAGAAAGTACTCTCTTGCTTCACTTATATCTGTTTGGAGAGTTGTCAAATAAGTTGATTGGTGTTTGGTTGGACCAGAAAAATGCTATGCATGTGGTAGTGGTATAAAATGCTTACATGAATCTTTTTAGATCGTTGTCTTGAGTAATTTGATGCTTGCCAATTGTTTTGAGCTGTCAAGTAATTAATGTTTAAGCTTGTGCATCATGTAAGTAATGGCTATTAATGAAGAACTACTATAAGGATTTTCTGCTATAATAATCTGTTGCATAATTGGAAGTCCATAGTAGTCTAGATAATTTTTGGATGAAGGCTATGTGTTAACAAGGAAGACAGTGGGAGTCTATGGTTCGTCAAACCTTGTGTTTTATGTACACTCTTGCTATTCCAGTTGATAATGATGTTTGCTTATAATAACTTGCTAGCCTAAACTCTGTACTAAGAGGGAATGCTTCTTGTACATCCAAAACCTTGAGCCAAATCCATGCCACCTGTGTCCACCATACCTACCTATTATGTGGTGTTTTCACCATTCCAAGTAAATTTCTTCATGTGCTATCTACTAACTACTCAAAACAATTATCCTTTTTGTGTCACTACTTGAAAAGCTCATAAGGACGTAGATAGGTGGTCTTTATTTCCTGGTTGATCAAATTTTACACACCTGGACTAGTGGCATATACATCCGCTTATCCAATAATTTTGCAAAAAGAGCTGGCAACGGGGTGCCCAGTCCCAATTAATTACAACTTTAACCAAACAATTCTCTTCACATCTTTTTGCCCCTGATTCGTCAGTCAAGCAATGTTCACAAGTGTGTAAACAAAAGAGAAGAGGGATGATCTGCCCGCTGGTAGAAATAACGTCCTTCATGGGAGCCGCTCTTGTAAAGTTTGATCAACTAGTGAAGTAGAGTATTGCCTATTTGCTGATTTGTTGACACCTGTATACACCATTACCTTACAAAACAATATTTTATGCTCTCTATATGCCTTCGGGAACTACAGCTCTAGCACATGATGTTAATCCCTGCTTCCCTCTGCGAAGGGCCATTCTTTTACTTTTATGTTGAGTCAGTTTTCCCACTTCTTTCTGTCTACTTAAGCAAACATCATTGTCAACTCCAGTATAACAGTTTTTACATAACTTTGTGTTTGGTTGATCATATTCTTTGCATTGACATTATCTATATGATATACATGTTGAAAGTTGAAGCAAAAGCTGAAGCTATTATCTTCCTTTGTGTTGATACAAACACTTTCATGTTGAGAATTATTGCTGCTGTGAACTAACTATTATGTTAGACTATTATATCTCTAAATGTTTTATAGTATTATTCATGAAAGTTTGCACTTGTGTGATCACTTATGTTTACTCTTTATTTACTTGCTTGCAAACTATAGACCATTGGCTTGGATCACTTCATTCAGATCATGTGCATTACATTGTTATTTGATCAAAGATTGTGTTGGTAGCATGTCACTTCAAAAATTATCTGTTTTTATCGTTTACCTACTCGAGGACGAGCAGGAACTAAGCTTGGGGATGCTTGATACGTCTCAAACGTATCTATAATTTTTGATGTTCCATGCTGTTATTATATCAATTGCTACATGTTTTGGTTACACTTTATATCATTTTTATGCATTTTCTGGGACTAACCTATTAACAAGATGCCACAGTGCCAGTTCCCTGTTTTCTGCTGTTTTTGGTTTCAGAAAATCTATTAAGGAAATATTCTCGGAATTGGACGAAACAAAAGACATCGTCAATAATATCACGAGGAGATCACGGAGTCCAAAGGGGAGTCGGAGCAGACCCACCAGGGGGCCACGCCACACTAGGGCGCGGCCCAGGGTGGGCCCGCGCCCCCCTATGGCGTGGTGGCCCCCCTCGGCCACCGACGCCGCCTCTTCGCCTATATATTCTCCGCGACGCGAAAACCCTATTACGGTCGATCATATTCCACGAAAAGTTCCGTCGCGGCCGTCATCGTCAATCTCAGATCGGAGGAGTTCTGAAGCTCTTCCCGGCACCCTGCCGGAGGGGAGATCATCACCGGAGGGCTCTACATCACCATGCCTGCCTCCGGAGTGATGCGTGAGTAGTCCACCCCTGGACTACGGGTCCATAGCAGTAGCTAGATGGTTGTCTCTCTACCTTGTGCCTCCATGTTTAGATCTTGTGAGCTGCCTAACATGATCAAGATCATCTTATTGTAATGCTAGATGTTGTGTTTGCTGGGATCCGATGAATATTGATACCATGTTTATTCAAGTTGTTTATCTATGTGCTCTTGATCTTGCATGCTCTCCGTTGCTAGTAGATGCTTTGGCCAAGTAGATGCTTGTGACTCCAAGAGGGGGTATTTATGCTCGATAGTGGGTTCAGTCTCTAGATATCTGGATCAGTGACAGAAAGGTCTAAGATGGTAGATGTGCTGTTGCTACTAGGGATAAAACATTGGTGCAGTGTCCAAGGGCACTTGTATTGATTACATTACACACTTTACTTCATGCAATAATCTGTTGTTAGCAACTTAATACTGAATAGGATGCGGATGCTGCCTTGAAGGTGGATTATTTAGGCATAGATGCGGTTGGAATAACGGTCTATGTACTTTGTTGTAATGCCCAACTAGATTTCATAGTAGACATCTTGGCATGTATTGCATTGTTATGCCCTCTCTATTTGTCAATTGCCCAGCTGTAATTTGTTTACCCAACATGCTAGTTATCTGTTCTGAGAGAGACACCACTAGTGAACTGTGGACCCTGGTCCAATTTCCTCATACTGTTTACACAACCTGCTGCAATCATCTGTTTCCTGTTACTTGCTGTTTTTCCTGCTGTTTTCCACACCATACGTTTAACTCTTTGTTTCTGCAAGACCGGAGAGATTGACAACCTCTCTGTTTCGTGTTGGGCAAAGTTCTGGTTTGTGTCTGTGCAGATTCCACGTTGGTGCAAGCTCCCTAGCGCCAGGGGGAGTCAACATCAACAACCTTCCGATAGATCGTCAAGTCCTACTGGTCCGATTAACCTTGGGTAGATTATTCAAGGGAAAACTTCTGCTGTCTACATCATAACCTTCCTCTTGGGGTTCACCAACACATAGCCATCAACCAGCACCACCGCGCCACGGCGGCACAGAGGGCGGAGCTCTGCGCCCAGCCATGGCGAGCACGCTGGAGAAGAAGGAGGGAAGCGGCACCGGCACCAAAACCCTAACCCTAGGGGATTGGGTTGAGCGCGGCCACGAGAGGAAGAGAGGGGCGAATCGCTTCGGTGAGGTGGAAGAGCGGAGCGAGGGGAGTGTTTTGCCCCAGGCGGCGGCAGCGGAGGTGGCCGGAGCTGGCCGGAGCGTGGCGGCGACGGTGGGGGCGACTCGGTCGCCAAGAGAGGTTGAGCACGGGCGCGTGCTCGAGAGAGAGAGAGAGAGAGAGAGAGTGTGTGGTTCGGTTGAACCGAACCAGGTCCAAATTTTTTTAGCTGGTTAACCAGTGTTGACCAGGGACCTATTTGTAAAATTTTGAACTTACAAAATTCTTCCAAAATTTCAAAACTTGTTATAAATTCAAATAAAATCCTAAAAATAATTTTAAAATACCTACAAATATCAGAAGAAAATAAGTAATCCAAATAAAATATCGAATTGATTTATTGAAAACTATTTCTTGTACCAAAAATTCAAAGGATCCTTAAGTGGAAATGACTTTGAAATATTTCAAATTATTTTCGAAAGAAAAATATGGGAAAATTATGTATCAAGTTCAAAGTATTATTTGAACTACATTATGACTGTCATGTTACTCATCCTAATTAAAATTCAAATTAAAGAAATCTTTAAAAAGAAATCCTTAACAAAACTCTGGGGAATTTGGGAATGAATAAAAATCATCTCATTATATGCATATTGGCATGTACTTGGTTTTTCAACATTGTCTCATACAGACAATGATATTGATTTTCAGAACACGAAGGTCCCAATTCGTTGGAAGATTTAGACTGCATTACCTGTCAGTCTCAAGGCAAGTTCGAACTTGCATGTCCTACTTGATTAATTTTATCAAAGTAATTACAAAGTACTATGGTTTATCATTGCATGAAAAGAAAAACCTATTTTTGAATGATGTGAAATGCTATATATATATGGTTGGCTGGCAGTGGAACCACGGATTGATGTTGTGGTGGAGGTTCCATTGTACGGGAAAGTATATACCTAGGATTAATAACCCATGGCCTAGTGATTCCAGCACTGTATCGAAGCATCAGCCTACAGATTCACTATGGATGGGCTCGTCAGAGGTTTCTTCCTTCGTTCGCATATCCTCGGTAGGCTATTACCTGGTTGTGTCCGTTGCGGCGACCAACTGCGTGGAAGCGCTTGACCTTCCCACTCGATGGAGTGACTGGAATAGAAGCTCGGGAGGGGTGGCGGGCTAATGGTCGTAGTTACCAGCCGCATCACAAATGGGCGGATATGCGTTGTGCAGGGAAGCGACTCCACATGACTTGTTGCCCTGAGTTCTGGCTATAGCACACATGGTGTGCTGAGAGAGCAAAAGGAGCCAGGCTACTGTTGGGTAAAGTGGTGCAGCTCTGCAGAGTTAAACAAAGAAATTGTGACTGTCACATCCTTGTTCCAGGAGGGGACTACAGACCGCAGCGGGAAAGGCATCCCAAGTGATGACTATAAACCCGTGGAGGCTGGAGGCATAGTTTTCTAAAATAAAATGGACCTTTTCCTAAAAACGTTTTACAAAACTTGAATAATCATCCATGACTTTTTGGTCAGGATGGTAGATAGTGCATCATACACATTATCATCTATTATTTGAACTTGCTGGGTAACGCTAGTGTTGCTCACCCTTTTCCTCCGTTGATCTCTGCTTAGACTCTGATGAGATCGCTGAAGACGACTTTGGAGCATACCATGCCGACGAGGTGTACTTTGAAGCACCTGATCTGTCCGGAGGAGTAGAAGGCGTCGACTACATCATCGCCTACGGAGCCGACGACGCCGACGAGGAGGAGGTGGAGACTTAAAGTTATCATAGTAGGAACCTGGCCGAGTCAGACTAGACTAGTACTACTTAGCGGCTGAGCCAAGATGGTGATAATCCCCAAGAGCAAGGAATCACTGTAGCACAATTCGATAAGTATTGAGTGTCGAACCCACGAGGAGCTGAAGGTAAACTATCTATTCTCTAAAGCCCTATAACCCTCTTATATGGCCGTTTATGCAAAGCAATAAAAATGAAAAGAACTAATTAATGAAAGCAAGTGATGTGAATGGGTTTATCTAGTAACAAGTTTCTCAAGCAAGTTTCAGACACAGGTTTCTTAGAGCAAGTTTCTCTCAGCAGTTTTCTCAAGCAAGTTTCTCAAGCAGCAAGTATCAAATATCTCAAGTAGCAAATATCTCAATGGAGCAAATGTTTTAGCAATTGTTATTTCATTCGCGTGGTTGTCACAATTAGTGAAGCACATGTTTCAGTCTTAGTTGTTTCTTTTGGGTGGGAGCCATAAATAGGTGTAGCCAAGTAAATGAGCGATAACACAACTCTTATGATGGATCTCATGGCCAAATAAATGTGCAGCACAAGAATTATTAAGACATAATTATCCCATCAAAGCCTTAAGTTCTAGGGTCCCCCATATATATCCCCCATAAAGTAACTTCAAGTCTCAGACACCGGTTTCTCTCTACTCCGACATGTCCTACTCAATCCATTACGCTACGGTGATCACCTTACATGCATTCCCCCAACATATGCGTGCACTCATATATTGTACATAAAGACAATCATAAAAGATAACAACACTTGTATGCAACCAATCAACGAACTATTTCACAATTGCCATGAACAAATCACTTCTCAAACACAGATGGGGAGACACAATAGATCAAGGGAATAGTATATTGCACCACACATCATGTTTGCCAAGAGTTTACAGTAGGGAGATGGAGATGATCTTGCTGTAGATGTTGATGATGAACACGTCGGAGGGGGGTGGAGCCCTCCGGAGGTGATTCCGGCGGCGTTTCCCCCCTCCGATCTTCTCCGGCGGTAGCCTTCTGACTCTCTGTTTCGTGGTTTTCTGTTTCTCCGCTGCTTCCTTTCGCGAAACGTCAGGAGACCTTTTTTATAGGCGTTTTTAGGTCAAGACGAAGTCGGTGGACGAAAGATCGACGGCCAAAGAGCTCCGAGGTGGAAACGAGATAGGCCCACGCGGCCATGTACTTTAGGCCGCGTGGGACCCTCCTATTTCCAGCCTGTTGGGCTTCTGGTCTTCAATTTAAGCCCATTGCGTTCGTCTCGAAAATTCTGAACCGTGCTCTTTGACCTTGCCCTTTTTGGAGTCCCGAAGCTCCCGGAAAGTCTGAAACACTAAAAAAGACGTTTTCTGGAAAAACAGGGTTAATTCCAAATAAATGGGAAAACTATGAAGTATTCCCAAAATCATTATAAAACATTGATATAACCCTTATATGATGCAAATATGATTGGAATATAAGCAATTAAAGTGCAAAGTTCATGTATGCATTTTACATGCATCAGATGGTTCTTAGTTTGTTGTTTTCTATCGCTTGTAGGTTGACTCCTGTCAACATCGCAATAATAGACATTCCTCCCATGTCAGAGGAAGACGTCGATGTTTTTATGCATTTCTGGCTTGTAATCTTTAGCAGTGTGTAATAAAGTGGACCTGCAATGTTTCTGTTGTACTACTCTGAGTGATGTAATATTTACGGATTAGTCCTTCCGTGGGTGTTATGTCAACGACTTGTACACTACAATATGCAGTGGTGTGCTGGGGAAAAACCTGTAGGTGTGCGAGGCCTTAGAATGAATTGAGTTTAATTTGTTATGATTGATATTCACTTGAGAATAGCATTATCATGCAATTATTACTTCATTTCAATTCTGATATCCTTTTTGGCTATAACAGCTAGGATGGAGAAACGAGGTCCCAGGAGGTCGGTTCGTGTGAGAGATGCTGAGTTGGGCAAGGGTGTTTTTCGGGGAAGCTGGGCGGAAATGCTTCAGCAACTGATCTATTTTCTTGGTATCAAAACCAAGGTGATAGTGAAAGTGATGAGTTTTTACGACGGATCAATTTTAGCCCTGTACCGTGTAGCACTCAAGTTACCACCTGAACTAAAGATGGGATTCAAAATGCCCTTTGGAGAAGCGAAGAATGTGGAAGTAGCTTTCCAGATTGCTGCTGTCAGAGCAGTTACTGAGATAAGGACATCCAAGAGTTATGCGTTGGTGGAAACACCGTTTAACGCTATTCCGAGTGCGAATTACCGGCTTGAGGGTCCAGTGGATTATAAGGCTTTCCTGAAAACTAATCCACGTGATGTGGCTGAGTTCATGGACAGTTGTCTCAAGATGATTCGGGCGTATCATAAGACGTTCGGAGTAGTAGCCGGAGAGGTAGAAGCCATGATAGAGCAGTACTCCAGTCCTGAAGTTATTCAGGAAAAGTGTGATATACTGAGGTATGAAGCAGAGAAGGGATACACTGATCCACCACCCACACCAACTAGGTATGTGGAGGAAGTAGAACCCGATACCCCAATTTATCCTGACTATACACCACCACACTCTGGTTATGTCTTAGTTGATGAGGAGAAGGGATGGCAGAGTTGGGAACCTGAAGTACCAAGTGCCACAGGTTGGGATGAAGAACCTTATCAGGGTACACAGAGTGATCCCATAAGAATTCCAGGAGATCCGGGAGAGCCGGAAGTTACTAGTCATACCCCTAGGAGGAAGTCTAGAGTTGGTGAGTCAAGTAAGCCAATAAAAATAGATTCTGAGGAGGAAGATGAGGAATGGAAGTATGCGTACGAGACCAAGTACTACCCGAAGACGGAGAAGGGAGACGAATCACGAGGGTATTTCAATAACTTTGAGGCAGTACCAACTGGGTACGATGATGGAGGCGAGGGTTATGGAGATGAGGAGGTTTACGATGGGGAAGCAGCGGCATACAAGTATCTTGATAGTTACTTCGCCATGACGGATATGACGTTAGAAGCAAGCCCATCTGACCCTGAATATCAGCCTACCATTAATGTGAAGTTACCCGGGATTCTCAGGAGGACCAGGCGTAACTGTCACTGGAAGCCTGGGAAGTATGCGGAAAAGTGAAGAAGAGCAGGACGGAGTGAAGCAGTAGTTGTGTAATATGTTAATATAGGGTATTGTACGTATTATTGTAAGGACGCTGGTAGCAATAAGTGAGACCTACTCACTTTTAGAGTGTGTTACTATTATGTACCCATGTTTGTAATCCTACATGTATAATACATGGTATATGTTTGAAAAGTTTTGTGTTCTTTGGATTTTTCTGTTTTCCATTGTTTGACTAGTACTTGTGCATGGAATAGGACTCGAAGTGCATATGCATAATGTAATGGAGAGTTCTGATTCGATGTAACAGGACTAGAGGGTAATGGCGTACATCGGTGAGGAGAGTGATGTGCAGAGGCAAGAACGTGAACTTAAGGAGAAGCAAGATGCAGATGCAGGAGGAATACCACAACCACCAAGGCCAATCACGGAGCAAAGTTTCATGCAGTATATGCAGATGGTGGAAGAAGGCAGGCGCCAAGACCAGGAAAGGCAGAATAAATTTCTGCAAGATTTGCTGGAAATACAGGCAGGACGAGGAAGGGATGAAGTACTTAAAGGAGTGACTCTATCAGATTTCCAAAATGCTAGACCCATACCATTTGCAAGAGCTCCAGAACCTATGGACGCAGAAGATTGGGTGGCAGATACTGAACGAAAGCTCAACACAGTTGGATGTTCTGATGAGGAGAAGGTTAGGTATGCAACTCATTTGCTTACCGGACCAGCAGCATCATGGTGGGAAGCCATAGTGGCAACACTACCTGCTGATCATGTTGTAACTTGGGAGGAGTTTAAGAAGAGGTTTAGGGAAGCACATGTTCCTGAAAGTATTATGGAATTAAAAGGAGGGAGTTTGAGAATCTGAGACAGAATGAGTTACCTGTTGGACGTTATGTCAGTGCGTTCAACATGTTATCGAGGTATGCATTGGATGAAGTAGACACTGAGGAGAAAAGGAAGAAGAGATTCATGAAGGGTCTGAGTCCTTTTATGAAGATGCAGTTAAGGTTGACAAACCAAAGGAGTTTCAGGAGTTGGTAGATGCAGCAATAACATTGGAGGATGATTATAAGTTACTTCAGGAAGAAAGAAGGAAGAAAGCAAGGATGGAACCAAGGAAGTTTCAAGTCCAAACAACCACCAAATCTACGTTTTAGCCTAAGCTTAGAACTGAAGGAAGGAAGCCTATTCCACGAAGCTTCAATCCTGTTAACAATTTGATATGCAATAACTGTGGAATGAGAGGACATCTGATGAAGGATTGTCAGAAGCCCAAAATCATCTGTTTTGGATGTGGACAAGCTGGACATATCAAGCCTGATTGTCCAAATAAACAGAATCAACAATAAGCCGAGGAACTGGTGGAGGAAATAACCAAGGTGGAGGAGGATTCAAGCCAAGGAATGGAGGATTTGGAAGGAATGCAGCAGATAAGGGCAAAGGGAAGCCATATGGAAGGCTGAATTGCACCAGTTTGGAGCAAGTCAACAACACCGACAACGTGGTGATCGGTACGCTCAAAATCCTTTCTCATCCTGGCAAAGTTTTGTTTGATACTGGAGCTACTACATCTTTTATTTCGCAACAATTTGTGGATGCATATGGGATTAGATGTCAGCCGTTAGAAGTACCCATAACGGTCATGTCGGCCGGGGGAAAATTGTTAGTAACGCAAGTCAAAATGGATCAAGTAATTATGATCTGTGATCGCGTTTATGACGCTGATTTGCTAGTAATTCCCATGAAAGATATAGCAGTCATCTTAGGGATGGACTGGTTATCTGATCATGGAGCTCAAATAGATTGTGCAGAAAAGACAGTGTCTTTGAGAGGACCAGGAGGTATGAGAACAGTATACCAAGGGGATAAGCATAGTCAGTTAAGAGCAGATTTACAGTTGAATGCTATGAAGGAAGCTAAGATAGAAGAAATCCCAGTGGTTAAAGAATTTCAGGATGTTTCCCAGATGAGTTACCAGGGATGCCACCGGATCGTGAAATTGAGTTCACCATAGATTTGATTCCTGGTACAGCACCTATTGCACAAGCACCATACAAGATGGGTCCCAAGGAATTGGTACAACTCAAAGAGCAATTAGATGAGTTGGAAGATAAAGGATTCATAAGAGAAAGTGTATCACCTTGGGGATCACCAGTAATATTTGTGGATAAAAGAGATGGAGGAAGAAGAATGTGTGGAGATTTTCGTAACTTGAATAGTGTGACCATTAAGAATAAATACCCGTTGCCAAGGATACAAGATTTGTTTGATCAAGTAAGAGGAGCAGGGGTATTTTCTAAAATAGATTTGAGGTCAGGATACCACCAGATAAAGATTAAACCTGAGGATATTCCCAAAACAGCATTTGTGTCAAGATATGGACATCATGAGTATTTAGTAGTACCATTTGGTTTAACCAATGCACCAGCAATATTCATGAACTTGATGAACAAGATTTTCATGCCATACTTGGACAAGTTTGTGATAGTGTTCATTGATGATATATTGGTCTATTCCAAAACCAAGGAAGATCATGCACAACACTTAAGTATTGTGTTACAGACACTAAGGGAACATCAGTTATATGCCAAATTTAGTAAGTGTGAGTTTTGGTTGGATCAAGTGGAATTTCTTGGTCATGTGATCAGTAAGAAGGGATTGCAGTCAATCCGGAGAAAGTAAAAGCAGTATTGGATTGGGAAGCACCCAAGAACCCTAAGGAAATTAGAGGATTTTTGGGAATGGCCGGATATTATCGGAGATTTATTGAAGGATTTTCTAAGATAGCCGGGCCAATGACAAAGTTACTCAGAAAGAATGTTCCATTTGAATGGACGGAGAAGTGTGAAAAGAGTTTCAAGAACTCAAAGAGAAGTTAACAACAGCACCTGTGTTAGCAGTACCAGAAACTGGAAAAGTTTACACAGTATATTGTGATGCATCTAAAAATGGATTAGGTTGTGTATTGATGCAAGATCGCAAGGTAATTGCATACGGATCAAGGCAGTTAAAGCCACATGAACTTAACTATCCTACACATGATTTGGAGTTAGCAGCAGTAGTTTATGCTTTAAAGCAATGGAGACATTTTCTTTATGGAGAAAGGTGTGAACTTATACGGATCATAAGAGTTTGAAATACTTCTTCACACAAAAGGAACTGAATATGAGGCAGAAGAGATGGTTAGAGTTAATCAAGGATTATGACTTGACAATAAACTATACTCCAGGAAAAGCCAATGTAGTGGCAGATGCATTAAGTCGTAAAGTGAATTGTAATCCTTTGAAAGAAGGAATGCCCAAGAATTGAGGAATGAGATACAAAGAGCTGGTATTGAAATCTGGGAAGGTCCAGAGTTGAATAGTATTGCAGCTATGGAAGTTGTTGAAGAAACAGAGATGGAATTGAAAGAAAATATCCTTTATCGGCAAAGAGAAGATGAATTCATAGCTGAAGAAATCCGCAGGATTAAAGAAGGTAGAAGATCTGAATTCACCTTGAAGCCAGAAACTGATTCATTATGGTATCATGGTAGAATATGTGTTCCAGATATCAAGAGATCAAGAGCATAATTTTGAAGAAGCACATGAGACACCTTATTCTATACATCCTGGAAGTACCAAGATGTACATGGATTTGAAGAAAGTATTTTGGTGGAACAATATGAAGAGAGAAATTGCCAGATATGTAGCAGAATGTCATACTTGCAGACAAGTAAAGCGAACATCAGAGTCCCGCAGGATTATTACAACCACTACCAATTCCCAAATGGAAATGGGAAGAAATCAGTATGGATTTTATCACAGGATTACCCAAAACAGAAGAAATAAGGATTCTATATGGGTAATAGTGGATAGATTGACAAAGAGTGCCCATTTCCTGGCTGTTAACCAGAAAGACACCGCAGCACAATTGGTAGAACAATATGTAAAAGAGATCGTTAGTAAGCATGGAGTTCCACAAAGTATTGTAACGGATCGTGGATCCATATTTACTTCAGCGTTTTGGAAGCACCTTCACAAGCAGCTAGGAACTAACCTGAAGTACAGTACGGCATATCATCCCCAAACAGGTGGACAGACTGAAAGAACAAATCAAATTCTAGAAGACATGTTGAGAGCTTGTGTTCTTGATTTTGGAGGATCATGGGATGAACATTTAGCTTAGCTGAATTTTCTTATAATAACAGTTATCAAAGTAGTATTCAGATGGCACCATTTGAAGCTCTATATGGGAGGAAGTGTAGATCTCCAATATGTTGGTTTGAAGTAGGTGAAAACAAAGAATTTGCACCTGAGTATATAAAGGAACAACAACAGATTGTTGATATTATAAGAGATCGTCTCAAAATAGCTCAGAGTAGACAGAAGAGTTATGCTGATCTTCGAGAAGACAGTGGGAGCCTGAAATACAAGATATGGTATACCTAAGAGTTAGTCCTACGAAAGGGGAAAAGATTTGGAGTCAAAGGAAAACTGAGCCCCAGATATATAGGACCATTCCGAATTCTGAGCCGAAAAGGAGAAGTGGCTTATGAATTGGAGTTACCTGCTATATTATCACAAGTTCACAATGTGTTCCATGTGTCTCAACTCAAAAAGTGTTTGAAACCACCGGAAGGACCAATTGAGTTTGAAAACTTGAATTTAAAGCCAGACCTATCATATGAGGAGCAGCCTGAGAAAATACTGAGGGAGAATTGGAAAAGATTAAGAAATAGAGCAATCAAATTTTGTTTAGTTCAGTGGAAGAACCACTCAGATCGAGAAGCAACTTGGGAAAAAGAAGAAGATTTGCGACGAGACTACCCACAGTTGTTCAGGTACCCCAGAAAAGAAACTTCGGGACGAAGTTTAGTTTAAGGGGGAAAGGATGTAATACCCCACAGTTATAGGACTCGAGAGGGTAGAAATAGGAACTGCATTTGTGCATTCATGCATCTTTTGGTGAAATCTGGAAAAATTTCGCGCTTTTGTGTTAAAATGAGTCGAGGGTTGATTCCAGACGAGTGTCGATGTTCTGGGAGTCAGATATTGACAGATAGACGAGAGGAGTCGATAAACCCTACGATATATTTCCAAAACCTTTACTAGTACTTATTCAAAACAATCTGTTGATTTCATTTTATTTGATTTCAAAAGGAAATTTGAAATAATCTTAAGTTAAAACAATTCTAATCTTTCCTAAATCTTTCTATACACACATATCACAAATATAACAAGAAATACATCACAAGAATTGTGAGGACATCATTTCAAATAATAAAGTCATTATATTTCATCCACATCACAATTCCATACACAAATATTTTCAAAAGAATCTTTAAAAAGGAATATATATACAAGAATTACATGGATTCAAACTCAAATGTGCAGGAAGCATTTGGATACAAATTATACAAATGATCAACACAAATAATTTACAAGATCTCATTACAAATATTTTTACAACATTTGAAAGAATACAAAACAGTACTAAAATCCTAAACTAAAGTCTTCAAGTCTTCATCATCATTTCACCTGCAAAACAAACAACACATACAAGAAGAAATGGGGATTATGATTAAAATGTTGCCAACACCATTTGGTGCTGGCATGTTGTTCTATTGAAACCTGGTTTTAGCCTAATTAAAATTGTGGTTCAATTAGGCTAAATTGGGGAATAAAGCAAATCATCAAAGGCAACAGACGGGTCTGATCAATTGGATCATGCTCTTTTATTTCAAAGGCAACAAGTAGGGGCAAAGGCTTTTGTACAGCACTGACAGAAACATCTTAGGCAACCAAGAGCAGAGGCAAACATGTGTTGTATTGAGCTAATGATCTTGATCTTTCAAAAGACAAAGCAACAGATAAAATGCTTTCCCCAAAATTTAAACCAGGAAGCAAATAAAACTTGAGCCCACAAATATGGTATCACATTTGCCTATTAGTTAGACAAATGGACCCTAAATCCCTCACTAAGCTAGCCATCAGCTTAATTGGCCACATATTTGAAATTAATCATCTCAAACCGACTATCTTAAGGATATCAAACCTCAGCCAAGCATTGCCACATAGAAATCTGGACCAGATAGGAGCAATGAGTCAAGAATGACTCATAGCTATCACCTGGGGGAGATGAACTGTGCTGCTGCAGCAGTGAGCTGATCTCCTAGGTGAAAAGGTGTGTTCAAATTTGTATAAATATAGACCCAAGCCGCAGCCACAAGAACACACAAATTCACAGCCACCACAATACACAAAGTGCACAACCATCATCACATCCAGATCACCATTTCCATCTGTTCTTCACCAAGAACAACCACAAACCACAAATATATCATGGAGATCACTTAAACCCATCCACCACAAGCCATTTCAGCTAGCAAATATACTCTAGGAAAATTGAAGCAGCAACAAGAAGGAGGTTGAACCTTGGAGCAAGATCAGACTCTTCCGTAGCTTTATCTGCTCTACACCCAAGGTTGTTAAACATATGTGCTAGAGAGTGATTTAGCAGGTTCTGTAAATAACAGAACCATGCTTGAGTGCTGAATTTAGCATCTGTTCTTAACAGAACCTTGCTCAGCAAGGTGAGGTGCTATAGAAGATGATTTGCAAGCAGAGTACTTATGTTCTGTGCAAGAAATAGGACAGAGAGATGAAAGGGAGTGAAGTTGTGTGCTTTAGCAATTGTTTGAACATTGGAGACAAGGGAAAAAGGCAATAGTATAGTATCTGTTCTTATTTTGTTTTAACAAAGCATCACACAAGCTAGTAAACCAGCAGAGCTGGATTAGCTGAGCTATGCACATCCTTACACATGGAAGAAGCACATGAAAGCATAAAAAAATCATCTCTAAACAAGAAAGCTGTTGTGTAACTCTACAAGGAGGCATCACAGCAAGCAAAACTTGCCTAAATCATTTTTATAACACTTATTCATCACAGCTAGATCATTTAGTACAAGTTCTAGCTCGGAATTATTTTTCTAAAGAAAAATTCATCTTCTGTGAGCAAGAAATGCTCCCAACATTACATCCAGAGGTAATGGATGGATCTAAACATGCTAGATCTACACCATTCACCTCACTCTTGGTGCACAACAGGTAGACAGTGCACATAAAGGAGTAAATCATCAAGAATAATCATCTGATCATCAAGAACCTAACCAACAGAGGAGCATATAATTAATCCGAAGTCCAGAAGCATCTAGATCGAGTAGGGGTAGTAGGAGAAGGAGAGGAGAGGAAGAAAAAGAATCTTACCGTGCGTCCATGGCCGTAGCTCCACGGCGGCGAGGCAGTGCTCGCGCTACCGTTGGAGGGGGCATATGGAGGTCGTGGACCAGCACCACCGCGCCACGGCGGCACAGAGGGCGGAGCTCTGCGCCCAGCCATGGCGAGCACGCTGGAGAAGGAGGGAAGCGGCACCGGCACCGAAACCCTAACCCTAGGGGATTGGGTTGTGCGCGGCCACGAGAGAAGAGAGGGGCGAATCGCTCCGGTGAGGTGGAAGAGCGTAGCGAGGGGAGTGTTTTGCCCCAGGCGGCGGCAGTGGAGGTGGCCGGAGCTGGCCGAAGCGTGGCGGCGACGGTGGGGGCGACTCGGTCGCCAGGAGAGGTTGAGCACGGGCACGGACCGAACCAGGTCCAAATTTTTTTAGCTGGTTAACCAGTGTTGACCAGGGACCTATTTGTAAAATTTTGAACTTACAAAATTCTTCCAAAATTTCAAAACTTGTTATAAATTCAAATAAAATCCTAAAAATAATTTTAAAATACCTACAAATATCAGAAGAAAATAAGTAATCCAAATAAAATATCTAATTGATTTATTGAAAACTATTTCTTGTACCAAAAATTCAAAGGATCCTTAAGTGGAAATGACTTTGAAATATTTCAAATTATTTTCAAAAGAAAATAATATGGAAAATTATGTATCAAGTTCAAAGTATTATTTGAACTACATTATGACTGTCATGTTACTCATCCTAATTAAAATTCAAATTAAAGAAATCTTTAAAAAGAAATCCTTAACAAAACTCTGGGGAATTTGGGAAAGAATAAAAATTATCTCATTATATGCATATTGGCATGTACTTGGTTTTTCAACATTGTCTCATACAGACAATTATATTGATTTTCCAGAACACGAAGGTCCCAATTCGTCGGAAACTTTAGACTGCATTACCTGTCAGTCTCAAGGCAAGTTCCAACTTGCATGTCCTACTTGATTAATTTTATCAAAGTAATTACAAAGTACTATGGTTTATCATTGCATGAAAAAGAAAAACCTATTTTCGAATGATGTGAAATGCTATATATATATGGTTGGCTGGCAGTGGAACCACGAATTGATGTTGTGGTGGAGGTTCCATTGTACGGGAAAGTATATACCTTGGATTAATAACCCATGGCCCAGTGATCCTAGCGCCGTATCGAAGCATCAGCCAACAGATTCACTATGGATGGTCTCGTCAGAGGTTTCTTCCATCGTTCGCATATCCTCGGCAGGCTATTACCTGGTTGCGTCCGTTGCGGCGGCCAACTGCGTGGAAGCGCGTGACCTTCCCACTCGACGGAGTGACTGGAATAGAAGCTCGGGAGGGGTGGCGGGCTAATGGTCGTAGTTACCAGCCGCGTCACAAATGGGCGGATATGCGTTGTGCAGGGAAGCGACTCCACATGACTTGTTGCCCTGAGTTCTGGCTATAGCACACATGGTGTGCTGAGAGAGCAAAAGGAACCAGGCTGCTGTTGGGTAAAGTGGTGCAGCTCTGCAGAGTTAAACAAAGAAATTGTGACTGTCACATCCTTGTTCCAGGAGGGGACTACAGACCCCAGCGGGAAAGGCATCCCAAGTGATGACTATAAACCCGTGGAGGCTGGGGACATAGTTTTCTAAAATAAAATGGACCTTTTCCTAAAAACGTTTTACAAAACTTGCATAATCATCCATGACTTTTTGGCCAGGATGGTAGATAGTGCATCATACACTTTATCATCTATTATTTGAACTTGCTGGGTAACGCTAGTGTTGCTCACCCTTTTCCTCCGTTGATCTCTGCTTAGATTCTGATGAGATCGCTGAAGACGACTTTGGAGCATACCATGCCGACGAGGTGTACTTTGAAGCACCTGATCTGTCCGGAGGAGTAGAAGGCGTCGACTACATCATCGCCTACGGAGCCGACGACGCCGACGAGGAGGAGGTGGAGACTTAAAGTTATCATAGTAGGAACCTGGCCGAGTCAGACTAGACTAGTACTACTTAGCGGCTGAGCCAAGATGGTTCTTAGTTTGTTGTTTTCTATCGTTTGTAGGTTGACTCCTGTCAACATCGCAATAATAGACATTCCTCCCATGTCAGAGGAAGACGTCGATGTTTTTATGCATTTCTGGCTTGTAATCTTTAGCAGTGTGTAATAAAGTGGACCCGCAATGTTTCTGTTGTACTACTCTGAATGATGTAATATTTACGGATTAGTCCTTCCGTGGGTGTTATGTCAACGACTTGTACACTACAATATGCAGTGGTGTGCTGGGTCACCGCATTGACGAAGGCCCCGGGCTCCCGCATTCGCCCACTCGCGCATCTCGGCTTTGACCGTGTCGAGTATGGAGGCCACACGCGCGTTGTCAAATACAACCGCATTCCGATGCTTTCAGATCCACCACACCATGAGCCTAATCAATGACAAGATTCCTTTGCGCAGCTGGCGGGGTGGTCTGCAACACCAGCAACCACCAATCCACGAAGACACCCTTACCCACGACAGGACCTCGTACCATACCGTTCTTGAGAAAGAACAGCCGGTAAAAATATGTGTCATGGTCTCCACACACTGGTCGCACAACGGACATCACGCAGCATTGGGGAGACCGCGTCGTGCTAGCCGCTCACTCGTCCAACATCTATCTTGGCAAGCCAACCAGATGAAAAACTTCACACTAGCAGGCGCCCAAGATCTCAAATTAAAACCTCCACAATCCAGATACAATCGATCCTTGAAAGAGGATGTCGTAGCACGAACGGGAGGAATATTGGACATCGGTCGTCCATCTCCATATCGAGCTATCTCACTTCATTTGTGGTGCAGAAGACAGTCTTTCTAGAAGGGTTTGGAGTAGATTTTGATCACACTGATAGGGTTTAGAGTACGGTCGTGAGGCGAGGGCTGAAATCCAGTCATTATGTGATTCATGACTTCATGAGCCCTCATAGGGATTTGTTTTCCCGTGGTACTAGGACTCGTAGATCCAGTGAATGAACGGTCAATTAAATAGTGAGCGCGCTTGTTTCAATCCGAAAGAACGTCTTGCCAGATACTCCTACAACTATTTCAATCTCTACTCCACCTAATTCAACGAATGGAGTAAAGCACGCTCTACTGCTTACGGAAGTAATTAACCGATGTTGTCTCCTGTCTAGTCAAACCACTAGTATTATTTAGCGGCCGTACACCATGTGCAAATTAGTACTTACGGACAGGCTGATCATAAACCAAACTAGGTATAGTTAGCGCGGCAATGCCGCGCGTCTGTCTCATGATTTTCGAATATGTTTTTTAGAAAGTATGCATATGAATATTATTTGAATTCGGAGAAGTTTACGATTAGGAGATTTTTCGAGGTTGTTAAAATTTGTCGCATTGAAATATATTCAAATTTGTATTTTTTTTTAAAGTTTGCAAAAATGATTAGATTTCGGAGGTATTTGAAATTATTAAATATGTGAATTTGAAATTTAAGCTGGAATGGTCAAATAAGGGTGGTTTTCTTATAAAATTGTCTGAATGTAGGTCAATTTGAATTTGTAAAAATTATTTGGTTTGTGAAAAAATAGTTGACAATTTTTTCCCTAGCATTTTGATATATTTTTTATATCTTGTGGATGGGTATGTATAGAATTTTTTTCCCTTTTTTGTTTTGCTGTGCAGTTTAAATTTGGTAGTATGTTCATTTAAAAATTATGCAGGTTTAAAATTAGTGAAATTGAAAGAAGTTTGCGTTTAAAAATTGTTTATATTTTGAATATTGTTCAAGTTGGGGTGTTTTGCAGATTCAAATCATTTTATGTTTGTAAAATGATTCGATTTCGCAGGTATTTAAGATTTTGGAATATTGAAATCTGAAATTTGATCGTATCGAATTTTAAAACAACATTTTTTCTCTGAGGGTATATATAGGAATAATTTCATGTTGTAGAAATTGTTCTAAGGAGGAAGTTTTTTTTCAAATATTTACCAATCTGAAGTGTTTGAACATATTTGTTTTTTGACGTAAATAATTAGTATTTGTTTAGTTGGAGCATTTTATTGTATCTTTTGTTTTTTTTCCGGATGGGCATTTTTAGAGGTTCATCTATTTAGTCGACATTAAATAAAATTAAATGTGTAAAATTAGAGGAAGGGAATTTGGATTTTGTGTAGATATTAATCGTGTTCGTTGTAATTTCAAATGTTGATTTTTTTTCCTAAACTTGTCTAAATATAGGATAAATTGAATTATTCAAACTTATTTGTTTATTTGGCAGAAATAGGTACCTTTTTTTTACTCACCACAGTTTGACAAATTTCATAAATCTCATTTTTTTTTGCAAGAAAATTATTGAGATGTGAATATTATTTGAATTGGGGAAAGTTTGCCAAATGTAGGCTAAATTTATTATAGATTAGAATATTTTTTTCCCCTTGAAATTCATTTTTTCCTTCCTAATTGTGAAATATCTGACATTCGGGACCCACATGTCAACGTTTTAATAATTATATGGAAATTGTTTAGGGAAATGGTAAAAGTCCTGACAGTGGGCCTGCTGTGAAATTTATATGGTTTTGAAAATTTGGTGATTTTGCATTTTTTTTTTGACAAATGATTATAGTTTTTGTGGAAAGTTTGAAAATTTATTGAAAAAGTTTGTCAATTTGTAATTTTTGGGATTTTTTTCTTTATACATATTGTTTGCATTTTTTTTGTGCGTAATGTAATTGTGTTGTTGTTTTTTGTGAGAATTTAAAAAATTTGGTAATTTTACATTTTGTTTGGACAAATTATTTCCATTATTTTGAATTATGGGGAATTTCGAATTTTGATAATTTTATATAATGTCTTCACACAATATTTGCATTATTTTGTGGAAAGTTTGAACATTTCTAGAAAAAGTTTGGCATTTTGTAAATAGTAGGATAGTAGGATAGGATTGTTGAATTATGTTTGCAAACTTACTTGCGTGCATTTTGTATGTATGTTTCTGCATTATTATAATTAATAATTTAAAAGTTTTTTATTATGGTGATTTTTTTAATGTACTAATGAGGCCTTATGTAATATTTGAAATTTTCAAGTTTTTTTTTTTTGGAAGGGACTCAAAGTTTATGGAATACTGATTTTGATTTATTAAAAATTTATAGAAATTGTTCTGAACTGATTTGAATTTGTGTTTGAAAATTACAAAAGTTTTCGAGAAAAGAAAAAGAAAATAGGGGAATGTTTTTTTAATGTACTAATGAGGCCTTATGTAATATTTGAAATTTTGAAGATTCCTTTTTTTTTTTTTTGAAGGATCCCAATTTTTTTGGAATGTTGATTTTGATTTACTTAAAATTTGTAGAATTTATTTTAAACTAATTTGAATTTGTGTTTGAAAACCACAAAAGTTTTCGAAAATAGAAAAAGAAAACAGGGAAAAAAATAGGGGAGGCCGAGCCAGGCGCACAGTAGGCGGCCCAGCCCATGAACAGCCCGCCTACCAGCCCAGGCCCACGGTGACATCGCGGTGACGTCACCGGTGGGCGGAGCTCCCGCGGCGGCGGCGAGCACGCCGGCGGCGAACCCGTGCGTTCTGGGACGCGCGGCTGGGCGCAGAAGATGCGCCTCGACTCGGGCTGCACGTACGTGGCGGCGCCGCCGCGCGTAGGTTGCCGGAGCCGCCGTCGGCGACCATTTTCGCGGCGGAGGGCGCGGAGCGCGGCGGCGGCGATTCCGGCCAACGCGCGGCGTCCCGCTGGCTGATCTGCGACGAGGAGGGAAAGGAGAGGACGGCGAAGCTTCCCGTGCTGGTCGATCTGAGCGGGGAGCAGTGGAACGGCGGGGGAGCGCGGAGGCGCCGCCGGCGACGCGACGGTCGCGAGAGAGAAGGAGAGGAAGGGGGGCTCGATGGAAGTTTTGCAAGGAAGTCCCCGGAGTTTTCGCAAATTACGAACATGTCCTTTGCGGGCGGTTTTCTGCAAAATTGCTACGCCAAATATCGTGCGGGGCGACGTGTCGCCGTGTGATTGGAAGAAATTGCTCTGCTGCACGATCTGTGCTGTCCGTCCGCGCGATCAAACGGCCAGGGTTTGGGGACGACGTGGAAGGCAGGAGAGGGCGTGAATCGCACGAAGTTTTATATATAGTAGGATGGGACCTTAATCTCAATCTACTATTCACTCCAGGTTTCAATCTCATTTGATGAGCTAGTCGCAGCCCCATCGATTGCGACTTGGTAGGATCCACGTCAGTTACTCCTTTTCGCCGTACATAAAGCAGATAACCGCCAGACAAAGTTGCGCCAGAAAAAAATGGAAATTGTCACTCACTATGAGTAAAGAATACCAGGCAATATATATAATGCTCCGGTTAATTTAAGGAGCAACAAGCCATGGGGTAAAGAATGATGACGTCAAACATTTACAAACTACTTTCCACTAAGTTGTACAAAATCTATTGATTGTTCAAGAAGAAAAACTTTGCCTATGGGAAAAAATACACAAACAATCCAACAAACATGGTCACTGATCCTATTTGACTACACACCCTCCTAACGTATGGCACCAGGAATGGAGATCTTGAAGATCTGCAAAACATGGCTATCAGCTATGTGGTAAAATGGAGCAATAGGGGGCAAAACTGGTCTGACTAAATAAACGGGACAGCTAACATCTAGGAAGCTGGTCCATTAGTTCGGCAGAAATAAACAGCTTACCTGTTCAAGAGCTGAGCCGAGGTTGGACAAACGGAGACACCACACTATCAGTACTATTGCCTATTTGTCGGAGGAGACGAAGAATCAAAAGAAGCTCGAAGTGGCCTGTTAACAAATGGGTGTGCCAAAAGTTCTGATGCGGTAGGCCGCTCGTCTGGATCAACTCTTACACACTGGCCGATGAAATCTTGAGCTTCTTTTGACAAATAGCTGGGCATGGGAGGTTGTTCTCCTCTTCCAATCTTAAAGAAAGCATTTGTCTACAAGTTGCAAAGCAACATTAGTGGAGAGCCGAAGATCAATAACAAGTAGGTTAAATTTCGAATGAGTTGCGGAGAACATTATTTTGAGAGAAGTGCACTCCATAAAAAAAAATCACATACATACACGCACGCACACACTAATAATGTGCAATTTTCACCGCAATGATAAAAAAAAAGGAAAAAAAGAGACAATGGTTCAGTCAGCAGCAGGTCCAATTTATTCAATTCATAAAACGTTAAAGGCATAAGATTATTATTGATATACGTGCCACATACATAGGAGAGCTATATCGGATAATGCTTCAGGCTTGGAAGGGGGAAACGTAATGATTTCCCCATGTTACAACAGCAAGTATATGGACAGATCCCAGATCCCAACATCAATTTATTTAAATAAAAAGGACAATAATCTGTTGGCATCCTACTGCATCTTTATTACAAACTCATATAGGGAACTGCAGTTTTCTTTAACTTAATTTTGAAATTTCTTCCAATCCCACTAGTTAATATCCTATACATCACAGAAGCTCTAACAGATAATAGCATTAACAGCATAACATATTTTAAAAAAAATCGGCAAGTCAAATACCAGAGAACAAAAACCTATGAAGTTATAATATGACATACCCACTCCACATTAGGATACGGTATTTGGCGGGTTAGCATTTCCAACACAGTGCAGCCCAAGCTCCACATATCAGCTGCAGGCCCATACGTTTTTTTTGGATTAACAACCTGAAAGTGGGAAGGTGCATTTAAAACTTGTGTGCTTATTAAAAGGTACCACACAATATTTACTGAACATTGCAAAATAACATCAAAATCGGATAACTTGACTTTGATCAGCATAGTTTTACCTCAGGCGCCATCCAATAAACACTTCCTTTGCATGATCTCAGCATATTAATTTTAGACATCTGAATAACAAGAAAGTAGTACATAAGACAATTTCTCATTTGAAGTGCAAATAACATCGTAGAAGCAAGAAGGCTCACCTCCTTTGCCAATCCAAAATCTGCCAGTTTTACTGATCCATTTGCATGAACCAATATATTGGCGCATTTGATATCTCTGAGTACGAAGAATTGTGTCAATTAATCAGAAGTAGTATTGTGTGAAGGGAAAATTGAGGATTATCCAAAGATTTGGCATCAACTTAAATTTAGTTTTATATTGGCCAAAGTGGTAATTCTATGATCGACCCCTTAATTACTTTCTTCATATTTTTGCTTATTTTCCACCTACCTTTAATATCAACTTTGCCCTCTAGAGCTATATAATGCCTAACATTGTACTAAAAACACAAGAACCTTTTCCAAAAAATAACACAAGTTCTGAAGGTGTGGTTGCTAGGTGTGCACCGAGCAGGTCAGGCTTGGCCCAGAGCACAGGGCAGACAAGCTGCTGACAATCATCTTGATGTTCTAACCAAGGGAGAATAACTACATGCTGATGTGGCTTTCAAGTATAAATCCAAAGCACGTAGCAGGTGAAAAGGGAACATTGCCGCTCCTACTCTGGTACTCGCCTTGCGGTCCTCAACGAGCAGATGAGGGTGTCTATTAATTTGTGTACTAGTATGAAGGTCTAGAGCTATCTCATTTATTGATCTGATCTGTGGTAAATTGGTTAGGGCATTAGGCATCGTAGTGCAGATGTACATGTTCATATGCCAGACAGCTTCAGGTGTTTAGGTACGTGTGGTTAAACATACTTGTGCATTTCTCAAAAAAAAATGCACTTCATCGACATAGAGGGGAAAATTGGCATCTCAAGTGGGTTATAAAAACAGAAAATGAAAAAGTGATCCATGTAAACTCATAGAATTATAGGTGTTTTAAACATGATTCCTCAGAAATGTTTGACTGGTGCATTCTCAGTATTCCCTTGTGGTAATGGAATCGTTGAAAATGACATATTCAATGCAATGCAAAACAAAATGAGAAAAAAAAAGGATTAGATAGATCAAGTGGTCCCTGTGCATGATTTAGCAACAGCCCATATCCAGGGTTCCAGTCAGAAAGCCAAGGTTTTGCTAGTCTGAAGTGGAGTACCCACAATGATGATAGTGAACTAACTGGTTGTTGTGCTTCTAATCTAACAGGACTAGACTAGTAATGACCAATGGTGATAGTACTTGGCTTGCATGTAGGTTGTACAGCATTGTACATGTTTATTTGTGCTTAATAATCACAAACTACAGTATAGAAGATACTCATACTGTCATACAAACCATGTGTTACAATAAGAGATGTCTTCAACAAGAACTGTGATTTAACTCCACATGTTACCCTCTCGTGCGGTCCAAAAACGAACACAAAGAAAGAAGTATAAGGTCCAATATACAAAGATCTTTATTTATTTATAAGCCAAAAGAACCTACTTAACCTCCAGGAGTTTATGGTGGATGGAAAGCAGATTTGCTCCCTCATATGTTGTGCTATTCACATTATAAGTGCATGACACATGGGATTAAAAGCTCATATTTCATACACATTATACATTATTAAAAAGGATGTTCAAAGGACAAAATCTATTGGCTATGGCAACAGCATTGTAAGCACCAATTATTTCCAACATAAATCAGAAGAGCACATTTTTTTGGCAACAGCATACCTGTGGACTACATTTCTCTCATGAAGATAAACTAATCCATTGAGAATCTGTCTTGTGTAGGCGGAGACTTGTGAATCTCGCAGTTTATACTTCTGATAGAGGGACGAAAGAGAACCTTGTGTAACAAGCTCAATAAAAATGTAGATTTTTGATTCTTCCTGCATTTTAATTTTGAACATTATTGCTAACAAACACAGATAATTACTACTTACAACAAAACTAATTCTGAAATTGGGATGCAGAACGAAGCAACGTCAAAAGGAGCGCGGAATATACCTTGTCAGTTCCATAATACTGGACTATATTTTCATGTTCGAACTGACTAAGCAGAGCGATTTCCTAAGAAGCAAAAAATATATAATCAAAGCATTGCATAAACAACAACAAAAAAAAGGTTTAGATGTCAGAGCATGTAAAAGTGATGTAGAAAACAGCAGATATCACATGATTGATAGTATGAGACAAATCAACAACAACAGCTAACCTGTTCGAGTGCAAGAATAGACTGCTGTGCATTGCTTCCTTGGTCAAGCAAAGAGACTTCCTTCACTGCAAAAAATGCACCTTCACTGCAGAAATATTCAATAACAGATACCAATAAATATATTATATTAATGCTTATCAGTGGTACAGCAGAAACAGGAAAGTATACTTTCTCATCCCTCAGAATTTCCTAACGAATAGAACTGCGCACTGTGAAGGGGTAATCAGAAGTCGTGTTTTATTATTGCTCAGCTAGTTGATTATGTTCTTCTATATTCTCTTTGTTAGTTCTGAGTCCTCCCCCCACCCCAACACGGTAGAAAGATGGGTACTCACAACCATTGCAGGTATCAAACTTCTTTGTAGGGCATGGAAGCATATTGGGGTTACTGATGCCAAGAGTTGGATATGAATCAAGCTGGTTTAGTAAAATACCATCTGAAATATTATCTCAAAACCAAACTAATTCCCTGAAGCCTATCTTAGTTCTCCCTATATCAGTCAAACGGTAATAATAATATAAATCATTCAGTAACAACTACTCTAGAGTACTGTATGAGTCATATAGAGAACAGCTTCCATCCCAAGTTTGCCCAGATTACTGTGAGCTTTATGACTTATCAATAATCATGTAGAGAAGTATGCCATCAGAAAATCAACATTTGGTATACCAGACATGCCACTATAGCAATAATACTTCCAGTGCTCTGCTCACTCACCTGGTCTCTCGAAATTACAGAACGTGCATGGATGCACGTCTCCCATTGTTCCTACCCCCAGAAGCTAGTAAGGTGTGTATATCACATAAATAAGGTTTGAATGGCTAAAGTTAATTGTCGCCCATATTATATGTTTAGTACCCCATGATCATTTGTGTGAGGTAAATGTTTTTACGAAACAAACATACCAGCTCATATCAGAATTGCTCTGAGCACCCCGCCCCAAACAAAGCAACAACGCACATACTTATCCAAAAAGATGTTTGGCACTCTACTTGTAGAATGATCATGATATAATGCTGTGTACTTGTAAATTCTAATACAAAATGATGAGCTGCACGGCTGCAGCATCCATGTCCTAGCAACGGTATACCAGTGCTGTTTAGACTAGCTAAGCTTACCTTTAATCAAATTAACCATGATGTGTGGCGAATAACAGGTCTAATTTTAAGATGCCTAAATTAGACAGAAAACTGCAGTACCTCCATGAATCCAAGAGAAAGCAAAAAATGCATAAGATGCACGGACAATCAAATGTCAGTTAAAGAATTGCTACTTACTCACTGATCCCCTCGTACACCGTCCCGAACGAGCCACTCCCCAGAAGCGCACCACGCATCCATGACTTGATGTTCCGCTTGAACTTGCCATTCGGCGAGATGTTGAACACAGGCTCTGTATTCGTGCTTGAAGCATCATCATCATTCGTTGTCGACAATGAGGATGTCCCGGTGAAGCCTTCAAAGGTCTCTCCTACCCTCCACCCTTTAAGCTCTCCCTCAGCCCCTGTGAATCCTTCATCGGTCTCCTCGGGGATATCCTCCTCCTCCTCTGTGTCCGACACATGTTGGTAGGATATTCGTAGTTCAGTATTCTCTTCCCTGGGAGCAAACGAGTTCACAATGTCCCAGGCCGATCCGGTTGTGATCTGAGCCACAGACGGCCGCCTCACCGGTGGCAGTGCGAGTCCCGTGATCGGCGGAGGCGGGGAGAGCAGTGGCGGCCGTACGCCTCGGATCCCGACGTCCCCGCCTCCCCTTCTGGGCGAGAGGAGTGACAAGCCCGCGACGGGCTCCACAAGAGTAACCGCCTTGTTGGGGGATTCCGATAGCGCCGCAGCAACGGCGAGTTCGTCGACCGAGTCGGTGGCGGTGGAAGTGGAGGACGAGTGGCTGGGCTCCTCGGGAATGGGGTCGGGGAAGGAGAGCGGCGCGGGCCACGGGCCGTCGGGGGCGGAGGTGGAGCGGACGATGGGGGAGGGGTCTTCCGCGGGAGGGTTCGATGCGTCTGGGCGGGGGCGGGAGAAGAGGTCGGAGCTGGAGCGCGCCTTGCGGGCCTCCCAGGCGGCGACGGGGATGGCGAATTCCTCGGGGCCCGACAAGCCCAGGCTGCGGCAGAGCTCGTCCACCTCCCCCTCCGCGCTGCCGCTGATGCGGAAGTCCGTGCCGCCGCCACGGGCCGCCAGGTCGAGCGAGCGCGTCGGGCGGTACCCCGGCGACCGCTCCGCCGACGAGGCCGAGGACGACCACGACGCCGACACGGACTCGCCCGCCACGTACTCGATGTGCTTCGCGGCGTTGCGGCGCTCCAGCCGCGGGCTCCGTCCGCGGCTCCCGCTCCCGCTGCCGCTGCCGCTGCCGCTGCCGCTTCCGCCGCTGCGGCGGCTGCTGCAGGAGTCCATGGGGGCGGCGGCGCGGCGGCCGGAGGAGGAGGCGGGCGAGGACTGCTTACGGCCCCACGAGAACATCTGGGTCCATAAGCCGGCCCGACAAACCGCGCCTAGATGCCGAACTCCATGGGGGCGCGTCGAATTTGAGGCCGTGGCGCCGCAGGATTTGGGGATTGGGGGCTCGCGTCACCCCGGCTGCTTGCGGGGACGAGGGAAGTGGCGTGCGCGGTGGCGCGGTGCTAAATAATTTTCAACAGGACGGGGCCCCGCTGCCAGGTGGGCCCGCGTGTGTATGGGGCCCGTGGGCAGTGAGGTGGCCTCTCCGTGAGCGTGAGGTGGGGTTGGCTGGACGCGGGTTGACTGCGACGACCAGCGGCGGTAACAAAGAAAAGGGTCGATGCGATGCGAAGGGGTAAAACGAATGGCTGCCGTTGGCGTGGTCGTGACTCGTGAGGCCATTGGAAAGCGTGTGAGTGCGCGGCGTTGTCCCGTCCGGCGTCCACCGGCGGCGCAGGCAACCAATTTTGAGGACTTCTGGGTCGGGGATCTGGGGACAGTTTACCATTAGCACTTGCTAATAAGTAAACAGTGTCCAATGTACAGGTCTCGCCACCGTAGTTGCAAACATAATAAAATCAAAACGAGTGGCGATAGCCGTAGCCAGGCGAGCCTGGAATGATCAGTGAAGTTCAGAATACTGCAAATTTGCAACATACCAGCACATCATTCCAGTCATCTGGTTCGATCAGCTTCAGCCAAGCTATTATTAGTTGGCTTAATTAGCTTTAGCGCTGGCCTCTGGCGTCCTTTTGGGTGAGAACAGGCCGACCTGAGCTTTCTCCGGCAGTGTTGGCAGTAATTAGTATACGGTTTGCGCATCTCATGTGCTCCAGCTCGACGGCGACGTAGGTGCGTGAGTGCGTGCGTTCACACTCGTGGAAGCGTCCAGCTCCACCAGCGCCAGGTGTGGACGACGATCGTCATGTGCGCGTACGTCCTGTGACGGTCTGTCTTTTCTTCTTCTTTCTTCAAACGGTCTGATCTGTTTCTCATGACGCTGCTGGCCTGGCCTGGCGGCTAGGCAAGCAAGGACCCTGGGTTTGTTTTGGGATTATTTTCTTTGGTGATGAATTGGACTGGACAACTTGTAGTAATTGGTTTACATCCATAATTTGACGAGTAGTCCTAGTCCTTTTTGAGGAAAAATTGACGACTGATCCATATTTTTTGGGACCATACTACTAGCTTTTAGGTGAGAGTTTGAAGCAATGTCCTAACCTTTCTCAGGTGTGTACTACAAGAATGTTATCCTCCATGTGAAATCCACTTTGCCTCCCCGCAGCTGATATTCGAACATAAAAAATCATGAGCACATGTTCACATTCATGTGGCCACAAAGTCGTTTCGCGAAAAATCGATATTTTTGTGGTATGTGTAAAAAAAGGCAAAAAATATCTCGTGAAAAGTCTTAATTTAGTACCAAATTTTATCTTGTTTACACAGATCACAAAACATGTCGATTTTCGTGAAATGACTTTCTATTTTCCTTTGATCAATTGAACTGGACAACAGGTAGTATTTGGTTTACCTGGTTAATTTGACGAGTAGTCTAGTCCTCTTTGTGGAAAACTTGACGACCAACCGTAATTTTTTTTGGAACGTACTACTAGCTTTTAGGTGAGAGTTTGAAGCAATGTCCTTACCTTTCTCAAGTGTGTACTACGTGTTATTCTCCAGGTGAAATCCACTTTGCCTCCCAAGTGCATATGCATTGATATTCAAACACATTTTGAAAAGTAAAAGAAAAAATCACGTAGTTTACAAAGTTGTTCGGTGAAAAGTCGATATTTAAAAAAAATGTCTTGTGAAAAGTCTTATTTTAGCACCAAATTGTGTCTTTTTTACACAGGTAAAAAAAAACATGTCGATTTTCGTGAAACGACTTTATGAAAATTACGATATATGCGTGAATGTTTTTTACAATTTTTTCATATTTTGCAATGTGTTTAAAATACATTATATAAATAAAGGGTACGTATGAACCGGGAGTGAAGACGCATATCCCTTTCTTTAGTTCCTTTCGATTCTTATCGTTTCTTCATGGCGATAAATAAGTAGCTTCCTTCCTGATTAGACGTTAGACAAGGAAGGAAGTAAAGGTTTAAAAAAGGTAGGAAGTAAATGGAGTAGGGGCCATTCTTATTTGTTTTTAAAATGGCTAGGGCCCATTTACAAAAGTCCAACACTAGTCAATGCATCCCATAAAATCAGTCTTCCCCTGACTGTGCTTGCCTTGCATGTCCCTGTCATATATTTTGCCTTTGTCAAGAACAGCTAGCAGCCTCTGTCGTGTGGGAGACCGACAGCGACCGAGCTGAACTGTTCCCGCAGGCGTTGCATGGCCTGGCCTGGGCGCGCCGCCGGCTAATTTCAGTCGCGAATTTGTGCCTGCATGCGCGAATCGAAATAATGGCCGAGGCTCTCGCTTAATCGCCCCTTATATTGACCCTGTCCCTCACGGCCAGACACGGTCCAGTCTTCAGAGGCACGCACGTCAATGCCGACG
The DNA here is from genome assembly GCA_947311845.1 of Poa pratensis. Classification (NCBI taxonomy): domain Eukaryota; kingdom Viridiplantae; phylum Streptophyta; class Magnoliopsida; order Poales; family Poaceae; genus Poa; species Poa pratensis. The sequence goes on from CAMZMU010000041.1 coordinate 142,758,616, forward strand.
GGGACGCCCATGGACGCCGCCAAGAAGGTGGCTGTGACCGCGTACGAGGAGTTGCCGCGACGCCGTCCCGGCAGCCACGTCGCGACGTCGTCAACGGCCGCTCGAGCCAAGACGCCGACGCACGCGGCCGTGGGAGGCGGCTACAACCGCCGGGCGATGCTGCTCGCCTACGCGCAGCACCTGCGGCGGCGCGGCGGCGGGCAGCGATCTTCGTCTGGGCCGCCGGTGCTGGGGTGGGGCGAATGGAAGCAGGCAGATCCCGGCGCTGGCAACGACGACGGCCATCAGAAGGTGAGCGCGACAGATGGGCAAGGACATTTCCTTAGATGCATTTGCACGACAACGTATGTCTAGATTCGTACTCCTCCATAACGGTGTGTTGTTTTCCTCGATCAGCAGGTGGCGGCGGGGAGGAGAAGCTGGTGCTCCACGTTCCGGTCATGGTTACGGCTTTGGATCAGGACGTTTTTCCGGCGAGTTCGGACGATCAGGGAGAATGCCTCGTGCAAGAAAGGAGATTAAACAGACTGGTGGAAACATGTGGATCAAGAGGGAAAAAGCTAAACGCAACATATTTTCTTTCGAGTAGCCCACCAGATTGTTTCTTCTTGCGACGGAAAAGGAAAATAGAGAGGCGGCGACCTAGGGTTCATTCCTAGCCGCGCCACGATCTGCCCCGCTTCCAGCGGCGGGAGGGTGGGATCTCGAACCTGCCCTTGGCGCTGTTGCAAGGTCCTTAGTGGTAGTTTTTGGTTTTGTTCTCCCTAACGGTATCGACGATGGCACATTGGAATAAGATATCTCCGGCATCTCACTACCTTGTCAATGTTTCCGGTGTTGGCGAAGGGCCGGTGAGGATAAGTAATGTCAGATCTGTTGGTCTCCATTGAATCTTCAAATTGGTGTCCTTCAACGGAAGTTGTTCGCTGATTTATGGTGGGACATCTCCGATCTATTCATTCGTTTGGGTATGCAGTAAGGCCCGGTTTTTCAACCTGCTGAACTGGTGGTGGAGGATTACAAGCTTGTGATGCTGCTTGGGATGTGTCCACAGTCGATATTCCATCTGTGTATGTTCGATCTCGTTTTTCGCGAGTGGCCATTGCAGTCTTTAAAGACTTGGTTGACGAGGGTGTTTACATGTGACTGAGTCTTTTGCTGCTTGGTCAGTGCATATTTCAAGCTCCGGCAGCCGTCAAACAATCGGAGTAAGAAGATGAACAGTATGAGTTTCAACGTATTTTTATATCTGTACAGGTCGTGTTGCGTCGAGTTGTATTCCTTTGTACCTGCGGTTTTCCTTCATAAATATCAGATATAAGATGCATTCAGGTGTCTTTTTTCTCAAATAAAACATGTGAATCACCCGACCAGTCGGGGGCTCATTCTTATCCCTTCGTTTCTCTCCTATCTACGATAGCCTTGCGAGTCGACCCTGGTGAACCGGGTCGTTGAAAGTGCATGTGTTGCCCCATGTGTGGTTTTGGTAATTAATGACAATCTTTATGGACTAATGTTTGTATTAAGTTATTCTTATAGGTTTGTCCATTGGCATCGTTTGAACTCCATGTGTTGGATTCAAGGTTGTATGCCATCAAGATCATTAATTATGATGGACATATTTGATATGATCAAGAAGATGAAAAGATATAAGGTTGATCAAGACTAAGTGCAAAGAGTGGTTTCAAGTTGATCAACACACAAAGCTAAATGATATATCATGTGGGATCATGTGATCCAATGGTATGGTAAGAAATTGTCCATATAGCTTTGTGAACTAACCCATTATGTGTGTGTGACATTCCTTAGTTGGGGTTAGGTATCTCTCCATGAGATTGCATCAAAAGGAAGATTTCTTATAGCTCACGGAGGATGACGTCAAGTGGTGATCATCATCAAGGTTGAGATGTGCAAGTTCAAGATGGGCATATAGAAGATATCATATGCTTGAAGCTTGCAACCCATTTGGAGATAATGGTCAAGTGAAGATGTTCCTAAGAGAGGCACTCCCATCTTGGTGTATGGGGAGCGATATATGAGTCTTCACCAAGCAAAACGCAATCAAGAAAGGTGCTCCACTTGAAGAGGTCAAGATCGTCATCATCTAGCTCAAGTGGAATGCGTAAGGCAAAGGTATGATCTTGATAGGGTTTCTATTTTACCGGTCTCATGATGTTAGTGGGAGGCCGGGTTATAGGTTAGACGGCGTACTATCAAGAGGGGCTCTCAAGTGAGTAACTTGATCGCATCTTTGTGGAGAGATCAAACATTTGCATACTTGGCATATCATCTTTCTTGGTTCTTACATGGTTTTTCTCCTTGTTGGGTTTTGGTGCTTGTTGTGATCTTCATGACAAGCCCAAGTTCTCCGAAAACGGATTTCGTATGGAAAACTTGTTGCGTTTTCGGGTTGGAAATATTATCGGTTTATCCTTGAGGAAAGTTCCACACCTCCATGTGTGTCAACTTAATTCTATTTATGGTTCTTAATATCCTTGAGGAAAGCTCTTGTCGTTACCTTTCCAACAAAATTGGTTTCACCTGTTTTGGAGTTCGAACGAGAAAGTTATTGCATTTCAGGCTTTACTGTTTTGCTGGTTTTCCTGACCGGAGTATCCGGTGCCAGGACCGGAGTCTCCGCGCCTCTGGGTCCGGAGTCTCCGTGGTTTCCTGTCCGGAGTCTCCGGTCCCTTGCTTTCGAAGTTTTTCAGCTCCAGGCGACGGCAGCTGCGGTATTGGGTGCGGAGTTGGTCCGGAGTTTCCCCGGAGTCTCCGCCCCGGCCGGAGTCTCTGCACCTCCAGGTCTGGAGTCTCCGCCCCAAACGAGCTTTGAAGCGAAGTGCCCCACTCGACGGCGCGTGCGGTATAGGGGTCCGGAGTATCCCCGGAATAACCCCGGAGTCTCCGCACGTGGCCAGAGTCTCCGCACTCTCAGGGCCTGGAGTCTCCACCCAGTCCGGAGTCTCCGGCCCTCCTGGTCCAGAGTCTCCGGTCTAAGTGGTCTGCAACGGCTCTTTTTCTGGGAGGGGTATAAATACCCCTCCACCTACCTCCAGCCAGCTAGCTTTGCCCAGCACGTTTTTCTCTGTCTCCCTCACCATTGTTGACCTTGCAAAGCTTGCCTCTCTCTCAATTTCTCCCATGATTCTTGCATATCTTTGAGGAAAAAGAGAGAGGAGATCTAGATCTACATTTCCACCAATCCATCTCTCCTCTAAGTGAGGGGAACCTAGTAGATCTTGATCTTGGAGTTCTTGGTGTTTCTCCTACTTTTTTTTCCTCTCTTCTCCCCCCATAAGCATTAGTTGTTTTTGGTGGGATTTGAGAGTGAAGGATTTGAGCACTTATGCTCTTGCCATTGCTTTGTGCATTGGTTTGTGCTCTCCACGAGGATTCGTGGAAGTTGAAAGCTTGTGAACTTGTTACTCTTGAGTCTTTGGACCCTAGACGCTTTTGTGGTGCTTGAGACCTTGTGTGGTCACTTGTAGCCATTCGGGATCCCCCAATCCAATTGTGGGTTGTGCCCCGGGTTGTTGTTGAAAGGTTCTGGATTTCCGCCTCGAAGGATTCCGATAGTGGAAGGTGAACCAATCCTTTGTGGTGCAGTTCATCGGAGAATAGGGCGAGCCGTTGTGGCGTTGAGATCGACCTTTGTGGTGCCTCACACCTCTCCAACGAGACGTACTCCCCTAAAAAGGAGGAACTCGGGAATACATCCTCGTCTCCGCGTGCCTCGGTTATTTCTATACCCGAGCTCTTTACTTATGCACTTTACATTGTGATAGCCTTCGTGCTTGAAGTATTCTATCTTGCTATCACCTTGCTGCTTGTCTTGCTTAGCATAAGTTGTTGGTGCACATAGGTGAGCCTAGTTTATTTAGGTTGTTGGCTTGTTAATTTAAACACCTAGTTTTATTCCACAATTATCAAGCCTAAACCGGAAAAAAAATTAATCGCCTATTCACCCCCCCCCTCTAGGCGACATCCTTGTCCTTTCAGTCGCTCTGATGCTCTGCCCATCGTTGTTGGTTTATTCTGGGGATCAAGCGCACTTAGGAAACAATGTGTGGTTTTCTTTTGAACTATCTTGGTTTACAACAAGATGGTTTTTGTGAGATGATTGCGGCGAAGTGAATTTCAGTAAAGGATGGAACTACCCCAACTGCAAGATGGCAAAATAAGATTAGATATCTTAGGCGGTTGCTCCGTGGATGGGCTAAGAATCGTAGTGGTGTTATAAATAAAGGAGAGACTAAGTGCAATTATTGATGACCTAGATATAATGGCCGAGTCAACTCCTCTTTGCGCATTCGAAAGGGAGGCTTTGAGGGTTGCAATTGATAGCTCACTGAACTCCGTCAAGAGAAGGAAACTAAGTGGGCTCAGCATGCTAAAGTGAAACATGTGCAAGAGGGGGCAATAATATGAAATATTTCCACCTTATTGTTAATGGTAAACATCAAAGAAAAATATTTCAATTTGAACAAGACGAGCAACTATTGTTGGGGAAGAAAACCACAAAGTTTATATTACGGAGTACTGCAATTAGTTTCTTGATCACCGGCTCAGAACAACTTTTTTCTTGACGAGAATTGAATTGATGACACAGCGCAATCTCCTATGGATAATAGCACCTTTGTTGCGGACTTCACGGAGAAAGAAGTACAGGATGCTATTACCCAAATGGAAGTTATTATGAATGACATGATGGAAATGTTTGATCGGCTGAAAACAGGTGAGTTGGCACCATACAAGCTCAATTTTTGTGCTATTACACTGCTTCCTAAAAATATGGGTCAAATTCAACAATATGATAAGTTAGGAAGGCAAGACCACCAATATTTTTGCAGTATTCACTCATATTTTTGGATGCTCTGTTAAGGAGTTCCCTATAAAGTATCTAGGGATTCCTCTGCATTATGATAAGTGAGGAAGGGAGGACCTCCAACCTTTGATAGATAAGTCACTGAAAACAATTGTTGGTTGGAGGGCCGGCGAACTCTCATTAAAGCTTATTTAGTAAGCATTCCAATTTACATGTTTTATTTATTTTTAAGTTCTCTAGGTAGGCGCTTGAACTCATTAATTCCTCACTGGACAATTTTTATAGAATGATCTTGGGGGATATTGGAAAATGCACTTGGCTAGTTGTAAGTTAATCTCAAGAAGGAGTTTGGTTGTTTAGGAATTCCTGATCTAGCCAATGTCCTTCTTGGTTGAGTTATTGGACTATGAGATACTCTTAGGATGAAGGAAAGCTTTGGAAATATACTGTAGACCACAAATATAACACCCAAAATCCCAATATCTTTTGTAGTGATAGCTTGAAGCTTACCAATTTTGGAAAGGGATAATGTGGGACGTCAATCAATTAAGTTTGGCTATAGGTGGAAGATTGGAGAACGAAAAACTGCTAGATTTTGGGAGGAGACCTAGTGTGGTTCCTCCCCTTTGGAAGTACAATATTTTTATATTTACATCTTTGGCTATAAAAAAGGTTGGACAATCAGTCTGGTCTGGGAGCTTAGACTGGCCTTTAGAATAATTTTTAGTCATGCTTTGATGAACTATTGGAATGAGGTGGACGGTTTAGCCTCTTGCATTTGTTATAGCACTGAGTGTGATACTCTCATTTGGCAGTATAGCAACAAAAAAATATTCCACATCCACATTTTATAAAATTATCAGTTTTGGAGTAGTGGTTCATGTTTTTATACAAAAGATCCATATCTTCTTGTGGCTCTTAGCACAAAAAAGACTGATGGCTAGAGACAATTTAAAAGGGAGACTTTTGAATAAGTCTCAAGAATGCATCTTTTTCTCTGAATTAGAGTCAATGCACCATGTTTTGTTTGGTTGCACTATAGCTAGACATACCGCATGAGATTGCAACATTCTTTAAGCTGCTTGTAAGACATTCTTATGCGTTTGCATCTAGAATGTAGGTGCCAAACAAAAAAATACTCTCTTGAATTATGTATGTGTTGTTGTGGTCTGAGTTATGAAAAGTTAGGAAAAACCTAATATTTAATGGTCAACCTTGGTTAGATAATAAACAAGTTTGGAGACTGTTCCTTTATTTGATCGAACGATGGAGGCTGATCTTCATGGAACATGTACTAAAATTAGCAGACAGTCATGTTGGCATGTCTCTACAATCCCATGATCCCCAATGCAACTGGAATGTGGCTGAGTGAAGATCTTGCTCTTCATGGACTGATGACCTTCTGCCAAGATCCCCCGAGTGGTAGAACGTTGCTGGCACAGGCACTTGGAAGATTCCAACTTCAACTATAGGGGCAACAATCATCTCACCAGGTGTTCAGGCTTGGATCAAAAACTAGCGTCTGATGCACCGAGAGCTTTCTATATATAAAACGGCACTAGTAAAACCAGTAGGGCCTCTTTGGATTGTAAAATTTTGTATGAATTTTGGAGGGATTTAAATCCTAAGGAATTCTCCTATGGAAGCTCTTTCACCATAAGATTGAGGCTACCAAATCCCTATGGAATCCATTCCAATGTCTCCTATTGCATAGGATTCTCAACATGAGCTCAAACCTCATTTAATTTTCCTTTGAGAAGTCTGGTGCAATTTTACTCTACCTCTCCTTACTCTCATTCCTTTTTTTTACCTTGCTAGCTTTTTGGTGAGAGTTAAGCAATGGTAACCTTTTTTAAGTTTGTACAGACACTCTTGTAGTAGTACACACGATAATGTATACTCTCTCCATACCCTAATATAAGATGGTTTAGCTATTCCAATACCGGCTATATATGGATATATATAGACATATTTTAGTGTGTGGATTCATTTTGTTCTGTTACTCTGTATTGAAATATTTGAAACATCTTACATTATAGTAGAGGGAGTAGAAGTTATAGTGTCTGTATAGAATTTATCCTAAAACGTAGAGTTTGTGATGGCTGGTTACTAAGCAGCACGAGAAGAGCGATTGCATCAGAGATTACAATCTTCAGTTGTTTTTTTTTTAGTCAAATAACAAGCCACCAACAATATTGCTTATCTAGTGTTGCATAAATAAAAAAATTAACGTATACTATCGTCGAGACCCCGGTGAACATAAGGAGAAAAAACAAGTCTGAACTAGCTGTGCAATATGCCAAACAATTACACGGGAAGATATTTCTTCTCGTGGGCAAACAACTTCAGATCTTGTAGTAAAAAATATCAAGCCTCCGGCCAAAATATGGTAACCAGTGCACAATTTTTTGCTCAAACAGTGAAAGTAAATCTGCAGGTGCAACCTGCAGAGAGGTCTCAAGATCAAACACACGCTAGCTAGATTTATCGAGCCACACAGAAGAGAAATTTTACAATAAATATGCACAACCTAGAAGGTTTTAACACCAAAATTACGAGTAGCCCAACTAAAATTACAAGACAATAAAATTACGACATCTCCCTGAATCTTGCAATGGCCTTCTTCTGGATTATGGTTTTATAACTATCGCCAGCTTGAGCCTCCAACGATGGATCAGCTGCTTTCTTCTGCTGACTACCAAGCCCGGCTCTCGCGTCCCCAGACTTGGCCTGCACCGGCTCCTTGATGCCACTACTGTTCTTTCCAAGACCCTGGGTATTTGCAAAGTAGTTGCAAGGGGGAAAATACCAACACATGCTCACATCAGAACGAATGTACAGGTCATGTAGCTTCCATTTTGTAGGAAATATTGGCAAACTGATCCATCCGCAGTCAGATGGCAAACTTTCTATGCCTAAGAGTTTATGCCCACTATAAATTTCTTCAAGCTAATTTCTAATTCTTCACAGTAACTTCAGAAATTTGGTAATTATGCAAAAATATACAAAGGGAATAATATGAACTCGGAAAGAGTGGAAACCCAAAATGGCAGGTGCCGGTCCACAGAAACCCAAAGAGACAATTGTTAGAGAAACCAAAACAAACATTCAAGAAATTAACATAAAAGGTCATATGCAGCTGGTATTAAAATGGCGATAGCAGAATGGTTCTCACAAAATTAGAAACAGCAAGAGGCACTAAGAACTTGTGATCAAATGCAGGCAGCAGTTGATGCTAATAGGAAAGAAAATTATAGCTAATTCATCCAAGAGGATACCAATTGAAAAATATGTTTAGTTGAACATACCAGTCCTTCTTGCCAGCCCATGTTGCGCAGAATGCGGTTGCCCACATTGTTTTCATCTATTGCTCTATCAGCGGTGATCACCTCATAATTTTCAGTGTTGTCAATTTCACCAATAGAACGTTCACCCACCCCTGGAGGAAATGGCATGGATCCCATCTCACTTGAACCCTTTCGAGACGGGTAGTCACCAGCTTAACAAGGAATTTCCAGAAAATTAATACAGATCTTGAAAAAGCAAGACGGGAAACATTCCTATAATGCATATTGTGTACGATCAAGAAACACAAATTCCAGATAATATCAGTAGAGGCAACCAAAATCCCCGTTCACACCAAGTTGGGCATAAATTGATACAAGACTGAATATACTGTCAGCAAACTCGTAAATGAGATCGCAAAATCTAAAATAGAGCAAGGATGCTAGGAAAAAAACCAAATGCACGAGTCAAGGTGAGAAGTAAAGAATTTGTGTTCTTACTTGTATCCAGTCCATCATCATTGGGAAGCGATGAAGATACTCCGTATAGACTTCGTCTCTCTGCAGCCCGATCTCTGTACTGGGATTGTCCAGGTGCTTCAGAAAACCGACGTTTAGCACTCCCGGAAACTCCAGACGAAGCATATGATCCTAGAGAGGATAAATCTGTTTTGAAGGGTGCAGAAGCAGTACGCGTCTCAGCATTTGTCATCATCTCACTCGTGTTTGCAGTTATATTAGATGAATAATTGCTTCCACCAACGTCCGATGATACATGAAATGCGGTATCTGACTTGATTGCTCCTCTGCCAGAGCCTCTTATGACACCCATAATAGTAGTTCCTAAGCTATTACTGACAGGTCTAGGCTTTATATCAGAATCCAGTACTTGAGAGCCTGCAGTTCCTCTGCCAAGAGAATTATATCCAGCAACCAAGTTCATATCCCTAGTAACTCCAATATCAGACTTAGGCTTGGGTTTCAATGAGAATCCAATCCCACTGGGTGAACTGTTGAATTTGTCAGCAGCAGACCTGGTTGGTTCCTTGTCATCAACGGCAATATGTGCAGCCTGGCCTTCTTGATTCCTTTGCTTCCACATTGCTAGGACATTGTTCATCTTCTTCTTATTGGCTAACAGACTAATTTTTGAAGCCAACTTTATCTCCTTTGCTTTCTCTTTTTCTTTCTTTTCAGCAGCCAGCGCTGCATTGGCCGCAGCTTGAACAGCCTCAGGCAATGACGTTTTCTCACTTTGTTTAACCGTGGCTGCAGGTGCAGAAATCACCACCTTTTTGCCACTGTTATTTTCTGGGATCTTCACACTTTCATTGACCGTGTCCACAGTTGCCTTACTGCTGCTTTCATTACACGGGACATACTGTTGACTTTTTTGATCATATGAATACCAAACTCCAACATTACTGTCATAGTAAAGGCCTGAAACAAAACAATTTAATAAATTGAGTCATAAATGAAACACATGTGCAAAGGCAAACTATGTGTAGCAGGACTTGTTCAGCTGCATAAGACTTCAGTAATACTACCTCCTGTCCGATTTAAGTGTCACCGAAGGTGTGCTGCGCTAGTACAAAAGTACTAACAGCTGCTGACAGTTATTACGGATCAGAGTAGTAGCATATTTGCATACTTACCAGTATTTCCATCATAATAGAATCCAGAAGAAGAATCAAAGTAATAGCCCGATTTTTCATCCCAAACAAATCCTGACTGCGGAGCAGAATCATCTTTCTGGGATTCAGAATTGCTATTCGGTTTGTCCTCAGCATTGTACTCCTTTGGGGCCCAACCCACAGCATCATACTGATCATAAAGGTAAATAAGGGAGTAAATAACGGAACTTGTGTGTATAATTAGCAAAAACTATGCTCCAAAATAATACTACCTCCGGTCCACAAAAAGTGTCGGGGAGAAACTACTAGCCTGGTACAAATTTGTATACAACTCCCGACACTAATTATGGATCAGAGGGAGTAGATGCAATTTTAGAGTGCGTAAAATAACTCTTTAAATTTTAGCCTGCAAAATTTTAAAGTACATGTTTCTTTTTGAGGAAAGTAGATAGTACATGTTTCGTAATTAACCACGAAAGAAAAAGAAACACATCTAGCTGTAAGGTAGTATGATTTGTCTTATCAGTTGTGACAGAAATTGTATTAATGTAACAGACCTGCTGGGCAAATGATGCAGCCTCGATGGCTGCTGCGGCAAGGTTGTTTGACTGTGAAGATCCCGATGCAGGTCCATGTGTGCTTTTAGCATAGGCTACACGTAGCACCTGACCATTTTTCTCATGTCTAATCCCATTTGTAGCTTCAAGAGCTTTCGTAGCATCTTCGACCTAACACAAATGGTGTATATTAGCCACTGTGAACAACTCAAAGAAGAGAAAACCTAAACGTAGTGATCCAGTAGTACTTACCGAATGAAAATGGACGAATGCAAAACCTCTAGACACATGGGTAAATTTGTCCCGAACAAGCCGGATGTCCTGCAGAGAATTGAATCAAATTGACATGTGACAATGCAGGAAGGAAACAATTAAGTCACAAGAGTTAGCTTTCGCCCACCTTTATTGGTGCATGCTTAGCAAATTCATATCGAAGCATTTCCTCATCAGCATTTTCTTCCAGGCCACGAACAACTAAAACATGAGTTGGACCTGCAAATGACAGTATATCGTAAGGCAATGCACTAGATATTTCACATAATTCCACAATCAAGGCGCAAACTTGCCTTGTTCAGATCCCCTTTTTCCAAACGGTTGAGTGGAAGATGTTGCATCAGCTGGCGGAGCATCATCCGTACGTGGTTCATTGCACTATGAGAATACGAATAATCATGCAGTTAGATAGAGAAGGAGAGCGAGAGCAACAAAGAACTTTCAAGTAGACAAGTTATCCAACAACTGCTATTTGTTGTTTCTCAATGTTTACCATGTTTACCAAGTTGGTTTCAATTTTGACTTCATTGGTGCTATTCCCAGGTTCGTGTTTTCGAGGCCATGTTTTCCCAGGTTCTTGGACTATTTTTCCTTTTTTTTATAACCCCATAAGGCCTACCCCAACTTGTTTGGGAAAAAAAGGCTTTGTTGTTGTTGTTTATAACCCCATAAGGCGTCACCATCGAACATACAAGTGGCAGCAACTACGTATATTACATAACTGTTGTTTAGGTTTGGGCAACTGAACGGTCCAACTGAATTTGTTTATTTCTTTAGAAGATAATTTCGCTTGACACGAGATAGCAATGAATACATCGACACATGACTCTTGAAGTAGGTTCACGCAGTCACAGATCATGGAACTGCTACCACACACCGATTTTTACTAGATTTTGCAACTTATTGCTAACAAGCTATATGTGAAAATTAAATGCGAAAACCAGAAAAGGTGCACTCGGCAAATAAACTGATGCTAAGAGATACGTTGCATTTGGAAGTAAGGGAGTGTAATTACAGCATTGACTGGGAAAATAAGCAAACTAGATTAAGAGTGCTAATGCAACTTTCTGATAAATAACTGTCCCACAATAGTACCCAATTAAGTGAGACCAAAATATACCTGAAAACAGGAGGTTCTGCGGGCAAAATTCATGCAGCCACATATAGTACATATCCAATCACATGGTGCGGATATGGTCCTGCGCCCATAGGTAGGCCTTGTAACATGTTCAAGAGAATCCCCACTCGTTGGCTTACTACTGCAGTGACGGCAGTCGGCAGAAATTGTTAAGAGTACAAACAATAGATAAGGAATGTAACTGTGAGCACAAAAGGACTACGATATATGATAAGCAAAGATATTTTATTTAGAGAATATAACAAAACAAAGTCATTTCTGTACAAGTAAAGTTAATGTTCTACTCAATGTCCTCATATGTCCCTTTATGCAATAGTTATGATGTACAAATACTGGATACATGATAAACAAAGACAATACAGGAATAGCATTTGAAAAAACTGACCAAGCAATGAAATAAATTCTAGTTTGTCAACCTTTAGTACCATCAAATAAACTATAAGTTATTGTCCCGTTTGGTTTCACCAACATCGTATACAATTTGGCTTAGATGGCGGAGCAGACAGAGTTTGTTTCAAACGGCAGTAAACACAAAATACGAGGTTAAGCCATCTGAGAGTTTGACATATCAAGGCAAGCTCCAGTGAGAATTATAATGCGTGCGGAGCAAAAGGCGATCAGTGGTTGCACAACCGTGGATTCTTAGGGACTAAAGTAACTAAAATGGTGCCATAATAATTGATTATGCCAGTGTACAAGCTTTGATATACTTACGCTGATAAAGCAATTTATTGGAATAGGAAATGTCAAAAAATTGCTCAATGGGGCATTTCTGAAGTTACAGTACTCAAAAAATGAGATAATACACTTCCAACCAGTTTAACAGTTTATGAGGAGCTTGTACAAGAATCTGATATAGATCATTTCTTCACATGGATAATTAGAGACAACACATACCTGTACTCAAAAAATATCTGCCTACCATCAATTAGAAGGCCACTATCTCCAGTACCTTCCATCATTTTACGGGCAGCTTCCTGTTGGAGCACAGAAATTTGTGTGAGCAAAGCAAATGACACTCTAGTCGGTAATGTACAGCCCAGATCACTTGTATGGTCAGTACCACAGTAGGGAAGTCAATAAAAGCAAATCCCCTAGACACGCCAGAGGGTCGTTCCTTGATCACTCGCACACTACGAAGAGGGCCCCACTCAGCCTAAAAGAGACCAGACCCAAATGATTAAAATGAACGAGATAATACACTTCCAACCAGTTTAACAGTTTATGAGGAGCTTGTACAAGAATCTGATATAGATCATCTTCATTGGTCTTCTGGGACAGACCCTTAAGAACAAGGGTCGCAGATGGTGCCTGCAAGTAATGATGCAACTGTAATTAGCTTTACATGTTGAAAAACACGAGAAAAAAATAAAACTAAAACTATGTCCTCACCACTATATCATCATGTCTTCTTTCATCCCAGTCCTGTTCTCTTCTTCTGTCAAAGCGATTATCATCATAAAAGCCATCTCTTTGGCTCCGACTATGACTTTTGCCACGCGGAGACCTTGATCGTGACCGAGATCTTGATCGGTTATCACGCCCACGTGACCGAGAACGGCTGTGACGAGCATATGGGCTACCATCTCTTTCATGGCTTAACCCCTTTCTCTCACGTTCATGCTCAAATGAATCATGCCTTCTCCAGCTACTCTCTCTCCTGCCCCTCTCATGGTCCGACTCACAGCTGTAACGGCCGTATTGATGATCTCTTTCAAAGCTATCCTCTCTGCTTTGGTAGCGGTCTTCAAACTCAGCACCCATCTCCCCTCGATCTCTACTTCCAATCCTTTTGTTCCTATCAACAGGAAAATAACAACAACTACCATTAACAGTCATTCTCAGTAACAGGATAGTCTTTCAAATCCTATAGGAACCAAATTCATGATATTTTCCATCATTGCAGAAATCAGATGCATGCCTTCTGTAATCTTTGGCAGTTGCAAATTCCTCATCAAAATTTCTTCGAGGCTGAGACCACATCGTGCCAGCAGAGGGTGGTGGTGGAAACATATTTCTATCATGTATATCTTGACTAAATTCACCCCTTCGGTCAGTAGGAAATCCTTCGTCCACATATCTCCTACCACCGTAGGATCCACCAGCCCTGCAAATTGAGTAAGCAGTAGAAACATGGTGATATGACAAAGCACTTTAAAGCGAAAATATGTGTCAAACATTGCAGCTACTTTAAGAATAGAATTATAGAAGGTAGCAAACTCAAGTGTATAACTATAAATAAAATAGACAGCACTAATGGTGAATACTGAATACACATATTTTGACAAGGAATAATTGACTTACCTAAAGTCTGGCTCATTAATGACACCATACCCATCAGGTGCCTGTAGATTCAACAGAATAAGTTGAGTCAGCAACAAAGTCTACGGAACAGGCAGGTAAATCCATTCCATTTAAGCAACGGCCGCTTCTTGAATTTGTTTACAACATAACGCTTGTTACACGGAAGCCAATCACATGACCAATAGATCTGCTATCTTCAGCATCCTTGGTAGTTAATAAAGGAAATGCTGCAATTACACTGTTGTTCTCCCATCCATGATGCGGAGCATAACGCCCACGGTCCATTTCTTGATGATCTTTCAAATTTTGGGGCGTGGATATTTTTGGTGTATCCTGTAAGAGAAGCATCACAAAATACAGTTAAGTGCGAACAAGAAAACCACCATAATGCCACGCCTCACAAGATCTTCGAAACGAACCAGAAGTACTACAATCATCTAAGGTTCAAGCTATGAATCAATCCACGAGCATTTATTCGTGCTAGATATGCCCATTCCTCAAGTTACTTCTTATTGCGCTAGATTTTGTAGTAATTAATTATAACCATATACAAGCCTGCCGTGAGAGCAGGAATTCAGCAGCATGACGACAAAAACAGCAAGTTCACTGAGATGAATTTACCAGTTAACAGGCAGGGAATTAGTTTGCAGGAATAAATCTACACGTGAACATTCTACCACAAACACTGTGCCAACTTATGGCTTGTTTCCATGGAAGACTAAGCCTAGGCCTATTTTACTGTTTCCTGAGAGAACCACAAACCAGCACTACAAAACTAGTCGCCTGCTAGTCAGACTTAATCGGTTTCTATGCTGCACCGGCTAGATGAGTAGTTGGCTATTGTATGGCAACTCAAAAACCTTGCTACCACGGTATAACAACCAAATGCTCACTATCATACCACACATCACAGAAGAATGAAAAACTATGCACAGACACAGATTGCTCACTGTCATACAGATAGCACCGCAAACATCTGAGCATTGTACACAGCATGAATTCTCCAATTAACACCGTACACTTATCCGATTAACGACATAGAAGACTACGTTGTACAACAAAACGTTGCAGTGACCGATTCAAAAATTACCTTGCGGGCAGGGAGTCGGAGACGAGCTCGTGCGCGCGGACCGAGAGCCTAGGCGAATCCTCGAAGCGAGCCGGCGGGATCAGCGGCCTGGAGTCGAGGTGGACCACGGCCGGAGTCGGAGCAGACAGCAGGGCGGGGGCGGATGGCCGCGGTCGAGGCGGGCCACCGTGAGGCTGGATTTGGACGGGGCGGCGGAGAAAAGAGATGGGGCGGACGGGGGCGGCTGCGCGGGAGAAGGAGATGAGGCGCACGGGGAGTGGGCGTGGCTGGCGGCGACGAAACCTAGGAGAGAGGGAGGAAGTCTCGCGGGGAAGGAAGGAGACGTGACAGAGCGAACAGAGTCGAGAGTCGGGGCGAGAGGGACAGGTCGAGCCGTCGAGGGCTGCTAGTTCAAGGTGGCAACGGGGCCGGGGATGGGCGGGGATGACTGCACGCCGACGTCGAGGCGGCCAGATGCACGAGGACGACAGCGGCAGATGCAGACGCCGGCGACGAGCTGTTGCGGGAGGACGCCGGCGACGAGCTGATGCAGGCTGAAGGCAGCGACCGGTGGTGCAGGAGGACGCCGGCGACTAGCTCTTCCTTGCCGACGACGAGAGGACCTAGGAGGTCGGCCGGCCGGCTACCAGTAGGTAGAGAGAGAAATGAGAGAGGAACGAGAGTCAAGGAGGCGGCGGCTGTGAGGAAGAGGAGCGAGCTAGGGGACGGTCGCGTCTTGCGTGTGGTGGCTGTGTGGTGTGTCCTGTAGGCTGTAGTCGTGTACGTGCGTGTTAGTTAGGTTAGGCCAGGTGGGGTGCTGGTTTTGGGCTTTTGCTGGGCCGGCTGGTGCTAGATTGGCCTACTAGGCTGTGAGGAAGAGGAGCGAGCTAGGGGACGGTCGCGTCTCGCGTGTGGTGGCTGTGTGGTGTGTCCGGGAAAACCTACCGCGATGGTTGTTCCGTTCGCGTACCCCCGCCGACTAATGGGCTTGGCCCAGTTACGTTCCGTCTGAAGGGCTAAGCGGAGTTTTTTCTTCTTCCTCCTCATTGCATCTGACCGCGGGGTGCGCCTCACGGCGCACTGCTTCGTCACCGCGGCCGGCGAGCTGTTTCGGGGGGCGGGGGGCGGCGCTGAGTTAACGCCGCACTCCTCCTCATTCCTTCCTCTCCCTAGCTCGGGGCAGCTCTCGGCCGGATCCGATGGATTGCGACGCGGCGTCCGCGACGGGGGACGACCCCATGGGCTTCTCCTGGACCGCGGGGTGGGAAGCGAGCGCGGCCGCCTGCGGCGGCGGCGAGGCGCCCGAGCCGGCCCAGACGCCGGCGCCGGCGGCGTCGTCGTCGCAGGAGGAGGTGGAGTCCATGATCCTTGTGTCCGGGCCGCGCGTGGCCGTGTCCGGGCTGAGGCGGGCGGACTGCCGCGCAGGTGTTCTTCTTCTCCGTCATTTCTTAGTTTCTTGGTTGCTCTTGTAAACATTTCTGGGCAGCGTGTATAGTTACTCGTTAGGTCTCGTTAATCCTGCCGTATGCCATGATTTGGCTCTCGGGACCCCTGTACTGCCAAGGTGGATCTAACTCAAGTTCGTCGGGTTGAGTCGGATTGATAACTCTAGGAGTTGTACAACCCCCAAATCTCATTAATTTCTGTGGTAGATTTTCGAGTAGTGTCGACTGCTTCCCTGCTTGAAACTGGCCAAACTGAAGTTCTTCGGGTTGAGTCGGATTGATAACGCTACGAGCTGTACACAGCCCCCAAATCTCATTAATTTCTGTGGTAGATTTCGAGTAATGTCCACTGCTTTCCCTGCTTGAAACTGGCCAAGTTTGCCTTTCTGAACCATCAACAAATGTGCTTTCACATTCTTTGACTTGTGTACTACTACCAAACAATGGAAGTAGGATAAGAGACAAATTTCGTTCTTTTTATTGGTAGAATTAGAGTAATGTCGACTGCTTCCCTGCTTGAAACTGGCCAAGTTTGCCTTCATGAACTATCAACAATGTGCTTTCACATTCTTTGACTTGTGTACTACTACTAATACTACCAAACAATGGAAGTAGGATAAGAGACACATCGTCTTATATACTGTTTATGTTGCGTGTGATCAAGCAGATGAATGTGTGCTGTTTGTTAACGCCGACGGATGTGCTATTGAAGCTGCCGATCCCTCTGCAAAGTTTTCTGGTGATTCTACCATTTGAGGGAGGAGATGCGATAGAGACATCAGAGAACATAGTTGAAGGTGGTGATTATCCGTCCCTTTACAGCTTGGCGCGCTATGGCAATTTCAGCTACAGATTTGATGGTCTTGCTCCAGGAGACTATTATTTAGATCTGCATTTTGCTGAGATAGTACACACTGATGGACCAAAGGGAATCAGATCATTTGATGTGCTCGTGCAAGACGACAAGGCAAGTTCACCTACTTGATAGTCCTATGATTTCATTGCATGATTCCCTTCCACATTTAGCAAAAACGATCTGCCTCTTGGTTCACAGATTCTTTCTGAGCTTGATGTGTTCGCGGTGGTCGGAGGTAACAGGCCCCTTCAAGTGCTTGATATTAGGGCTACTGTTGAGAGCAATGGTGTTATTATCATCGCTGATAAACCCTAAGCTTGTTGTAGTCTGGAATCCGCCACCGGTGGGATTCTAGGTCGGCGGAGCAGTAGCAGGTGAGCAGAAGAGGTGCTCGAGTGAGAGAAGGGCAGCAGCAAAAGGGGAAACTGCGGGGAAATTAAAGATGGTTCCATTTTTGAAAATGGTTCCAAAATCAATAATGTTTCCATTTTTGAAAATGGTTCCGAAATTAAAAATGGTTCTATTTTGAAAATAGTTCCAAGGTTCCATTTTGAAAATGGTTCCAAATTAAAAAATGGTTCCATTTTTCTAAAATGTTCGAATTTAAAAATGGTTCCAAAACTAATAATGGTTTCATTTTCAAAATGGTTCCGAAATTCAAAATGGTTCCGAAATTAAAAATGGTTCCAAAATAAAACAGGTTCCATTTTGAAAATGGTTCCAAAACTAATAATGATTCCATTTTGAAAATAGTTCCGAAATTAAAAATGGTTTCAAAATTAATAATGGTTCCATTTTTTTAAATGGTCCCGAAATTAAAAATGGTTCCAAATTTAAAAAATGGTTCCAAATTTAAAAATGGTTCCAAATATAAAAATGGATCTGAATTCAAAAATGGTTCCAATTTAAAAATGGTTCCAAATTTAAAAATGGTTCCATTTTGAAAATGGTTCCAATTTTAAAATTGTTTCGAATTTAAAATAGTTCCAAATTTACAAAAAGATTTCAAATTTTAAATGGTTCCATTTTGAAAATGGTTCCAAATTTAAAAATGGTTCCATTTTGAAAATGGTTCCAATTTAAAAATTGTTCAGAATTAAAAATGGTTCCAAATTAAAAATGGTTCAATTTTTTTAAAATGGTTCTGAATTAAAAATGGTTCCAAATTAAAAATGGTTCCAAATTTAAAAATGGTTCTAAATTTAAAAATGGTTCCGAATTTAAAATGGTTCTAAGTTAAAAAATGGTTCTATTGTGAAAATAGTACCGATTTAAAAAATGGTTCCACGTTTAAAAATGGTTCCAAATTAAAAAATGGTTCCAAATTTAAAAATGGTTCCATTTTGAAAATGGTTCCAATTTAAAAATTGTTCCGAATTTAAAATGGTTCCAAATTTAAAAAATGGTTCCAAATTTAAAAATGGTTCCAAATTTAAAAATGAATCCGAATTAAAAAATGGTTCCAATTAAAAAATGGTTCCAAAATTAAAAATGGTTCCAATTTTAAAATTGTTCCGAATTTAAAATGGTTCCAAATTTTAAAAATGGTTCCAAATTTAAAAATGGTTCCAAATAAAAAATGGATCCGAATTCAAAAATGGTTCCAAATTTAAAAATGGTTAAAATGGTTCCAAATTTAAAAATGGTTCCATTTTGAAAATGGTTCCATTTTGAAAATTGTGACAATTTAAAAATTGTTCCGAATTTAAAATATTTCCAAATTTAAAAAATGGTTCCAAATTTAAAAATGGTTCCGAATTTATAAATGGTTCCAAATTTAAAAATGGTTCCATTTTTAAAATGGTTCCAATAAAAAAAGGTTCCAAATTTAAAAATGGTTACATTTTGAAAATGTTACAATTTAAAAATTGTTTCGAATTTAAAATGGTTCCATTTTGAAAGTTGTTACAATTTAAAATGGTTCCAAATTTAAAATGGTTTCAAATTTAAAAATGGTTCTGAATTTGAAAATACTTCCGAATTTAATAATGGTTCCAAATTTGAAATTGGTTCTATTTTGAAAATGGCTCCAAAATTAAAAATAATTATTTTCCAAAATATGAACCATTTTTAAAAAAGAAGCGAAAATTAAAACATAAAAAGGAACCATTTTCAAAAAAGAACCATTTTTTTAAAAGGATCATTTTTTGGTTCGGAACCATTTTAAAAAGGAACTATTTTCGAAAATCGAAACCATTTTCGAAAAATAATTATTTTCCAAAATATGAACCATTTTTAAAAAATAAGCGAAAATTAAAACATAAAAAGGAAAAAGGAAAAAGTGAAAAGAAAAACGGAAAACAAAAAATAAAACCAAAAAAGAAAACAGAAAAAGAAAACATAAAAACAAAACAGGAAAAGAAAACAAAACAAGAAAACGAAAAAGAAAAAGAAAGCGGAAAATCAGAACAGGAATAAAAAGCGAAACGAAACGGTCCGTTGAAATGGGCCGAGCCCATATAGCTAGTCGGGGGTACGCGACGGGACGCTCGCCCCGCGTACCGCGCGACATAGGCGCTCCCGTGTGTCCTGTAGGCTGTAGTCGTGTACGTGCGTGTTAGTTAGGTTAGGCCAGGTGGGGTGCTGGTTTTGGGCTTTTGCTGGGCCGGCTGGTGCTAGATTGGCCTACTACTTCACAAGGAGGTCCCACATGTAAGTAGTTGGCGGGTATCCATGGGGCCTCCACGGGGCGAATTTATCCCCCATCCCCGCCCCGTTACGCTATCGGGTACCCGCCAAGCAATCCAAATGGAGGCAATTTGCCCCCTGTCCCCGGTTCTTAGTAGGTATATCCCCGCGGGTACCCGCCCCCACGGGGAAAACTGCCATCTTGACTGCTGGTGGCGGTTGGATGGTAATCCCAATTCGGCAATTCCCAACCGACTTCTCTCAACAACAACAAAAAAGTTCAAATCAAATCTTAAACTTGTAGACCTTAACTAAATCAAACCTTAAACTTGTAGGCCTTAACTAAATCAAACCGTAAACTTTCAAACCCGAAAATCGGCACACTAAACTTTTAATTCCTGGTCTATTTTGAACCCTACGCATGTTTGGCACACCGGAAAAGCAACAACCCCGACCGGGAGTAACGATCCCCAAGACGTGCACTCGTTGTTCCCGGCTTCAGCATTAACGTTGGCGCCTTCGTGATGACGTTGCTTCCACTGCGCGCGGGGGAGGAGGCCGGAAGACAACCTCTCGCTCGGCTTCAATGCGAGTGCAGCCTGATGTTTACTACACGATTATATTCTTGTAGACAGTGTTGGGCCTCCAAATATAGAGGTTTGTAGGACAGCAACAATTTTCCCTTAAGTGAGTAACCCAAGGTTTATCGAACTCAGGGAGGTAGAGGTCAAAGGTATCCCTCTCAAACAACCCAGCAATTAAAAAACAAGAAGTCTCTTATGTCTCCAACACACCCAATACACTTGTCAGAAGTATATGTGCACTAGTTCGGCGAAGAGATGGTAAAATACAAGTGATATGGATGGTAACAAGTGGTATTTGTAATCTGTAATAAAAATGGCAACAAGCAAACATGTAGCAAAAGTGACTAAAAACAGTGTTCCGATGATTGAAAACAAGGCCTAGGGAACATACTTTCACTAGTGGACTCTCTCAACACATTAACACAACTGAACGCATGCATGATACTTCCTCCCATCATGCAACATAGGTGTTACCCGGAACTATTCTTTTTCTCGATAAGAAACAAGAGTACTATGCGTAGGGTTACAAAAGCACACCTCAAAGTTCGGACACCACAATTACTGCGTAGATCTGTCACACCCTAAAGTCCAAACACCACAATTTCACAAAGAATAACTCATGATAAATATCTAATCTATTATCTATAGAGCTACACACAAGTACCGACACTGTCATCCTTGATACCATGTTGTCAACAATGACTCTGGAAATTAGATAAAACCACTTGAGTAACATATCCATTACATAATGAAGGGGAAACATCATATGAATTCAGCTACACTAACAATGTTCATGATCACATAAAGATCACACCATGGGAGAGAGAGATAAACACATAGCTACTAGCATGAGCCCCCCGATGAAGAACTACTCCCGCTGCATCACGGGAGGCAGCAAGGTCGATGAAGATGGCTCCGGGGGCAATTTCCAATCCCGGCAGGGTGCCGGAACAGAAATTATGTCCACCGAATCAGGGTTTTTGGTGGCGGCGGAGCTCGGATGCGTTTCTGGAGAAATCCTTTGGGGGTTGTCGTTTTAAGGTCAGGAGGGTCTTTATAGGCGAAGAGGCGACGCGAGGCGGTGGAGGGTTGTGGGCCTCTCCCAGACTTTTCCTTCAGGCTCCCGAGGTCTTCTGGCGAAAAAGAATTTCTGTAATTTTTTGGGAATTTTCTGAGCACTTTGGATTTTGGACCTTTTCTGCAATGTGATACGTCCATTTTGCATCACTATTTTATATCATAATTTACTGCTATTCATTGATATATTTCATATTTGGATGATATGCTTATGTTATTTTATCTTGTTTTGCATGTTTGATGATTATTGGAGAATTAACTACCGGAGTCAGGATTCAGCTGGAAAAAGCACCGTCAAGACACCCTATTTCTGAAGATCATCAATTCAGGGAAATTATGCTGAAGCTCCTATTTTATCAGATGCCGGAGGCAGCCAAAAGGGGAGGCCGAGATGGGCCACGTGGGGCCCACACCATAGGGCGGCGCGGGTCCCCCTGGCCGCGCCGTGGTAGGGTGTAGGGGCCCTGGCCCACCTCTGGTGCTCCCCCTTCGCGTACTTCATCCCCCAGAAACCCTAAGACGAGGGGAGCCATCGAGGAAATATTCCGCCGCCTCCACGAGGCGGAAACCACAGAGAGAGAAAAAGCTCTCCGGCAGGGAGAAATCTGTCGAGGAAATTCCTTCCCGGAGGGGGGAAATCATCGCCATCGTCATCGTCATCATGCTGGACTTCATCGGAATCATCATCATCATCTCCACCGCCGTCACCATCATCTCCACCGCTCCACTTCGTTCCGCTGTAACATCTAGGGTTATACTTTGTGTAGTTCATAGGGAAAACTTTCCCGGTGTTGATTACTACTTGTGGTTGATGCTATTTAGTTTTATCGGTGAATTAAAGTATATGTCCAGATTGTTATTCATCATTATATCACCTCTGATCATGATCCATGTGATGTCTTGTGAGTAGTTCGTTCAGTTCTTGAGGACATGGGAGAAGTCATGCTGTTAGTAGTGGAATTATGTTGAGTAATATTTAATGGTTTGATATTTAAGTTGTGGTGTTATTCTTCTAGTGGTGTCGTGTGAACGTCGACTACATGACACTTCACCTTTATGGGCCTAGGGGAATGCATTGTGTATTCGGCTACTAATTGTGGGGTTGCCGGAGTGACAGAAACCTAAACCCCCGTTAGTAAACCGGTGCATGAGGGAGTGTAGGATCTCAGAGTTTAAGGTTGTGGTTAGATTTATCTTAATTACTTCCTTGTAACGCGGATGCTTGCAAGGGGTTTAATCACAAGTATGTATTAGTCCAAGTTGGGGCAGTGCATTAGCATAGGTTCACCCACACAACACTTATCAAAACAATAAAGATTAATCGGCTGTAGGAAGCGAAAGCACTTGACGAAATTCCCGTGTGTCCTCAAGAACATTTTGCCATCATAAGTAAACCAACCAGCTTATCCTTTGCTCTAAAAAGGATTGGGCCACTTGCTGCAATTATTATTACTGTCTTTTATTTACTCGTATTTTATTTATCTGCAATATCAAAAAACCCTAAAAACTTGTCTGCTAGTATTTACAGTGATTTCTTGATCAAAACTACTTGTCAACACCTTCTGCTCCTCGTTGGGTTCGACACTCTTATTTATCGAAAGTACTACGATACACCCCCTATACTTGTGGGTCATCAAGACTATTTTCTGGCGCCGTTGTCGGGGAGTGAAGTGCTATTGGTAAGTGGAATTGGTAAGGGAAACCTTTACTGTAAGTGTTGTTTTTATTTCTGCTTGTTGCTTTATTTTATTATGGAGAGATCTCCATTCGAATCCCTATTTGGGAATACTACTGCCACTGCTAAGGTAGTAGATGAACCGCCGCCTGCTGAATTAGATCCATTTAAAATACCTATGAAAATTGTTGAACGTGTTATGGATAACCGCTATGTTGGGGATGGAACCATCCATCCTGGTGATCATTTACTATTTATACATGAATTATGCGAGTTGTTCAAGTGTGCAGGTATTTCAATGGAAAAAGTCAAGAGGAAGTATTGCCCAAGCGAGATTCTATCCTCCTAGTGAGATTCATCAAGATCGAAATCGCATATATAATTTTTGGCCTCATGATGGAGAGAGTATTGCCCAAGCGTGGGGGAGATTGAAGTCACTAATGCTCAGATGTCCCATTCATGAGCTCCCAAGTAATATTGTTATCAATAATTTTATGCAAGGCTTTCTCTTCATGATAAGGATTTATTGGATGCCTCTTGTTCTGGATCATTTACACGTACTGAAGAAGAAGTTAGATGGGACCTTCTTGACCATATTCAGGAAAATACAGAAAGATGGGAGAACGACAAAGGTAGAAAGTCAGGTATAAATTATGATTACGAATGCATTAAATCTTTTATGGAGACTGATGATTTCCGTAATGTTAGTGTTGTTTATTGTCTTGATTCTCAAGTTGTTGCAAATTATTACAAAGCTTTTGCCTCTTATCTTGATGTGCCTAAGAAGGATTTGAATAAATATCATGAACCTTATAAAGATAAAGCCAATTCGGCCATTGGTAAAAGTATTGAAGTTCATACTGTTGATCACATTTTGCCAGAACCATATATTGAAAAATACCTTTTCCTGTTAATGTCAAGGAACATTCTCTGATAGCTAGTGTGGTTAATAAAAGTGCCAAGAAGGCTTTAGAGCCTGATGAACAAATAACTGTTGAACCTGCAGTAGCAATAGTAAAGGATTTGGTAACTGAAAATGTAGAAGGAGAACATATTATCTTTTGTGAAGATGCTTCTAATATTGTTTCGCATCCTGGTAAATCTAGGAAAAGAAGTGTTCCTGTGCTTTCAGTTAGAATAGGAGAACATTGCTATTATGGTTTATGTGATATTGGTGTAAGTTCCAGTGCTATTCCTTTTGAACTCTACAAAGAAATTATGCATGAAATTAGTCCCTGTGAACTTGAGGATATTGATGTGGTTATTCAACTTGGCAATAGGGAAACTATCTCTCCCATTGGTATTGTGAGAGATGTCGAGGTTTTATGCGGTAAAACTAAATATCCTACTGATTTTCTAGTACTTGGTTCCGAAGCTAGTAAAACTTGTCCTATTATTTTCGGTAGACCTTTCTTGAATACATGTGGTGCTATTATAGATTGTAAGAAAGAGAAAATTTTCACTAAATTTAATGGAGAATCTTATGAGTTTAATTTCACTAAGTTTGGTAAGAAACTTTATGAAACTGATTTGCCTAATGAGGACTCGAAAATTGAACAACTGGCTGCTATTGCTATTGCTCCTAACAATGCCTTGCAGCAATTTATGGAGGAACACGAAAGTGAGGTCTTTATGGAGGAAAGGAATGAAATTGACAATATCTTTCTTCATCAACCACCATTACTTAAACATAATTTGTCGGTGGAAGATTTGGGTACCCCTGCACCTCCTAAAGAAGATCTTGTTTTTGATTTAAAACCTTTGCCTGCTAATCTTAAATATGCTCACATTGATGATAAGAAAACATATCTTGTTATTATTAGTTCTAAACTTTCGGGTACTGAAGAGGCAAGGTTATTGGAAGTATTGAGGAAACACCGAGGAGCTATCGGATATACTCTGGATGATTTAAAAGGGATTTCTCCTACTATATGTCAACACGCCATCAACATGGAAGATGATGCAAAACCTGTTGTGGAGCACCAGCGTCATTTAATCCCTAAAATGAAGGAAGTGGTAAGAAATGAGGTATTAAAACTCCTCGATGCTGGTATAATTTATCCTATTGCTGATAGTAAATGGGTAAGTCATGTGCATTGTGTTCCTAAGAAAGGAGGAGTTACTGTTGTGCCAAATGAAAATAATGAACTTATTCCTCAAAGAGTAGTTGTTGGATATAGGATGTGCATTGATTTTCGAAAGGTTAATAATGTTACTAAGAAAGATCACTATCCTTTACCTTTTATTGATCAAATGTTAGAACGATTGTCTAAGAAAACTCATTTTTGCTTTCTTTATGGTTATTCCGGATTTTCACAAATTGTTGTTAGAGCGAAAGATCAAGAGAAAACTACTTTTACTTGTCCTTATGGAACTTATGCTTATAGGCATATGCCTTTTGGTTTGTGTAATGCTCCTGCTACGTTTCAAAGATGCATGTCTGCCATTTTTCATGGTTTTTGTGAAAAAATTGTGGAAGTATTCATGGACGATTTTTCCGTCTATGGAACTTCTTTTGATAACTTCTTGCAAAACCTTGATAAAGTTTTGCAGAGATGTGAGGAAACTAATATTGTTCTTAATTGGGAGAAATGTCACTTTATGGTTAATGAAGGGATTGTTCTTGGACATAAAATTTCTGAAAGAGCTATTTAAGTGGATAGAGCTAAAGTTGAAGCAATTGAGAAAATGCCCTGTCCCAGGGATGTTAAAGGTATTCGTAGTATTCTCGGTCATGCCGGCTTCTATAGAAGGTTTATTAAAGATTTCTCTAAAATTTCAAAACCTCTTACTAATCTTCTCCAAAAAGATGTACCTTTTGTTTTTATGATGATTGTAAAGAAGCTTTTGAGGCTCTAAAAAAGGCTTTAACCACTGCTCCTGTTGTTCAACCTCCTTATTGGACTTTACCTTTCGAAATTATGTGTGATGCTAGTGATTTTGCTGTAGGTGCTGTTCTTGGACAGCGAGTAGATAAGAAGTTGAATGTTATTCATTATGCTAGTAAGACTCTTGATGCTGCTCAAAAGAATTATGCCACTACAGAAAAAGAGTTTTTATCAGTAGTTTTTGCTTGTGATAAGTTTAGACCCTATATTGTTGATTCGAAAGTTATTATCCATACCGATTGATTGCGTGGATCACACGTTCGTTGGGAGACCCCAAGAGGAAGGTATGAAGCAGTGTAGCAGCAGTTTCCCTCAGTATGAAACCAAGGTTTAATCGACCAGTAGGAGCAAGAAATCACTTCTGAAGGTTGTTGGTGGCGCCGTTTACTCGATCACCAACGTGGAATCTGCACACAACACAATCAAACTACTTTGCCCCAACGAAACAGTGAGGTTGTCAATCTCACCGGCTTGCTGAAAACAAAGGATTAAACGTATGGTGTGGAAAACAGTAGTAAATTGCAGAGAATGAAAAGGAACAATGTTTGCAGTTGGTTGTATTATCAGTGTAAAAGAATGGACCGGGGTCCACAGTTCACTAGTGGTGTCTCTCCATAAAAGATAACTAACATGCTGGGTGAACAAATTACAGCTGGGCAATTGACAAAATATTGAGCGCATGACAATGCATATATATGACATGATGATTACTATGATATTCATGTGGGCATTACGACAAAATACATAGACCGTTATCCAACAGCGTCTATGACTAATAATCCACCGCCAGGTTGTCATCCGAGTTCCCCGTTGGTATTAAGTTGCAAGCAACGGATAATTGCATTAAGTAATGTGCGTAATGTAAACAAATGCATTAGACCTAACGGCGCACCCTTAAGCTAAGCATCGGTTATTTTATCCCTAGTGGCAACAGCACATCCACAATCTTAGAAGTTATTGTCACTCTCCCAGATTACCGGAGGCATGAACCCACTATCTAGCATAAATACTCACTCTTGGAGTTACAAGCATCTACTTGGCCAAAGCATCTACTAGTAACGGAAAGCATGCAAGATCATAAATAACATATAAGATAGATTGATAATCAACTTGACATAGTATTCAATATTCATCGGATCCCAGCAAACACAACATGTAGCATTACAATAAGATGATCTTGATCATGATAGGCAGCTCACAAGATCTAAACATGATAGCATAAAGTGGAGAGACAACCATCTAGCTACTGCCATGGACCCGTAGTCCAAGGATGAACTACTCACGCATCACTCCGGAGGCAGGCATGGTGATGTAGAGCCCTCCGGTGATGATTCCCCTCTCCGGCAGGGTGCCGGGAAGAGCTTCTGAACCCTCCCGAGCTAGGGTTGACGGCGGCGGCGTCTCTGGAACTTTTCGTGGATAATGGCTCGGGTATTTAGGGTTTTCGCGTCGGGAGAATAAATAGGCGAAAGGGCGGCGGCTGGAGAGCACGTGGGCCCCACACCACCCCACGGCGCGGCAGGGGGGCCCGCGGCCCCATGGTGTGGCTGCCTCGTGGCTCCCCTCCGTCTCTCCTTTGGACTCCGTGTACGTGTTGGAAAAATAGGAGGTTCTGTCCAAGTTTCGTCCAATTCCGAGAATATTTCCAGACTAGCTTTTCTGGAATACAAAAACAGCAGAAAACAGGAACTGGCACTGTGGCATCTTGTTAATAGGTTAGTCCCAGAAAATGCATAAAAATGCTATGAAGTGTATATAAAACATGTAACAATTGGTATAATATCAACATGGAACATCAGAAATTATAGATACGTTTGAGACGTATCAAGCATCCCCAAGCTTAGTTCTACTCGTCCTCGAGTAGGTAAAACGATAAAAACAAAATAATTTCTGAGGTGACATGCTACAATCATAATCTTGATCAAATAGTATTGTAAAGCACATGTTATGAATGAAGTGATCCAGGTCAATGGTCTATAGTTTGCTAGCAAGTAGATAATGAGCAAACAACTGAATCATATAAGCAAAAACTTTTCATGAATAGTACTTTCGAGACAAGCATCAAAGAGTTTTGCATAAGAGTTAACTCATAAAGCAATAGATTCTAAGTAAAAGGTATTTAACCAACACAAAGGAAGATTTAAGCTTCAGCAATTGCTTTCAACTTTCAACATATATATCTCATGGATATTTGTCAACACAAAGCAATATAATAAGTGCAATATACAAGCATATAAAAATTGTTGCACCAAAGTTGACACTAGTGTTTGCTTCTAAGATAGAAAGAAGTAGGAAAACTGACTCAACATAAAAGTAAAAGAAAGGCCCTTCGCAGAGGGAAGCAGGGATTAAATCATGTGCTAGAGCTTTTTAAGTTTTTGAAATCATATAGAGAGTAAAAATAAGTTTTGAGAGGTGTTTGTTAATTGTCAACGAATCAGAAAATGGAAAGTACAATATGACCCCTGCCAACCAGACTTTTAAGAGCGGCTCCCATGAAGGACGTTATTTCTACCAGCAAGGCAGATCATCCCTCTTTCTCTTTTGTTTACACATGCAGATATTTCACTGTTTGTCATTGCTTGACTGATAAATCAGGGCAAAAATGTGAAGAGAATTAAGCGGTTAAAGTTGTAATTAATTGGGACTGGGCACCCCATTTGCCAGCTCTTTTTGCAAAATTAATGGATAAGCGGATGTATATGCCGCTAGTCCGGTGGTAAAGTCTGTTTGACAGTTGACATAAAGACATCCACCCCGTCCTCATGAGCTTGGTAAACATTGACACAAAATAGGAGTAATAAAGTTTGAATAGTTTAAAGGTAGCACATGAAAAATTTACTTGGAATGGCAAGGAAATACCACATATAGGTAGTTATGGTGGACACAGATGGCATGGATTTTGGCTCAAGGTTTTGGATGCACGAGAAGCATTCCCTCTCAGTACAGAGTTTAGGCTAGCAAGGTTATTTGAAGCAAACACAGGATATCAACCGACACAGCAAGACTTATATGAAAACATATTGCAAGCATTATAAGACTCTACACTGTCTTCCTTGTTAACCAAACCCTTTTACTAGAAAATATCTAGACCTTAGAGATACCAATCATGCAAACCAAATTTCAACGAGCTTTACGGTAGTTCTTCATTAATAGGTTTTAACTACATGATACAAAAGCTTAAACATGAACTACTTGATAACTCAAAACAATTGACAAGTATCAAATTATCCAATACAGTGATCTACAAGAATATGTAAGCTTTTTCCATTATACCATCTACCACATGCAACATTTTCTGTTCCAACCAAACACCAATCAATTTATTTCAACATAAACTCTCCAAACAATTATAAGTGAAGCAAGAGAGTACTTTCTTTAAAAGAACTAACAGCTCTGAATAAGAGATGCATGCAAAAAGGAGCTAAAAGCATAGCAATAGCTAGATAAGAATACTCAACAAGTATAAGTGAAGAATAGGAGTATTCATATGAAAAAGCGGAGCGTGTCTCTCTCCCAATCAAGAATGCTGGGGTCCAATCAAGTTGACCATAAGAAAAATAAAATACTGAAAATAAAAGCACACAGACGCTCCAAGTAAAGCACATATGATGTGAAAGAATTAAAATATAGTTTCACTAGAGATGACCTGATAAGTTGCTGATGAAGAAGGGGATGCCTTGGGCATCCCCAAGCTTAGACGCTTGAGTCTTCTTGAAATATGCTGGGGTGATCCATGGGAGCATCCCCAAGCTTAAGCTCTTCACTCTTCTTGATCACATTATATCATCCTTCTCTCTTGACCCTTGAAAACTTCCGCCACACCAAACTCAAGTAATTCTCATTAGAGGGTTAGTGCACAATCAAAAACTCACATGTTCTATAAGGACACAAACATGACCGTTACTTTTAACATTAACTACTGCCACTGATGTTATGTGAAGCTCTTCACCCTAAAAAAGAATTCCACTCAACACTAGTAAAAGAGAGAATGCGAAAAATAAAAGACAGAATCTGTCTAAACAGAACAGTCCGTAAAGACGAATTTTTTCGAGGCACTTACGTTGCTCAGATCGAAAAACTTTAAACTAACGAAAGATGCGTACATATCTGAGGATCACGCACAAAAATTTGCAGATTTAAATAATTTTTCTGTGATTTTACAGAATTAAAACGGTGAACAGCAGAAATCTGTTCCTGCGCAGAAATCCAAATCTAGCATCATCTTCCTATTAGAGGCAATACTTGGCACAACAATGCGATAAAATAAAGATACAAAGGAATTGTTACAGAAGTAAACAACTCCTTGACTCAAAAAGAAAAGAAAAATTGCAGAAATAAAATAATGGGTTGTCTCCCATAAGCGCTTTTTTTAACGCCTTTCAGCTAGGCGCAGAAAGTAAGAATCAAGTGTTTCCAAAGACATTAAAATCTCCCAACATTTCGGTGGGTCATCTTTTTTGATCGGGAAGAAGAACTCCGATTGATAGGAGCATTAAATTTCATAAACCCATACTTTGCATTGATAAAACCCATTACTCTTTAAAAAGATCTCCCTAAAACAATATGGTTGGGAGATTTTGCAAGGATCATGGTAGAATATTTTTTAGTACATCTACGGTGAGCATCACTGATCCTATACCAAGCATCTTTTAAACTTTCTCCACCTTGTTGCTTAAAGGACCGAACTTCAATTTCAGGGGTACTCATTTTAGCAAAATTAAAACAAAACAGAAAGATAACAACTTGAAAATAAAAGTAACTAATTTTTTTGTGTTTTTGATAAATAAAGCAAACAAGACTAGATAAAAATAAACTAAGCAAGACAATAACAAAGTAAAGAGATTGGAAGCGTGAAACTCCCCTTGCAGAAATCCTCTTGCTCCCCAGCAACGGCGCCAGAAAAAATGCTTGATTGCGTGGATCACACGTTCGTTGGGAGACCCCAAGAGGAAGGTATGAAGCAGTGTAGCAGCAGTTTCCCTCAGTATGAAACCAAGGTTTAATCGACCAGTAGGAGCAAGAAATCACTTTTGAATGTTGTTGGTGGCGCATTTACTCGATCACCAACGTGGAAGCTGCACACAACACAATCAAACTACTTTGCCCCAACGAAACAATGAGGTTGTCATCTCACCGGCTTGCTGAAAACAAAGGATTAAACGTATGGTGTGGAAAACAGTAGTAATTGCAGAGAATGAAAAGGAACAATGTTTGCAGTTGGTTGTATTATCAGTGTAAAAGAATGGACCGGGGTCCACAGTTCACTAGTGGTGTCTCTCCATAAAAGATAACTAATATGCTGGGTGAACAAATTACAGCTGGACAATTGACAAAATATTGAGCGCATGACAATGCATATATATGACATGATGATTACTATGATATTCATGTGGGCATTACGACAAAATACATAGACCGTTATCAAATAGCGTCTATGACTAATAATCCACCGCCAGGTTGTCATCCGAGTTCCCCGTTGGTATTAAGTTGCAAGCAACGGATAATCGCATTAAGTAATGTGCGTAATGTAAACAAATGCATTAGACCTAACGGCGCACCCTTAAGCTAAGCATCGGTTATTTTATCCTAGTGGCAACAGCACATCCACAATCTTAGAAGGTATTGTCACTCACCCAGATTACCGGAGGCATGAACCCACTATCTAGCATAAATACTCACTCTTGGAGTTACAAGCATCTACTTGGCCAAAGCATCTACAAGTAACGGAAAGCATGCAAGATCATAAAATAACATATAAGATAGATTGATAATCAACTTGACATAGTGATGGCCCTTCACGTAGTTACTCCACAACGGCGCCAGAAAAGGTCTTGACGGCCCTTCGTGTGATTCCTGCGTGAAAAGTAAATGGGTTAGGTTGAGACTCCAAGTGCAGAGTGTATGTAGTAGTGGAAGACAGTTTTCCCCACGAGGGGTGACTCGAGGGTTTAATATCGAACTCTCGGGGAACCAGTATTTCAGGTGTTATCTCCTTATCCTTCTCTTGAGAACCTGCAACAAAATAAATTGTTTTGTGCCCTCAACCTCACCAAGTGGTTGTCAAGCACAAGGTGTGAGAATGATAATAAAATAAATATGCAAACAGTAGTAAATATGCAATGATGGTAAAATAAATATGCAAGGATGATGGTAGTAATGATAAATGATATTTTTGGGTTTTTTATGATGAATGCAAGATGTAAAAGTGTTTTTGTATTTTCGGATTTAATAATGGCAGCAAACAAAAGTGGTGATAAAAGTGTTGGAAAGGTGTTTCTTATGATTAAAAATGGACCGGGGTTCATGGTTTCACAAATGCACTCTCTCTTGATAACGTGGTAGACAATGGAACACTAAAATTAACATGTAAGATGGCAAGACATGGTTTGACAAGTTATTAATAATATGGGCATCACGTCCTAACATAGAGATCTCAAGTATAAGTTGTTCTCTCTCTTATGCTCCACCAAGATGCGAACTAAATCATAACACCTTAGTAATTAAGATAAATCAGAGCATAGCAATAAGTTCAATGACATGAAGTTAAAATAAGAACATGCTAGATCTAGTCATGGAGATAGTGGCCAAGGTCACATCCACTCTCCGGTAGCATGGTATTTTTGTTTATCCCTAGTGAGGCAACAAAGTAAGGTAGAAAACCCAAGTGGATCGCAGAACTTTCTCTCACGTTCACTGCACTAGCCACCCCCCGTTACTCCAACTAATGCACACGTTCCCCCTCACATGCTCTCATAAACATGCTTGATCATGACAAGTAAATAAGAACGGGGTACATAATATGCATCTACTTTCATAACTGAAACAAAACCATTGCAATCTCAAACATGTATTAACTCATAATAAAGATCCACCACAAAGGAATTACATAGATGACCGTAATCATGTTCAGCAGCTCATACGGTACTAATTAGTGAAGCTCATAGAGAGGAGAGATACATAAGTTACTTCCACAAACCCATAGTCCAGGGGTGGACTACTCCCTCTTCATCATGGTGTCGGTGGAGATGTTGTTGGAGGGGAAGGAGACCACACCGGCAGCGCCCCGCCGGAGTTTTCCCCCTCCAATCTTCAGCTCCAGGTCTCTGTTTCGTGGTTTCTGTGTTTCGGCGGCGCTCCCTTTCGCGAAAGCCCTGGGGGTCTATATATAGTCGTTTTTAGGTCAAGACGAAGCTTCGGGAAGAAAGATCGACGGCAGCGGAGGCCCGAGGGCCAGTTTGGTGGGTCCCACCCCTTTCGGCCTTCTGGTCTCCGTTTCTTCGATTCCTTTGCGCCTACGTTTCGTTCCTTCCAAAAAAGTGATCCCCGTAAAGTTTCAGGTCATTTGGACGTCGTTTGGGTCCCTGAAACATCAAAATATAGAAAAAGGGGTTTTCTGACAGCGCAGGGTTAATTCCAGAAAAATGGGGAAGTTGTTAATTATCCCCAAAACTCAATATAAATCATGAATATAACCCTTATATGATGCAAATAACATGGAATAACATGTAATAAAATGTAAAGTTCATGTATGCATTTTACATGCATCAACATCCCCAAGCTTAACCCATGCTCGTCCCGAGTATGAAGGTGATAAAACTAACATGGACTTTGCATTTTAATACTATCAATGGATATCAAAGGTGATTACTATTGCTACATAGAGTCAAATGATTCATTCTTCAAAGGAATAACAATATGCAAGATAAATTATGAAGTGATATCAAATACTCAATGTAAAGATGTTCAATGATAAATTCACAAAGTGTAACATAGAAGAAAGTACTATGGACCAAATGTATGCATAATGAAAAGTAAAAACATCCTATGGTGGTCATAGAGTACTTCTTATGAAAACTGAATATAAAAGGTGGACACTTTGGATAGATAAATAAGTAGAGGTAAAGCATGAATAAGTTTCATCTAACTTCCAAACACTTCTACTTAAGTTAATGCTTGCAATGTGGTAGTCATTGGTGTGGAGCTCTCATTACCCCTATCATAGCATCTTGAATGATTAATGTTTAAAGTGAAAGCAAATATGAGTGGTGTGCTTGACAATGTATTGGTTGAATGTCTCATGTCCCTTGAATACAAGTACCTACACCATGTGTTACTCACTTTGGTCCACAAAGTAAATTCAAATAAAGGTCATTGCAAGTAATAATAGTATCATCAAGAACTGCACTGGGGTACCTCTTGCCCCTTGACATGAACAAGCCCATGTCAAAACAACAAGACAAACAGACAATGAACAATCTCAGCACTCTTTTATTTACTATGGGTATAGCTTTTTATTATGAGGTGCATCACTGAATGAACATTATGGTTATGCTGTAAATTTCCACCATGAATGATGCATGGCTTAGATTAGCGGCCCAGGCATTTCTCTAACCATTTATACAAACTCTTTGAACTTACTAAGTATCCACATTCATTTCACCCATGATAGGCATCCATAAACAAAAGTACATGACATCAACTAAATATAAATAAGTGCAATGTTGAAAGCTTGCCATGTGACAGCACATATGGGCTAACTCCCAACCAAAACAATTGTCAAGCCCACAACTTCATAATTTTAATCACAATGGTTCATGCTTATTAAATGCAATAAAAGTAAATTGTGCATCAAGTTCGTGAGAGCTTTTAACCAATTTTTCCCATGACAATCAATAACATAAGCATTTAAATTCAGAAATGTAGATAACACAATATAACATGATAAACATACTTGGAATAGCATAAAGCTAATAGGTAGATATGGTGGACTCACTGGAAAAACTTTGGTTGAAGGTGTTGGGAAACAAGCTTTTTACTTGTTGTAATTTTTGGGCTAGCAATAGGGAGAAAGTTGACCATCTAAATGCATGCATAAGTGTCCATAGAACTAATCAATCCATGTTAAACCAAGTAAAGTTAAAATTCAACATCTAAACATGGTAAAAGATAGCTCTTGACAACACACTTGCAAATTAACATTCATTCAAAGCACATGAATTATGCAACTATATGTATCTTTTAAAATCAACTCAAACATCCCTATCCCAATATATTTAATAGCATCCAACATAATTCAACCCAAACTTCCAGTAGCTCTCTCATATATAAATGATAGTGGTGGTCTTATTAACAAACCGAAATAACAAAAGCAAAAAAAACAGACGCTCCAAGTTTATACGATAAAGTGCTTTGATCGAAAAACAGAAGTTAGACGTGTGCAAACCGAGAGTGTGTTGGTCTAGTGGGGTTGTCTTGACATCCCCAAGCTTATGGTCTTCACCATCCTTGGATAGCTCTTGGTGCAGCTCCTCTAATCCCTGTGAAAAAACTTCAAAACACCGTTTCTCCCATTTCTTTTCTGTGGGGTGATATTAGTAGTGATAAACAAATAGGTTCCTTGCTGCATAAAATCCTTAGGCAAAAATTCATATGAATGTCCAGAGAGTATATAATGTTGTATGCCTACTCATAAACTCAATTGAATCAAAAAGATTCAAGCAAAAAGCTCAAAGAATGCATCAAACAATATCAAGACAGAATCTGTCCAGAAAAACAGCAGCAGCAAAACGCATTTTTCTACCCTACTTAAACTCGTCAGAAAAATCTGAAAAAATCACGTATACAGAGGATGAAAAGTTGAAGCTACAGTTCAAATTACAGCTCAATCGGAGTTACAGATAAAAAATGAAAAATCAAACCGTGCACAGACTTCGTGCAGGCAGAAAACTCTCCGAAAATGAATAGCAACTTTTCAAACCCAAAATAGGTAAAACTTGGTTCTTTATTAAAAATCCCAGAAACAAAACTAACAAACTACTCTCTTGTTACAGCAAGAGGACTCAAAGAAAATCTCAAACAAAAACAACCGGGTTGCCTCCCGTAAAGCGCTTTCTTTATAGCCATATAGCTAGGCTTACTTACTTGATAATCAAAGGGGACGTAGCTCATGAGGGAGCTTGAACCTTGGTGTGTCCCTCTTCCTTGGGAAGTGTTCCATGCTCTTCTTGTGTGGAAACTGAAACTTCACATTCCCTTCCTTTGAATCAATAATGGCACCTGTAGTACGAAGAAAAGGTCTTCCCAAAATAATAGGACTAGAGGTTTTATTCCCCATGTCCATGATTAGAAAATCAACAGGCACAAAAGTCATGTGTAACTCTACCATAACATCACTTACTTTTCCTAGAGCATGTCTAATGGAATCATCAGCAAGTGCAAGTTCAATAGAGCATTTCTCAATATTTTTAAGTTCAAGGACTTCATATAGTTCTTTAGATAATATAGAGACACTAGATCCTAGATCAAATAGCATGGTGTGTCTCTTTTCCAATGGTTACTAGTACTTTGGGATCCATATATCCCCAAGCTTAGGTGGTATCATAGCTTCTTGATTGTACCTAGCAATCTTTTCTTTTAAGACATGATTAGCAATATAGGAACCAAAACCAGCTGGTTAATATTAACAGAAGGATCACTTGCAAATTTTTGTAAGATAGAAATTAATTCATGCAAGCTACACTTCTCTAAATCAACAAATGGTTCCTTAACTTCACTAAGCATTTTAACTTCCTCAACTTTTTTATCTCTATTATATAGATTAAATAATTCATAACGGTCATCAAACACATCTTCAGGTACTTGAGCTTTTTCTAAACTTTCTTTAATTTTTACTTCCAATATCAAGCCATCAAGTAGAATGTAAGCATCAGCAATAGTAGTATTTATGAAAGAACCCTTACATTCATTGTCTAAAAAGAGTTTAGAAGTTTCAGACAATCCTTTATAAAATATGTGCATGAGCATCCAATCTCTAATACCATGTTCCATTCCATAAGCTATACCTCTAAACCTTTCCCAAGTTTTAACCAAGGTTTCTTCCTTATTTTGTTTAAAGGTGATAACTATTTCTCTCATATTATAAACCATGGCTGAAAAACAAAACCTCTCAATGAAAGCAGCTTTCAAATTAAACCAATTGCTAAAATTCCCAGGTGGCCATTTTAATATCCAATCTAGAGCTTTTCCAGCCAAGGAATAAGGAAAAAGCTTTACTTTGATCACATTAGCATTGGCATGAATCAGGTTTAATTCTTTGCATCTTTCATTAAATTTACTAAGATGTTGAAGAGCATCTTCTTTCGGTTTCCCAGAAAAACGATTTTCAAAAATCAATTTAGTGACATTAGGATCTATCTCAAATTCTTTAACAGGGAAATTCCTATCTTGAGGAAAATTCTTAACACTAAATGGCCAAAAAGTTCTTTTCTCCATTGAGCAAGTTTTTATATGTTTTTAATTTTTTATGCAAAACTGAAAGTAAAATGACACTAATGCGAAATAACAAATGCAACACAAAAATGCAAAACTGAATATAAAATGCAAACCGAAATATAAAGATGATATGCAAGACAAGAACAAAACAAAATAAAATGATTGTAGGTAAAGATGGATAAGATGATGCTCACGTAGGTGCAACCTCCCCAAGCTTAGGTTGTTACACAAGTTGGTGATGAAGTTGACTTGATGTGAGTGATCCTTGGATAAACCTTTCAGCTATGGTTCCCCGGCAACGGCGCCAGAAAACGTCTTGATGGCCCTTCACGTAGTTACCCCACAACGGCGCCAGAAAAGTCTTGACAGCCCTTCGTGTGATTCCTGCGTGAAAAGTAAATGGGTTAGGTTGAGACTCCAAGTGCAGAGTGTATGTAGTAGTGGAAGACAGTTTTCCCCATGAGGGGTGACTCGAGGGTTTAATATCGAACTCTAGGGGAACCAGTATTTCGGATTTAATAATGGCAGCAAACAAAAGTGATGATAAAAGTGTTGGAAAGGTGTTTCTTATGATTAAAAATGGACCGGGGTTCATGGTTTCACAAATGCACTCTCTCTTGATAACGTGGTAGACAATGGAACACTAAAATTAACATGAAAGATGGCAAGACATGGTTTGACAAGTTATTAATAATATGGGCATCACGTCCTAACATAGAGATCTCAAGTATAAGTTGTTCTCTCTCTTATGCTCCACCAAGATGCGAACTAAATCATAACACCTTAGTAATTAAGATAAATCAGAGCATAGCAATAAGTTCAATGACATGAAGTTAAAATAAGAACATGCTAGATCTAGTCATGGAGATAGTGGCCAAGGTCACATCCACTCTCCGGTAGCATGGTATTTTTGTTTATCCCTAGTGAGGCAATAAAGTAAGGTAGAAAACCCAAGTGGATCGCAGAACTTTCTCTCACGTTCACTGCACTAGCCACCTCCCGTTACTCAAACTAATGCACACGTTCCCCCTCACATGCTCTCATAAACATGCTCAGGGGCGGAGACAGGGGGGCTAGCAGGGGCTAGACCCCCCCCCCCCCAATGGATCGCCCCCCTCAATCTTTGACAGAAGTTACTCGTGCTAATTTACTAGTGTATGTGCGCTAATGGCCGGAGATTAGTGTACATAATTACTTAGCGCATGGTTAGCTGAATCGGAGCTGGACCAGCTAACTGAAGCCCAGTGGCCCATCTACCTATCGTGGCCTTGTTTCCCGCATCAAAAGTCTTTGATCGATCAATCGTTGATTGAGCTAGGGCACAATTTGCCGCCGCCAGCAGCTCGTCACCTACGCCGCCACTCATCCCCTACATACGCAGTCGCTCGCCGATCATCGCCCTGATCATACCAGGATATAGGCTGGCCGCTTCGTCTATGGCGCCTGCCCACCAGAACCACTATGCAACATGTTACATTTTACATGTGATTACGGCCTCAGGCTGAATGTTAGCCAGACAAAATGTCTTTAACTAATTAAGGTACGTTGTGTATTAATATTGTAACTGAATTCATACATACCACTAGCTAGATTTTTGTCAGATCAACACAAATTGCATAACAATTTATATACTACTACCATAGAGTTGAAACACAAATGCACTATAGAATAACTGAAACTACAGTTTGTTTATTAAAAAGTATGATTCAAAAAATGAAGAGAAAGATACCATGCTTTTTCACATTGTCATTTTTATATTTATGCTGTACTTAGTATCATATATTGTGTTATAGTATCTTATGCTATGTTCACTACCGTAAAAAAAATCGATGCCGTTAAGTGGCAATTGTTTTCCTCGCCCCCCCTATGGTCAAATCCTGGCTCCGCCCCTGAACATTCTTGATCATGACAAGTAAATAAGAACGGGGGTACATAATATGCATCTACTTTCATAACTGAAACAAAACCATTGCAATCTCAAACATGTATTAACTCATAATAAAGATCCACCATAAAGGAATTACAGAGATGACCGTAATCATGTTCAGCAGCTCATACGGTACTAATTAGTGAAGCTCATAGAGAGGAGAGATACATAAGTTACTTCCACAAACCCGTAGTCCAGGGTGGACTACTCCCTCTTCATCATGGTGTCGGTGGAGATGTTGTTGGAGGGGAAGGAGACAACGCCGGCAGCGCCCCGCCGGAGTTTTCCCCCTCCAATCTTCAGCTCCAGGTCTCTGTTTCGTGGTTTCTGTGTTTCGGCGGCGCTCCCTTTCGCGAAAGCCCTGGAGGGTCTATATATAGTTGTTTTTAGGTCAAGACGAAGCTTCGGGAAGAAAGATCGACGGCAGCGGAGGCCCGAGGGCTAGTTTGGTGGGTCCCACGCGGTCAAGAAATCTGGCCACGTGGGCCCACCCCTTTCGGCCTTCTGGTCTCCGTTTCTTCGATTCCTTTGCGCCTACGTTTCGTTCCTTCCAAAAAAGTGATCCCCGTAAAGTTTCAGGTCATTTGGACGTCGTTTGGGTCCCTGAAACATCAAAATATAGAAAAAGGGGTTTTCTGACAGCGCAGGGTTAATTCCAGAAAAATGGGGAAGTTGTTAATTATCCCCAAAACTCAATATAAATCATGAATATAACCCTTATATGATGCAAATAACATGGAATAACATGTAATAAAATGTAAAGTTCATGTATGCATTTTACATGCATCACATAGTATTCAATATTCATCGGATCCCAGCAAACACAACATGTAGCATTACAATAAGATGATCTTGATCATGATAGGCATCTCACAAGATCTAAACATGATAGCATAAAGTGGAGAGACAACCATCTAGCTACTGCCATGGACCCGTAGTCCAAGGATGAACTACTCACGCATCACTCCGGAGGCAGGCATGGTGATGTAGAGCCCTCCGGTGATGATTCCCCTCTTCAGCAGGGTGCCGGGAAGAGCTTCTGAACCCTCCCGAGCTAGGATTGACGGTGGCGGCGTCTCTGGAACTTTTCGTGGATAATGGCTCGGGTATTTAGGGTTTTCGCGTTGGGAGGAATAAATAGGCGAAAGGGCGGTGGCTGGAGACGCACGTGGGCCCCACACCACCCCACGGCGCGGCAGGGGGGCCCGCGCGGCCCCATGGTGTGGCTGCCTCGTGACTCTCCTCCGTCTCTCCTTTGGACTCCGTGTACGTGTTGGAAAAATTGGAGGTTCTGTCCAAGTTTCGTCCAATTTCGAGAATATTTCCAGACTAGCTTTTCTGGAATACAAAAACATCAGAAAACAGGAACTGGCACTGTGGCATCTTGTTAATAGGTTAGTCCCAGAAAATGCATAAAAATGCTATGAAGTGTATATAAAACATGTAACAATTGGTATAATATCAACATGGAACATCAGAAATTATAGATACGTTTGAGACGTATCACCGATCATGCTGCTATTAGATACCTTATGGAAAAGAAAGATGTTAAGCCTAGACTTATAAGATGGGTGCTTTTATTACAAGAGTTTGATTTGCATATTGTAGATAGGAAAGGTGCTGAAAATCCTATCGCTGATAATTTGTCTAGATTGGAAAACATTTCTTATGATCCTGTTCCTGTTAACGATAGTTTTCCAAATGAACAATTGGTTGTGATAAAGGTAAGCTCGTGAGAAAGTCCTTGGTATGCTGACTATGCTAACTTTATTGTTGCCAAGTATTTGCCTCCAACCTTTACAACTCAGCAAAGAAGGAAATTCTTTTATGACTTGAGGCATTATTTTTGGGATGACCCACACTTATATAAAGAAGGAGTGATGGTATAATGCGAAGATGTGTTCCAGAATTTGAACAAAAAGAAATATTGAGAAAATGCCATGGAAGTGCTTATGGAGGACATCATGCTGGAGATAGAACTGCACAAAAGGTTTTACAATCAGGTTTTTATTGGCCTACTCTTTTTAAAGATGCAAGAAAATTTATTTTATCATGCGATGAATGTCAAAGAGTTGGTAATATAACTAGACGCAATGAAATGCCTATGAATTATTCTCTTGTTATTGAACCTTTTGACTGTTGGGATTTGACTTTATGAGTCATTTTCCTCCTTCTGATGGTTATACTCATATACTTGTTGTTGTTGATTATGTTACTAAATGGGTAGAAGCTATACCAACATCTAGTGCTGATGGCGAGACATCATTAAAAATGCTTAAAGATATTATTTTTCCAAGGTTTGGTGTGCCTAGATATCTCATGACTGATGGTGATTCTCATTTTATCCATGGTACTTTTAGAAAAACCCTTGCTAAATATGATGTGAATCATAGAATTTCTTCACCTTATGATCCTCAAACACGTGGACAAGTAGAATTATCAAATAGAGAGATTAAATCTATTTTGCAGAAGACTGTTAATAAATCTAGAAAGAATTGGGCTAGGAAGCTTAATGATGCTTTGTGGGCTTATAGAACTGCTTATAAAAATCCTATGGGTATGTCTCCTTATAAAATGGTTTACGGAAAAGCTTGCCATTTACCTCTAGAATTAGAACATAAAGCTTATTGGGCCGTAAAAGAACTTAATAGAGATTTTAAACTTGCCGGTAAAAAAAGGTTACTTGAGTTGAGTTCCTTAGATGAATGGAGAAGTGAAGCTTATGAAAATGCTAGACTTTTTAAAGAGAAAGTGAAACAATGGCATGATAGGAGAATCCTAAAGAGAGAGTTTAATGTTGCTGAGAAAGTTCTATTGTATAGGTCTTGTCTCATATTTTTTTGCAGGTAAATTACTTTCGAAATGGGAAGAACCTTATGTTGTTTCAGAGGTTTACCGTTCATGTGCAATCAAAATTACTTCGCTTGATGGTGACAAATCTCAAGTGGTTAATGGTCAAAGACTCAAGCATTATATTTCTGGGATTCTTATAACGAAGATGTTGATATTATTCAAGTAGTGACTCCGGAAGATTTTATTAAAAGTCAAGTTCAGAAAACTAAACAGTCTGTTTTCAAATAAGTAACAGTTTTGGTAAGAAAAAGTTTGCGTTCGACTTCCCAACTTATATTTTTGTTGTTTTTATTAAATATGGAAAATTACGAGCCAAAAACGGGAGGAAACGGTGCTCGAGGGCACAACACCACCCCACGGCGTGGGCCCACCCTTAGCCGCGCCGTGGTATGGTGAGGGCGCCTCGGAGCCCGTCTCCAGCCCGGTTTCGACCTGGACTTTCCTTTGGTTATGAAACTTTTTGCTATATAATCCCTCGGATCCCCCGAGGTCCGTATATCGTTTTCTCATCGTGTTTTCGTTTTGACCTGTTTCTGCCAGATATCGTCCTGCGATTTAGAGTCACCATGTCCTCTTCGGGGCCTTCTTAGGATAGCTTCTTCGTGAACGTAGTCAACCCGTACATCAATGAGCTGAAGATGCATCCCAAGGAGTTGCTACTGAAGGATGGAGAGGTGCAGGAAGAAGATGTCCTGCGATTTATTACTCCTTTTTGTGTCAATGTTTACCAAGCTCATGAGGACGGGGTGGATGTCTTTATGTCAACTGTCAAACAGATTTTACCACCGGACTAGCGGCATATACATCCGCTTATCCATTAGTTTTGCAAAAAGAGCTGGCAAATGGGGTGCCCAGTCCTAATTAATTACAACTTTAACCGCTTAACTCTCTTCACATTTTTGCCCTGATTTATCAGTCAAGCAATGACAAACAGTGAAATATCTGCATGTGTAAACAAAAGAGAATAGGGATGATCTGCCTTGCTGGTAGAAATAACGTCCTTCATGGGAGCCGCTCTTAAAAGTCTGGTTGGCAGGGGTCATATTGTACTTTCCATTTTTCTGATTCGTTGACAATTAACAAAAACCTCCCAAAACTTATCTTTACTCTCTTATTGATTTCAAAAACTTAAAAAGCTCTATCACATGATTTAATCCCTGCTTCCCTCTGCGAAGGGCCTTTCTTTCACTTTTATGTTGAGTAAGTTTTCCTACTTCTTTCTATCTCAGAAGCAAACACTAGTGTCAACTCTGGTGCAACAATTTTTATATGCTTGTATATTGCACTTATTATATTTCTTTGTGTTGACAAATATCCATGAGATATATATGTTGAAAGTTGAAAGCAATTGCTGAAGCTTAAATCTTCCTTTGTGTTGGTTAAATACCTTTTACTTAGAATCTATTGCTTTATGAGTTAACTCTTATGCAAAACTCTTTGATGCTTGTCTCGAAAGTACTATTCATGAAAAGTTTTTGCTTATATGATTCAGTTGTTGCTCATTAACTACTTGCTAGCAAACTATAGACCATTGACCTGGATCACTTCATTCATAACATGTGCTTTACAATACTATTTGATCAAGATTATGATTGTAGCATGTCACCTCAGAAATTATTTTGTTTTTATCGTTTTAACTACTCGAGGACGAGTAGAACTAAGCTTGGGGATGCTTGATACGTCTCAAACGTATCTATAATTTCTGATGTTCCATGTTGATATTATACCAATTGTTACATGTTTTATATACACTTCATAGCATTTTTATGCATTTTCTGGGACTAACCTATTAACAAGATGCCACAGTGCCAGTGCCAGTTCCTGTTTTCTGTTGTTTTTGTATTCCAGAAAAGCTAGTATGGAAATATTCTCGGAATTGGACGAAACTTGGACAGAACCTCCTATTTTTCCAACACGTGCACGAAGTCCAAAGGAGAGACAAAGGGGAGCCACGAACCAGCCACACCATGGGGCGGCGTGGGCCCCCCTCTGCCGCGCCGTGGGGTGGTGTGGGCCCCACGGGCGTCTCCAGCCGCCGCTCTTTCGCCTATTTATTCATCTTCATGGGAAAACCCTAGACACCCGAGCCATTATCGACGAAAAGTTCCAGAGACGCCGCCGCCGTCAACCCTAGCTCGGGAGGGTTCAGAAGCTCTTCCCGGCACCCTGCCGGAGAGGGGAATCATCACCGGAGAGCTCTACATCACCATGCCTGCCTCCGGAGTGATGCGTGAGTAGTTCATCCTTGGACTACGGGTCCATAGCAGTAGCTAGATGATTGTCTCTCCACTTTATGCTATCATGTTTAGATTGTGTGAGCTGCCTATCATGATCAAGATCATCTTATTGTAATGCTACATGTTATGTTTGCTGGGATCCGATGAATATTGAATACTATGTCAAGTTGATTATCAATCTAT
Organism: Poa pratensis; assembly: GCA_947311845.1. Taxonomy (NCBI): domain Eukaryota; kingdom Viridiplantae; phylum Streptophyta; class Magnoliopsida; order Poales; family Poaceae; genus Poa; species Poa pratensis. The sequence continues at coordinate 142,803,327 of CAMZMU010000041.1, forward strand.
CTTATATGTTATTTATGATCTTGCATGCTTTCCGTTACTAGTAGATGCTTTGGCCAAGTAGATACTTGTAACTCCAAGAGTGAGTATTTATGCTAGATAGTGAGTTCATGCCTCCGGTAATCTGGGAGAGTGACAACAACTTCTAAGATTGTGGATGTGCTGTTGCTACTAGGGATAAAATAACCGATGCTTAGCTTAAGGGTGCGTCGTTAGGTCTAATGCATTTGTTTACATTACGCACATTACTTAATGCGATTATCCGTTGCTTGCAACTTAATACCAACGGGGAACTCGGATGACAACCTGGAGGTGGATTATTAGTCATAGACGCTGTTGGATAACGGTCTATGTATTTTGTCGTAATGCCCACATGAATATCATAGTAATCATCATGTCATATATATGCATTGTCATGCGCTCAATATTTTGTCAATTGCCCAGCTGTAATTTGTTCACCAGCATGTTAGTTATCTTTTATGGAGAGACACCACTAGTGAACTGTGGATCCCGGTCCATTCTTTTACACTGATAATACAACCAACTGCAAATATTGTTCCTTTTCATTCTCTGCAATTTACTACTGTTTTCACACCATACGTTTAATCCTTTGTTTTCAGCAAGCCGGTGAGATTGACAACCTCACTGTTTCGTTGGGGCAAATAGTTTGATTGTGTTGTGTGCAGATTCCACGTTGGTGATCGAGTAAACGACGTCACCAACAACCTTCAGAAGTGATTTATTGCTCATACTGGTTCGATTAAACATTGGTTTCATACTGAGGGAAACTGTTGCTACACTGCTTCATACCTTCCTCTTGGGGTCTCCCAACGAACGTGCGATCCACGTCATCAATCCACGGCGGCGGCGGCCACCGACGCCCGAATCTCGTCCTCCTCGGACGATGAGGACGAGGATCTGGAGGTCGGTCTCCTCCTCTCTCGCACCGCCTGTGAGCGCGGGCGCGCCGACGGTGTCATTCGGGCGTCTGCGATGCAGAGAGCTATCCGCATCTCGGCCGCCGAGCACGCCATAGAAGCCGCCGAGGAGGCGTTGTTCCAGACGCAACTCCGGGCGGCCATAGACCGCTCTCTTCTCCCTGGCCAAGGCCCTGGGCCAGATGCGGCGGCGGTAGCGGCGGCGGAGGAGGAGGAGGAGGACGCTCTGGTGTTCGAGCAGGATGAGGTCTCCTCTGACGTCTCCTCTGGCAGTGGCTCCGGCGCCGACGCTTAGGACGCAATCCGCGACGGAAAGCGACCCCACCTCGCCTAAGGTAAATGACCGCTCTTTTTACTATGTATTTGCTCTGTTAGAGTATTTATTTAGCTCCATTTGCTCTGTTTTGTAGTTCTTTTTAGTTATGTATTTGCTCTGTTAGCTACTTAATTATTTAGATCGGTTTGCTCTGTTAGTTAGCTATGTTCAGCTATGTATTTGCTCTGTTATAGTATTTATTTAGCTTGGATTGCTCTGTTTTGTAGCTCTGTTTAGCTATGTATTTGCTCTGTTAGCTACTTAATTATTTAGGTCGGTTTGCTCTGTTAGTTAACTCTGTTCAGCTATGTATTTGCTCTGTTAGAGTATTTATTTAGCTCCGTTTGCTCTGTTTTGTAGCTCTGTTTAGCTATGTATTTGCTCTGTTAGCTACTTAATTATTTCGATCGGTTTGCTCTGTTAGTTAGCTCAGTTTATCTATGTATTTGCTATGTTAGCTACTTATTTAGCTCGGTTTGCTCTATTAGTTAGCTCTGTTCAGCTATGTATTTGCTATGTTAACTACTTATTTAGCTCCGTTTGCTCTGTTAGCTGCTTATCCCACTACATTTTGCTTTGTTTACTGCTTATTGGCTCTGTTTATTAGCTTTGTTTGCTGTTTTTAACAAAGAATATTCGTTGTGTCAAGGGCTTGGTGGATGCTTGGTGACGATGCTGCTGCCGTGAAGACTTAGGAGCGGGGCTCCATACACGTGCCGTCACCAGAAGCAGTACATTTAGCGCAGCAGGATGAAGACAGTAGATATTCATCTGGCGGCCGTGAAGACATAGGAGCAGAGCTAGCCACGCGCACTGATGAACTTTTGTAAAGCAGGGCGTACAGGAATACGGTGACGACCGGGCGACCGTCTAGTCGCATGGAGCGGGCTCCATCGACGGCACAGCCCGTCACCGTGTTTTTTTTGTTTTCCTGTAACCCTTATTAGAAACGGCGATTTGAAAAACTCTGTGTCTAATGTGAAACGTATCAGTGACGATCAAATATAAAAACCGTTGCCCATGTTAGGGGCAACGGTTTATCACCTCCGTTGCCATTGAGCTCTTCACATCAGTGACAGGGTCGGGGACACGGACCCTTTCTCCGTTGCCAATGGGGTTTTTGGCCCATTTCCGATGTGTCGTTCTGTACTAGTGCCCTTTGTGCGCCATGACTGGGGAGCGACGGCGCCCAAAGCCAGCGACTAGTCCGGACGGCGCCAAAGGGCCTGTCCGGAAGTGTTTGGGCGGCCATTTGGACGCCGCGACTGGAGATGCTCTTACCAGCAAAGGCGAGTCCAATAGACAGGCTTAAACAGGCTTCAGCCTACCCTCCAAAAAGCCAAAAACAAAATTTACTACTACTAATCTTGTGTGAGGCGCCCAGGCCCATTAGCTGAGTAACTTTCAGCCCAGCTTGCATCGCACAGGCCACACAGCTCAACACGAAGCAATCGTCCTCTCGTGAGTCGTAGCCTCACTGAAGTAAGGAGAGCAGCATCGAGCCAGGCGGACTGAAGCAAGGAGAGCAGCATCGAGCCAGGATTGCGCAAGTCGCTGTGCACCGAGAGAGGAGTGGCCGCCGCTGCCTGGATTTGTTTTTTTTACATGGAAAATAAATCTATTACTCAACCAACACATCGGAATCGCTGGCAACAATGTTTGTTACACAAATGGGGGCAGAATCCTCCCAATAGTGGTTAGACAGAACTGACAATACACCCAATTTCGCAAACTCATGAGCCGCGGAATTACATGCACGTCGGCAGAATGAAAAATAGAAGAGTCGAAACTCAACCTGCAATTCCTTCTCGCCTCCAGCACCAGAACTCCAATGGTGGCCCGATCATAGTCATCGTTGTTAAGAGCCTTGACGAGGTTAGAAGCATCCGATTCGAATACAACTCGGCTGGCTCCCACCCTGCTGGCACCCTCAACAGCCGCGAGACAGGCCACGGTTTCAGCGTGCATGGCATCACGGAGATTGCAAGACTTCCCCGCCCCTGCTGCCACAAACTCGCCCCGGTGATCACAGATGATATAACCCCAGACTCCATTGCCCGTGTCGCTGTTGTAAGCCCCATCGAAGTTCACCTTCAGCGAATTCACCTGGGGTTTGCTCCACTTCGTTTGATCTGGGGGTTTTGGTGGTTTGTCAGGTTTTTTCAGTGACCGAAAGTCCAGCAGATGCCTTTCCACACCGTGGCAAACCTCGGCAGCAGTCCGAAAAGTTTCCCCCACGTTGGCTTTGTTTCGAATGCCTCACCACTCCCACATCAAGACCAAGGCCTTCAATTTGGTTTCTTCTTCGCATTTCCAAAGTTGTTCCAACATCATCCGAGCAGAGGTGCATTCGAGGAGCTTCAACCTCAGCTCATTTAGGCCCAGAGTGTACCAACACTCTTTAACTTTCTTGCATTTTAGGAAGACATGGCCACCATCCTCATCAAGTCTATTGCAGACCGGCATCTAGTATCCAAGTCGATCCCGATCCTGTGAATCTTCATTCTGTTTGCAAGACTGTTATGTTGTCCAAAACATACAACAGGCACACTCGTCGGGGGCTAAGACAAGGCCGCCTGGATTTGTTAGTGTGTCTGTTGTATGTTTTGGACCTGATTGATGACCTTAGATAATGACTATTCTTATTTAGAAATTTCGTTTAGTTTACTCATTGTCAACTTTAAGCCTACCCTCCATTTAATTCCTGGACTCGCCGTTGCTTACCAGTGAAGTCAGTAACAAACCTCACTGGTAAAATCCTGCTGTCTGAGCGTGTGGTGGTATGTATTGTAGAGTATGTGTCTGTGTTATCGGTATCCGTAAAAAAAGTTACCGGATCAAACAAGCCAACAAGGACACCGATAAACCAAACATCAACCCCAAGAAAACACAAGACGGCACCGTCCGTCAGCACCTCCTGCTTGTCGCCGTCAAATTTCCCCATGAGGCCGCCCCCGAGACATGCCTCCTCGCCCCAGCGAGATAATGACAAAAAACCACCACAATTGAACACGAGATGTCCGAAAACCACCACCTTAGGTTTGTCGACACATAAATACCACTATTGGGCTATGTTGTGATGCAGAACACTAATCGCTCGTGGTTAGCGTTCTAACAGGTTTTCTGGAAGGTGGGACCCGCCTGTCGGTGTACACGTGGCAAAAAAGAAAAGAAAAAAATAGCAGGTCAACACAATCATCATCTCTTCCATGGCGCGCGCGTTTGGCCCAACGCCGTCATAGTCACCGGCTCCATGGCGCCGTACGTCCCGAAGCTGCAGGCCCTGGTGCGCGGCCACCTCGTCCGGAGGCAGGCCAGCAATACCCTGCGCTGCATGCAGGCGCTCGTCGCCGCCCAGGACAGGGCGCGCACGGCGCGTCTCCGGTTCCTCGACGACGAGAAGCCCATCCGCATCACATGCTCGACTTCACCTGCTCCTCGCTGTTCAGCGGCACGCCGCCCACCAAGGGTGCCATGGGCGACGGCGCCGTGTCCAAGTCCGTGAAGTGGCTCGCGCTCACGGCGTACTTCCGAGACGCCGCCGCCGGCGTGCTCGAAGAGGCCGAAAAGGCAGAGCCCGGCATCCCACCAAGTCAAATGGCTGGGCCGCGCCGGCGGGGCCCTACACGCCAGGCTCGCCGACGAAGTCCGCGCCGCCGTCCTCCGTTGACCAGCTCGGCCTCGGACGCGCCGTGCAAGCTGCGGCAGCAGAGCACGGCGCCGACCACCTGCTGCTGTTCCCCAGCTACATGGCCAACACGCAGTCGTCGCGCACCAAGGCGCGGTCGCAGAGCGCGCCCAGGCAGCGCGCGTCGGTGTCGTCCGCCCCCGAGGCGCCGTCGTCGTGGAGAGGCAGGCCAGCGGCGTGCCCGTGGGGCGTGAGGCCAGGGCGGGCACCGCCAGCGGCGGGCACCGCCAGCGGCGGGCGCGGCCAGGGCTGGCTCGGCCAGGGGCGGGCACCGGGCGGGCGCCGCCAGCGGCGGGCACGGCCAGGGGCAGGGCGGGCGTGGTAGGCGGCGGGCGTGGCGAGAGGCGGGTATGGCCAGGGTGGTCCTCTCCTCGGTCGTCCACCCGTCCGCCGACGCGCATCCCATGCCGTCGCGCAAGTCCATGTCGATGGAGGCGCAAGTCCAGGTCCAGAGCGCGAACAAACGGCAGCGCGACTTCTTTGAGTACAGCTCGACGACGCTGGTACCGCCGCGGGGGGAACGCTGGGGGCGACGGGCCCTCGCGCCGCGATACGCCGGGCTGGTGATCTCGATCGAGCGGAGGGCGCGGTCGCCGCGGCGGCTGGTGGGGCCGGACGAGCGGGACGAGCCCTATGGCATGCTCCCAGCGAGCGTGCGGTCGCAGCTCCGGGCGCGGCTGCACGGGCCGTGGCGGAGGCAGACGCGGGGCTTGCCGGCGAGTGGCCCTCATGGCGCACGCCCGGCGCGGTGGCCATCGGCGCGGCGGCCATCGGCGTGCAGCAGCCTCCCGTCCGTCCCAAGCTTAGAGATAGGGTTGACCCATTTTTTTTTTCTTTGCCACGTAGACCTGACGGGTGGGGCCAAGTTGTCAAAATAACTGTTAACAGGCTTAAGCAGACAAATTAGTGCTCCGCGTCACGACCTAGCCTCAATAGAGGTATTTATGTGTCAAAAAACCCAAAGGTGGTGGCTGCGCGTCATCTCGTGTTCAATTGTGGTGGTTTTTTTGTTATTTCCTCCGCCCCAGCACTAGCAGCACCCTCCTCGCCCCCGCGACGATCTCCCACCCGCACGTGTCCCCTCCCGCGCCGCCGCCATGCTGTTCGCGCGCCGCGACATCGAGGCCGCGGCCGCGGACGGCTCGCCGCCGGCCGCCAAGAGGAGCAAGCCGGAGCCGCCGCCCGCCGGGGCGGCGCGCCCCACGCTGACGCGGACGGAGGCGCTCGCCGCCGCCGCGGTGCTCGCGCTCTTCGTCGCCGGGATCTTCTGCATCTTCCTCGCCGCCCCCCGCCAAGAGTTCGGCCAGATCCTCCGCCTCCCGCGCAGCCTCGCCGACGTGCGCCTCCTCAAGTAGGCCTCCCTCTCCTCGTTACACTTTGCCGGATCGACTGTGTGTTTTGGATCGCAGCAATCCTGGAATGTACTTTTTGAACCGTACAAGCAAAGTAATGTGCCGATTCATTATTTAGTGAATGAAGTAAGGTGCCGATTCATTTAGTGAATGAAAGTCTCGGGGTGCGATTTTGGCTGCCGATTTTCTAACGATTATAGGCTGTACCTAGAATCCGATTGAGATTTCAGGTTCGTGTCATCATAACATTTTGAGTTCCCACACGCATTTTAATCAAGAGAAACTGAAACCATGACTTAGTCTATGCAAGCAGGAGACTGTTAGGAAATAAACAGCAAGGTGGAAACTAGTTTCTGGGAAGACGCCCAGAGAATATCCCCTTCCTGGTTAATCGTGAAGTGGCTGCAACTGGAATTGGTCCAAGTCTAAGCACTGGGTTTTCCTTTCTTGCTTTTGCCGTAATCTGTATCACGTAGGCTCACCGTAGCTCTTGTCATAACCTTTTATGTCTGTAGTTCAAAGCTTCTTTGATCCATCAGTCATACAAGATATACAACATTATCTGCACTTAGTTTGGGTAAATGCAAGATATATTATCTGCACTTAGTTTGGGTAAATGCATTAGGGAAGTATGACTCTATGTGGTAATACTTACGATCACTGTACTATACCTCTGGACTGTTATGGTAGGCTTATTATCACAATCAACATTTGTTTTTACCATTCTGTAAACAAAACGACTGTTTCCATCCACTGCACTTATCAATGTTTCGTGCAAAACAATATTCTGAATTTTGCCATATCTTTGGTTTGCATGTATTCAGGCACTTTAATGGTGCGTTGGATCTCCATTTTAACTACTCACCATACTCAATTACATTGAGCCATGTTTCTAGTTGCCATCGATAATATTCTTCTACAAAATAAGCTGAATTCATATGATGTGTTTTCCTTCTGAAAAATCCGACTTCTTATTGTTCAACTCATAGGAATTAGAATTATCAGGATCGAATCATTTAGCTATATTCATGATTATTTTTGCAGGTGGTACTAAATACACGATCGCTTCCTTCTATATACTGTACTATGATAAAGAGTGAATATATTTTAGAATACTGTATCCATGTGGTGACATTCCTTTCTGAAATTTGCAGGGAGAATCTTGCTGTGTATGCAAGGGATCATCAGGCAAATTTTGTATTGGGGTATTGTTCCATATACATCTTCATGCAGACATTTATGATCCCTGGAACAATATTTATGTCTTTACTCGCTGGAGCACTTTTTGGAGTGGTTAAAGGTGGCATCTTGGTTGTCTTCACTGCCACAGCTGGGGCATCATCTTGCTATTTTCTCTCCAAGTTGATTGGCAGACCTTTGGTTTGCTGGTTGTGGCCTGAAAGACTGAGGTATTTCCAGTCAGAGGTAATCTTCCGCTTTTAATAACAAAAAGTTTCTTGAGACCCCTCCCCCAAACGTTAAGAGTTCACCTGTTCTTTATTCATATGACAAATGCTATTATTTCTCTTGCAGATTGCAAAGAGGAAAGACAAGCTGTTGAACTACATGCTTTTTCTGAGAATAACACCAACTTTGCCCAACACTTTCATAAATATGGCGTCACCTATTGTCGACATACCTTTCCATATTTTCTTTGCTGCAACACTTGTTGGACTCATCCCAGCATCTTATATTACTGTAAAGGTAAGTATTAACACGTGCAACATTTGACTATTGGTTTGGAGCTAATCATAATCTGAACTGAGTTACATGTTTTATGTAAAACAGTTTAATTACATGTTCTGGTTTCTAAATATTCTTGCATTTTTCTTTTGATGGACTTTTGGGTAAATAAGTTGATGAAAGGCACCATGTTTGAAAGTACGCCAAGGTCATACTGTTTTGAATTGCACTTGCACTTAACACGGCCGCTCCAATCTTAAATATCCTATGAATTCTGTCCTTCGGAAGTTTGCTGGGTTCTTAGTTTAGTAGAAGCCGAATGGTAAACAATAACCAAGTGGTGTGGCTGGGACTCCGGACACATTAAGATTACACAATCCAAGGAATCTGGTGCCAACTTGTTAGACCATCCATGTACAGATGAAAGCACTAATCTAGCACAAGATCTTAGTTAGTTAGTGCTAAAGGTCTACTTTCGCCTATTACCAGGAAGCTATCTGAGCTTTAACTTGCATCAACTTCAGAAAACCTAGCAAACCAAGCTGTTGCTTTGATGGTTAGTGGAAGTGGTTGTACCTCCTTTTCTCCATGAATCAAACCTCAGGTTTGGCTCTCAGTGTGTCACTGAGGCAGAATATTCTTTCAATGGTTGGTGGATGTACCCGCCCACTGCGAGTCCGGTCTCTTTTGTAGTAGTTGTGTGAGTGCGTAATATCTCAAACAAACTTGTAACAATCCATGTTTTCCATCTAGTCCCTAATTACCCGCTGTCTTTATTGTATCATGATTGCAGGGTGTACATATTTTTCACATTGCCAGACAATCTCAAATATTTATGGTATCTCTCTAAGTTTTTTATTTGTCTTGTTGTTGAAGTACTGAGTTCGTCATACGAACCCTACTTCAAGTTTTTTACTGGAACTGCAAGTTTAGCCTCGTAAATTGATCTGCTCTGCATTAGGGAACCATGTTGCTTGCTTCTAGACGCATGTTCACTGTTTTTATTTGCCGCTGATGAGTCCATACCTGCTAATGATAGTTTCTACCGGTGTACTGTAGGCCGGGAGAGCTCTGGGCGATCTGAAGTCGGTTAGGGATTTGTATGACTTCAAGACACTAGTTGTCCTATTCCTCATTGGTTCTGTTGCTGTTGTACCAACGATCCTGAAAAGGAAGAGAATATATGAATGATGCCTCGGATCACATCTAAATACCGGAATGAGTGTATTTTTTTGCCTTTCTTTTGTTTTCTTTCTATTATATATGTATACCTATGCAATTCTAACTGTAAAATGTAACAACTTGAATGCCTCCCTTAATAATAATAGAGGATGCTATTACTGTATCTTCTTCCCCTGTTATCTGCTTCGTCCTCGTCCATGGTGTCATTATATTTCCTTAAATAAAACATGGGATGTCCTAGAGAATTTTTGTTGTTGATAAAAAAAATCCTAGAGAATGTGAAATGGCCAAAAAATTTCCTCAGCGAATGTGGAAAGGAACCGAGCAGATATTCCTATTTTGTAGGACCAATTACAACTCGGCCTCGAAAGGCCCGAAACTAAGTCTAAGCGCAATACATCTAAAAAAAGTCTAAGCCCAATACCCGAGCAGCCCGCACACTCACCTTATCGCCTTCCACCTTGGTTCTATCCTCGACAAAAGGGCTCACACACACTTCCCTTGGGGAGAGCACAGCAGCAATGGCGACCCTCTCCATGGTCTCCGTCCCCGTCGCCACCTCGTCCCTCCCCCTCTCCACCCGCCGCCGCACCTCCTCCGTCTCCTTCCCCGCCCCCAAGGTCAGTATCGACTCCCCCACCGCCGTCCTCTCCCCCCCCCCCCCCCCCCCCCCTCCTCCCTGTCGCGCACGACCGACCATTGCGTGTAGTGATTCTGTGGTTGTAGATGGTATTCCTGGAGGTCGCGGTTCGCCTCCTGCGTTTTTTGTTGGTCTTGGAGAGAAGGGGCTAGTACTAATTAATTTAATTTCTCTGCACATCAATGTGGATGCTTTAGGAATGATTCCTTGCTGTCTTCTTTCATATGTACCCAGCGCATTGCCGCATGATGTAATTTGTTTGCACGTCAATGTGGATGCTGTAGGAACGGTTCTTTGATTTTCCATATGTCCCTTCATATGCCCTTACAGTTACAGAGAAAATGTCCCTTCATATGTTGGATATATGTCAGTTACTGTTTTGTGGTTTTGATTCTTGTGTTTATTGGGGATTTTACAGAAGGGAGGCATTGGCCATGGTGGCCTGCGGATCGAGTGCATCCGTATTGGTGGTGTTGAGATTCCCAACCACAAGAGGGTGGAGTACTCGCTGCAGTACATCCATGGCATCGGACGGAATCGCTCCGTCAGATCCTTCTGGACCTCAGCTTCGACAACAAGGTCACCAAGGACCTCTCTGAGGAGGAGGTCATCACCCTCCGTAAGGAAGTCACCAAGTACATGATCGAGGGAGACCTTGTAATATCTCTGATCCCTTTGCTGATATGGGTTATCCATGTTATTACAGTAACCATGCCGTCATTTAGAATTCATTCTCTAGGACCTGTCTAGTTGTTTCCACATTTCTTAACTGTATCTATCATTTTACTTCTACATTGATACCGTATGCAAAAGAAACGTCAATACTGAATAGTGCCTCCAATGATTCACAGAAACGGTTCAACCGTGTGGCGATCGAGAGGATGAAGGAGATCAGGTGCTACAAGGGCATCCGGCACAAGTTCGGGCTCCCGGTGCGTGGCCAGAGGACAAAGAACAACTGCAGGACGCTCAAGGGAAAGAGGGCTTCAGTCGCCAAGAAGAAGTCAGCTTCCTCCGACGAATAAGCGAACATTGCCATGTATTTACCTCGTGTTTAGTTTTTGTGTGCACTGCATTACGGCGCCACCGGTCGGTTACTCCATTTCAAGTTTCCATGCTGTCGTAGACGAATTATGGGTAATATGGTCAGATGTTGCAAAGTTTATAGGCATGACATGTTTTCTCTTATGTGCATTGATGCTAAATTATCATCGAAGTTATACGATTGTGTTGTGTCAGAAGCCATTTTCTTTTGTCATATATCACTGCTTCATGCGACCTGCTACTAATGGCAGTATGGCACCGCTTATTTAGCACCAGTGCTTTATCAACTGCGACTGCAAGATTATGCTGTTCCAGTCATTTTAGAAGCTGGGCACAGGAGTTTCAGTGACAGCTGAACAGTATGACCCGGCGGACTCGCCCTGTTGGGCGTAGCGTTGCCGGTTAGAGTACTACGTGATAGCAACAGTGGCCACATACTGTGAAGAGTGGCCATAAGCTTCTGTTCAAACTTCAAACTTGTGTACTTGGGACAGGGAGCTTTCTCGGCTCAATTTTTTAAATAAAATGAGGCAAAAATTGCCCGTTTTGTTCAATTTTTTTTACCAGAACTGGAGGAAACAGAGGGTCATGTCATGGACGATGCAACTGGGGCATCACATTCACCGGTAGCGGTAGGTATACGAACAGATCCTAGCTGCTGAGTGCTGACTGACTGAGAAAGTCAGATCCGGCTCACTGAAAGAAATTTCCTGAAAAAGTTCTAGACACCCGGCTCCTGCAAGTTTGTCCGGCTTCCGCTCCGCGCGTTACACCAACCACTCAAAAACCCTGCGACGCGATCGAACCCCTTCGAGAAGAGAAATAGGCACACGAGAACCCACGAGGCCAGGCCACGAGTGCACTCACACAAACACACAAAAATCCCACTTCCCTGCAGCCTCCAGCGGCGTGCACCGTGCCATGGCGCTCGTCTCGCTCTCGCTCCCATCCCCGTGCGCGTCCAACCACCTCCTCGCGCGGTCGCCTCTAACCAGCAGGAGCGTTCCACCGGCAGGCAACGGCGGCCTCGCGCTAACGGCCGCGCACGCCGGCCGTCGGGGCGTCGACGTGCGGTGGCGGGCGCCCGTGTCGCTGTCGTCCTTCTCCTCCTTCCTGCCGTCCTTCCTCAAGAACAACAAGGATAAGGAGGACGAGGAGAAGGCCGCGAGGCTCAAGGAGGAGCTCCTGGCCGCCATCGCGCCGCTCGACCGCGGCGCCGAGGCCACGCCCGAGGACAAGGACCGCGTCGAGCAGATCGCCAGGCGGCTGGAGGAGGCGAGGCCCGCCAAGGAGCCGCTCAAGTCCGACCTCCTCAACGGCAAGTGGGAGCTCCTCTACACCACCTCCACGTCCATACTGCAGCCACAGGTTCTTTTCTCTTCTTATCCTGACAATGTGACAAGTTCCATTTTGTGCGGTGTGGATTGAATATCAAAAATCGATAATAGTTCTAGTATCTTCTTGATGCAAATTGTTGTACTGTAATTTTTTCCATGATTGCTGTTGCCTAACCATCACATAAGCTAACTAGGCAGCTGCATTCATCATTTTCCATTTTCAGATTTTTTTTTTTGCTTAAGCTAGCTAGGCAGCTGCATTCATTACTTCTCTTTTTCCGAAAAATATGCTTAATCCGGAGTACTGTACTACCTTTTGCGTTGCCAATCTATGGACGGCTGGACTCTTCTCCAATTAGATAAGAGCCTTTTTTGGAGACATATTAACTTGTTGGACATTCCAACCTTGTGTTCACTTGCTAATGCAGAGGCCAAAGTTTCTGAGGCCATTTGGGACGATTTACCAAGCAATCAACACCGACACTCTGCGAGCTCAGAATATGGAGACATTGCCTTACTTTGGTCAGGTAATTCTCACCAAAAACTGGTCTCCTCCTTCAAGAGATATATACCTTTGTAAAATTCCTTTCTTGTGTAATGCTCACTCAGTAACGATGTGCTTTACTGGTTTTATTTATGGCATGTTAGGGATCATTTTTATGTGTTATTGTCTTAATTAATCTTGTCGGATAAGCACCTCCCAAAATGTTCGGGAGAAGGGAATGTGTTAGCTGAAAGATTGATTAAGCTGATGAAATCTTACTTCATTTAGATCGAGCAATATGTTCTTTTCCTCCTTGCAGCCTTATTGTTTGCCGACCTCCTGATTTAGTGCACAAATTTAATGCAACGTTATCCCACCGCAAACTTGTTTATCTGGGGCCGCATTCTGAAACAGTATGCTCGACTTTGTTGAAACTATTTTCTTTTTATAGTTGGTATTTTTTTAATCATACTAGTTATTACAAGTATTGGTTATGTGGAGTGTGGTGATGCGCTAATATTTGCTTCTGCAGGTTACTGCCAACTTGGTACCTCTCAATTCTAGAAGAGTTGCAGTTAAATTTGATTACTTCAAAATATTTAGTCTGGTGAGGCATTTTACCTCTTACTCAAGAGTCTATATAACACTACATAGTTTCTACCTCATTCTATCTCCGATCGTCAGTAGCCCACTCTCAGGTTTTCACAACATGTACTCTATTGTTTTGTATGTAGATCCAAATCAAAGCACCAGGACGTGGTAAAGGTGAACTAGAAATCACATATCTTGATGAAGAGCTCAGGTCAGCTTATCCCCCATTCAGAATGTTTTCTTATGTGCATTGTTAGACTTCAATTTTGCGTGTAATTTGCACACTTGCAGTGCTCAAAAGTATAATCGTTTGGTGAAATAATGGGTCCTCCTGATTTATGTATGCCGTGATCATGGATAACATTTACTGATGCTGCAAGGAATCTTCTTGCTGAATTTGCAGGGTTTCAAGAGGCGACAAGGGGAACTTGTTCGTGCTGAAGATGGTCGACCCAACGTACAGAGTTCCGGTGTAATAATATAGTTGCTAGACGCTAATGTAGTAATGTGTACCGCTACAAGAATCAGGTGCCAGCTATCTTAAATAGTTTACCTTTTTCCGTCCTGACGCTGTGTGGGACGTGTACATATTAAAGACTTGGGCATAGTCCGTATAGCAGAAAGCACATTTAAACTGACAGAACACGAAAATGAAAAGGTAAACGCGTCTGGTGCAAATTCTACATCACTATTGAAGTTCAGTAAAATGCATTTGCTTTATATATATTAGCTGAACAATCAACCTTATTGCGTTTCTAGATACCGACATGTATGCTTATATTTGAAAACAAAGATGTAGGTGTCGTACAACTACAATGATTGTGATCTGAAATACCTTTGATGTATCCAAAATTCCAACCCCCATCGAAATAAGCAGTGTAAATCTTCTGTGATAACTTCTATCCTGTTAAGAGTAAACGAACCCCCATATTTGTAACCTTTTTTTTTTTTGCACAACCCATATTTCTAACCTTGTTTTTGTAAGATACTACTCCGTACTATACAAGGCAGTCTCTATATGATTATCTCAGTGGTAGACAAAATGTCAAGCCTCTGGAAACGAAACAACCAAAGAAGTAATTACAACACTAATTTTGCTACATCATTTATGACATTCAACATCTTGTCCATGTAACAACAGACAAAGGCATACCGTCTGTGGTGAACATGGTTATATGATCAATTCAGACACCCTTGTCCCAAACGCCACACATTGACGAATTCTTAGATTGCGATGCCATGATAAGTACACTATCCTATTTATGCATCTTCAACCATTGTCTACATGATACAATCGTTTATGTGAACATTGTCACAACAACTAGTCCCTTTTTGCTCGCGTTGAGTTGCATCTTTTCATGACATTTGCTCGTCTCCAGATGATAGCTTAAATGAAACTTCAGCCCTTGCTTCCTCCAGCTTGCCGAATAGCTCCTTCATGAACTGGGACTTTGTACCATGTGTTATCTGAAGTACATCCGCTGCCCTTGTTAAAGATTTCAGAGCATCCTCTGTGTACTCAAGCAACCTACAACACGGAGGAGCTTCTGGTCAGGACTGTTTAGCGGTACGAGAAAGGATTTAGTCAGGAAACATGAAAAATAGAGAGCCTGCTGGTAAAATTAGGATAAATGGAGAGGCTACTTGTGAATTTTACTTAACAAGCAATCATCACAACTTAAAGCACATGTCAGGATTTGCTAGAGTTTTTCAAAAGGGATGCCCCTATCTTACCAGCGTCAAATTTTAGCACCACTCTATTTAGCAATGTGCAAAGAATTAATAGCCACGGTTTATACTGGCAAGGAAAGCTATCATATCACAATTCGCACATGCACAGGAAAATAGGTAAACAGGTAGATGTATCCATACCATTCAAGCTTTCCGCAAGTATAAAATTGTAACCCGGTCATTGGATGAAAAGGTGGATAAACTCCTGGTGAAAGTGCAACAACATTAGTGAACATCATGTTTTATTGGAAATCCCATAAACAGTGACGTACCATATGGAAGAGCAACAAGAAATTGACAAATAGTTGTTTCCTAAAAATAAACAGTATGTTGTTGGTGTATCACCGCAATCATCCTTCCATGCCGTTAAGATCATATGAAAGTTCTGTGCTTGCGCTTAATTGCTGATGATGTACCATTCTATCAACTATTATGAGACTTGTGGGCTTATGGGGCTATGGCCATAAGCCCATAAACATAAGCGTTATCAGTGCAGCAAGAGTTTGCAGTATTGTAGATACTTACTATATTTATCCGGATGATGTACCATTCTATCAACTTTCTCACTACTGATTAGGCCAGTTGTCTTTCTCATCTAAAAACCTAAACAACCAACGCTCTCACAACTCACATGTTGTTCACTCTTGACCCGGATGGCATGCCCACTATAGTGTAAAATCATATGCATTGGCATGTTTGGTTAGCAGGTGCTACCAAGGAGTGTTGTTTTGGAATATCAATGGAAAGAAGCACAAAGTCAGGTTTCAACCTTTAGTATTATTGTATGAGACAAAAACAGATACATTCCTATTAGGTGGAGCTTACAGGTGATCCTAAATGCAATGTATCTTCCTTTGCTATAGTTTAGCCACAGGTTGCTGCCTATCTAGCTTTTGAGTCCTAACAGGAGAGCCCTAAAGACCATGGTAAAAAAAGAATAGGGTATTATGACTGAAAAGCACTTTGCCACGTGATATTTGAGACATTATTATTTTTTCTTAAAACGTCCAAATATTTCCTGAAATTAACCTTGGGCATCAGAGTGATTTGGTGGACCTCTCATCTTAGAAATGTGATGGTGCAACAAATAAAAAATAAACCTACAACATAAGATGTGCTCATTTAAATACAATCGGGTTAAGGTTGCCTTACTTTCATAAACTGGAATAGTCAATCTGCAATACATCAATGCAGTCTGCCAATCTTGTAAATCCATACATATCTGCAACAGAGGTAGGCACAGTGAGATAGTAAGTATACTCATATAGTGAGATAGTGTAAGTTATATGGGTGAGTGGCGGTAGTGGTAGTGGTCACTCATATAGGTGCACTAGTAAGAATACTCAACATCCATAACTGTTATTGCTGCCACAAAAGCTAGAAATATACCTTCAGAAGTGTTTCACGTGTGTGCAGCAAAGGGATTGAGAAAGAATGGTAAAGCTTCTGTTCTAGCTGCTCAATGATCTTGTACACTGAACCTGCGCCACTTTTATCTATATAGCTCGTTAAGGTAGTAAAGTGTTCTCAAACTTATTAGATAGTGTTCTGTTATAGTTAGAAGTTTAATAGCGAAAAGGATACTTCCAGATGAAAGCAATGAAGAAGCTTTATCAGATAATAATAGTATTTCACTTGACACCTTCTTTACCTCTTCTCCATCTCTACAAATGCCACATTTCTGGCATGTATAAGACTTCTTTCCTAGAGATGTTGAACAGAGGTATAACGCATGATTAATACTGTCTGAATTAAAGTATCAACTGTTTCTGACATGTTAGTTTAGTACACAGTTTTTTCTGTTCCATTTCTTTACTTAGTAGTTTCCTTATAACTGGTAACCAACCTGAGTCAGGCAGCAGAATGCCACCACACTTTGTGTCCTTGCATATGTATCCCTCAAGGAGAGCATCTTCCTCAGAGTCCTGTAACATTGACGTAAATTTTATAGCAAGATAACATCTGATTGGCGAAATTGTGTTATATCTCAATTTCCTTGGGAGACAATAAATAGTGCCTATCCACAATGGAAAACCTTAATACAGCGGAGACATGCGCAGCTGAAGAAGTACTGCTTGAGATCATTATGTCTCTTCATAGTGGTTGCTGCAGTTTCGATGTAACTTATCGATACCTAAAGAAACACAACCAACATTCATCAGAATGAGAGAAAAGTAAAGAAAAAAAAAGCATGAAATGTGAGTTACAGAATGCATGATAATGACAGAATGCAAAGATAGATTCCTTACCTCGGTATTGTTACTTAAGGGTTCCAATGCACGGACATATGCAGTCTGACCCTCAAATAGCAAAACTGCATTCGGTACACAACTAACATTCCAGAAAAGGGTAAATATAAATATGACAATTAAAAAAATTATCAACACTGAGGTAGATGCTAAACAAGTAAACCAAAAGTTCAGTTGTCACCTGTGGTTAATAATTGATATAACAGGGAACAGTCCAGTCCCGAGGGGCCTCAGTTCAGGATCACATATGGTATGTGCATTGCAGGCAAACTGCACACATGTAGCACACAATCAATCATTTTTTTTTTGAATTGCACAATCAATCATTCATGCTTAGTTAATGAACAAATTATGTATCAAGCTTAGTTCATGAACAAACTGCACACATGTAGCACACAATCAATCATTCACGCTTAGTTCATACGATCCCAACGACAGGACATATTATGGGCATTACCTTCGAAAAAGTATGAGCAATTTCCTTAAGATCAAGTTCAATTGAAGGGAGAATCAGCTGCACAAGATTGGCCATCTGAGCATAGAGGACCAGCTGTTTATCATCAACCTTAGAGATGTCTAATCACATGGAGTCAATCCAACACTCTTAATCAGAAACCTATTCTTTTTTCATGAATCAAATGTATCAAGTGGTCAGGATACGGGACTCCAACACATCCACCAGATTGAAGTTATCTGTTGCTGAAGATGGAATGACCTGGTAAAACAAGTAGTATCAAGTTAACCGAGTGCAGCCAACACCGACACGCAGAAACATATTATTCACATGGTCTTTGGGAGGAATCAACCAAACCATCCAATACCTTTTCACTTTGCAGTTTTCTTTTTAGTATAAGTCGCACCATCAAACGGATTGTAGGAGTAAGCATCTTCTTCCTATCCTCTGTAAGCGCCGAGATCGCTCGACACTCAAGTTGATGCAGTTTCCATTCTTCTTTCTGTAACAAAGTTCCACCGAAAATGACATCTCCGAAAGCACAACAACCCGGGCACAGAAGTATTTTCTCGCACATCAACGGCATGACACAACGGAACGGCAGAGTCAGCACCTGGCACACGCTCCCGCAGTACGTAGCTAGTCGACAAACCGAGCACTTCCTCAGCTTGCCGGAGGCGAAACAATGGTCACAGGTCGATCCAGTCGAAATCTTGTTAGGCGTAGAAGCATAGGGTTCTTGGCAAATGATGACTTCCCCTGCAAAACCATATCAGAATCCCATTAGCTGAAAGAAGACGAATGAGCCTAATTATACACCAGCACTACAACCCAGCGGGCTAGCTCAACTTGAGCACAAGTGTCGTCGCAGCAAAGTCCTACGGGTGCCGTTGGGCATTTCGTCGAGCGGTTCGTGGGCAAGCGCGCCCGATTGGTCGTGCCTGTCAGAGGGGGAGGGTGGAGTTACCTGGGAAGAAGCTACGTGTGGCAACGAGGCCACGGCCCTTGCCGGGAACGAAGGCGACGGCGAGGCCGCGGCCGGAGAGCTCGCGCTCCAGCTGCTCCGCCCACGACGCCATCCCTTCGCGCGGGGACGCTCCGCCGCCACACCGAATGCTTCGGAGAGAAAAACGGAACCAGTCACAGTTGGGCCCCGTGGATGGAAGGAAGCGAGTGGGCAAATCAGAAAAGAAAAAAGTATACTAGAAATCACCCTTAAATCTACCTCAACTCCAATTTGGATTATTTTCACCCTCAAATTCACAAAACTGGGCTAATAACCCCTTTGGAATGGTTTTTTTCACATCGATAGCGGTTTTGTCCCCCTCCTCGTGCTGATTAGGCGATGTGTTGGAACTTTTTTTTGTTTCCGATGCTGAGTAGGCATGTGTGGACCCACTTGTCAGTAGGCGCCCCGATCTCTGACCTCCGCGACGACGGGGTCGTCATGGCGATGAGCGATGACGGCGCCATCAGAGCTGCAGAGCGTGGGCGAAGGCGGGTGCTGCCACCATTGCAGCCTTCTGTGCCGGTGGGAGCACGGTGCGCGATGGCGTCCCGGTACACGCGGAGGCCGTCAGGGTAGTCGGTGGCATTGAAGATGCTGGCGCGCGATGCTGCTAGTAATCCAGCGATGGTGCCATCAAAATCCAAGGCCAGTGACCGTATCGCCAATCAGTCAAAAATCATTCCTTCTCCCCTTAGTTAATTCCTTTCGATTTAATGGGACCCACGTCGACACGTCAACGCCTAATCAACATAGTAGGGGACAAAACAACTTTTCATATGACAAAAACCACTCCAGGGATTATTTACCCGGTTTTATGAATTTGAAGGTGAAAATAATATCAAATTAGAGTTCAGGGTGATATGTGTCAATTAGGTGGATTTGAGGTGGTTTCTATATTTTTTTCATCAGAAAATAAAGCACACTTGCTAGCATCGAAATGGGCTTGGGCCGGGCCCTCAGCACTGCCCATTTGGGACAAAAGATTATCTTTTGTGAAGAAAATCCGAGCCTCTTTTTCCTCCGCAGTCCGCACTCCGCTTTGCCTCTTCCTGCTTCCGCTTGCAATTTCAAAATTTGGGGGGTTTTGTCCCCATTCCCTCCGCACTCGCTTCGATTCGCTTCTGCTCCGGCCCCTCCCACGGCGCCGGCCTCGCATCTGCGGCCGTTCCGCCACGGGCGTAGAGCGCCGGGCAGCTGCCTCCGACCATCTCCCCCGCGACTTCTCGAGCTCCGAAACCCTAGGTCCCTATCGTCACCGCAGCCCCGGTCCGCCTTTCCGGCGAGATGCCGGCGGGCCCCGCCGCCGCTTGATGGAGAGGAGGGATAATTTCCTCCACCCTCCTGCCGCCGAAGACACCGGCAGGAGCATCACGTACCCCGCCGCCGGAGACACCACCAACCTCACCGCCTCCTCGGGCTCCTCCTCCTCCTCCACCTCCCTCACGCTCGACCCTCCGGACTTCCTCAGCCAGATCCATGCGGCCTGCAAGCGCCAGAGGCCTCTCGGTGAGTACTGCCCTTCAGTGTTGCCGTTGCTTTCGTTTAGGGTTCTAGTTTAAGCTTGACGTTTTTCCCTTGCGAATGTAAACTAAGTTAAAACGCAGTAGCTTTAGGATACGGGAAAACGAACCTGCACAATTAATCAGGTTTTGACTGTTAGCTACTACTGTACTAGGTCTACCATTGTTTGCGGATGGCGAATTGTGACGTGATGTGCTTATATTTTATAAGCTGCTAGCAAAAGGAAGTTGTGCAAAGTCTGTTAATCTGTTTGGTACATCAGATTGAAGTTCTATGGTTTTTGTTATATCGCATTTCTTCTTAGATGTTCTGGAACGCACTGTTATATTTGTTTGCAACTTGATTAAGACACAAATGCTTGGCAAAACACCCTAGTATCTAAAACTCAGCCCAACAAAGCAAATATGATAATTCACCGCAGCAAATTACAGAATTCAGCACGTTTTTTAGATCCTGGGAATTTAGTGTGATGTTTTTTTGGAATATGTATTTGTATCCAGCTGAATTAGTCTAAAACGCCTTGTTGACTTGTTTTAACTCGAACTTTCCTCAGGTTCAGCACAGTTCAAGCCCCATCGAGCAACCCGTGTCCTGGTACCACGAGGTGAGGGGCCGAGAACAACTGCTCCCAGCCCTTCAGTTACGCAGAATTCTGAAGGAAAGGCTATGCAAAACCAAAGAGGCGTGCTGCGGGCCTCCAGGTTGCAAAATGCGGCGCCTGATCAAAAGAATGTTAACACCACTGCTCGATTGCTTGCATCAAATCAAAACGAGTTGTTAGCTACACCTTCCATGCTGAGTACTGTCACAGACACCCATAATCAGAATGGGAGTCAAAACGACCAGCAGAAGAGTGAAATCGATCTTTTGGTGGACAGGAATAAGTCGTCGTTACAAGTTTCTTCATCTCAGGTGACGTCTAGAAATGCATCGGTGAGGGCAGATTTCAAGAAAGACCAGTTTTATTCAGTTAGTGATGCACACTTAACCTCTCAAGGTAAGATTCCATTTTTTCCCTTGTTACTTGAAAGTTAAACCCAGATTTGTCTCTGTATTTACTTTTGAGTTTACGTTGCAGGTGATAATGTAGGAGTCACCACTGACAGTAGAATGGACAGTATGATGTCTTATCTGCATTCTGTTTCATTGACAGCAGGAGATAATTTTCCTGTGGCTCAAACAACACAGGATCAAGGTGGGAAACAACAGAAGCTTGAGATAACTGGTGCAGCAGTTGAGATGGATATCAAGCATCATGCAGCAAATTTGTCTCAGAGAGGCATCAAAGAGGCCTGCAATCAGAATCATGGAGAGCCAGTGACCCGTTGCTCTGTCATTGGTTCTTCTGTTACTGCTGTATCACTACATTCAGGGCAAAACACACAAGTTCCTCCGAACAACCAATATGCTTCACCAATGCAGATGCCTGAATGTACAGTGGAATCATCTGCAGTTATACCAGGTAGCATGCCTCCAAAACAGCAAGCAGCTTCAATGCCATCAAGTGCTGGTGATTGGAACCCCCAAAACCAGCAGGTTCCTAATCTGGCCAATGCCATGGACAAGGCTGCTTCTGGCAATGGGAATCTTTTGCCATCCCAAGGCCAAGGAGTATCTGCAAACGACCAATCTAAGTCTGCCAGGGAAGGTGGTACTTCACAAGCAAGTGGGGTTCAGAAGGAGCGCCGAAAAAACAATTATGATCCTAACCTTTTCATTAAGGTAAATGGGAAAGTATATCAGAAACTTGGTAAAATTGGATCTGGGGGCAGCAGTGAAGTTCATAAAGTTATATCAATGGAGTGTGCCATATACGCCCTGAAAAAGATCAAGCTTAGAGGTCGTGATTACCCAACTGCCTATGGCTTTTGCCAAGAAATTGAGTACCTGAATAAGTTGAAAGGAAAGAGTAACATCATACAGCTAATTGATTACGAGGTACACGTTACTAAATTATCCTCACTATTTTTGGGCTGTATATGTAACTTGATACTTGTTTACACAATATCTCTATCCAGTTTTTAGTGTTTTGATGTTCCAAACAATGGATAACATTGTCTTCTTCTCAGCATAAAATTGTTCCTGATTTATCATTTAACTTACATGATTACATCCGCCATTGACCATTTGAGAATGATGTAACTACATTTCACTTTATCTAGTAATCTGTAACTTATTGACTGATGCTTAATACAAATACCTAAGCTTCTATATTACTATCTCACAAACACCACATACCTCCTTAAATACTGGCATTTTCGTACCACACCCTACACCCAGATTATTAAGGCTTAGTAGTTGGTAGAACTAGAAGTTCTCTTGTACCCTCTGCCCTTCAGGTGCACGATGAACAAAATCCGGTGAGATTTCTAGTGCTTACCATCTTTCAAAACTTTCATACCAACTGATGTATCTTCCATGCACAATCATTTGGATACAGTCTCTGGTGCCAATGAAAATGCGAAAACTCTGTTTGCAGAAACTTTGCATTTTTTCTTATCAGGAGTCTACTCTGCCTGTGATGATTGAAATTTCAACCACCTTTGTGAAAACGCGAGTATAAACAACTGTAGATTGTCTTAAGATGTGCCAGTCATCTTGTTGTTGAAAAGTAGTTATAGCTGGCAGCACTGTGCTCATGATCCTTTCACTGTCTAGGTGAAACATTGTCTAATCGGCCAATGAATTTCGGTATGTACCAGGTCACTGATAAAAATTTACTTAAGAAAGATAGTGTCTCACCTCGGGATGGAAGAATTACTGATGACCAATACATTTACATGGTCCTTGAGTTTGGAGAAATTGATTTAGCAAATATGGTTGCTCAGAAGTGGAAGGAGAGGAACAACTCAAATATGAAGATAGATGAAAACTGGTTGCGGTTTTATTGGCAGGTAACCTTTCTTTTATTTATAGCTTAACCAGTAAGTAGAATGTATGAAGGTAACTCTCCATTGATTTAAGATTTTCTTCCCAATGTACAGCTGTGCACATTTAATGTTAATGAAGTACTCCAGTTGACTCAGTGAACCAATCTTAGACTTCAATTTTGGGTTTACTTGTTAACATTTTTCAGAATGTTGTTATTGAGTTACCTCAGAATATTGTTGTAAAAAACATTGCTTTTGGAGTATAATTTCCCAATTTCATTTGTATGTTCCTACTTAAGTTAATGCTTGCACTCTGTATCGAATTACCGTTCTTACAATTTAGTAAGCAAACTCACAGAAATAAAAAAGCACTGGAATGCCTTTTGTGCAATGTAACGTGGTCAGCTATCATATATTGCATAGTGATTTCATGTGCAGAATTTCACCTTGGTCATTGTAGTCACACGTGTTTATGTGGCATGGTTAGATAAGCACTAAAGTAATAACCTAGTAACTGCATTTATGAATATGCTGAAACACAATATTGGTATTCTGAATTTCTAACATTCCGCGCCTTCTCAAATTTCCCCTTGTTTGTGCTTTAGCAAATGCTTGAAGCAGTAAATACAATACACGAGGAACGGATCGTGCACTCAGATCTGAAGCCTGCCAATTTTATGCTTGTGAGGGGATCACTGAAACTGATTGACTTTGGCATTGCCAAAGCTATAATGAATGATACGACAAACATTCAACGCGATTCCCAGGTACCATGAGATGCAATTTGCATTCCTGCATTTAAACACAGTTTATTCCCGCAAATGGTGTCTTTTCTATTGTTGCATTCACTTGTGTGTTAGTAAGAATCTCATTGACCACTCATACAGTTTATTCGTCTGCCATGCTAATCTGTGATCTCTCCATATAAAGAGCAGGTAGGAACACTTAACTACATGTCCCCTGAAGCATTCATGTGCAATGAGCAAGATTCAGGTGGGAACGTTGTCAAGTGTGGACGCCCATCTGATATTTGGTCCCTTGGCTGTATTCTTTATCAGATGGTGTATGGCAAGACACCATTTGCGGGTTTCAAGACTTTCTGGGCCAAATTCAAAGCTGTCACAGATAGGAACCACACAATCAATTATGAACCAGTCGACAATCCATGGCTTATTGATTTGATGCAAAGGTGCCTTGCCTGGGATCGAGATGAACGGTGGAGAATACCTCAATTGCTTCAGCACCCGTTTCTTGTTCCTCTGGTGCCAGGGCATTTGCCTCGCATCGACCGTGATCCATGCAATATGCTGATGGAGAGGGTCAGAGTACACTGGGCCGATCCCGAGGTTTCTAGACTTTGTTCTGAGCTTCAAAATGTGATTGCAAAGCTCGAGGAGGACCAAGGCAGTCCAACCACTAAATAGAGTCAACAGCAGGAGTAATGCACATGTTCAGTTCACCTTGCGCCATCTTCTGATGTATATGGAAGTTGTGTACCCCATATATATTTCATCAGTATGAAGGTTGCTAGTGTGCAACCCTCCTCTTCGGCTAATTTGTTAATTCGCAGAACCCACCAGAAATCATGGGATCTTTGTGACACGAGGTTTCCTTGGTAGGATTCTTCCTATTATATCAGGAACCAGGCAGTGGCTGCCCCAGCTCGGTCGCAGCATAGGTTCTTTAGCAATTCTATATCTGTTCTGTTGTTCTGAATTTAGGCGACAGTGTCTGTTGTAATATGTAAATAGCACCTGCATGAGTTGGAGCGGCAGGGAGGGAGCATTTTTTGGTAGTGCCCCGGGCATTCTTGGTGCCCTGGTGATAGGAAGTTTATGCGGTGTCATGTCAGGACTGGTGACTGGCTAATGTTAGAACTGAAGATATTTAGCTGTATGTTTATTGCAGGAAGCAGCCTTATCGTTGATCTATTGGTGGTTTGTCCTACTGTTAAGCTATTTTTCTGCTATATAGCCTAATAGCCTATAAGGGCCCGCTTAACCAAATCCGGTCGTAAAATTTTACGGATCATATAGTCCCCTAAAAATACGGCGGATCCAGTGGAAACGCTCATGTTGCCGTTGTTGTAATGGGTGATTTGCCCCGTCAAAAAATAATTATGACATCGTGTGCAGATTCCGTATAGGGTAACACGTCGTGTACGAATAGGTGTGTACGAGAAGTCCGAGTAGGTCTGTTGATTATCACGGCTGCGTGTATATAAGCAAACTAACTTTTGGTAATCTTGTTACCCAAGCAGAAGAGAAATAAAGCAAGGCAATCGATCTAGCCTCGCGCGTGCCTTCCGATCAGATCTATCGATCTAGCAAATCAAGCCAGCTTTGTAGATTTGTTTCTCCCGGCGAGGAAGTACATCGGCGGGTCGCCTGAACCAAGACTCACGGCTACCATGTCGGCCGACAATGTCTCCTCGTCGATCATGACCACCATGCCACGCAAGCACAACAACCCCTGCCATCTGCTCAAGATCAAGGGCTACTCGCGTACCAGACAGCTGCTTGGCAATGGCATGGCGGCCGAGTCGTGCGAATTCGGGACAGGCAGATTCTACTGCACTTGGCGTATCTTGTATTACCCCAACGGCGCGTCCGAGGAGGACGCCGCTCTTCGTCGAGCTCATCACCATCCCCAGTCATTGTAAGGCTAGCTTTATCAACGCTAATGTCCGGCTGACTCTGCTCCCTCACAATGGCAGGCCAGCGCCGGGGACGCCGCACTGCGTCAGCTTCCGGCGATCCTTCAGACCAGGGTGCGCCGCCGGCCAGCGCTTCATCACGAGAGAAGAGCTCGAGACATCGGGGTGCCTTGTCGACGACTGCTTCGCAGTCCAATGTGAAATCGATCTTGTCCAAACGTTAGCGCGGGCCGACCCGATTGTGCCGCTGGCTGACCTAGAGAGGATGGGGCTGATCTGCAGCTGCAACGACGACTCGTGCAACCGGCTGCATGCGCCGGCACCCGCCGTCGAGGCCTCCTCTCCACCGGCGCCGAATAGTCGCTGGAGTACCATCAAAGCAGCACTCACCTTTTTTTGAGAAGTAGAGTGAGTATAATGAATCAATGACTAGATTATCAATTACTCCGTACTTTATTAGTGACTAGATTATGGATTAAGTTATTAAGGACTAGATTATCAATTATGTTATCGGCTTTGCTATTATTATTTTTAAGGTTACAAAGGTTTTGTGTCCGTCTCATAGTTAAGCTATTTTACATGTTTGAAGCTATTGTTTTTCATATAAAAGTAAGACCAAAGACCTTTTTTGTTGTACCTATCATAATTAAGCAGGATTGTCCTGCCCAACCTCTACCCTCTGTCCCCCTAAAAAGATTTTGCCGAGAGTGTCAGTTTGCACTGTCTCTTGTCACTTTTTTTTCCGAAAAGGGGAACAAAAGCCCTGGTCTGAATCAAAAGTTGCACACATCTTTTTTTATTGGGTTCTCAAGTATCAAAATTACAGTTCAAGGCTCTCGCATAATGTAGCAACATGAATTAACCAGTGGAAAATAGAGTACATAAAGCGTCTATATGCATCCCCTAATCTATTAGGGTGTCACCAGCCACCCTGGTTGAATATTATTCGAACGATCGCCATCAACCGATTGCATCCGGTAACCATAAAACCCCAATGGTCTACATGAATGGGGACGTACCACATATGAATCCAGTAGGTAGCTCTGTGCATAACCTATAAGAAGTTGGCATTTGACAATATGTTAAAAACAACCTCATTACGATAATTCCAAATTTCCTAAAATAAAGCGCAAACGCCAACACGAAGTCATGCCTTGAACTTCTTATCCACCCCATTAGGCCAATTAACAAATATATTGGTTACGTTGGATGGTGGCAAAATATTAAAAATAAAATGAGCAACTCTCCTAATAGAAAGAGCGAAATGACCAAAAATAAAAATAAAAGTGCTCAATAGACTCATGTAAATCACAAAAAAAAATGTACATCCATCCCATCGCCTTTTTTGCCAAATTTTCTTTAGTGGGAAACACTTCCGCTTCGGTCCTTACCCCCTAGACTCATCGAGGGCTCTGATTGGCTGATACCCCTTCGCCTAAACGTATAATACGTTTAGTGCGAGCCATATGAGCCGCTACCGGAGAGAACCGGCTGGGCCGAGACTTGAAGCGGAAGAGCCGAGCTGGGGAAAATTAAACAAAATTTTAATGAACGAGGCGGGGAGTCGAACCTTGGTCTCCTGGGTCGTGCGCACAAGTGCAAAGCCAATGGGCTAGCCTTGCCTACGTGATGTTAAATCCATCTGAGGAAATATAATTTAACTATCTATGGACTTAAACGTATAATACGTGTAGTACAACAAGGCAATTTATACGATGTCTTTATTTTAAGCTCTGGAAAATATTGAGGGGAGCCGGATAACGAGCTGGGAATATTTGCGTAAAAATATGTAGAAAATATGCCGCCGCAAGGAATCGAACCTGCGTCTCCCAGGGCACGCATATAAATAGAGCGGGCGACGTTAACTGATGTTTAGACGAAAAAACTTTAAACTTCAGAATTTCAGATGACACGCTACAGCGACGAGGATCGGTGGCGACCAGGAACATTGGGTGCAGTGCTGCTAGCGTATGCACCGGGGTGTTGCGTGTAGTCCTGTAGTGGCTGAAGTGGACAAGCAGAGAAACACGGCGGCAGGATATGGAAGTCAGAACTCCTGCACGGGCGCGACCATGATAGACGGAGTTTCGATAACCATGAATTATGCATCTTATTAAATAATACTAAATTTTATGTGGAGCAGAGTGTACACAATATAAGTAGTACAAGTCCCTATACGGAGAAGTTTCCATCGTTCTTTGACTCTAAAATTGAGCACCAAATCATTCAAAATTAGTTCTAAAAAATTAATAACATGAAATGAAATATAGATGAACCCATTTTCATGAAAAAACATGATAATTATAGCAAGTGTCTTTTTCCGACATGCTCGAAATAATCCATTATTTTTTCCTAATATAGTATGACCAAATTAGGCATCCTCACAAGTACTTTTATATTTTAACAAATCTAACATATTATTAATTTTTGCTCAACATATGTGCCGGAAAAATGGTATTCTGCCACGTACAACGAATCTTGCGACAACTGATACTCCATTTCAGGTTCCAACGTGCTTGTATGGTCAACTCTTAAACGATTACAGAGTTAGAGCAAACCCAATTGGTCTACCCCATTTGGCATTGATCCAATTAGTTGATGACACATGTGGGTCTACATGTCGCAAAGGTGGTGATGGGTATCTAAATGACTAGGAATGTTGCATATGGATCCACATGAATCAAACATGGTAGATGTGTACCTAGATAGTAGGAGTGTTCATGTGGTGGATCCACATGGCCCATAG
Organism: Poa pratensis; assembly: GCA_947311845.1. NCBI lineage: Eukaryota > Viridiplantae > Streptophyta > Magnoliopsida > Poales > Poaceae > Poa > Poa pratensis. The sequence goes on from CAMZMU010000041.1 coordinate 142,831,815, forward strand.
GTGGTGGAGTAATCATCTAGCCTTACAACATGCAACCCTACCCCTTAAATGCGAAAACATATAACCCTAAAGATTTTCCTGGCCCCGCAACATGTAACATAGATAAGCGTGTCGCATGTTGGTCCACATGTCGTCCAAGGGGTAAACGAGACACGTCGGACATATATAAACCCATAGACACCACACATAGCAGTCTTGACCCACCTATGACATGTTTTAGATATGTGGACCCTATATACCACACCTAGCCTGCCAGCTTGACCCACTAATGTTAGGTTTTAGAGATTTGGACCAATATATAACACCCCTAACCATCTTGACATAGCACTATTAACCGCTAGACATTTGGACCGACATGCACCACCCCTAATTGTCTAGACCCACCGCTATCAACTTAGACATCTCGACGCACGTGCAAACTCCTATCAAGGCTAGATCTAACTCCATGTGGGTCCACATGTCGCAAAGTTGGTAGACGTAAACCTAGCGGGTTATGAGTGTTGCATGTGGGTGCCCCAAGAGTGGTAAGGGTACACCAAGCTGGCCAGATAAGAGTGTTGCATGTGTGTCCACATGTCCCAAAGGTGGTGTTGGGTACCTAGAGGAGTAGGAGTGTTGCATGTGGGTCCACATGGTAAAAGGTGGTAGAATAACCATATACACTCACAACATGCAACCCTATCCCCTTGATTTCACAACATGCGCAACCATAAAGGTTTTGTTGGTCCCATAACATGCAACATAGATAGGAGTGTTGCATCTAGGTTCACACGTCGCAAAGGTGGTGATGGGTACCTAGATGACTAGCAGTGTTGGACGTGGGTCCACATGTCCCAAATGTGGTAGATGTGTAGCTAGATGAGTAAGAGTGTTGCATGTGGGTCCACATGGCCCAAAGGTGGTGGAATAACCATCTAAACTTACAACATGCCCATCTACCCCTTAGATGCGACTACATGCAAAACTAAATATTTTGCTGATCCCACATCATGCAACATAGATAGACATGTTGCATCTTGGTCCACATGTCGATCCAAGGGGTAAACGAGGCACGTCAGACATATCTCGACCCATAGACAACACATATAGCAGTCTAGACCCACCCATGACATGTTTTAGAGATGTGGACCCTCTACACCACCCCTAACTGGCCATCTTGATACACCAATGTCTGGTTTTAGAGATCTGGACCCATATACAACACCCCTAACCATTTTGACATAGCACTATGAACCGTTAGATATTTGGACCGACATGCACCACCCCTAGTCATTTAGACCCACCTCTATCCACTTAGTGACTTAGACATGTCGATGCACATGCAACATAGATATAGGAGTGTTGCAAGTGGGTCCACATGTCACAAAGGTGGTTATGGGTACCTAGATGACTAGCAGTGTTGCATGTGGGTCCACATGGCCCAAATGTGGTAGATGTGTAGCTAGATGAGTAGGAGTGTTGCATGTGGGTCCACATGGCCCAAAGGTGGTGGAATAACCATCTAGACTTACAACGTGCAACCCTACCCCTTAGATGCACTAACATGCAACCCTAAAGATTTTGCAGGCATGTTGCATGTTTGTCCACATGTCGATCCAAGGGGGTAAACGAGGCACGTCAGACATATCTAGACCCATAGACACCACACATAGCACCCACCTATGACATGTTTTAGAGATGTGGACCCTCTACACCACCCTTAACCGGCCATCTTGACCCACCTATGTCAGGTTTTAGAGATCTGGACCCATATACAACATCTGTAACCATCTTGACATAACAGTATGAACGGTTAGACATTTGGACCGACATGCACCACCCCTAGTCGTCTAGACCCACCTCTATCAACGTAGACATCTCGATGCACATGCACACTCCAAGCAAGGCTAGATCTAACTCCATGTGGGTCCACATGTCCCGAAGCTGATATATGTAAACCTAGCCAGTTAGGAGTGTTGTATGTGGGGGTCTCAAGTGTGGTAAGGGTACACCAAGCTGGCCAGATAGGAGATATGAGTGTTGCATGTGGGTCCACATGTCCCAAAGGTGGTGCTGGGTACCTAGAGGAGTAGGAGTGTTGCATGTGTGGGTCCACATTGCCCAAAGGTGGTAGAATAACCATATACACTCACAACATTCAACCCTATCCCCTTGATTTCATAACATGTGCAACCCTAAAGGTTTTGTTGGTCTCACAACATGCAACATAGATAGGAGTGTTGCATGAGGGTCCAGACGTTGCAAAGGTGGTGATGGGTACCTAGATGATGTAACAGCCCAAACTTGAGAACCCAAAATTTGTGAACCAAATTTTCACTTTTTCTTTTCATTGCATCATAGCATCCATTTTAAATCGCGGAACACATAAATAAATAATGGGTTTGGCACCATTTAAAAAAAAACAACATGCCAAACTTGCTAACCAAAATTTCAAAACAATGGAAGCACTCGAAGTTGCAAAACAAAACCTCTTGACATCTTATAATTGTCAAGTGAGTTCCAAAAGCTCCGAATATAATTTTGACAAAACTATGTTGTTTTGGAAAATAAAATGAACGGAGAGAAACTCAATTTGCCTGTGAGTAATTCCTATTTTATTTTCCTAACAAATGAGTTACAAATATTCTGGAAAAATTAGGGGAGCTTCATATCACTATAAGGAGGCTACCCAAAAATTTGCATAATTTTTGGAAGTGTTTAAATGCCCCAAATAATTCAAATACAGTTGCTGTAGTAATTATACAGTACAGAAAAGGACTGGTTTGTGATGAACTCAAAACTTCCAGGGGGCTTTTTGTAAAAACTTCATCTCCTTCCTCCTGTAGCGACCGCGCGGGTCGGCCGCACTGGCGCCGTGCCGTGCTCCCGTGTGCTTGCCCTCTTCCCCTCGCTGCATCCACCTGCAGAAGAAGGACACCCGAGCCCACGATGCTCCCCTCCCACTCGTTCTCCCCGTTTTCCGGATCGAGCGCGAACCCTAGCTAGCCCCAAGACCGACGCCGCCCCGTCGCCGTCCTCCGCACATCGCCGTCGACAGGAGTTCCCCCGGAGCCAGCTGAGTACGCCAACGCCTTCGCCGCGTCGTCCTCTACCTCCACCGCCGTCGCTCGCTTGCTGGGAGGTCCGGCTTCGAGCTAATCGAGCCCGTCTTCCGTTGTCCGTCCGCCGCACGCCGACGTCGTCCTCGCCTTCTTCCGGCCGCCACAGACCCCCTCCGCCCACTCCGAGCGCGCCCACTCGTCTAAGGTGAGCCCGCCGTCATCATGGACACCTTCTCCCTCCTCCCCATGCTCCGTATTCTTGCCTTCGTGGGAGCGGCCGCACAGCCGTCCGCCATGGCCGTGCCGTGTCGCGCACGAGCTTGTCGCCCTGCGCCTTTCCTCCTGTATCCGAGCACGCTCACGGCCACTACCTCCGTACCCGTATTAGGTGGCGCCAATCACACCGCGAAGCGCCGCCAGAACGGCGTCGTCGCCGGCCGTTGCTCCGTCGGTCGCCGCTCCGCGCGCCCGGCCGTGCTCCCGGCCTGGACCGGCCAAAAGGCCGGAAGCCTCTGGCACCAGCCCGGCCTAGCGCCCAGCATGGGCCGGCCACAAGGCCGACCGCTTCGGGCCACCCCCCGGCCTGAAACCGGCCTGGGCCGACCTGTGGGCCGGCCCAAACAGTAAAATCTGTTTTTAATTTAAATAAAATAAAACAATTCATAACTATTTGAATATTGCTCCAAATTTAGCAAATCAAATATCAAATTGTTTAGAAAAACAATACCTACTTGTTAGTGTTATTGCTAAGCTCTTTTGAGAAATAATTTTGCCTTTAGTTAGGAATTCCTAAAATGGTATAAATAATACCTAATTTGGGAAAATCATAATTCGATAAATATTTAACCAAAAATTATGAATAAAATATCAAAATGATCAGCAACTCCAATGCTATCCAGTTATGCTAATATCACACCATGATCCCAATTTTTTTTCCCTTCGATGTTATTTTATTTATTTGGTTAAATGAATTAAATCCAAATAATCATTTAATTCACTATTTATTCATCGGAACGTGGAAAATTACAAATAAGGTACCAAAACGATCAGAAGAACAATACCTAGCTAATCATGTCATGTTCATGCATATCTAAGCTACTCTGTAGCAATGAAATAATTTATAAGCAAAGAGGACATTAAGTGAAATATGGGGCTGCTTCCAAATAATTGCACTAATTATTTGGCTCTCCATTTAATTTTGCTTTTACATTATATGATGATATCATTGCATAAATTTGGCATGTCATCATGAGTGTGCATTGCACCTTGTCTTCGTGTTATTTATTTGTTCTTTTGTTGTTGTTTGGGTATCGATAGATTCAGGAGTCGAGGTTCCCTCTTCGTACCCTGACGATCTGTACTACCAGCACTCTGAACAAGGCAAGCGTAACCCCCCCCCTCTGAGCATATCTTATCCTATTTTCCGCAATTATTTTCTCCACTATAATATTGCATGCGGTTCTAAATGTCTTTTGCCTGGATTAGAGTATCCTACTAGTTGCATTAGAATCCTGTTGCCAATACCTGTTTTACCTTCCTATTTACCATAGGTTTGTATTGTTGGCCATGGAATACTTACTATGCTATGCAAGTGCTTAGCCATGCTTAGTGAAATGCCTAGTTGTACTAGGGTTGGTGAATGCTGGAAACAGGTGTTGACTTGTGACCGCGATGATGATGGTGGAGAATTGTGGTGATGGATAATAAAATGCTTAAAGGTGGGGATGAGAGGCCACTGTGGTTGTGGTGTTTTGTCTCGTTCTCGCCGCCTAGGTGCGAGTTCTGTACCTCTTGAACCAAGACGAGCGTGCAACCATGCGTGAGGCCTATGCAATTGCAGGAACCCTCATAGACTAAATAACTCGAGCGGGGCTAGCCAGGGTCCTCTAGTTCGGGCTTCCATTTGCGCGTGCGTGATGATGGTGGGATGAACTGAGATGAGGAGTGTGGCATTAGGAAAATGAGTGGCCACGGGGCACGGTGTCGATGATCCGTGCCTCGTCCTCACTGATGATCCTGGGTTAGTCCTTAACGAGGGAGAAGTCGACACCGCTCCCACCCAGCCGGCTTTCCAAGGAAGAGAGCTAATTGTACAGGTAATGGGCCGGACGGTACGCGTGGCGAAGGAACTGGGGCCCCTCGGGACTCCGGGGACTTCCACTTTGTACACCCCTGCAGGGATAAATCTTTTCGAAAAGCCGTGTCCACGGTTACGGACGACTTGGGAATGGACGATGATCATAGAATAACTTAAACGGAATGATTAAAACTGGGTACTAGAGGTACCAATTTCACGAATGTAAGGTTGACTTCCTCGAGGGTGATTCGGGGAGGTGCCTATGATGAACAGGTACAATGATGTGATGGTGGTTGTTGTTGAGAAAGTGATCTCAAGAGAAAAGAGTTACTTCTTACCCCTCTTTGAAAATGTTCTAATAGTCGATGCCTTTGAGTTATGTTTTTCATAAATAAAATCAGCTTTATGCAAAAGAGCCATAAACCTTGACAGCTAATCATCGAGCATATATTAGCTCTTAATCTTGCGAGTTCGTCGAACTCAACGTCTTTGCTTTTGTTTCAGAGGAGGACTTCACCGACTTCGAAGGTGGGTTCTTTGTGGACGTCGACGAGTAGTCTGGGGTTCCCAGGTGGCAGCTTGGGACATCCCGGAACAGCTGGCGCTGGATGTTTATTTGCAGGCCTCTTAGGCCATATTTGGTTTTTGTTGTTTAGAACAACACACTTCGCTTCCGCATGTTGTAATGTTGGGTCTGTGACCTCTGTTTGTCATTTGCTATCTTTCTCTGTATAAGAGTTGAACTATATGATTTTTGTGTCGTAGAGTCTGTGATGTGCCAGTTGTTCCACAAGTCTTGATCTTACTATTATGCTTTGATAGTTGTGCCTGTGTTAAGGCATCAATCGGGGTGTTGCGTTGTCTGGAGTGAGGTGTACCCAGCAACGCCTGCCAAAGGTTTTGGCCGGGGATTGGTAAACCCGTAACCTCCGGTTGTATCGCTTAACCGGTGACACACAGCATCACTGTATAGCAGTCGGGTCGGGGCGCCACAAGTTGGTATCAGAGCAGTACTGCCTGTAGGAAACCCTTCTACTGGTCGATGTTGAGTCTAGTGTTTGTGAAAATATTTTGAACCTAAAAATGAGTTGTGAAAACCATCTTAGGATTCTTTTTTACTCCTTATCTGGTTACCTTCTAATCTCGGAGCAATCTTACCTCGATTTGAGTTTAAAAGGTTTTACTCCTCGTCTGTTACCTCAAAATGAGTAGAAACGGGGTTGGGTTCGACCTTTAGTGTTATATGTCCAGTTGCTCCCGCTGCGTTGCAATCCCAAATCAACTCAGATGCTTCTACCAAATCTAATCATTGCTTTTTCTCTTTGGGTTTTAACCCACGGACTTGAACATAAGGTCCCGGATTGTGCCAACTAGTGTGTGTTAAGTTGTGATTTCTTAACTCTCGCTAGTAGCGCATGATGCTGATCTTCAACCCAAGTCTTTTCCGTGGTCTGTGTGGTAAATGGTCGAACTTTAAGCTACCACACCTCAGCTGGTTATGTAACTTCAGCTCTTCCTTAGCCTTTCTGTAGGTTCTGCCTTGGAACCATCTGGGTTACGACAAGATTTCTCTTAGCTCGTCTCCCAACTAGGTTCGTGATTCCGCTGCATCTCTCCTTTTGGGCATGGTTATCACAATTGAGTAATAACCGGTGCATCTTCAACATCTGAGGTTTTCCCTAAGCATGTTTGTTACTCTTGATCTTCTTTCCGGCTCGTGTCTTCCGTTTGACCGTCTTGTTCTCATCGTGCGTTGGTATGATCCGATGCCAGTCACTCTCTGGATCCGTCAAACTTTCCACTTCGTCTTGTTAGGAGAAATAAACCCCGTATTCTGTCCACTTCTCGGACCATGTCAAAGTATGGAAATCTGCAGAATAAGGGCCTTGTCTATCTTTCGCTCTGCTCTACCTTAGAGTGTCACACTCTTTGATATCAGAGTGCTATCGTGCCAAGAATCATGATCCTCTTGATGAAGTGATGCTCTCCCACTTGTTACTCTTCGTTCTCCGAGTGACTTGTTACTCGAGAACGATAAGACGTGAGCAATGATGTGGCTATCGGATCTTCTCTGCAGTTCTTACTGCGCTAAAATCTAGGACCTTCTTTGTCCTCCTTAGCATGATTGGTTAGCCGATCAATAAGCTGAGTTTGACTGTGTTGCCAAGTTCGTTTTCTCCGGTGTACTCCCTCGGTCAAAGAGCTAGGTTCATGCCGAAGCTCCCAAAACCATCTCCTTGTGCACTGAACGGCATGATCCTCTCCCGAACTCAAGATCCACCGCTATGTCGTGATATCCTGTAGATGGATCGTGATATCCTGTTGTTCCTTCCAGAAGTATCGCCAGGTTGCCGCCTGTCCAAGCTCAACATCACGGATAACTCCTTTCTCCCCGAAAAAAATCGAGCTTATGAGTAAGCTGGTTCTCTGAACAACTCCTTTCTCCAAGAAAATCGTGCTGGATGTCCCGAATTATTCGGCTGAGCTTAAACCACCTGGAGAGTTAAAAGACCAAAAGCTCTATCTGATATAGTTCATTCTCAATGGGATGTCTAGTGTTACGTGTCGAAGCAAGTTGGTATCTCCTTTGTGGATATGCTAACCTCCAAAACTTTTGATTTGAATTGGGCTATCGTCAAATTAAACTCAGATTAACAACGTGTTAGTCTGACCAATACTAATGCCTCGTTCTGGTGAGATATGAGTCTACCGTCTTGGAGTATATGGATAAGTTTGTTGTTGAGCCCATCAACTACCTTCTTATCTTCTCCATGTTTGAGGAGATTTATATTGGATATTGGGCGTTAGCATTGGAAAATTGTTGGAACTAACTTTGTGTCTCCACAAGGTATGGGTTCTAGAAGTTAGAAGTGACTTTCCCGGGTTCACGTGCAATGGCTGAAAGATGTCGCCGTGGATCTGAGTGAATTGTCTGGTTTTCCCCGAAATCATCTCCACTCGATCGTGCATGTGTAGAATATTCTCGGAATGGTATGTTGTTACCTCCGTTCGTTGAGAATTCCATTCCTGCATCCAAGCTACCGATTGAATTGTTCCAGAAAGAGAGGAAGTCTGAGAACTTCTTTGTCTCCTAAGGTGTTTCCCATCAAGAACTAAATCGTGTCTCGTTGCAAGTAAATCAAGTAGGGCAGCTGTCTTCTGACAAGTGCTACTACTTGAGTTCCGCAAACTCGTTCCTCCTTGGAGTTTGACCTTGTAGTCCAACTCTTGGCGTCCTAGCAATTGTAATCCGTCGGTATGCATTGCAAAGCTTCCTATTCCTACCGGTGATGAGTCTGAAGTATTTCTACACTTCCCAGGTTTGACTCTCAATCCGAAAAGGTAGTTGGTGATCCTCAAGAAGCTGGTTCCCGACGTCTAGAAAATCAAGAAGTGTTCCCAATACTAACGTTTGCAGAGTTCCTGAAGTTCTCTCGATCTAGCTTTCCGATCCTTCTCCAGTTATCTGAAGTGCCCCTCCGTGAGGAAAGTTCTACTCAAGCTGTTTAGTACAAGTTACCTCTTCATCTGTTGGAAGCTTGTTTCGACACTCTCCCACAGAAACTCAAGGCCTTGTGCAAAGTTCATATTCTGGATCCGTTGAGAAAACAGTTGTCTACCAACTGGAAACTCCTTATCAATCTCCCGTCAAAAGCATGTGTCTCCTAACTGTCAAGTCAAGGGATGCTCGAAGTCCCATCCTAAGTTGTACTAGGAGGTACTCCTTCGTTGTAACTTCACCAAGATCCATCCTTCCGGAGAAGTTTCGTTCTCTCCTATGGTGTATGTTGTTAGTGATCTCGAAGTGAAGCCGATGAAGATCTTCATGATGCCTTGATCAACCTCTTCAAGAAAGGAGCCACCTAAAGCGAGAAGGTCGTGCGGTACCGTTGTAACCTGTTTCCCTCTTCCCTACTCTAAGAATCTTGGGGCGAGATTCCTGTAAGGAGGGTAGAATTGTAACAGCCCAAACTTGAGAACCCAAAATTTGTGAACCAAATTTTCACTTTTTCTTTTCATTGCATCATAGCATCCATTTTAAATCGCGGAACACATAAATAAATAATGGGTTTGGCACCATTTAAAAAAAAACAACATGCCAAACTTGCTAACCAAAATTTCAAAACAATGGAAGCACTCGAAGTTGCAAAACAAAACCTCTTGACATCTTATAATTGTCAAGTGAGTTCCAAAAGCTCCGAATATAATTTTGACAAAACTATGTTGTTTTGGAAAATAAAATGAACGGAGAGAAACTCAATTTGCCTGTGAGTAATTCCTATTTTATTTTCCTAACAAATGAGTTACAAATATTCTGGAAAAATTAGGGGAGCTTCATATCACTATAAGGAGGCTACCCAAAAATTTGCATAATTTTTGGAAGTGTTTAAATGCCCCAAATAATTCAAATACAGTTGCTGTAGTAATTATACAGTACAGAAAAGGACTGGTTTGTGATGAACTCAAAACTTCCAGGGGGCTTTTTGTAAAAACTTCATCTCCTTCCTCCTGTAGCGACCGCGCGGGTCGGCCGCACTGGCGCCGTGCCGTGCTCCCGTGTGCTTGCCCTCTTCCCCTCGCTGCATCCACCTGCAGAAGAAGGACACCCGAGCCCACGATGCTCCCCTCCCACTCGTTCTCCCCGTTTTCCGGATCGAGCGCGAACCCTAGCTAGCCCCAAGACCGACGCCGCCCCGTCGCCGTCCTCCGCACATCGCCGTCGACAGGAGTTCCCCCGGAGCCAGCTGAGTACGCCAACGCCTTCGCCGCGTCGTCCTCTACCTCCACCGCCGTCGCTCGCTTGCTGGGAGGTCCGGCTTCGAGCTAATCGAGCCCGTCTTCCGTTGTCCGTCCGCCGCACGCCGACGTCGTCCTCGCCTTCTTCCGGCCGCCACAGACCCCCTCCGCCCACTCCGAGCGCGCCCACTCGTCTAAGGTGAGCCCGCCGTCATCATGGACACCTTCTCCCTCCTCCCCATGCTCCGTATTCTTGCCTTCGTGGGAGCGGCCGCACAGCCGTCCGCCATGGCCGTGCCGTGTCGCGCACGAGCTTGTCGCCCTGCGCCTTTCCTCCTGTATCCGAGCACGCTCACGGCCACTACCTCCGTACCCGTATTAGGTGGCGCCAATCACACCGCGAAGCGCCGCCAGAACGGCGTCGTCGCCGGCCGTTGCTCCGTCGGTCGCCGCTCCGCGCGCCCGGCCGTGCTCCCGGCCTGGACCGGCCAAAAGGCCGGAAGCCTCTGGCACCAGCCCGGCCTAGCGCCCAGCATGGGCCGGCCACAAGGCCGACCGCTTCGGGCCACCCCCCGGCCTGAAACCGGCCTGGGCCGACCTGTGGGCCGGCCCAAACAGTAAAATCTGTTTTTAATTTAAATAAAATAAAACAATTCATAACTATTTGAATATTGCTCCAAATTTAGCAAATCAAATATCAAATTGTTTAGAAAAACAATACCTACTTGTTAGTGTTATTGCTAAGCTCTTTTGAGAAATAATTTTGCCTTTAGTTAGGAATTCCTAAAATGGTATAAATAATACCTAATTTGGGAAAATCATAATTCGATAAATATTTAACCAAAAATTATGAATAAAATATCAAAATGATCAGCAACTCCAATGCTATCCAGTTATGCTAATATCACACCATGATCCCAATTTTTTTTCCCTTCGATGTTATTTTATTTATTTGGTTAAATGAATTAAATCCAAATAATCATTTAATTCACTATTTATTCATCGGAACGTGGAAAATTACAAATAAGGTACCAAAACGATCAGAAGAACAATACCTAGCTAATCATGTCATGTTCATGCATATCTAAGCTACTCTGTAGCAATGAAATAATTTATAAGCAAAGAGGACATTAAGTGAAATATGGGGCTGCTTCCAAATAATTGCACTAATTATTTGGCTCTCCATTTAATTTTGCTTTTACATTATATGATGATATCATTGCATAAATTTGGCATGTCATCATGAGTGTGCATTGCACCTTGTCTTCGTGTTATTTATTTGTTCTTTTGTTGTTGTTTGGGTATCGATAGATTCAGGAGTCGAGGTTCCCTCTTCGTACCCTGACGATCTGTACTACCAGCACTCTGAACAAGGCAAGCGTAACCCCCCCTCTGAGCATATCTTATCCTATTTTCCGCAATTATTTTCTCCACTATAATATTGCATGCGGTTCTAAATGTCTTTTGCCTGGATTAGAGTATCCTACTAGTTGCATTAGAATCCTGTTGCCAATACCTGTTTTACCTTCCTATTTACCATAGGTTTGTATTGTTGGCCATGGAATACTTACTATGCTATGCAAGTGCTTAGCCATGCTTAGTGAAATGCCTAGTTGTACTAGGGTTGGTGAATGCTGGAAACAGGTGTTAACTTGTGACCGCGATGATGATGGTGGAGAAATGTGGTGATGGATAATAAAATGCTTAAAGGTGGGGATGAGAGGCCACTGTGGTTGTGGTGTTTTGTCTCGTTCTCGCCGCCTAGGTGCGAGTTCTGTACCTCTTGAACCAAGACGAGCGTGCAACCATGCGTGAGGCCTATGCAATTGCAGGAACCCTCATAGACTAAATAACTCGAGCGGGGCTAGCCAGGGTCCTCTAGTTCGGGCTTCCATTTGCGCGTGCGTGATGATGGTGGGATGAACTGAGATGAGGAGTGTGGCATTAGGAAAATGAGTGGCCACGGGGCACGGTGTCGATGATCCGTGCCTCGTCCTCACTGATGATCCTGGGTTAGTCCTTAACGAGGGAGAAGTCGACACCGCTCCCACCCAGCCGGCTTTCCAAGGAAGAGAGCTAATTGTACAGGTAATGGGCCGGACGGTACGCGTGGCGAAGGAACTGGGGCCCCTCGGGACTCCGGGGACTTCCACTTTGTACACCCCTGCAGGGATAAATCTTTTCGAAAAGCCGTGTCCACGGTTACGGACGACTTGGGAATGGACGATGATCATAGAATAACTTAAACGGAATGATTAAAAACTGGGTACTAGAGGTACCAATTTCACGAATGTAAGGTTGACTTCCTCGAGGGTGATTCGGGGAGGTGCCTATGATGAACAGGTACAATGATGTGATGGTGGTTGTTGTTGAGAAAGTGATCTCAAGAGAAAAGAGTTACTTCTTACCCCTCTTTGAAAATGTTCTAATAGTCGATGCCTTTGAGTTATGTTTTTCATAAATAAAATCAGCTTTATGCAAAAGAGCCATAAAACCTTGACAGCTAATCATCGAGCATATATTAGCTCTTAATCTTGCGAGTTCGTCGAACTCAACGTCTTTGCTTTTGTTTCAGAGGAGGACTTCACCGACTTCGAAGGTGGGTTCTTTGTGGACGTCGACGAGTAGTCTGGGGTTCCCAGGTGGCAGCTTGGGACATCCCGGAACAGCTGGCGCTGGATGTTTATTTGCAGGCCTCTTAGGCCATATTTGGTTTTTGTTGTTTAGAACAACACACTTCGCTTCCGCATGTTGTAATGTTGGGTCTGTGACCTCTGTTTGTCATTTGCTATCTTTCTCTGTATAAGAGTTGAACTATATGATTTTTGTGTCGTAGAGTCTGTGATGTGCCAGTTGTTCCACAAGTCTTGATCTTACTATTATGCTTTGATAGTTGTGCCTGTGTTAAGGCATCAATCGGGGTGTTGCGTTGTCTGGAGTGAGGTGTACCCAGCAACGCCTGCCAAAGGTTTTGGCCGGGGATTGGTAAACCCGTAACCTCCGGTTGTATCGCTTAACCGGTGACACACAGCATCACTGTATAGCAGTCGGGTCGGGGCGCCACAAGTTGGTATCAGAGCAGTACTGCCTGTAGGAAACCCTTCTACTGGTCGATGTTGAGTCTAGTGTTTGTGAAAATATTTTGAACCTAAAAATGAGTTGTGAAAACCATCTTAGGATTCTTTTTTACTCCTTATCTGGTTACCTTCTAATCTCGGAGCAATCTTACCTCGATTTGAGTTTAAAAGGTTTTACTCCTCGTCTGTTACCTCAAAATGAGTAGAAACGGGGTTGGGTTCGACCTTTAGTGTTATATGTCCAGTTGCTCCCGCTGCGTTGCAATCCCAAATCAACTCAGATGCTTCTACCAAATCTAATCATTGCTTTTTCTCTTTGGGTTTTAACCCACGGACTTGAACATAAGGTCCCGGATTGTGCCAACTAGTGTGTGTTAAGTTGTGATTTCTTAACTCTCGCTAGTAGCGCATGATGCTGATCTTCAACCCAAGTCTTTTCCGTGGTCTGTGTGGTAAATGGTCGAACTTTAAGCTACCACACCTCAGCTGGTTATGTAACTTCAGCTCTTCCTTAGCCTTTCTGTAGGTTCTGCCTTGGAACCATCTGGGTTACGACAAGATTTCTCTTAGCTCGTCTCCCAACTAGGTTCGTGATTCCGCTGCATCTCTCCTTTTGGGCATGGTTATCACAATTGAGTAATAACCGGTGCATCTTCAACATCTGAGGTTTTCCCTGAGCATGTTTGTTACTCTTGATCTTCTTTCCGGCCCGTGTCTTCCGTTTGACCGTCTTGTTCTCATCGTGCGTTGGTATGATCCGATGCCAGTCACTCTCTGGATCCGTCAAACTTTCCACTTCGTCTTGTTAGGAGAAATAAACCCCGTATTCTGTCCACTTCTCGGACCATGTCAAAGTATGGAAATCTGCAGAATAAGGGCCTTGTCTATCTTTCGCTCTGCTCTACCTTAGAGTGTCACACTCTTTGATATCAGAGTGCTATCGTGCCAAGAATCATGATCCTCTTGATGAAGTGATGCTCTCCCACTTGTTACTCTTCGTTCTCCGAGTGACTTGTTACTCGAGAACGATAAGACGTGAGCAATGATGTGGCTATCGGATCTTCTCTGCAGTTCTTACTGCGCTAAAATCTAGGACCTTCTTTGTCCTCCTTAGCATGATTGGTTAGCCGATCAATAAGCTGAGTTTGACTGTGTTGCCAAGTTCGTTTTCTCCGGTGTACTCCCTCGGTCAAAGAGCTAGGTTCATGCCGAAGCTCCCAAAACCATCTCCTTGTGCACTGAACGGCATGATCCTCTCCCGAACTCAAGATCCACCGCTATGTCGTGATATCCTGTAGATGGATCGTGATATCCTGTTGTTCCTTCCAGAAGTATCGCCAGGTTGCCGCCTGTCCAAGCTCAACATCACGGATAACTCCTTTCTCCCCGAAAAAAATCGAGCTTATGAGTAAGCTGGTTCTCTGAACAACTCCTTTCTCCAAGAAAATCGTGCTGGATGTCCCGAATTATTCGGCTGAGCTTAAACCACCTGGAGAGTTAAAAGACCAAAAGCTCTATCTGATATAGTTCATTCTCAATGGGATGTCTAGTGTTACGTGTCGAAGCAAGTTGGTATCTCCTTTGTGGATATGCTAACCTCCAAAACTTTTGATTTGAATTGGGCTATCGTCAAATTAAACTCAGATTAACAACGTGTTAGTCTGACCAATACTAATGCCTCGTTCTGGTGAGATATGAGTCTACCGTCTTGGAGTATATGGATAAGTTTGTTGTTGAGCCCATCAACTACCTTCTTATCTTCTCCATGTTTGAGGAGATTTATATTGGATATTGGGCGTTAGCATTGGAAAATTGTTGGAACTAACTTTGTGTCTCCACAAGGTATGGGTTCTAGAAGTTAGAAGTGACTTTCCCGGGTTCACGTGCAATGGCTGAAAGATGTCGCCGTGGATCTGAGTGAATTGTCTGGTTTTCCCCGAAATCATCTCCACTCGATCGTGCATGTGTAGAATATTCTCGGAATGGTATGTTGTTACCTCCGTTCGTTGAGAATTCCATTCCTGCATCCAAGCTACCGATTGAATTGTTCCAGAAAGAGAGGAAGTCTGAGAACTTCTTTGTCTCCTAAGGTGTTTCCCATCAAGAACTAAATCGTGTCTCGTTGCAAGTAAATCAAGTAGGGCAGCTGTCTTCTGACAAGTGCTACTACTTGAGTTCCGCAAACTCGTTCCTCCTTGGAGTTTGACCTTGTAGTCCAACTCTTGGCGTCCTAGCAATTGTAATCCGTCGGTATGCATTGCAAAGCTTCCTATTCCTACCGGTGATGAGTCTGAAGTATTTCTACACTTCCCAGGTTTGACTCTCAATCCGAAAAGGTAGTTGGTGATCCTCAAGAAGCTGGTTCCCGACGTCTAGAAAATCAAGAAGTGTTCCCAATACTAACGTTTGCAGAGTTCCTGAAGTTCTCTCGATCTAGCTTTCCGATCCTTCTCCAGTTATCTGAAGTGCCCCTCCGTGAGGAAAGTTCTACTCAAGCTGTTTAGTACAAGTTACCTCTTCATCTGTTGGAAGCTTGTTTCGACACTCTCCCACAGAAACTCAAGGCCTTGTGCAAAGTTCATATTCTGGATCCGTTGAGAAAACAGTTGTCTACCAACTGGAAACTCCTTATCAATCTCCCGTCAAAAGCATGTGTCTCCTAACTGTCAAGTCAAGGGATGCTCGAAGTCCCATCCTAAGTTGTACTAGGAGGTACTCCTTCGTTGTAACTTCACCAAGATCCATCCTTCCGGAGAGTTTCGTTCTCTCCTATGGTGTATGTTGTTAGTGATCTCGAAGTGAAGCCGATGAAGATCTTCATGATGCCTTGATCAACCTCTTCAAGAAAGGAGCCACCTAAAGCGAGAAGGTCGTGCGGTACCGTTGTAACCTGTTTCCCTCTTCCCTACTCTAAGAATCTTGGGGCGAGATTCCTGTAAGGAGGGTAGAATTGTAACAGCCCAAACTTGAGAACCCAAAATTTGTGAACCAAATTTTCACTTTTTCTTTTCATTGCATCATAGCATCCATTTTAAATCGCGGAACACATAAATAAATAATGGGTTTGGCACCATTTAAAAAAAAACAACATGCCAAACTTGCTAACCAAAATTTCAAAACAATGGAAGCACTCGAAGTTGCAAAACAAAACCTCTTGACATCTTATAATTGTCAAGTGAGTTCCAAAAGCTCCGAATATAATTTTGACAAAACTATGTTGTTTTGGAAAATAAAATGAACGGAGAGAAACTCAATTTGCCTGTGAGTAATTCCTATTTTATTTTCCTAACAAATGAGTTACAAATATTCTGGAAAAATTAGGGGAGCTTCATATCACTATAAGGAGGCTACCCAAAAATTTGCATAATTTTTGGAAGTGTTTAAATGCCCCAAATAATTCAAATACAGTTGCTGTAGTAATTATACAGTACAGAAAAGGACTGGTTTGTGATGAACTCAAAACTTCCAGGGGGCTTTTTGTAAAAACTTCATCTCCTTCCTCCTGTAGCGACCGCGCGGGTCGGCCGCACTGGCGCCGTGCCGTGCTCCCGTGTGCTTGCCCTCTTCCCCTCGCTGCATCCACCTGCAGAAGAAGGACACCCGAGCCCACGATGCTCCCCTCCCACTCGTTCTCCCCGTTTTCCGGATCGAGCGCGAACCCTAGCTAGCCCCAAGACCGACGCCGCCCCGTCGCCGTCCTCCGCACATCGCCGTCGACAGGAGTTCCCCCGGAGCCAGCTGAGTACGCCAACGCCTTCGCCGCGTCGTCCTCTACCTCCACCGCCGTCGCTCGCTTGCTGGGAGGTCCGGCTTCGAGCTAATCGAGCCCGTCTTCCGTTGTCCGTCCGCCGCACGCCGACGTCGTCCTCGCCTTCTTCCGGCCGCCACAGACCCCCTCCGCCCACTCCGAGCGCGCCCACTCGTCTAAGGTGAGCCCGCCGTCATCATGGACACCTTCTCCCTCCTCCCCATGCTCCGTATTCTGCCTTCGTGGGAGCGGCCGCACAGCCGTCCGCCATGGCCGTGCCGTGTCGCGCACGAGCTTGTCGCCCTGCGCCTTTCCTCCTGTATCCGAGCACGCTCACGGCCACTACCTCCGTACCCGTATTAGGTGGCGCCAATCACACCGCGAAGCGCCGCCAGAACGGCGTCGTCGCCGGCCGTTGCTCCGTCGGTCGCCGCTCCGCGCGCCCGGCCGTGCTCCCGGCCTGGACCGGCCAAAAGGCCGGAAGCCTCTGGCACCAGCCCGGCCTAGCGCCCAGCATGGGCCGGCCACAAGGCCGACCGCTTCGGGCCACCCCCCGGCCTGAAACCGGCCTGGGCCGACCTGTGGGCCGGCCCAAACAGTAAAATCTGTTTTTAATTTAAATAAAATAAAACAATTCATAACTATTTGAATATTGCTCCAAATTTAGCAAATCAAATATCAAATTGTTTAGAAAAACAATACCTACTTGTTAGTGTTATTGCTAAGCTCTTTTGAGAAATAATTTTGCCTTTAGTTAGGAATTCCTAAAATGGTATAAATAATACCTAATTTGGGAAAATCATAATTCGATAAATATTTAACCAAAAATTATGAATAAAATATCAAAATGATCAGCAACTCCAATGCTATCCAGTTATGCTAATATCACACCATGATCCCAATTTTTTTTCCTTCGATGTTATTTTATTTATTTGGTTAAATGAATTAAATCCAAATAATCATTTAATTCACTATTTATTCATCGGAACGTGGAAAATTACAAATAAGGTACCAAAACGATCAGAAGAACAATACCTAGCTAATCATGTCATGTTCATGCATATCTAAGCTACTCTGTAGCAATGAAATAATTTATAAGCAAAGAGGACATTAAGTGAAATATGGGGCTGCTTCCAAATAATTGCACTAATTATTTGGCTCTCCATTTAATTTTGCTTTTACATTATATGATGATATCATTGCATAAATTTGGCATGTCATCATGAGTGTGCATTGCACCTTGTCTTCGTGTTATTTATTTGTTCTTTTGTTGTTGTTTGGGTATCGATAGATTCAGGAGTCGAGGTTCCCTCTTCGTACCCTGACGATCTGTACTACCAGCACTCTGAACAAGGCAAGCGTAACCCCCCCTCTGAGCATATCTTATCCTATTTTCCGCAATTATTTTCTCCACTATAATATTGCATGCGGTTCTAAATGTCTTTTGCCTGGATTAGAGTATCCTACTAGTTGCATTAGAATCCTGTTGCCAATACCTGTTTTACCTCCTATTTACCATAGGTTTGTATTGTTGGCCATGGAATACTTACTATGCTATGCAAGTGCTTAGCCATGCTTAGTGAAATGCCTAGTTGTACTAGGGTTGGTGAATGCTGGAAACAGGTGTTAACTTGTGACCGCGATGATGATGGTGGAGAATTGTGGTGATGGATAATAAAATGCTTAAAGGTGGGGATGAGAGGCCACTGTGGTTGTGGTGTTTTGTCTCGTTCTCGCCGCCTAGGTGCGAGTTCTGTACCTCTTGAACCAAGACGAGCGTGCAACCATGCGTGAGGCCTATGCAATTGCAGGAACCCTCATAGACTAAATAACTCGAGCGGGGCTAGCCAGGGTCCTCTAGTTCGGGCTTCCATTTGCGCGTGCGTGATGATGGTGGGATGAACTGAGATGAGGAGTGTGGCATTAGGAAAATGAGTGGCCACGGGGCACGGTGTCGATGATCCGTGCCTCGTCCTCACTGATGATCCTGGGTTAGTCCTTAACGAGGGAGAAGTCGACACCGCTCCCACCCAGCCGGCTTTCCAAGGAAGAGAGCTAATTGTACAGGTAATGGGCCGGACGGTACGCGTGGCGAAGGAACTGGGGCCCCTCGGGACTCCGGGGACTTCCACTTTGTACACCCCTGCAGGGATAAATCTTTTCGAAAAGCCGTGTCCACGGTTACGGACGACTTGGGAATGGACGATGATCATAGAATAACTTAAACGGAATGATTAAAACTGGGTACTAGAGGTACCAATTTCACGAATGTAAGGTTGACTTCCTCGAGGGTGATTCGGGGAGGTGCCTATGATGAACAGGTACAATGATGTGATGGTGGTTGTTGAGAAAGTGATCTCAAGAGAAAAGAGTTACTTCTTACCCCTCTTTGAAAATGTTCTAATAGTCGATGCCTTTGAGTTATGTTTTTCATAAATAAAATCAGCTTTATGCAAAAGAGCCATAAACCTTGACAGCTAATCATCGAGCATATATTAGCTCTTAATCTTGCGAGTTCGTCGAACTCAACGTCTTTGCTTTTGTTTCAGAGGAGGACTTCACCGACTTCGAAGGTGGGTTCTTTGTGGACGTCGACGAGTAGTCTGGGGTTCCCAGGTGGCAGCTTGGGACATCCCGGAACAGCTGGCGCTGGATGTTTATTTGCAGGCCTCTTAGGCCATATTTGGTTTTTGTTGTTTAGAACAACACACTTCGCTTCCGCATGTTGTAATGTTGGGTCTGTGACCTCTGTTTGTCATTTGCTATCTTTCTCTGTATAAGAGTTGAACTATATGATTTTTGTGTCGTAGAGTCTGTGATGTGCCAGTTGTTCCACAAGTCTTGATCTTACTATTATGCTTTGATAGTTGTGCCTGTGTTAAGGCATCAATCGGGGTGTTGCGTTGTCTGGAGTGAGGTGTACCCAGCAACGCCTGCCAAAGGTTTTGGCCGGGGATTGGTAAACCCGTAACCTCCGGTTGTATCGCTTAACCGGTGACACACAGCATCACTGTATAGCAGTCGGGTCGGGGCGCCACAGATGACTAGAAGTGTTGCATGTGGGTCCACATGCCCCAAATGTAGTAGATGTGTAGCTAGATGAGTAGGAGTGTTGCATGTTGCTCCACATGGCCCAAAGGTGGTGGAATAACCATCTAGACTTACAATATGCCCTTTTGCCCCTTAGATGGGACTACGTGCAACCCTAAAGATTTTGTTGGTCCCACATCATGCAACATAGATATGCATGTTGCATGTTGGTCTACATGTCGATCCAAGGGGTAAACGAGGCACGTCAGAATATCTGGACCCATAGACACCACACATAGTATTCTTGACCCACCTATGACATGTTTTAGAGATGTGGACCCTCTACACCACCCTTAGCCGCCTATCTTGACCCACCTATGTGAGGTTTTAGAGATATGGACCCATATACAACACCCCTAACCATCTTGACCCACATATATATATATATATATATATATATATATATATATATCGACGCGGATTTTCTACCATGGTGGGTAGCTGCGCATGTCTTTAGGGCCATCCGATATGGTTCCGCGATTAGTGATGTAACGTGGTGCAGTTCACGTCCGTTAGACAGTCTGTGTCAGAAGAAAAAAGGGAACCATGCCGCTCAAACGTGTCAGAAAGAAAAACACACAACGACATTTCACCTTTCTCTCTCCTTCGTCCTCCCAGCTAGTTTAGAGCCAAATTACTGGGACAGAAGAGAAGTGATAAAATCAAATTGCTGGTGTGGATCTTGAGCATTGAGTATTATCTGAAAAATCCATTCGCATCCAACATCCCAAACAAAAACACATGAACCTGGATAAATCTAGAAAAACAAAGTAGCACGGGGCTGTCCATGGTAGCGTAACCATGGTTGCGTTCGTGCAGACCGGTACAGTTTTATCTAAAATAATGGCAGAATTTCTTTTTTGAAATTTTTTCAGAACTGCAGAAGAAATTTATGAGGTACAAAAAAAAGTAGCAAAATGCTCCGCTGAAAATAAAGGGTGTGCAATAAGGATTAACAGATAGGTTAGGGCACGGCTAATCTCCAATGCTTAGCTTCTTCCAAAATCTATGAAGCAACAGTTGTCAGCAATAGACCACAACAAAACACCTAGAGAGAGAAAAAGGCAATCATGCAGTACAAAGAGGAAATCATTGCACATCATTCTACTAGTACGTCGTTTCTGGTTGTAAGAAAAATAATCTGAAACAAATTCATGGATAGAAAAAAAGAGGAATCTGTACCGATGAACTACTTCCAGATCCACCCAGCTACATACGTGAAAAGGCGTGCGCGGTGTAGACACAGATCCATCATGCTTGCCAAAAATTACATTATCATTTTTAAAGTAAATCAACCAATTCATTTGACGGAAGCAACAAACAAATTCAAGCTAAATTTCATGTGACTAATCACCGAGCAACTCCACAATCTGGCAGAGTAATACCCAAAAAGAATATATGCAAAGTGCAGATCAGAAAAAGAAACCGAGAAGGGAAGAGGCATGTATCACGGAGGCAAGAACAACAGTGAATAAAGCATCTCAGGCTGCTGGATCCGGTGACTATCGTTTTTTTTCCTTTGCCAAGTCTCCACCGTGGATCAGTCTGCACCTAAGAGCCGGAGGTGCTGGCCGGCACAGCCCTCGATCCCGACCTCCAGTCCCCGTACCGGCTTAGGCAGCTGGGGCGTCACGGTGGACGTTGTGGCCTCCGCCCCGACTTCTCCGGAACGAGAGAGCTGCCGTCGCGCGGGAGGTCGCCAGATTGTGGATTGGTTCTTCCTCAGAGGATTTGATAAGTTGTTTAAGATGCGGAATACAGCAACCACGCAAAGCTAGCATAGTGGCTTCGGGCGTGGGTGCAGGACCTAGGAGACCCAGGTTCGAATCCTGGCGTCGTCCATTAAAACTTTAATTTTTCAGTACAAGCCATAGCCTAGCCACCCGAATCGGCTAACGAAAAAACCGAGCCAGGCTCGAGTTGGCATACGGAAAAACGGCTCGAGTTCACGTATTATACGCGTTTAAGAGGGAGGGGGGGCAAGGACCGAAGCAGGCCTCGGAAAGACTTATTTATGAAGGATTCACATAAAAATCTTGATCTTAGAGGTGCCTTCAGCTTCCACAGGTATTTTTGTAAAAAAAAGGTATGACTATTCATTGAACCGTCGTACATAGACCAATGTTGTCCGGCTCATCCACTAGATGAACACCCATTAATCTCTCAACTAGATTCAGCCATGTTGTCCTCCTATCCCCTCCAACCACCTTCTGAAAGAAATATTCAGAGTGCCATGCGATAAAACATCTCGCAACAGTAAAGGGGCGCACCTAATTAAGAATCTTACCAGAAACGAGTACTTTTCCATCACCAATGACAAAAGAACCTGGATGAAAAAGTCCACTTTGTCTTTCATCAAGCCCTTCAATAGGGAGCATCAGTATGCGATGCTTCTACTTAGGGTAATGTTTTACTATGAAGATATTTGTTGTGCAGCAACTCCGCACCCTCCTTTTAGATAGTAATAAACAACCACTTGCCGAGTAGACAACTATTTTTTTTTACATCAAGTAGTTCAATCTCCAAACCCCTATGATCTTTGGGCGACAAATAACACTCCATTTTTTAAGCGATACACTTGTACAGAACGACACTATAGACACGGGTCGTAACCCTCATAGGAAGCGGAAAAAGGGTATGTGTCCCGAGCCCGGTCACTGACGTGGAAACCCTCATTGGCAACAGAGCAATTAACTGTCACCGATGAGGCCCCTTTATCAGCAACTCATACCTCTGTTTCCTTAATGCGGGGCTAATCATATATGGTGTTTCCGTTTCCACTTGTTTGCAATGAGTTTTTTTTTCATGATCTACAACAGTAATATAGATGTCACTGCACATTAAAAATCTCATAGCACAAGAACTAAAATGATAACAAATTTTCATTCAGGATGCATTTGTACCACAATTTGACGAATTGTACATTATCATTTTTCACTAAAAAACCTTATCGTGCAGACATTCCAATCTAGCACTTAGCAGAGCCGGGCAGTGCGCCAGAACTCGCCACTAGCAGCAGTGAAAGCTCTCTCGTCTCCCCAGCGTTCACCAATAACTCGCCTCTGCACTAGCTGCGCCAAGTCTCAGTTTGCACGCAGGAGATGGTGAGGCAGCATCAGCAAGACGGTCCCGCCATAGCTGCTCCCTCGGCCCCCGATCGAGTGACTGGGCAGGAAGGAAGCAAGTGGGGGTTGTACACAGGCACAGCACAGATACTCTGCCGCGGCCCCGGTGGCAAGCTGAACTGAGCTGCGTGCACTGGCCCCACTGGAGTCGGACTGACTGACTGACTACGTCATCGGGGCTAGCATCATCATATACTGCTGCTGTAGCTTATGGTGCGTCGATCGGCGCGGCGAAACGAGATGCGTGTTCGATCGGTTTCAAGTTTGAATAAACCGCGCGCATCGCATCTTCTGCTCTGGAAGGTTGGCGCGCGCCTTGGTACGTGGTGACTGCGCCACCACAAACTGTTGCCGGCCGGCCACCGCGGGCGTCGCCCTTGCGCGCGCGACTTGGTACGTGGTGACTGCAGCTCTGCGCCACCACAAACTGTTGCCGGCCGGCCACCGCTGGCTCATGTTAACGTTGCGACGCGGCACACAGTGCCAGCACTGGCCCGCCCAATCACGGCGAGCTAGCTAGTCGCCTCGTGACCGTGGGTCATGGAACTGTTTCCATGTCAGCTCCATTACCTGCTGCTCTTTTTTCAAGTGCGAGCTGGTGAACGTACGTGATGTACTTTGTGCGCAACAGGAGCTTTGGTCGTCAAGTTAGTTTCACATGCGTGATGATGCGCACTCCTTGTCCGGCGCAAGAAACAGCATAATTGCGAGACATGGAATCCTTTGATCGATCGTGCTGCTACTCCCTCCCTCCATGCATAAATATAACAAGTTTTAGCTATCCAACATGTTGTCTACATGCATACTAATATGAGTGCACATACACACTAAAATATTTCTACATACATCTAGATATATGTGAATGAGCTAGCACCGATGCTCTAGAAACTTTTCCTCCCGAACCGCTAGCGCGAGGGGCGGTTCCGGAGGCGGCGACAAACCCTAGCGAGCGCCGCCCGACCCTCTCCCTCCGGCCGCTGCCACCGGCTCCGGTGGTGGCGGCCACGCCCTGGCCGTCGAGGCGGTGGGCGGGGGGTGGCGTGGCCGTCGGGTCCTCTCGCGCGGGGGCCGTATTGGCGACGCAGGTGCGCAACAAAGGCCATGGCGGCGGCGCTCCTCGGCCCGTGCAGGGCGGCGATGGCGGACGTCTGCTTGCGGCAGGGAGGCGGGAAGGCGGTGAGGAGACGGCGGCGTGCCGCCGGCGGCCGCGGGGCCACGGTGTGGCAGTTGGATCCAATCTAGGCGATCTGGACTGATCCAATCCGAGCTTGTACTGTGGGATTTCTACAGTCGGGCATGGTGCTGTTGTCCCCTCCGATGCTATCCGCTGGAGTTCTTAGCCGGGGTGGCGATTCCTTTGCTGCTCCGTCCGGCGACGTGGGGGTCTGCCGGTGTGCTCTAATAATGGTGGCGGTCCTGGAGTTTCAACACGCACAAGGACGAAGATCTGCTTGTCGCCGGTCATCTTTGATCTGGCAAGAGTGTCGAGTTTCGGAAGACTCCGTCGGTGATCGTTCATGGGCAAATTCCTAGAGATTGCTGGATCGGAGGGATTCGGTCGCGCCGGAGGGAGCGGCGTGAAGCTCTGCTTCCGTGCCATCATGGGAAAATCCATGGTGTAGTCGGAGGCGGGGAATGTCATGAAAGCTGAGATTAAAGGACTGACAAATGGCGATTGGAGGCTTTGTGGCGATGTGGAACTTGCTTGGTGCTGCAGGAGGCGGAGCAGCGGTATGTTAGTGGGGGCAACATCACAGGTGAAGTTCAAAGTTCTACCTTTCAGGGTGAAAATCCAAGGTCTGGCCTTAATTGGTTGTGCCTGGCAATGCTCTTGCTGAAGACATTGTTTTGAGAGCGGGGACTATTATCTTCAGGGTGAAAACCCAAGGTCTGGCCTTAATTGGTTGTGCCTGGCACTGTTCTTCTTGAAGACGTTGCTTTTGAAGATTTGGACATCAGGTGGTGTCTTGCTGGTGGTTGTGCGGCTGCTGCAATGACTGTAACTCTGTAGCGGGACTCTTCTTTTTATTTCTTCTTCTTATTGTCTTTCGGCTGTGTGCATCCGTAACAGCTTTTGGTTGTTGCGTTGTTGCAGAGGCTGGGTGTAAATTTGTATCCCGCGATATTAATATACACTCTTTATCTAAAAAAAGATATATGTGAATGTGGACACATCCACTTTTTGACAAATCTAAGACAGTTATTTTGGGACAGAGGGAGTACAAACATAGTACGACGATTTTTTTGACTGTACATTTAACTTGGTGGTCTCGATGGATTCGAGGGCTGATCATTTGAAAGAGGCAAAAGATTTGCATGTTCCAACGATTAATTAAGAAGAAGAGAGTTGTCCAGTTAATTGCGGAAAACCGGACGAGAGACCAAACACACATGCACCGAGTCGGACAACTCTGTCGTCCAAGCAATCAGAGTAGTCTAGAGCCGCCGCTCTGGCTGCAACCTAAATCAAATGTTGGGGATATCGCTTATCGGTCGATCCAAAATAAGGGGTATATCGGTCGATTTATCTTATCGGTCAGACACCGGTAAGCGATAAATTGACAGGTTTATCAGACTGTCGGAAAATATCTTGAATAGTGACCTAAACAACAATGCACACTCATTGACCCCGAGGTCACGCACCATCGAGATCGCTCCGCATATGCGTGCGATAGACAGCAAGACATGTACTATGATAATTTATCGATGATGTGTTGCACATCTGCCCATCGCGTCATATCAGTGATATCATATCAGGAGTTGAGGCCATCGCCGCCGTGATCTCCCTTGTCCGGCCATCCCTGCCAGCTCCGGGGCCAGATCCGGGCTCCTCTCGGCGCCCTCCCTCCGTCCATCCCGAAGCCCAACTCCCCCATCGCCGGAGTCGCGCTGGCCGTGCTCTTCCTTGCCGGCTGCTCCGACGGAGATGGGCGGCGGCCTGCAGCAGGCGGCGGCCTCTCCGACTCCTCCCGCCGCCCGCGTCCTTGCCGACCAGCTCGCCGCAGCTGCTCTCGACCACCGCAAGTCTGACCCGGCCAATGGAGGCCGGTTGGTTCGAGCTCGCGCCCGCCCTCGGTCGGCGACGGTGACCCAGCACCCGAGCTCTCGCGACGCACCGGCGGCGACCGCGCTTGCCCCGGCTTCCAACTCCAGCTCCAGCTCCGCTGCAGGGTCAGCGCCACCTCCGCCTTCAGCACCTGCAGGTTAGGCTCCGATGCCGCAGCTACGCCGCTGCCCCTCAGCTCTCTCGTCAGTGGAGCTGGTCTCAAGATCGACAAGGCCGACCACCGCAGCTACTTCCGGCCACATTGAAGACGACGCCGATCTGACGAAGTGCTCTTGCCCCGCGTCCTCTGTTATCTGTCGGTGTGAAGTCTACCTGGGGTGTCCTAGCAAGGAAGGCCTCAACCCCGGGGCGGTGGAAGCTCATGCCTCCTCTTCTCTGCCTTCCGTCGATGATGACGCCGGACTCATGAGCTGCGTTTGCCAACTTCGTCCTGCTGCATCCACGCCCAGTTCTCTGACGCCTACTTGCTCGGATTCAGCTACCCCGTCGCATGGAGGGCTTGGGTCCGACCCTGCTGTGTTGGTAGAGGGCCTCGGGTCCTTGTCGCTTTCGCTGGATGGCTCCGGTGGCCCGGTCTCTGCGGAGGTGATATCCGTCGAGGACGACCAAGATGAAGAGTTGGTGTTGCAGACGACGATGGCCTCCCCCAAAGGCGTTGTTTCCGCCTCGGTTCAAGACAACGCTGATGTGTGCCATGTTGAGGAGGCGATTGTGGAGTCCTATGGCGGTGTCTCTACTGCTGCTGATCCAGGTGATGAGAATGGCTGGGTGCAGGTGGGTCGGGGCGGCCGTCCTCGCCGCGCGCCATCGTCTCCGTTTTGGGAAGAAGGTCGCGACCGTAGCCTCGCCTTCAAGCGTTGGGCTCGAGGGAGGTGTTTTCGGTGCCTCGAGCGTGGCCACCAGGTCAGCACATGTCGTGGGCCCTTCAGATGCATTCGATGTCGTCTCCCTGGTCATCGGGAGAGGTTCTGTCGTGCTCGCTCTCCGGTTGCTCACGATCGCTCTCCGGGCACTCACGCTTGCTCTCCGGTCACGGACCGCTCGTCGCTACGTGTGTCGGTGCCGCCAAGATCCCCGTCTGGATGTTGCAAGGATTTAAATGCCAGCGCCTTTTTTGGTTCTTCCTTGGATTCTAAGTTTGCCCTGATGCGTATGGAGCTCCTACAAAAGGTTGAGATGCTTCGTACTGAGCTTCGCGACACTCTGGCGAAGCTTCAGTTTGCGTCAGTCGTGTCTTTGCCACCTGAGCTTCAGGTTGGCTCTGTCGATGAGGGGACTGAATGCTTTGGAGAATTTTCTCCTCATGCTCTGCTTATGTCGCCGCCTGCCCTTGAGAGTGTTGTCATCACCGAGATGCCTGAGCTACAGGAGCCATGTGGGGAATCAGCCTTCGTTGCGCCATCGCCATCCCCACCGCCACACCTGTTTGAGCCCTGCCGGTTGCCTGCTTCTGTGGATTGTGAATGTTTGATTGCTCCCGTCACTTTTTCATCTTTGAGTGACCAGGTTATTGAGACTCGTGTGTTGGCGTCTCGCTCGAAGATTCTGTTGGCGAAGAGGTTTGCGACTTGCTTCTCGATTTGGAGGCGACTCACCCTGGATCTGGCAAGGAAATCGCTCGCGTCTTGGCAGGGATGGCTTCAGATGGTGAAATCATAAAGGTGGAGAAGTCTCTCAGGAAGATGAGTAAGAAGAAGCTTGGCGTTGCAAGGAAAAGGAAAGGTCCTGCTTCTACTTGATTGTTGAGATCATTTGAGGTAGTTGTGTTGTCTGTTCGTGGTTGCGATAGGTTGGGTGTGTTTGTCAGCGGTCGGGTTGCTTCTGATTGTTGCCTGCTATAGGTGTTGCTCTTTGCGTTTGTGTGGGCACCTTGCTATGGTCTTGATATTTGTTGTATGGTTTTCGTCCGGTTTCTTCCACTAATAAACCGGACACCTTCTTCTTAATAAATATAAGGCAAAGTTTTTGGCTTCGTTT
Organism: Poa pratensis; assembly: GCA_947311845.1. NCBI lineage: Eukaryota > Viridiplantae > Streptophyta > Magnoliopsida > Poales > Poaceae > Poa > Poa pratensis. The sequence continues at coordinate 142,859,754 of CAMZMU010000041.1, forward strand.
AAAAAAAACGATCTCCAGGTCAAGCAACCTAAGTATACATCCGATCTCGCGCTAATCACGCGGGCTGTCTACCCAACAAAGCTGGAACCGGACGAGACAACCACAACGCGACCGAGATTGACCCCAATAGCCCACACACATCACATGCGCCATCATCTTCGCACGAGGCGGACCATGCCATTGCCAGCGAGTTGGGCGGAGGGAGGCTAAATAAAGATTGGACAGTGGGCGCGAGTAGATGGAGGCGTACCTGCACCTGCTCGCTCGCTCGCTCCAGGTACAGGGAGGGAACCGGACATTCTCGCCTGGCCGTGGGTGGGCATGGAGCGCGGCTGTCCGGCCGGGCCACCCGCCGGCAGGCGCTCGTGCTTGCCGGCCGCGCCCGACCGGGCCTCGCCTGTCGCTCTCCCAAAGACTAGCTGCCTGCATTGTCCTTTTTGCTGTGGCCGTGCACCGGGAAGGAACAGTGCCGACCGGGATCATTGCTCCTCGTGGCTGACCACACTGTGCGCGCGCCCAGCTAGATCGGCCCGGCCGGCGTTCTCTGTTTCCAAACACGTACTGATACTGATAAGGGAACTGTTGCCATTTTTTAAAAACTGCGATGAGCTTCGTGTCCTGTGATCCACTGATACTACATGTCTCCGTCTAAGTACTGTTACTACAGGACATGGCATCAGTGCATCTGTTGCCAACTGTGGGCGCGCGGACTATACTTCAAATCGGTGGTCGATCGAGGTCGATGTTCACTAGCCAACTCTTTTATGTATGTGTAGTAGGTTGATGTAGACTGCGATGTTTTGATTGTCTGAGTTATGCATAAAGTTAAAAAGGCTTCGGCATTCTTGTTCCGATCCCCGATTTGGCCTCCTCTTTCAAAACCTTAAACACGCCTCTCTCGGTGAAGGAGTCTACGTACGTGCGCGCGTACCTCGCAAGTCACTTTCATGACAAGGGAACCCAGTCCAGGTCGACAACACCGAGCGTCACCCGGGTGATCTTTCCGGAAGATCACCGGATCCTCTTGCTCATGCGTGTAGCTTTTTTCTTTCTAATCCCCCTTTTACTACCGTGTAGCAAATATTTACCCGCTTTTGCTGCAATGTAGCAAAAAACGGTTCGTTCACAAACAAAAAAAGAAAAATACTGACTTCGCCGGTGACCTCGCCGGAGATCTCGTAGCAACAAAAATGTGTTACGGTAGCAAAATCGACTTCGCCGGAGACGTCACCGGAGAGATCGACGAAGACCTCGCCGGAGACATCGTAGCAAAATCTTCGTACTATTGTAGCAAAACAACATAACTATAATTGTAAAAGAATTGTTATATTGCAGCATCGTAGCAAAAAATTCATCCGACGAGGTTCTCTTATGATGCAAAACAGCAGAACAAATTGTAGCAAAAATCACGGAATCGTATGGTGCAAAAATTCAGAAAGTTGTAGTAGAAAATTTTCAACGATGTCCGGCAGCACTGCCGGGCGAACGCGTCGCCTCCGGATGGCACCATCACCACTTCTTGCAGCACCACCGACGTTGCTCCTTGCAGCACCATCTGTGCACGCCGACGTTGCTCCTCCGTCGGCCACTGCCATCGCCGGAGAACCCGACATGGCGTCACCGATGCAACAGGCGCTTGCAGCAACGCAGATAGTCCATGTTAGCAACTCCGGCGGCCGCTGGCAGCAACGCCGCCATGCCATGGCATAGCTCCTTGTAGCAGCGCTGATGTTCCTTGGCAGCAACACCGATGTTCCTTGGTAGCAATGCCGGTGGCCTCTGGAAGCAACGCCGGCCGTCCCTTGTAGCAAGGCCGCCGCCGCATGGTGCAACGCGGGGAGCAGCGCCGTCGTTCCCTCGCCGTCGTCCGCTGATTCCTTTGGCAGCAACGCCACCAACCATTGAGAGCAACGCCGGCTGTCAGTGGCATCGCCGGCAGCCCCTTGCAGCAACAGCACCCCTGTTTGGTAGCAACATCGTCCATCGTCCGCCGCTCAGAGCACCACCTGTCGCCAAAAGTAGCAACTCCATCAGCCCAAGGTAGCAACGGTGCCTGCCCTCTGTAGCTCCGGCGCCTGCCCTCTGCAGCTTACGCTCCTGCTCTCCGCAACGCGGCGGCGACGGGACAGCTCGCCGCAGCCAGCAGGTCGATGCAGGTGGTGTCCGTGCGGAGGAGGCCGAAGGGGAACTCGCTGCAGGGCGCGTGAGCGGATGGCGAAGCTCGACGCGGGGACAGACGACGGCGGGGCGACTCGTGGCTTGTTGCTTGCAGCATCGCTGCGGCGCCCGACGGCGAGCTTGGAGAACCGAGGCGGTGCGCCCGACGGCGGGCTTGGAGCACCAAGGCGACACCTGACGGCCTACTCGAGCTTGGTGGGGCGCGGCGAAGGACGAGGAGGCGGCAGGCTCGGGCGGGCACCATGGGCAGCACCGGAGCAGGTGCCATGGCGGAGCAGGCGAGCGCCATGGCGGATGAGGCGATCGGGCGGGCGCCATGGGGGATCGAGAAAAAAGGGAACCAGATGGGGAAAAAGGAGTGGAGGAGAAAGAAGACCGGAGGAAGAGATAACATCGTGGGTGGGCCCCAGCACCAGTTGTTTTTCACGTACAGGACACGCGGCAGGCAACGAAGGCGAGGGATCACCAGACACCGACCCCCCGGATGATTACAATGCTTTTCCTTCTGGACGGCCCAATTTTTTTTTTGAACTTTAAACCACTATATTAGGTCAGCAAGCCACCTCATTAAAAACCATACCAGTCCCCATAGGTACCCTGGCAGGGAAAAGAGTGCGTCCGAAACTTGCCGCCTCAACCAAACACAGAAACATCGTTCATTACATCAGGAACAATAAAACTAGGGGGATCACCATCCCAAAAAAGATCAACATTTGAATCAAAAACAAATCTAGCTATTTTGTGAGCCACTGTATTAGCTTCTCTCAGACAATGTTGGATCTTCACTCCACCAATCCTTTGAACAATCTAAAAGCAGTCCATTAATATAGCTGAATAAGGGCTCCAAATTTCAGAATTTCCATTCATTGCTTCAACTAATTCCAAAGAGTCGGATTCCACTATCACCGGGGTGCATCCAATATTTTCGATGAGGGATAAACCCTTAAGCAGAGCAGCTACCTCTGCTGTTGTGGCATTAAGGAGATGATCAAGCACACAACCAGCCCAGCTACTACATCTCCCCTATGATTTCGAACCACTGCACCCGAACCTCCTGTACCATTTGGAAAGAAACAGACATCAACATTCAGCTTATAAGAACCATGTGCAGGTTTGACCCAAGTAACCTCACGTGGAGCCGCTCTAGTGGCTGCTCCTTTGCAGTTCAATGTTAGAGCTTGTATTGAGAAACTTGTGCATCTCGGAGGAGCAACTTTTTCACCCTTCACCACTTGACGTCGTTGCCACCAGATATACCAAGCACCAACAGCTATAACTTCCTTTATACCAATATGAGACAGATGATCAGGAGTAATGATATGTTTTCGGAGCAATTCTTCCAGCACCACTGATCCGGACCTATCAACCAGTAGGGCTTGTTCGATAATATGATAAATTCCCAAGCTGTTCCATACTTCCTTTGCTCGAGAGCATTTAAACATGAGGTGTCCAACATCCTCTGCATCAAGAGAACAAATAGGGCATTGCGCCGAAACAGGAATATGTCTATTTGCTAGAATTGACATACCAGGAACAATGCCATGTAACGCTTTCCAGATAAAAAAATTCACCTTGCTTGGAATTTGTAATTTCCACATAATTTTCCAAACCGGATTTTGGTAAGCTGCACCTTGTCTATCCAGTCTAGAAAGTCTATGATTATTCTGGTGATTCCACTCAACATAATATGCAGACCGAACTGAAAAAAATATGTGTTTTAGTCATATGCCATGCAACAAAATCTTCCTGCAAGTTATCACTAAGCGGAATTTTCAGAATTCTGTCCACATCTAAAGGGTTGAGGATATCTCTCATCTGTCTTTTATCCCACTGTCCAGTGTTCTGATCAATGAGTTCATCCACAGTGGTTAGAAGAATATTACCTCTAGTAGAAACCACTCTGCGAGACACACTTCCTGGAATCAGGGGCGGAGCTGCGGCCGGTGCTACCCGGGCTGTAGCACCGGTCCGGCAGACTAGACCAAAGGCAGCAGTGCTACCGAATTCACAGCACTACTTGGCACTCGTTCATGTGGCTTGCTCAATCACTCCCTAGATGCCCGACCGAGCTAATGTATCATTGGCTCCTTGACGTCAGCGTGAAAGAGACCCGCAACAGTTTGAACCCCACTGCTCTCCAGCAGCAGTGAAGTTCAGCTTCATAAACTGTTTCTTTAGAATTAGGTATTCTTCATATGTTAGCACCGCTCTTGGGCTGCTCCTGGCTCCGCCACTGCCTGGAATCCATGGGTCTGTCCAGATATCTTCTATATCTAAATAGCAATGACCCACTACAAGGAATTCTCTCAACATGCAAGGTGTCCACCTCATCAAACATCCTTGAGCAATCCTAGCCTACCACCTAAGCAACTATGCCACCTCATGAAAAGGAAAAAAAAATCATGTGAGGAGAGAATATATCACACCACCAGCCGGCCGTACATCTCCCTGCCCATTTATCTTGCCATTTCTTTCTGTTGATGCACGCCTCCTCCCATCCTAATCTACTAACCTGCAATTAAGAGCTAACCTCCACATGCAAAAGAACACATTATTTAGGGTGTGGCGAAGTGCACGACCAGTTCAATTGCTTTGGGTCACGACTCACTGTAGGATACGTACCATTTTTTCAGAACAGATGCGCCATTTTTCTTTCGAGGAAGAACTGCAGGACACCATTAATAGGCTCCATGCACCATCCACTAATCTCCCTGACGCACGTTCCTCTCTTTCTCAAGTGTTATGATCGGTCATCGACTCATCTCTTTGTTTCTCTTTACTTTCCACTGATCCACTCCTTGACTAGCACACAGACCATGCACATCCTGGTTCCTCCACGGCTGTTGGTAAATACTACTAGCAGGTCTGTTACATAGTTTTACTTCTTCTCCTCTTCCTCTTCTCCATTAAATCCTCTAAGAAACTGACACACTAACACCTCCCCACTTACTCTCCCCCATGATCTCTACAACAAGATAATTGTGGAGGCATCTGAGCAGGCAGCGGCTGAAACTGATGAAAGATTCGAGGAGATATTGTGCTATAAAAACCGTACTGCACATCGGGAGTCTCTGTTCATATTGACCATCGTTGTTCGCCACACTCCAACACCATTTTTCGCCACTGCGGTTAAGCATTGTTCATCTGTCGGAAGCTGATCATTTGGACAAAGTGGTCATTGTTGTTGATGCTTCACCTATCGCTATGTGCTATATTTTTTATGCCATCGCTGATTGATCTAATTCAGTTTGGTACAAACTTCTTCTATCTGCTGATTATGATTTGGTTTCAGTCAACAAATGGGCAACCCGATCAGAATATCAACTTGATCAGTGGCTAAAAGTCATGCCAGGGTTTATTTATTCTGAAGTTCTAATTTTCTGGTTTTGCTATCATTACCATACAAAGCAACAAGATGTGCGGTTTTAAAAATTCCACTAGCTATGCCAAGTTCTCTCTCTACCGTGTGTGTATAGTAACCCATAACTATTTACGATTTTGTTTTTACTTTTAGGTGTGGAACAACTACTATATATGCAACTCAGGTTTTTTATGTGTATACTGGCTCATGAATGTGCTTTTTTTTTATCTGCAGCGCTTCTCCTACTCCATCTACGGATATTTGACTCTAATGAAGGCAAAATCCCGGATGTGGTAAAAATGCTACACCATCATTTTTGCAGTTATGGATTTAGAAATAAGGGTGGTAGAATCAAAATGTTTTGGTCTTATGTGAGACCCCTATCAACAATCTGCCATCATTAGCTACTCTATTTTGTGCAATTGTTCTCTAAAATTTGTTCTGCAATCTGTCATGCATTCAGATGTATTCTGTTCTTTATCTTGAGACCCATCTATATTTTCCCTTTAGTATATCCCTTATTTTGGTCTGGACTTAAATTTTCCTTCTTTTTTTACTTTTGCGTTATTTATTATGCTTTATTGTTTATTACTTTATGGATCTCGAAATACACTTCTTTATATGTAAAAAATTTCAGGTAAGTAGACACAGAATGTTCACATGTGGAAGTGTAAAAGTATACTACAAAAAGCTTATCCTCGGTAAAATACAAGAATATCCTCAAGTCAAAATTGTAGTTTATCTCCAAGCAGTTTTGTTACACAACTCAAATCAGTGTCAAATGACAGCATAATCCTCTTCAAAGGAGTTAGAAGAACATGTGCAATTTGGTGACATTTTTTTTCCCGGGTACAATTTGGTGACATTTAACTTAACAAAATGCATATTTGCATTGAGACACGTCCGCACGTATGTGCTGTAATGTCTAACTCAATATTCATGCACTTTTATCATATTTTTCTTTACATTAAATTATGCTAAATTTTCCGCAGCAACGCGCGGGGTATCGTCTAGTTTATCTTATTACCTGAGCCCACTCTCCAAATAAAGCCTCGTTTAAAAGTGTTTAGACCAGCTACAATACTTTGCCAAGTAAATGAAGAACCACTTTTTGAGCCCGCCTTTAAAAGGTTACCATCAGGGTAATATTTCGCCCGAACAACCCGCGCACAAAGAGTATCAGGATTTGTGATCAATCTCCAGCTCTGTTTTGCCAACATTGATAGATTGAAAGCATGTAGATCACGAAAGCCCATGCCACCCATCTTCTTCGGAACACACAACTTCCACCATGCCTTCAAAGAGGAAGATGCCGCCTTTAAACCTCAAAAAAAAAAAAAAGAGGAAGATGCCGCCTTTAAACCTCAAAAAAAAAAAAGAGGAAGATGCCTTGCTGAGAGAGTCATCCGATCCCATGCATACCATCGATATTTTCCGGCCGGGCTCCACCATCAGTGTGGGCATGTGGCAACCTTCGCTAACCAAACCAGTATGAGGATTAGCTGGTTATTCAAACCTAATCGATCGATCGATCCCCCACCTGTGCTGCTTCCAACTTCCTGGAAAATTACACATAAACTGCTCCATCTGTACTACTGGAAAATTACATCTAAACGTTCATATATGTGTGTTTTTCTAAATAATTGAGTGGTTGTACGTGAAACACAGACTCCGTGTGAGAAACATATGCTTGTTTTAGTCAGCAATGCACAAACCGATTTCGAACCAAAAACGGGGACTATAATCTAGTTTAGTCGAAAATCTCAGCTCCTTCTCTTTATCAATCTAAGTATGGATAAAATGGTAACGAAATACGGAAATCAAACAGGGGAAGACATCAGGTCACCGATGATTATTTTTACAGTTTGGACACCTTCATATTGTTGTAGAATCTCCGATTTTGACCATCGCTTAAGTGAGCAATCTTCATAGTTGTTTGGGAAATTCTCTTATCTTGATTCAAGAGACTCGATGATTTTAGGTTCAATGTGAATAACCATACTCGTCTTACAGTGATTTATCATGGAGATTTCTTTAGTTATGAGCATAAGCATGTACTAGATAATCTTGAGTTGTTAGTTATTCATACGTTGAGAATTGAATATTTCTAATTTAGCTAACATTTATTTACCGTCGAAACGATAACAATTGAAAGTAACTTCTGGATGACGAAGATCATCAAGACCGAGTTGCGCAAAAAGATATTCGCGGTGCCTTCTTGATGACTTGATGATGTGCTATACTGAGCGTGGAATATTCAAAAGTCTTGACCGACAAAATTACGGGAGATTTTCAAAAAAAAATAGAGATTTGCCATTAATATGTCTTTAACTTCTTATTGAGGATAGGGTGTCGAATGTTGCACCGAGGAACAAGTATATTGGGTCGAAGGCTATTTCCCATGTCCATTAGAAAACATGGGATTCTCATTTCTAGGCTGGTTTAATGAAAGTTAAGCATTCATTCTTTAGGATTGGAAGTTTTACCATTAAGTAAGGTTCACAAGTTTGTTTTTAGGAGGATATTTTGTTGAAAATTACTCCTTTGTGCGCACAATATACTGGGATTTATAATATTGTAAGACTTTTCGAGGCTAAACAGTGGGAATGGCTCCCACGGTATTCTTTATTCTATTAAGGCTTCACATATGTACAAAGTTTATTTACAGAGAAGAGATTAAAAACGTCAAAAGCTATCTAGCTTTGTGACTGCAACTAATCTTTGTGTTGTTGGGCATACTTGTTCTTCATCCTGTAGCTAACAAGCTGCAGTTCTTGAAAGTAAATTGCTTTCCAACTTGAGAAGCTTGACAGCTGGTTTTTGAATATCTTATTATTCCTCACCATCCAAATTCCCCGGTCAGCAAGAATCGTGATTTCCATGTAGAAAGGCACTTTGAGCTTACTTTTAATATCTGCAAACACTTCAGAAATTGATAATTTTTTAACTCTTTTGGGGCACACAAAATCCCAACATCTTTCAGCAAAGGGACATGTCGAAAATAGATGCATTAGTGTTTCCTCCTGGTTGCATTGCAGAATAGCACAATTATAGGACTGAATATGAAAATTCTTTCTAACCAGCAAATTCCTTGTATTCAGCATATCTTGTAATAGCAGCGAGAACAAGAATTTATGCTTTGAATGACAAAAGGATTGCCATATCCAACTGAAGTCTGGTTTTTGAGACAGAAATTTTGCATTTCCCCAAATATACCTCCAAAGATGTTTGTGTCCCTCTTCAATTTTTCTCTAGCTTTAGGACAAATATTTTCTAGTTGAAAAAATCATCACATGCCTGTTGAGACAGAGGAAGGTGAAACAGGTCTTCCAAAAATTCTTGATTAATGGATTCACACAGTGTTGCATAAGTTTTCCTTGCAAAAGAGACCAGATGAGGCCTCATGCGATGAAGGCAGTTGTCTTGCCAAAGACCAGTCCAGAAATAAACTGGCTTTCCATTTCCCAGGTTGCATCTTGCCATGACTTTGTAGGTATCAACTAGTTTAAGGTGTGATTTCCACCAGAAGGTGCCTTCAGTGTGTTGACCTGACTGTGCACCATTTGCATAACATTGTATACACCTTTGTCACGATTAAAAATATTTTTGGGCCATATCCTCCAAATATTCTTTGAGGGGTGGCTTGATTGGAAATATGCTGGTTAATTGGAATGGGCTAGTATAGCGCCTTAATGACGTATTATTGACTCCAGGGCATGACTTGTTTCGATGGAATTTACAGGTCAATGGCATGCTTTCGGTCAAGTCAATGTACTGGGGCCAGTCCACGTAGATTCACAAATCAAAAATATGAAAATTTGAAAATTGAAGGTCATGTCAAAGATACGAATTTATTTGTGTTAGATGACATAATGTACACCGTATATGTTACCGTATAGGTATAGAGTAGTACTCTACCCTTTACGGTAACCCTCTTGTACCGCCACGGCTGGGGCTTTTCCAGCCTATATAACACGCACCCGGACCTCTAACGAGGCACCGTTTACCCTAACACAACATGGTATCACGAGCGATTCCTTTTCCCTTCTAGTTGCCGCCGCCGCGCTTCTCATCGCGTGCTGGCCGCCATCTACGACCTAGCCGTCGCCGCAGCTGCTTTCAGCCGCCGCCGTCGAGCTCACGACCACGATCACGACCTGGTTGATCTCTAGATCGATCTCACGACCACGACCACGACCTGGTTGATCTCTAGATCAATCTCAAAACCGAAACACCCACCCTTCCCTCCCTACGATCTGATGGCGTCTTCGTCGTCTGCTGCGCCGGGTGCTGTTGGAGCGCCGCCGGCTACAAAGCTCACGCGGGAGAACTTCCTCTACTGGAGGACTCAAGTACTTCCTGCACTTCGTGGCGCAAGGGTCATGGGACTCCTTGAGGGTTCCGATCCGGCTCCGCCTGAGCACGTGGAGGTTGAAGAAGAAGGCAAGAAGAAGATCGTCCCCAATCCGGCCTACGACGCCTGGATCACACGGGACCAGAACGTGCTGACATACCTCGTGAACTCCTTGTCCGAGGATGTCCTGGCTCAAGTGTTTGGGCTGGATCACGCTGCCGACGTATGGGCAGCGCTCAATGATCTCTACTCCTCGCAGTCCAAGGCGCGGATCTCAACTCTCCGCGGCGCCCTCATCAACACCAAGAAGCTGGACATGTCGGCCTCCCTCTACATCTCCACGATGAAGGGGTTTGCGTCGGAGCTCGCTGCCGCCGGCAAGAAGACTGAAGATGATGAGCTCCGCGACTACATACTCAATGGCTTGGATGGCACCTACAACCCCCTCGTTGCCTCCATCAACGCCGTGCCGACAACCACCCTCCACGACATGTGCTCGCAGCTTCTTGCGTACGAGTACAGGGAGAACATGCTGGCCGCATCTGGGCAGTCCTCGGGCACCTTCACCTCGTCGGCTAACGCCGCCTCGCGCCAAGGACCTAGAGGCCAGCCGCAGCCAGGCTATGGAGGGGGACAGCCGCAGCCGGCCTATGGAGGAGGACAGCAGCAGCCCGGCTATGGTGGTGGTGGCGGCATCAGCACTATGGCTACGGTGGAGGTCAGCCGTCTCAAAACCGCAACATGCAACAACACCACCAGCCACAGCCTCAAGGCCGTCATGATGGACGTCCTCAGTATCGCCAGAACAGGGGGCCTCGCCGTCCCAAGGGTGGCCGTGGCAAGGGCCGTGGCAAACCTGACCGCACCCCCACACCATGGCAAGAAGGTGTAACTTGCCAAATCTGCAAGAAGGAGGGCCATCTTGCGAGCGATTGCTGGTGGCGCTACGGTGATGATGATGATGACGAGATGATACGCCTCCACCACCTGCAAAAGGCGCCTACGGCGTCGACACAAACTGGTACATGGACACCGGAGCAACCAACCATCTCACGGGGCAACTGAACAAGCTGACCACCCATGATCATTATCAAGGTCAAGATCAAGTCCACAACGCCAGTGGACAAGGTATGCCTATTGCACATATTGGTCACTCTGTTTTGCACACCCTCATACATCCTTACAACTTCGTAATATTTTACATGTGCCTAGTGCTCCATGAATTTAATTTCCGCTCATAAACTTGCCCTAGACAATGATGCCTTCATAGAAATTCACCCATTCTTTTTCTTGATTAAGGATCAGGCAACGAAGCAAATCGTGTTTAAAGGTCCTTGCCATGGTGGTCTCTATCCTCTTGTCCCTGTCTCCACGGGGTCCTCCAAGCATGCGTTCATCACCATCAAGCCTTCATCATCTACGTGGCATCGTCGTCTAGGACATCCTTCGTCGTTTATTGTTCAACAAATTATTAGGAAAAATAAACTCTCTTATTCGCCTGAAATAAGTCCTTATATATGTGATCCTTGCCAACAAGCTAAGAGTCATCAGTTACCCTATCCTCTTTCTACTAGTGTGTCCACTGTTCCTTTGGAACAGATCTTTTCTGATGTATGGGGTCCTGCTTCTCCTTCTTTAGGCAAACATTCATATTATGTAAGTTTTATCGATGATTATAGCAAGTTCACTTGGATTTATTTGCTCAAGAAAAGATCTGATGTTTATCAAGTGTTTCTTAATTTCCAACAATTTGTTGAACGTAAGTTTGAGCGGAAAATAATCACCATGCAAACGGATTGGGGTGGAGAATATGAAAAGCTTAATGGTTTTCTTCCAAAAAGTGGGTATTACACATCATGTTTCATGCCCTCATGCTCATCAACAAAATGGCTCGGCTGAGTGCAAACACCGCCATATTGTTGAAGTAGGACTTGCTTTACTCGCAAACTCCTCTATGCCTTTAAAATATTGGGATGATGCCTTTCTCACAGCCACTTTTTTATCAACCTTTTGCCTTCAAAGACTCTCAATTTTCTCACTCCCACCGAAAAACTCCTTGGTGTTACACCTAACTATGATTCCTTACGAGTTTTTGGCTGCGCATGCTGGCCAAATTTACGCCCCTACAACAAACATAAACTTTCGTTTCGTTCCAAGCAATGTGTCTTTCTTGGATATAGCCCCCTCCACAAAGGTGTCAAATGTCTTGACGTGTCTACGGGTCGCGTCTACATATCTCGTGATGTTGTTTTTGACGAGAACATATTTCCGTTTGCATCCCTTCATCCTAATGCTGGCCGTCATCTTCGCGAAGAGATACTTCTTCTTCCATCTTCCATGCCAACTTCGGACCAACAAACTAGGGGTGTGCATACTAATGATCATATGTTGCAAATTGTGCCTGTTGTTACACCTCCGCAGGATACTGGTCCAGCACCGCAAGCACACTCGGATGCAAATTCTGCTGAAAATTCTGAAGAAATGGCGCAAACCAGCACATCAAATAATGATTCAGGGCAGGAGCAAAACAACGAAACAAAGCTTCTGATCTCGAGGCAGAATCTGCCTCGGATCGCCCCCGTCAGGATCTGCAGCGGGCCCCCTGGGCGTGCGCATGGTCGTGCGCCTGGTCGCCAGTCCCCGCCCGCCACGTCGTCCGACCGGTCGCCGTCGCCGTCCGAGTCCCCACCTGATGCGGGCTCCGGTGCGGAGGATGCTCCCCAATCCCGCCTGCCACCTCACCTGGCCCCGCTGCTGATGATGACACTGCGGAGGATGCTCCCCACTCCCCGCTTGCCACGTCCTCTGCTAATGATGACACTGCGCAGGATTCCTCTGGATCTTCTGTGCCGCAGCGCCGTGCACCTCCTGATGCACGCCGTGCACATCCTGCTCCCTGCTGAGCCGCGTACTCGTCTCCAGAAAGGTATTGTACAACCCAAAAATACACTGATGGTACTGTTAGATATGGTCTTCTTACCTCTACAGGAGAACCCAAGAATTTAAATGAAGCCCTCCATGATCCAAATTGGAATCAAGCCATGCATGATGAATATGATGCCCTTATTCAGAATAAAACCTGGCACTTGGTTCCTCCCAGCTCCAATAAGAATATCATTGACTGCAAGTGGGTTTATCGTGTCAAGAAAAATGCTGATGGTACGATTGACAGGTATAAGGCTCGTCTTGTTGCTAAAGGTTTCAAGCAAAGGTATGGCATTGACTATGAGGATACATTCAGTCCTGTTGTTAAGGCTGCCACTATTAGACTTGTTCTTGCATTATCAGTCTCTCAGGGCTGGAGTTTAAGGCAGCTAGATGTCAAGAATGCGTTCTTACATGGCGTTCTGGAAGAGGAGGTTTACATGAGACAACCCCCTGGGTTTGAGTCTTCCGTTGCACCAAATTTTATTTGCAAACTTGACAAAGCTCTTTATGGATTAAAACAAGCTCCTCGAGCATGGTATTCCCGTCTTAGCTCCAAGCTTCATGATCTCGGCTTTGTTCCATCCAAGGCCGACACATCCCTCTTTCTTTTCAACAAGTCAGGTATAACAATGTTCATTCTGATTTATGTTGATGATATTATAGTCACAAGTTCATCCGATCAAGCCATATCTGCTTTGCTTCGCAATCTTGGACATGCTTTTGCCTCAAAGATCTTGGGGACTTACATTATTTCTTGGGTATTGAGGTTCACAAAACAGCACATGGTTTAGTTTTGAACCAAGAAAAATATGCACATGAGTTGCTTACACGATGTGGCATGAGCACTTGTACGGCATGTCCTACACCGCTCTCTCTTACTGAGCCTCTCTCCTTGACTGGCGGCACACCACTTGGTTCAGAGGATAGCACTCGGTATAGAAGTATTGTTGGTGCACTTCAGTATCTCACGTTGACACGTCCTGATATATCGTTCTCTGTTAACAAAGTATGTCAGTATTTCATGCTCCCACTACTCATCATTGGACAGCGGTAAAAAGGATTTTACGATACATTCATGGTACATTAAGGTTGGACTTACTTTTCAAAAGTCTGCCTCCACACTACTTAGTGCTTTTTCAGATGCTGATTGGGCAGGTGATCTTGATGATAGACGCTCCACAGGTGGTTTTGCTATATTTTTTTGGTCCAAATCTGATTTCATGGAGTGCCCGCAAACAGGCCACAGTTTCTCGTTCTAGTACTGAAGCTGAATACAAAGCGCTTGCAAATGCTACTGCTGAGTTGATTTGGGTTGAGGCTCTTTTAAAGGAACTTGGTGTTTCTCTTTCTCAAAAACCCTGCCTTTGGTGCGATAATCTTGGTGCCACATATCTTTCTGCCAATCCCGTTTTTCATGCTCGCACTAAGCACATTGAGATTGATTTTTACTTTGTCAGAGAACGAGTTGCCAATAAACAGCTGGACATCAGGTTTATTTCTAGCAAGGATCAGATTGCAGATGGCTTTACTAAAACACTTTGTAATAGGAAGTTAGATGAGTTTAAGCGTAATCTAAACCTTTGTAAAGTTTAGATTAAGGGGGGTGTTAGATGACATAATGTACACCGTATATGTTACCGTATAGGTATAGAGTAGTACTCTACCCTATACGGTAACCCTCTTGTACCGCCACGGCTGGGGCTTTTCCAGCCTATATAAACACGCACCCGGACCTCTAACGAGGCACCGTTTACCCTAACACAAACAATTTGGTGTCAAAATAGGGTGTCATTTTTTTTTTTGCTAATTCACATACTTGTATTCATCGAGTAAGAAGAACAAAGATCGAACAAGTACACTGAACAAAACAAGCAAAGAAACAGAGGACGACGACGAACGCACACACCAACTTCAACCTCGAGATCAACTGGGGAACGAACCCTGCACCGCCGGAGACGACGAAGGAAGCGGCCACCCAGCACGACCTCCAAAGGAGCAGTAGAGCCCCTAGCCCGAAGGCGTTGACGAGCCGCAGGAGTATCCACCTCCGAGGAGCTGGAAGAGACGACGAAGAACCACCATCGGCCGGGGGCGGCCCCCGAGCTCGAACTGCTCCGGATCTGAGGCCGACGCCGCAGATCCCCACCTTGAAGCCACAACCCAGCGAAGCCACCGTCTTGAACCTTGCTCTCCGGCAGCACCACCACTCGCAATACCCGGGGACGGGCGAGGTCAGTGGATCCGAAGATCCCCAACCTCCAGAGGCCGCACGCGCGACGCCGAAGACCCGAAGAGCTCCGCCGCCGGTGAAGGAGCACGCCGACACCCGATACCTCGCCGACCACGTCGCCCACACCACAACGCCGCCGGGAGGAAACCTAACCAAGCCTACACTATGTACAAGTCAGGATCCGGGGTTCCCCCATCCTCCCGCCGCCGGAGCGGCCGGCGGAGGAAGAGGGAACCCACGGCTCGCCGGCGAGCGAGGTGGATTGGCAAGGAGGAGCCCAAAAATCGCCGAAATAGGGTGTCATTTTAACTAAGGACAATCTTGCAAAGCGAAATTGGTATGGTAGTAAACAATGTTGCTCTTATCATCGTAATGAGATAATCAAACACTCATTTTTAATGCAAATTTTAATTTCTCGTGCAGCATGGTCTATCATTCACGTGGCATCAAATTTTTGTGCCAACGACGATCTCCTGCAATTGTGTTTGGCAACTGGATACGGCAGATCCCATCAAAATTTGAAAAGCATATCATTGATGGAGCGACAACCGTATTGTTGGCAATTATCCTTTGGATGAATGCTATTGTGTTCGATAAAAATAGAGCTTCACGTGACATTGAATTATTGAAACCTCTCTTTGTAAAAGAAAATCTCTTCTCGAATCGCACAATCAATCAATCACACGTATAATAAAGAGATTGATAGTATACGAATACCGATGTTTAACACGAGTTCACGTCATGGAGTGCATTTGCTGAATAGATACGTGCATCGCGTGCTTTTCTGGTGTTGCCTTTTTCGCCTTTCCTTTGCTTAGCAACGTAGAGTTCCTTCTCGCAAGGCTCTTCTTGGTCCATAAAGGAAGTCTCTGCGGGTTGTACGCGTGGATCAGTAGCACGCAAAAGACTAACGCTAGTAAGCAAAGTGCTTATCTACACACACAAAACTACGCACATACTTCTATATGTGATCATCTCGAACTCTCACGTTTTACCATTTTTGTAAGAATAAAATACTTATTGAGGACGTACTCGATCCACTTTGATTGGAGGAAAGAGTAGTTTTTTTTCTTTTTCCGAAACAGAAGAGGGAAGAGCAGCTGTTATCGCGGCGGTTTATGATTTGACAATCTACACGTGAGAGTGCAGTCAAATTAAAAATGCTATGTAGTCATATGAAAGCCCTTTGATCAGAACTAACGAAGCAGTAAGGAAAAGAGCGAAGAGCAATCAGTGGCATAACAAAAGTTCACCAGAAAAGTTTCGGCCGAGCGCATGCATCCATCTGGTGACAAGGCCGGAGATCGACTCCAATTGGCAGCAGCAAAAGCGATGGTGGGGCTGGAACCGACGGCCAGGCACCTGATGCCGCCGACGGCGACGGGTGGTCCACTGAACCCAAGGATGGAAACGTCTTCCATGCCGCGATCCCAGTCTAGCTCCTTCCCTCCCGGCCCCGGGCAGCACGCGTCCGGTAGGTGCGGAGGGGAATCACGGCGTGATCGATGATTTCCCAACTCGGCGGAACTGGAGGGGAATCCATAGGCGCGCAGCGTTCTCAACATGGGGGTTGTGGCCTTGTGGGCGTTCCAACAAAACGTCAAAGTCATGTATCGCCGGCGCCGGTGACCAATTATCGATCCTAGCTATACTTCGCTTAAAGCGGGAAAACGTGAAGAAAATGGCATGTGGTGGGGGGGGGGGGGGGGGGGGGGGGGGGGGGAGTTTAATACCAAAAGGACCTTCTTTTTTTTGGTTATATGGCTAGGAGTCATTTTCAAATGTCATGTGCCTGGTACATGTCATTTTCGCGTGCTGCCCGGGGGGCGGGGAGTTTAATTGTTCATCCTTTTTGTTTTGGTTATATGGCTAGGAGTCATTTTCAAATGTCATGTGCATGGTACATGTTATTTTCTGTTTCGGTGTTTGATGTTACCATATTGCTGAGAACTTTGGAAATTTTGTTCATCCAATTTTCTTAGTTTGTGAAGTAAATAGAAAGAATAATGTCAACAATAAAAATGGGAACCGGTTCCGGTCGAAAGTACGCACATTTTCGTTTTTTAAGAGGAAAAAACAAGAAGCTAGTTTGCTATTTCTCATTCACCCAAGTCACCAAGTGTTATTCATAAATCAATGAAGACACACTTAAAATTGTAAAACAGAAGTTTATACAATTGCTAAAAGAAGATTTGACCCTTAACCTTAAAACCAAACAAGCGGATTCATTAACATTTGGTACCACACATATTTGGTTCGTCACTCCAATTAGTGCAGTGAGAGCAATGACATGAAGGTCATTTTCGCACGTGTGGTACCCCAATAATGAAAAAATAAATATTTAAGACATGAGAAAAAATGTATTCAAAAAGTTTAAAGGCTGTACAGGTCAAACACTAACATTAAAAGATACAGAAAAATGGAACAATCATAAGTTTTCCGGAAGAACAAAAAGGTTATGTACCTTTCCAGGATAACTGTATACTTATCTGGTTGTCTTCTGCTTTCACAAATACTATGAATTTTAAGATATTTTTTGTTGTAGAATATTACTATTTTTATCTTAGAAAGGTTTCTTTTCATTC
The DNA here is from genome assembly GCA_947311845.1 of Poa pratensis. Taxonomy (NCBI): domain Eukaryota; kingdom Viridiplantae; phylum Streptophyta; class Magnoliopsida; order Poales; family Poaceae; genus Poa; species Poa pratensis. The sequence goes on from CAMZMU010000041.1 coordinate 142,877,390, forward strand.
GATGGTGATTGTTTTGCCATGTGTGAGGAACCATGACATGTTGTTGATGATGGTACATCGACTAGGTCTAGCGACCAAATCTATCTTGTATTGAAAAATTAAAGTTCAAAATTTACTAATAAGGGAGTTCAGTGAGCAGAAAATAAAACTCACTCAAAATTAATGAGCAAAATAGACTTTTCCTTTTTTGCATCTGTTTGATTGCCTTAGATAGAGAATCAATACTTGTCACTGTCAATCATGTAATACGATTTTTGATTTTTTGTTAAAAAATAAGGGATCCTTTGTAGCTTAGTTTCACCTACTAGTTTTACGTCTACTATGAGTTTGGGGGAGTTAGGGTTCCTTTAATTTAAATGATTTTCACGGGAATTTTAAAGGTTTTTTTTACCATAACATTTAGATTGGAGTTCTTATGATTTTATTTTCTATGAATCCTTTATGCTCTATTTTGAAAGTTTTTTCCATCCAAAACAATTTATTCGCTTATTCCTATGGTGTGTGAAACACTATTCTGTGCTAATTGTGTGTTTTCAAATCCTATAGAATTCAACGGGACATGATATTCCGATTTTGTGTTTTATTATTTATGTGTTTAAGAAACCAAGAGAATCAAATAAACGGCCGCAAATAAACCCTTGATTTTATATCGGGCCATCGTTTTTTTTTTTGTATTCCATCCGATCCTAAAAAGTGACGTGAGTTGTACGTGAAAATGTTCAGCATATTTCTGTCGATTGGAGGGAGCAGATTTTTTACTTGCAAAACGATGCAATAAGCTTTCTCCAAAAGAAAAAAAATTCTCCAAAAAAAAACAATGCAATAAGCTCACGATGTGCGCCATCAAAATTCAAACAGGAAAGTGTCAATTCCCAATGTTCATGCATGGACGTGCGCAACCATGCTGTGGCATTTCCTCCAACGGTTGGTTTAGGTTGGCTCGTACGGCAGATCCATCGCTAGAGTTCGCATAAGTATTTTTTTTAAGTTAGTATGTTTCACATTGATAAATAAAGAACAAGATATAAAGCATGTACACACCGACCTTACAGATATGTAAAGATAGGATAAACTTATGTGACAAACCAACGCCTATCCCTATCCTTCGGCACCACCAAAGTAGGCACCAAAGTGAAGCGAGACAGATCACCTCTTCACCCGAGTTCGACGCGGCTCTATCGCTGATCATCAGCTTTACGGATCTCCAAATTAGTTTGACAGAAGCAAAATCATTGCCGTTGAACGAATCAGACCGGGGCAACATGTCCCCAGACACGCCATCAAACTTCAGAACTGACACGCTTGCACGACTAGAACGTCGAAGAAGCAAGTCAGAACTGTCAGCCTCCATCCACAAACCCAACACATGATATGTAATGACCTAGCACACCACTGCATATTTTAGTGTACAAGTCGTTGACATAATACTCACGAAAGGACCATTCCATAAATATTACATCATTCAGAGTAGTACAACAGAAACATAGCCGGTCCAAGGTAACACTATACGATTACAACATTATTCAATACAAAATCTTGAGAACCTCCTTTACAAACAGAAGTAGGTCTCGTGCAAAAGAAACTCCCAAAAGACTCAACTCGAAACACTAAGCTGGATATCAGCTCTACTTCTAACTCTTAATCCACTACTGCTATTGTCACAGCCCTATTTATCCATCTGGAATCTCCGTGTCGAGAGTTGTGCTCCTCCATCCAATTATAGTCGTCTTGTCCATAGGCATTGTTGTCGACGTGTTCACCGTTGCAATGTTGTCGCCACGCATCCGTTGGCAAAGTAGAGGTTGAATCCTTCAGACCCACCAGGTTGATTTGACTCCTTGTCGAAGATCTCACCAACATCGCTATGGATTCCTGTCCTTCCTCTGCTGTCTCCAATAATCTAAGTAGGTGTCAACGGAGGAAAGGGTGAGCAACACGACGTTACTCAGCAAGTTCATATAATAGGAATAAGATGTTTTATGCACTAGCTACCATCCATACCAAAAGGTCATGGATGAACATGCATATCTTTGTAAAACATTTTTAGGAAAAGATTTATTTTATCTTCAGAAAACTATGCCCGTCATCCATTCACAGGTGCTAGGGCTTCATGGAGCCACCTTTCCTGCAGCGTTCGCAGCTCCTTCCCGGAACATGGAGTAACATGTCACACTTTTTTACACTCTGCAGAGGTGCGTTGCTTTACCCATAAGAGATCAAGATCATGTTGCATAACCAGGCGTACTTTCCTGTCCACACTTCCTATGGTGTGGGGCCCGATTGTTGATCCAAGCCATTCGCCGTGCTTCTCCAACAACCCCGCATGCCCACCCTTTTGTAGGTCTGTCCTCCCTTTATCTTATGGTAGACGATCCGGACAAAGTCCTCCCTTATACCAAAGAGATAGACGTTCGGATAACCCCTACAATCCATCATAGACACCAGAAACCGTGGGAATTAAGGGATCCCACCCATGTGCATGTAGTCCCGCAAGATCTACAGCCTACGGAACTGGCTGTCCGTTGACATGCGAAAGGGAAAAGGTCACAGATGACTTCCCGTCCCATTCCAAGTCTTATGGTTAACGCTTAATCTACGGCGCAAGAACACTGACGGCATTGGTTATTAAGTCCTAAGTCATACTTTCCCATGCAAATGGAACCTCCACCAACCACATCATACCATGGTTCCATCTGCCAGCCAACAATATATATATAGCAATTCACATCATTCGAAGATAGGTTTTTCTTTTTCATGCAATGATAAACCATAGTATTTCCTTCGATAAACATAATCAAGTAGGACATGAGCAAGAGTGAACTTGCCTTTTTGACTGCAAGATTATGCAGCCAAGGTCTTCAATACAATAAAGACTCCAAAATCTGGAAAAAGCGTCATTGGTCGGTAAGGACTAATGTTTGAAGAAGCAATATGCTATTATGCATAAGTATGAGATGCATCGCTTTAAACCACGTAGCTAACTCTCGATGGTTGAGGGTTGTTTGAATTTGGTGATTACTTTTAGATTTGTTTTGTTTTGTCTTCAAGTTTACTTCACAAGAAAGATGAATGTTAGAACTCTAACTTTAAAGTACCATGTTAAGCATAAGAATAAGTAAAACAACATCATAATACTAAGTGGTTGTTTTAGGGTTGATTATAATCTTTATGTTTGTAAAGAACATGTATTGACTTCAATTAATTGAAGAAATGGTGAAGTATTATTATTCATGATTACAAAAATAATAACTTTTGAAGAAATAAATAATATATACATTTGTTGGTATCAACACATATCATAAAGGTACTTATTTTAGTTAAGTAATGGTATATTATCAAATATTAATAGTAGTTACTTATGTTTTAACTTTTCTTTAAGCAATAAGATAATATGATTTGAATATTAACACTTAGAAGAATACCACAAGTAATCTCATATTATGAAGTAGTTATTAATTTGGATTAATGATTTAAGCAATTATAACACAAAATTAATCCAATTATTAAAGGTATTAATAATAGTGATCAAATTTTATTAAATAAAGAATTCATTTTTATGAATTAAGAACTACATGGAATATTATGAAGTAATAATATGATAACCTTTTATGTTGTTAGATTCATTTTTGTTTTATGGAATGATTCTTGAATAATTGTTTTCCTTATGAAAAATATTATTTTTCATAAACCACTTAAAGAATATTATTTAAACATGTTCATAAATGAAACTCTAAAAATGGATGTAATGTTATGATTGAAACATATGTTCATATTTGAAATTTAAACATATGAAGAAATTTAAATGGAGTTGAAATGCATCCAAAATAGCATTTCAAATTAACTTCATAATTGAATAATGAGCAAATTATTGTTTGAATTTTACAGTGATTCAATTTTAGTCAAACAAGTATTTAGTTATACAAACAGAACGATTTTATTTTTTGTGAACATTTTGATATATTATTTGTATTATTCTGATTTAGGATGAATTAGTTATGAATTTTAGAAATTTTGAATATTTTCTGTAATTTCTGAAAAATGTTAAATTTCTGACAATGGACCCCACTGTCAGACTTTTATTAATTATCGAAAACAATTACGAAATGTTTAAAACACTGACAGGCGGGACCCGCCTGTCATAGACAGAAATTCTGGCCACGGCACGGCCGTGCTTGCTCTCACGGCGGTGAGCGACTAGCACGCGCGTGCACGCGTTGGACGTGCGGGATCACGGGCGACCATTTGGTGGTGGCGCCGCTCCGAATTGGTCCGAAGCTTGCAGGGCGGCGAGCAAATACGGTGGCCGGAGTCGGTACCCGACGCGACGACGGATTGATTAAGCAATAGAACGAATTAAGGACACGGGAGGATTCACAAGCTCACCACGAGCACGGAGGATAGCTCAGAGATGCCCGGCATTGCTCGACGGCGTCGGAAACATCCGCGAAATCCGGCGACCGGACTTGGAGAAGAAGGTGAAATTCTTCCCCTCCCGAGCTTCCCAGCTTGCACAACTCCACGAGCAGCACACCAGAGGTAGCGGATCTTCCCAGCCACACGCCATGGCTTCGAGTAATCTAACGGTGGCGACGGCGTTGGCCAGATCGTGTCTAGGGTTAGGTTTCCGCTCATTTTCTTGAGAGAGAGCAAGAGAGAGAGAGAGAGAGAGAGCGAGGCGTAGTGAGGAGGAGAGGGAGACGGGGACGTCTCTGAGGTCTTATCCTCGAAGGCCGGCAAGCAGGAGGTGGCACGGCGGCGGCGTCCTTCTGGCCGAAGGAAGAAGAAGAAGAAAGAAAATCATTTTGCAGAAAACCCACTGGGTTTGTAGGAAATTGCAAGAACAGTAGAAACAGGCCCCTGGCTCCTGTTTTAAATGAATTGAGGACTTATTTGTAACCGGAATATTTACAGGAAAGTCCTGGAATGGTTAAAATTGCACAAACAAGTTTATTCCAATAATGAAAATTGACAATTTGGAGTATTTTGAATTCAATTAGTATTTGGAATATATTTGTGCTTATTTAGATTTATTTCATATTATAAGATGTATAGAATTTCACAACAATTTTATTTTGAACTTGGAACATAGTTTGTGTATTTAAATTCATTCACCATTTAAAGTAATTTGAGCATGTTTGGATTTATTTCATTTAATCAGTTTTGTTGTTTATGACTTCTATTTTTATTATGCATTATCTTGTTCTTAGCAACAAGAAATATATTGCTTGGTAGTTTATTTGTGAATACTTGTCATTTTCAAATACTAAAGATAATTCCTTGATTGATTTCAACTCTAGGCAAATATTCAAACTTGTTTTGGATGCTTTATTAATTCCTGGGCAACACCTAATTGTTGTCCAGCAATAGAACATGATTTGCTCACTGTGATGTCTTCAAAGAGTATTCCCATTGTTTTAATTCAAATACCTGCCAAACTTTAATGACCGTAGTTCAGAGAGTAGAAATGGGTTAAATTAGATTTGTGCATTTGCATAGCATGCATCTGAAAATACGGGAAAATTTAAAACTTTTTCAACGAAGTCATAGAGTGTTCAACCCCCACTCGAAAGGCCAGTTGAGAATGTCGTTAGTTTGACGAGTAACTAAAAACTTGGAATCCAACTTGTGAAACTTACATTGAGGTTTCGCTGATGTTGGTGGATTAGACTTAGTCATCAACATGAGTGTTATAAACTTCAAAATTTTATCTTATCTAAATTCTTAAACATTTGATTACAAGCTAATAATACAATAAACTATAAATCAAATGATGAGTATGAATTACATCATTAATCGAATAAGTACATATCTCAAAGAAAAGAAAAGAAGGAGTATATGGTAGGTGGATAAAAGATTAAACTAAATCTTAATCTAGATCTACTTATCCTATCAAGACTACCTTATCTTCTTACCTCCCAATCTTCTCAAATTCATTCTACAAGAGAAGGCAACACAAGAAAGGAGGAAGTTCAACAAGAAGATTATGAAGAAGGATTTCTTAGATATGCATAGGAGTACTATGCCAATCTATCACTAAGTATTTGGAAACTCCAATATCAGAATCTATTCTTATAAATTTCTCTAGTAATAGTGTGATATTCCAGTGTTTGTATTATATAGAAGTAGTTTGGTAACAAGCCTAATTACCTTGTTAACAAATCACCTTTGTATGCTCAAACAATTGAGTGTCATATACAAATAAACAGAAGGTCAGATAATTCAATACATCTCAACCACTTGAATATGAGAAGTAATTTGGTGATAAGCTAAACCTTGTCAACAGATTCTTATTATATGCATATGGCAAATTGAGATGTCATAAAACACAGACACATTCTTCTATCACCAATTAAAGAAATCACATGAGTTAATTCTCAAATTCATGTGAGTGGGGACATGTCTCATAGGAGAGGAGTTCACAAGTTCATCATGTGATCAAGACTATTTTGCTTATCTAAGATTTCATTCTCTAGAAGAGATAATTCTGGACGTGTGGTAATTGGAATCACATGGACTACTTAGTCAGCACTTGTTCTAACAATTTGCTTCCACACACTAAAGTATCAATTTCTATCAAGGTGGAATACATAAACAATTTATCTTCAGATTGAGTTATGGAATCAAGCAAGATTCTATTATCATCATTTTATTCATCTATCTCACCATAAGACCTGATCTCAGGCAGGACATTTGTAATTTGTGCATCCACTGACATCTGATCATGTTTTCACATGATTTAGTTATCAGGTACCACAAATCAACGCCACTATGACAATATATCATGCTTGGTAGGTATTTGAATTAAAACAATGGGAATACTCTTTGAAGACATCACAGTAAGCAAATCATGCATATATTACTGGACAACAACTTGGAGTTGCTCAGGAATTATTAAAGCATCAAAACACAAGTTTGAATATCATATCTACCTAAATCTTGGAGTCAAGCCATCAAATCATCCATAGTATTTGAAAACCAATATCCACAAATAAATACTAGCATAACAAAGTATTATCATGTTGCTTTAATGCAAAACAAAAATAAAGAAGTGAAAAGCCACACATTTTATTAAAGGAAATAAATCCAAATAGGCCAAATTCACTTTATATGTTAAAGGAATTCAAAATACACAAAGTATTTAAATTTCAACATTGGCACAAACTTCCTTTTGAAATTCTAAACATTCCAGGACTTTCCTGTAAATATTCCTGTTACAAATTAGTCCTCAATTCATTTTAAACAGGAGCCGGGGGCCTCTTTCTACTGTTCTTGCAATTTCCTACAAACCCAGGGGGTTTTCTGCAAATTGATTTTCTTTCTTCTTTCTTCTTCCTCCCGCCAGAAGGCAGAGGACGATGCCGCCGTGCCACCTCCTCCTGCCTGCTTGCTCTCGCGGATAAGAACCCAGAGTCGTCCCCATCTCGCTCTCTATCGCCTCATTCCTCTCTCTCTTGCTCTCTCCAAGAAATCGATCGGAAAAGCTAACCCTAGCTCGTCGGGCCGCCATTGTGTGTCGCTGATTCCGGCCATGCCGTGCCTCCTGTGGAGCTCTGGAGGTTTGCCGTGGCGCCCTCTTGCTACTCGACGAGTCTTGCGTGCTGTGGAGCTCGGGAGGTGGAAGAGTTCGTCGTTTTCCCCAAGTCCGACCGACGGCTTTCGTGGATGATTTCGTCGCCGTCCGTCCACGCCGTGCATCACCGAGCCGTTCTGCGTGCTCGTGGTGAGCATACGCTCCTTACTGTATCTTTAATTCGTTCAATTACATGGGGAATTTGTCGCCGCGTTGTGCGCCATCTCCGGCCGCCGCACGAGCTCGTCGTCGAGCAAGCTCCGGTGACCAATAGGGAGCGGCGCCACCACTAGATGGTCCGCACTACCTCGCGCTACTTACTACATACCCGAATTCATCTCAGATCAATCGAATGCATCGAATTCGTGATCAACAGAAGCCAAGATCCATTGCTGACGTCATGTTGACGTCAGTGGACCAATCAGGATTTTCCCTGAATTTCCTTTTAAAAATAAATAAATAATAATAAATAATAGAAATATGACATGTGGACCCCATGTCAGATATTTAATTATTTAGGAAATCAATTCTGGTAATTATTAAAACTATGACAGGTGGGACCATTTTAATTTAATAAAATCCAGAAATTGTTTAAATTGAATTTAAACTTTGAAAATTCATACCTAAATCATTTTAAATCAGAAAAATATAAATAATATACAAAAATGTTAAGAAAATAAAATATATCTGTTTGTATAAATAAATGCTTGTTTGAATAAATTTGAATCGTTCTAAAATTGAAACAAGAATTTGTTTATTATTTGAAATATGGAATTAATTTGAAATACTAATTTGGATACATTTTAATTTCATGTAAAATGTTTCACATGCTTCACTTCATATTCTAAAATGTGTTTTCACCAAAACATATAATATTTTTATTTCAATAACTGATTAATTAAAATGATACTTTATTTAAGAAAATAATTAATAAGGATTATTTTCATAATTTAAAAAATGAAGTTATAAGCTTATGAAAATTATTCTACTATTACTTAACAACCATTTTCTAATGAATAAAAATCTAACAACACTTTGAACTACTAAGTTTCCTTTGAATAAATGTTTCACATATTTCATTTATTACTTAACTTCATTTCACTTATATTTTGGTTAAATAAAGAAAATAGGAAACAACTTAAAAGGTCATAAACACTAATGTAGCAATGCAAATGTTCTATCCTAAAACAAATCCTTCATCCAAAAATAAACAAGCTAAGCATAAGTTAGTAAGTACTTGATTAAGTAAAATAAATACCCTTATGATATGTGTTGATACCAACAAATGTATACATTATTTATTTCTTCAAAAGTTATTCTTTTTGTATTCATGAATAATAATACTACACCATTTCTTCAATTAATTGAAGTCATTACATGCTATTTACAAACATAAAAATTATAATCAACCCTAAAACAACCACTTAGTACTATGATGTTGTTACTTTATTCTTATGCTTAACATGGTACTTTAAAGTTAGAGTTTTAAATTCATCTTTCTTGTAAAGTAAACTTGAAGACAAAACAAATCTAAAATTAATCACCAAACTCAAACAACCCTCAACCATTGAGAGTTAGCTATGTGGTTTAAAGCGATGCATCTCATACTTGTGCATAATAGCATATTGCTTCTTCAAACATTAGTCCTTACCGGACCAATGACGCTTTTTCCAGATTTTGGAGTCTTTATTGTATCGAAGACTTGGCTGCATAATCTTGCAGTCAAAAAGGCAAGTTCACTCTTGCTCATGTCCTACTTGATTATGTTTATCAAAGTAATGAAAATACTATGGTTTATCATTGCATGAAAAAGAAAAACCTATCTTCGAATGATGTGAATTGCTATATTATATTGTTGGCTAGCAGATGGAACCATGGTATGATGTGGTTGGAGGAGGTTCCATTTGCACGGGAAAGTATTACCTAGGACTTAAGAACCAATGCCGTCAGTGTTCTTGCGCGTAAATGAAGCGTTAACCATGAGACTTGGAATGGGACGGGAAAGTCATCTGTGATCTTTTCCCTTTCGCATGTCAACGGACTGCCAGTTCCGTAGGCTGTAGATCTTGCGGGACTACATGCACATGGGTGGGATCTCTTAATTCCCACGGTTTCTGGGGTCTATGATGGATTGTAGGGGTTGTCTGGAAGAGTCGATCTTTATGGTATAGGGGAGGACTTCGGTCTGGAACAGTCTGCCAAAAGATATAGGGGAGGACAGACCTACAAAAGGGTGGGCATGCGGGGTTGTTGGAGAAGCACGGCGAATGGCTTGGATCACCGACTGGGCCCATACCAAAGAGAGTGTGGACGGTAAAGATCGCCCGGTTGTGTAACAAGGCGTTGATCTCTTATGGGTAAAGTAACGCACCTCTTTAGAGTGTAAAAAAGTGTGACATGTTACTCCTGTTCCGGGAAGGAGCTGCGAACGCTGCAGGAAAGGTGGCTCCATGAAGCCCTAGCACCTGTGAATGGATGACGGACATAGTTTCTGAAGATAAAATAAATCTTTTCCTAAAATGTTTTACAAAGATATGCATGTTCATCCATGACCTTTTGGTATGGATGGTAGCTAGTGCATAAAACACCTTATTCCTATTATATGAACTTGCTGAGTAACGCTCGTGTTGCTCACTTTTCCTCCGTTGACCCCTGCTTAGATTATTGAAGACATCAGAGGAAGGACATGAATCCATAGCAATGTTGGTGAGATCTTTGACCAGGAGTCAAATCAACCTGGTGGGCCTGAAGGAGTCAACCTCTACTTTGCCAACAGATGAGTGGCGACAACAGTGCAACGGTGGACACGTCGACAACATTACCTATGGACAAGATGACTACAATTGGATGGAGGAGCACAACTCTAGACACGGAGATTCCAGGTGGATAGAAAGGGTTGTGACAACAACAGTAGTGGATTAGGAGCTAGAAGTAGAGCTGGTATCCAGCTTAGCGCTTCGACTTGAGTCTTTTGGGAGTTTCTTTTGCACGAGACCTACTTCTGTTTGTAAAGGAGGTTCTCAAAATTATGTATTGAATATTGTTGTAATCCTATAGTGTCATCTTGGACGACTATGTTTCTGTTGTACTACTCTGAAGGATGTAATATTTACGGAATGGTCCTTTCGTGAGTATTATGTCAACGACTTGTACACTACAACATGCAGTGGTGTGCTGGGTCACTACACAAACATGATATATTGTCACGGTCAGTGGCGGACCTAGGATTTTACTAATGGGTATGCCGCACCAAAACTTTGACAACTAAATGGGTAAAATCCATTAATCAATTCAGTAAATATTGATAATATTTACATTGTAATATGTATAGAAGCAATAAACGGTATGTAATAGAAAGATTACGTTGAAAAGTTCACGTAAATTGCCATATGAAAATAGTTCAAACAACATTCTAGTAGTTCAAAATATGCATTAAAAATTGCAATACTAGTTGTTTGACTTCGGACAATCATAAATGTATCATATATTATTTTATTCAACTACTTAATCTCAAAAATTACATATATGAATCTATAACTTACGGAGGTCAGGTACTTTCACTAGTAGAAAACAGGACACCAGTCCCGGTTCGTAATGGGCTTTAGTCTCGGTTGGCCAACTGGGACTAAAGGCCTCCCCCCTTTAGTCCCGGTTCGCGAATCGGGACTAAAGGCCCTCCCACGTGGCCACGGCAGAGCCCGCGGGGCTGGAACCGGGACTAAAGGTTTCTGTTTTTTTTCTTTTAGATTATTTTTCAGGGTGGGGTTAGGTTTTAGGAGGGGTTTAGGGTTTCTGATTTTGTGTTTAGGAGGGGTTTACGGAGATCAGGTTGATGCGCCAAAAACAAGTTTTCGTATACATAAAGTAATACATGAAGATCACGTTGGTACATATACATAACACATACAATTTGGTATATATATCTACTTAATTACATATGGAGATCACTAGTACATGGAGGCATATTATTCACTAGTGGTATTCTCCGGTTTCAGGTATGACCTCCGTAAGGAGAAATCCGCCGGGACTGGTGTCGTGCGGCGTCATGTCCGTTCGATCCGGGACTAAGCGGGGACTAATGCGCAAGATGAATGACCCATTTTCTACTAGTGTTTTAGATAATTATCTCAGCACTGTGGCATCCAATATCCTAGTTTTCTGGTCATGGGTGTATCCGCACAACCTGTCAGTTTTCGAATCGGTAGAAGAAAACATATAGAATAGGTCGTACGAGATCAAGCTAGCTGCAGTAATCGATCAGCTTTCCTTTTACCTTTTACTACTGGGGTCACACGCGCGGAACGATCAGCTCTAAGCTAAATAGTTTTGCATGCAATCGATCAGTTCATTTTTTCTCTTACTACTAGTACACGGAACGGCCGGATTGCAGGGTATGCCGCGGCATACGGGCATACCTGTAGATCCGCCACTAGTCACAGTGGCGTGGATTTGTGGTACCTGACAACTAAATCATGTGAAAACATGATCAGATGTCTGTGGATGCACAAGTTACAAATGTCCTGCCTGAGATCAGGTCTTATGGTGAGATAGATGAATAAATGATGATAATAGAATCTTGCTTGATTTCATAACTCATTCTAAAAATAAAAGATTGACGCACTCCTCATAAGTAGGAATATTGCTTTAGTGTGTGGAAGCAACTTGTTAGAACAACTGTTGACTAAATAGTCATGGATTTCTAATTACCACATGTCCAAAATTATCTCCTCTAAAGGATGAAATCTTGAATAAGACAAATGATCTTTGTCACATGATGAACTTGTGAACTCCTTTCAGGTGAGACTTGTCCACAAACATAAACATGAGGGTTAACTCATGTGATGGTTAAATATGGATGATGATCATATGGTTTTATGCTTTGGCTTTACTTTCCTTGATAATACTCTTGGAGAAACAACATAAACTACCATATCACTATCTTATTTGGATACTTGAGTAGGTTGCCTAAGTTATGTTTGTGGTTTAGTATTTCCTCTTATTGCTTCCTCTTGTAAGGATCATGGTTGAATCTCATAGTTTCCTACTTGCTTCCAGATGCTCCAAATGATCATCCATAGTTGTCTTTAACTTGGTATTGATCCCTCAAGTCAATACCTGGACTTAAGGCAAGTTCTTAAAGTCCATTAACTAGTATCCAACATCACTTGCCTCACCCTTGTGGTGAAGACATCCAGATTGATCCTAGCAAAGCTTTCTATTAGATGGCTATAGAAGAATATATGTGTATAATATGACATCCAATTGCCTAATGCATACAAAAGGATTTGTTAACAAGATGATCATGTCACCAAATTACTTCTTGTATCCAAGTGGCTGAGATGTACTGAATTATCTGACCTTCTGTTTATTTGTATATGACACTCATGTGTTTGAGTATACAAACGTGATTTGTTAACAAGGTTGCAAAGCTTGTCACCAAACTAGTTCTATATAACACAAACCTCGGAATATCACACTATTTGTAGAGAATTTAATACGAATAGATTTTGATATAGGAGTTTTCAAATACTAATGATGGACTGGCATAGTGCTTCTATGCATATCTAAGAAATCCTTCTTCATAATCTTCTTGTTGAACTTCCACCTTTCTTGTGTTGCCTTCTTTAGTAGAATGATTTGGAGAAGATTAGGAGATAAGAAGATAAAATAGTCATGATAGAATAAGTAGATCTAGATTAAGATTTAGTTTAGTCTTTTATCCTCCTTCCATATATTCCTTCTTTCCTTTCCATTAAGATATGTACTTATTCGATTAATGATGTATGTCATATCTCATCATTTGATTTAGTTTCTTGTATTATTAGCTTGTAATCAAAATGTTTGAGAATTTAGATAAGACAAGATTTTGACGTTTTATATCACTCATGTTGATGACTAAATCTAATCCACCAACATCAGCGAAACCTCAATGTAAGTTTCACAAGTTGGATTCCAAATTTTTTAGGTACTCGTCAAACTAACGGCATTCTCAACTAGCCTTTCGAGTGGTGGTTGAACACTCTACGACTTCGCTGAAAAAGTTTTTAAAATTTTCCGTATTTTCAGATGCATGCTATGCAAATGCACAAATCTAATTAAACCCCTTTCTACTCTCTGAACTACGGGTCATTACAGGATACACCATCTTCCAGCTGTCATATGCGCAGACAACCGTCTGCACGTACTCCTGGAGGACACATCCCTGCTCCACCATGACGTCGGAGAGAACGCCGCAGCAACGGGGACAGAGCAGAAGGAGAGACACACCTGATGGGGTCGCTGCCGCCGCCTCGCCGACACCATCCATGAACCTAAGTTCGCCAATCCGAAAGATCGACAAACACACGATGCCATCAACTTCGAGACGCTGCCATGAAAGACACCGCCGGTGTGGGAGTGGAGCTGAGGCAGATTTATTCGTCCGGGCGCCGCTCCCACCACGACCTGCAAAACCAAAACATAACTACAGAGCGCGCCAGGATGGATCGGAGACGTTCTCATTCTACCACGTGCAGCTCGCCGGAGTCAATTTGGGTGCCCACAACGTGCGTACATTGACGCCCGGCCCGCCAGTCGTGGAAGGGTACGGCAGATCTCTGCCGTCGTGGCCTGCCCTACATAAGCGCTAGCACGCACACGAGAGTACGTGACACCGGAAGTTCAGACCTTGCATCACCCGCGGTCTATATATTCCCTTCGTCTCATATTATTTGACACTAGAACGGCGATATCTTAACATATTTTAGTGTTGGACACACTTTGGGAAAAAAGTTCGAAAACCACAAATGAAGGTAGATCTCTATAGAGATTTTTTTTAAAGTCACATTTTAAAATTTTAAAATAATCGAAAAAAATCCTGAATGTAGACACTGTTCTATTCTATCAACGTGCAACATCACAAATCAAAATATTTCATATTCTGGGCTAAAAAAATAAAGAATCTGACATAATTGGACGAGTTGAAATTTTATAGTATTATTTACTACTTTCAAACGTCAGACTTTGTCATTTTTGTGTAGCCCAAAATATAAGATATTTCTATTTGTGATTTTACACATTGGTCGAATACAACATTGTCTATATTCAGGGTTTTTTCAATTTTTCTGAAACTTCAAAATAAGTTTTTTTCGATTTTTTCAAAGTAAAGGGCTCCATGAAGCTCGGCCTCCATTTGTGCACTCTCATAAGAGCCTACTTTTACAACATCATCCGCGCAACAAAGCGGCCACTAGATGAACTCTTGCCAACTGAACAACCTATATTCTCACTACTCACCGATTTCCAAGCCATATAAAAAACTTAATTTTGTCTTTTACAATCCAAGTGAAGAACCACTTGCTTTAAACATTTTTGTAACGACATCCAAAGGACCTAGAAACCACATTAAAAACTTATAGTTTGGCCAAGTGTGCAACATGGAGACTCCTACCACCGACGCGTATATATACCTGAAGATCATCTTACCAGAAGGATATGTTTAGAGGCATACAGAACCGACAGAAACACATCTACACCGAAGCCCTAGCCTTCGTCGTCTTCATAGCCATAATTCGTTGATTCATATACTCTTGTCAGGTGCATCTATATATCCGACGAGATCCATATCTTATAGTCTTGTACAATATTATTGTAATCACGCCATGAATAAAGTCTGAGGAAACTTCATCATTATCATTTTGATCCTTACTTGTTGGCCAGAGCCCATATCGAACAAATAAATTCTCTTTCGATTCTTGGATGTAAGATTGTTGTGAGATCATAAAAACCATCCTTCGACAATTGCTAACATGCCTAAGTGATTTAACTCTTATTACTACTGAGCTAATCACACCACAAGATCCCCTCTATTGTTCTATCTCTAGATTGATTACGTGCAATGTCCAGAGCGTGATAATATGCATATATAAATACAACAAAGACAAAGATGATAAAAGGTTGCATATGAATAAACTATATCGTAAGCAAAAGATCCATCATCAGTAATACATCGCAATGACCATAATCAAGCAGGACAACTCATATGGTTATAAAACAGTGCTATCACATATAAAGATTTGGTCAAGCTACTATCAGAAACCCATATTTAAGAGGTGGACTGCTCTCTATTCATTATCGATACAAGGAAAGAGTTGATGGATGCAATGGAGATGCGACCAGAGGTGATTCCAACACCGCTTAACTATCCAACTTGCTCCGACAGTGGATTGCTTCTAATTTGTTTCGTGTTTTGTCTTGTACTCCCTCCGTTCCTAAATATATGACGTTATATCTAGACACATTTTAGTTTGTATGTTCACTAATTTCAGTCCGCATCTAATAAACATGTGAAACTGGGAGTATCACACATCTTGTTGCGAGATTTTTTGTGAAGGCATATACTCCCTCCGTTTCAAAATAGTCTACATTCTGGCTCCCTATTAAGTTTCAAAATAGTCTACATCTTGGATGGGTCCCACGTAGTACTAATTAAGGTGAGAGAGAAATTGGGTAATCAAGTATGTATGGAGTAAGTCAATTGGGCAATTGCATGGCTAACATTAATTAAGCTATGGGTAATTGGTACAAATGCTTTGTTTTCTGTGATCAATTAATGCACTGCATGCTTGGTGAGTGGCTAAGTAGCACTAATAAATGTTTCGCTAATTTGTCTGAATTTTTGTAGGATGTAGACTATTTTGAAATGGAGGGAGTATATGGTTGTTACACATCTCCAAGAGGGAGTCCTCGGTCGAATAGCGGCGCAAACAAACGCTCGAGTAAAGTTTGAGCCCCACCACAGGCCCAAACGTATATGAAAAATTTCAAGATCTACAACACAAATAAAATAAACAAGTCAAACTCAAAATTAAACGGTAAAACAAAAACCAGTTGATATTATATAATTGGTGTATGACATCCGTAGACATTGTTTGAAGACTTTTGCACCCAACGTCAAAGCATACCAATAAATGCATCTCGTCTAGTAGTAACACACATACAAAAGAAAATTAACACAAGGAAGCCATAATAAACGATAACTACTGGAGTATATCGCGAACGAAGAATACTGTGCCAATGCGAGTAGTTTGGATAACCAACGGAGACCAAATTGGCACACTGAAGCCAAAGGTAAGAAGATGCCACATTGCCACCGTGGTCCGTGGTCCGTGGGCATCTTCCACGTATCTCCCGTTCTCCCTCGCTCGTGATCGCAGGTCGGTCGTGGGCTCACGGCTCCGTCGTCGTCCCCGACGAGACGACGAGTGGTGCCAAGCAGAAAAGAAGCAGGCAAGTACGGTACCCAACCGCCGGAGCAGCCAGCCGTTTACCCCACTCTTCCCGGCATTTAAACCCCCTCACCCACCTCCCCATGAAACGCGCCCGTTCCCAGCGCCAGCGCAGCAATAAAACAAACTAAACTCCAAAATTAAACCTAACAAACATATCCGCTTCCCGGCCGGGCCGCCTCCTCGCCGGCCAGCCAGCGCGGCGAGCGCACGCACGCCGCGCTCGATCCACATGCACCCATTCTGCTGCGTGCCCCCCGTGTCCGTCTCCCCCGCCGCCTCCGCCTCCTCCTCCGCCGCCGCGCCCGACGCGGTGGCGGGTCTCCCGGCCGTCATGCCACCGCCGCCGCCACCGCCCTCGATGCCCACGCGCAGCACCTCCGCCGGCGGCGAGCGGCGTGTGCGCCTTTCGGGCGTTGCCACCGGCGGCTCCTCCTCGCCTCCGGAGGGGGTCAAGCTGAACGAGATCGTCGGCGGCGGCATCTCCGGGGTGCTCTACAAGTGGGTCAACTACGGCCGCGGGTGGCGGCCGCGCTGGTTCGCGCTCAGCGACGGCGTGCTCTCCTACTACAAGATCCACGGGCCCGACCGCATCCTCCTCTCGCGCGACACCGACCGCGGCGCCAAGGTCATCGGCGAGGACTCGCTCCGCCGCCTCTCCCGCCCCTCCACCTCCCCCTCCGCCTCCCACTCCAACGGCCACCACCACTCGCCCCGCAAGCCCCTCGGCGAAATCCACCTCAAGGTCGGTCACCCCCTGTTCGATGGATTCGCTCCCGTGATCCGCAGATCCATTTCGTCTGTTTCTGACGGTTGAAACGGATTGCCGTGCAGGTCTCCACCGTCAGAGAGAGCAGATCGGACGACAGGAGGTTCTCGATCTTCTCGGGGACCAAGAGGCTGCACCTGCGGGCGGAGACGCGGGAGGACAGGGCCGTGTGGCTGGAGGCGCTGCGTGCCACCAAGGAGATGTTCCCCAGGATGTCCACCAGCGAGATGGTGGGGCCGGGGGACACCGCGGCGGCTGTGGCGGTCTCCACCGAGCGCCTAAGGCAGCGGCTGCAGCAGGAAGGGGTCAGCGAGGCCGCCATTGCTGACAGCGAGAGGATCGTGCGTGCCGAGTTCGAGGCGCTGCATAAGCAGCTTGTGCTCCTCAAGCAGAAACAGGCGCTGCTCCTGGATACCCTCCGCCATCTAGAGGTATTCGCATTACTCCTCCTACTTTGCTTAAAACAGTATTTGATAGTGCGTGATGCGCCATTTTGTACATGATTGGATTAATTGAAGAAACAAGTACGTATCTACTGATGTACATTGACGTACAGAAGCTTTTGGCATTTTCTGCTTGCACCGATTGACATGAGTGTACATTGGAAATTCGAATTCACCGTGCTGTACTTCATTTCTTTTAACTTTCTGGCACTGCTGTTTTATTTACTTTGTCAGACGTACTTGGTGTCCGAGAAATTTAATGTGCTATATTCAAACTGAATATTGCGGTCTGTTTAATGGTTATTTATCAGGTGGAAACCTAAATTGATCATTCACTTCGTGGAAAGTGGAAACTAGGTGGAGAATGTTTTCATAAATAGTAACCTGTATACCGGAGAAGGGGCATTCTACAGCCATGTAAAATTTCAAGATAAAACTCAAGTTACATTTCAAAGATAGGGAAAATGCAAATACTGGTTGAAAAAGGCACATCTGTATTCATGTAAAATTTCAAGATACATTGAAAGATAGGGAAAATGCAAATTCTGCATGAAAAAGACACATCACTATTCATGTATAATTTGTCTTGTATGTATTTCAAATCTGGCTAACTTGAGAACTTCGAAAACCTCCACACATGATTTGGCGCTCAATTTGGATTTCCACCTGATTTCTGCCCCTGCTTAATTTATTATTTGAGAAAAAAGGAAAACCCTTGAAGAGTGGTTTTGTTTGTTTGACTACATAGTTCATCTGCCTTGTTTGTATTCAGTTTGATACTTTGATTATAGAGATGGTATCAAACATCAGTATCATCCTCATATCTTCCTTTGAGGTTACAAGTTACAACGTCTTGAGGCACTCACATACCATATGCATGCGCACATGGGAGGATATTGCATAGTTCAGGGGTAAATCCTCAACCTCATGGGGCGTTGGTATTTCCTCTCCCACTTGAGTTCACTCGCTTTCGCTTGTGCAAGTTGCACAACCAAGATTTGACCCCTGATTTGCGAAATTGGGAATAGACATATTTTCTACTCCTGTATTGCATAAGGTGCAAAGTCGGTTTCAACTTGTGCTTGAGTTTGTGGTTTTAGTTGTATTCATTCATGTTGGTCTAGGTGTGGCTACTTAATATCTCTGTTTTTTAATCGAACTACCCCTTTTTATCAAATAGTACTGAGACATGTGGATCTGAAAAACTTTGGCTATGTTAGCACACTTCTGCATGTTTGTCATGTGTCGAACACATTACAACTTATAGGTGATACAGGTGCAATTTTACTACGTAAAAAAGAAATGCAATTTTACTCAAGAATACTATAGCAGTCACCGTATCCTTGATTTCTTGGTGCCGTGGATGTACTCTGCTGCTTGTACGGGCATTTCTGCATGCAGAGTGTTTCCTCACTGACAAAACAGATTATATTATGTGACTACTTGGCGTCTTCCCAAATCAGATGTGAAATCTATGTAAAAAATCGTATGTTACATAACAATGAACATGTGATACCCCTCCCACAGTGGACATGAGTTAAGTCAGGTTTGTTACTCCCTCCGACAAATATTTAGGATCAGAGGGAGTAGAAAATTCTGGGTATGCACGTCAGACCAAACAATAAAATTGCTGACCCTGATTATCTGTTATCCTTTCTTGTCTTCATATATACCCTTTTTACCATTTCGTTTTTCTTACCGTTCTTCAAGCTTGCGTAAGATTATGTACTCTGATGTTTCCTAAGTAATTTTTAGATCTACTCATAATTTTTGTTATTGACGTCCTCATCTGATGAAGTGTCTTGTTCTGGTGCCTCGCTGTAGACAGAAAAGGTCGATTTGGAGAATACCCTCGTCGATGAGAGCCAAAGACAGTCAAAAGAGTATGGATCTGCTTCTAGACCAAGGAATGAGAAGTTTAGTGGTATGGAAAATTGACTATTAATGTAATTCTTACTGCTACACATGCTATTTCTGTGTGCACTCTTACCTTTGTAGCTTCAAATTTGTGGGTAAAACCATTATGATTTGTCCATGCTTTAAGGAAAACTTGGTACGACAGCAGGTGTCTGTAACTGACTGGGTAAACGCCACTCCAAAGTTGCATATACCATCTAATACATAGCTGTGAGTCTGGAACTCCAAACAACATTGTGGTAGTGTGGTTGTAGTGAGCATTACTGATTGGTCGTCTGAAATGTAACCAGACTACTTTCATGCATGAGCAGTTGCAGTATACTGGATGGACATGGCATTCAAGCCCAGAATGGATATATTAAGTTATTTGTGCATGCAACCTTTTTCTGGTGTATATTAAGTTATTCATGCATGCTAACTTTTTCTGGTGTTCTATTTTCTTGGGTGTCATTTGAGAGAAGTTTTTAAATGCACTATTCTGGTCATCACTGACCACATTGAAATAGAATTGTTGATTTAAGTGAATCACCCTCCTATAAATATTTAAAAGCTGCAATTCTTTGTATACAAATCTTTCATTATTTTAAGGAAGCAATCTGCTAATTCATGGATTGTTCTTTTTTGTGCTGTAAAAATTCAGTTGTTCTTTTTTGTACTGTAAAATTCAGTTGGTCCTTCAATAATCATGGACCATACGAAAACTCTGTGATAACTTTTCTATTGGTAGAACAGTGTATCTTATAGTTCCCTTAGTACCAGTCTTGGAATAATCTAGACCTTTTCACCCTCACGGCCTCACCCTTTTCCTTCATTATTTCTTCATTGCTGTTCTTAGATACCAATATTCTGAGGTCTTGAATGTGCATGTTTGTTTTCTCTTTTATGAAGCTCACAGTGTATTTTTCTTCCAAACTCTGTTTGGACTATATATCCGGAATGTCGATTCAATATTTGGTGTACTTTGGTGGATAAAAGTTAAATAATCATCACTCTTTTTCAGAAGGAAGTGCTAGCGAATCTGATGATTATAATGAACCACAAGATCCTGCTGAAGAAGAGACCGACGATGATGAGAATATATATTTTGAGACAACTGATTTTCTTTCGTCAAGCTCTTTTAAAAGCAGTGGATCTGATTTCCAAAGATCTGAAGCTGGTTCAGATGACGAGGATGATTATCCAATGGATGGAATCGATCCTTCCATGAAGTCCGTTGGAATTAGTTATCCATACGTAAGAAGGCGTAAGAAGCTGCCAGATCCAGTTGAGAAAGAGAAAGGTGTGAGCCTGTGGTCAATGATCAAGGACAACATAGGAAAGGATCTCACCAAAGTCTGTCTGCCTGTTTACTTCAATGAGCCTCTTTCATCATTACAAAAATGTTTTGAGGATCTTGAGTATTCCTACCTTATTGATCGTGCATATGAATGGGGCAAAAGGGTATTTCTTCTTCCTCTCAGCTTTCACTTTCTAGCATGGTCACAGGGAAATAGTTTTTTCCTGTAATACTAGAATTCAACTTCACAGAGATTGTCTTTCTTCGGTTTTGCATGGTGTCCATTACCCATGTCTCCTACTGGCTTGTAGTTGTAGGATGTATTTGTTCTTACTGTTTCCATATCGGATAGCAATGTACTTAACTAATACTACTTAGTTTAAATAATGGGCCTGATGTAATAAAAGAATAGTTTATATGGGATTAATTGTCTGAATATCCAGCTTACAATTGAATCAGAGTCCATTTCCTACCTTTGTCCTACATATTACACCTTTATCGAGTATGTTCCATTTTGCTATAAATTCACTCCAGTCCGTCCTGAATCGTAAGCTGTAACATTGTTAGTTATTATCATGTTGTGCCTCTCCTGTGCATGTTTATTTGGAAGTAGTGGCAACCACCAAGTTGAGATCAAACATGTTCATATCCATATTCCTATTATAAGATAAAATCACATTTTATGCATCTTACATCTCAGGGGATAGTCTCATGAGGATTCTTAGTGTAGCAGCATTTGCTGTTTCTGGTTATGCCTCCACGGATGGAAGAAGCTGTAAGCCCTTTAATCCTCTTCTTGGGGAGACCTATGAAGCAGATTATCCAGACAAAGGCCTCCGCTTTTTCTCAGAAAAGGTTTGGTTATGAACATCTAGGAATCCATTATTATGAAGAATGAGTTCTTACTATTCATTTAACATAGTCAGCAGTTTATTTTTTGCCGTTCTTTTTCATATAGTTTGCTAGTCAGTTGGTGTAACTTGACACCTTAAACTTTTCTACAAACTTGTTCTATTGTTATCTTTTTCTTGCTAGAAATATTTTTGTTTACCTGGAAATATTTAATAGAAAGTTTTCACGTGATTGTTCCTTAACACCAAAGGCGTGTCATGTAGCGTAACATGTGCCTTACTTTGATTATATTGCATATCATACTCAAATGTGTTCTGAAGTCCAAATTTTTGACTACTACGATGTTATTTGATACACGAGTAATTCAACTATACATTAAGATAACATGGGTTAACATATTTTCAAATATGTATTCAGATTCTTTTTGCAATAGTAGCCCTTTGTTTGCATTCTCCGTTTCCAGTTCACTGGTATACTGCTCCAGTGTTCCATCTACTTAAATAGCTTTCTTATACTCACAGATACCTGACACTATGGCTATTGGGTCATCAAATAGCCTTTCTTTATACTCACAGATACATCACGCTACTACAGATTTTTCTTCAAGTATATTTCTATTTGCCTTTACTCGTTGGTTCATAAAAAATACTTAGTACCGCTTGCCAGGTCAGTCATCATCCTATGGTTGTTGCATGCCATTGTGAGGGAACTGGATGGAGGTTTTGGGCAGATAGCAACTTAAAGAGCAAGTTCTGGGGTCGCTCCATTCAACTTGATCCTGTTGGCATGTTAACGCTGGAGTTTGATGATGGTGAAGTTTTCCAGTGGAGCAAGGTATTATTACCTAGTTACGAAGAGACGGTTAAATCTGTGAAAATAATTAACTGGAAATATGCTATCACAGGTTACCACTTCCATTTACAATCTCATATTGGGCAAACTGTATTGTGATCACTATGGCACTATGCACATTCAAGGCAATCGTGAATATTCCTGTAAGCTGAAATTCAAGGAGCAGTCAATTATTGATCGCAACCCTCATCAGGTATATAATAAATTGCCTGTATACTATTTGTATGCATCTGTTTATTCTATCTGATTACTCCATTTACTTCCTTCGCAAGATATGCCTTTTCATCTACTCCCTCCATTCCGGTTTATAGGATGCAATTCCAAAACCAGGTTTTTCCAAGAATAAGCAACAATTAGCATTAATTAAGAGCAGTTAATGCTGTGTTTTGGCCTTTCCCAAGAACAATATGAAAACCGATTGGGTTTGGCCTTTCCCTAATTAATGTTGGCATTAAACATAAGAGTGCTAATTGGGTGAAATATTGGGGAGATAGAATTTGCATGCCCAATCCCCATTCACCTAGGTTCGAGAGATTTGCCAAATACATCCTATAAACCGGAATGGAGGGAGTATGTTAGTTAAAGCAAGTGATGCATCTGTGCCTGTGGAAAGTCCTTTTTAAACGAATTTATTTATCTCCTTTGGAAAACAGTGAGTTTTTGCTGCTTGTGTTTCTCAAAGTTCGGAGAATACTGGGCATCATAGAATCCAACTTGAAATGGCAAGAGCATGTAAGTCTAAAGCGCAAACGCAGTACCGCTCTTACTGTAGCAGCATCACAGATATGATAAGCTTCAGTTTTTTGCAGTACACTAGTGCATGATAATCCGTTGACATGGTATGAATGTGTTCACACTACGTTCATGCAGAACTTATATCAATTCAAAATGGATACCCAGTTCAAACTTGAAACCCACACTCGTCTGATGATATCCTCAAACTTGGTGTTCTTTCGTGGTTTACTTGCTGAGTTATATTGCATTAATGACAATGCATTTCTTGAATTACAAATGAAAGTGAGATATCTGATAAGATTGTTCTTAGCTCTCGGTTGTAAAAGTTGTTTGAGAAAAAAGGACAATCTTTCAAACAGTATTTGTTCGTATTTGTCTAGAAAAGGAGCACCGATGCCATTTGTACCACCTAGTCTTTGTGAATAAAACAGTGAGACATGAAAGCATAAAGCTCACTTCCTCTCGTCCCAATAGGCACTAGTTTTCATCCCACCAAACCATATGGCACTTTATTTCCAGCATTGTTTCGATCTCTTGATCTCATCAACCGAACAACTCGTAAATGAAGGAATGACGCTGCAAAGCTGCTATCACTTTTGTTAAGGTGTCGAACCTAAGAGGTGGTAGCTTGTATCTAGGACTCAATGTATATTGAAGACTGAAGCTCTATTGAGTCTATTCATTCTCAAAACACTACCATCTTTTTGTCAGAGGACCTTGATTTTCGATAGTGCTATATCTGTGTACATCTTAGTTCATCTCACCAGAGTTGAACCACATATGTGCAGGTCCAAGGTGTTATTCAGGACCGAAGTGGTCGAACTGTTGCTACACTCTTTGGGAAGTGGGATGAAAGCATGCACTATGTGATGGGTGATTGCTTTGGAAAAGGCAAGGGATCTGAAAATTTCTCTGAGGCTCATTTGTTGTGGAAAAGGAGTAAACCGCCCAAGTTTCCCACTCGATACAATTTTACCAGCTTTGCAATCACATTAAATGAACTTACCCCTGGATTGAAGGTAAGGGGATTACTATTTGATTCATATCGAGCTTCACTCATACTGATGTAGGCAGGAAACTCATACCCAATGGTTGATAGTTTAATACGATCAACATATATGCAGGAAAAACTCCCACCAACAGACTCGAGATTGCGACCGGACCAGAGGTGCCTAGAGAACGGTGAATATGAAAGAGCAAATGCTGAGAAGTTGAGGCTTGAACAGAGACAACGGCAGGTTAGTCCATGACTTAAATCCATCACATTCTTTACTCTCGTAAACTATGCATGACTTATAATTTATTTGACTCTAGTCACAATAAACTTCTATATTGGCTGCATTGCATAATTTTACTCTCTCGTTCTCTCATGCATACTGATTCATTACTTCAGATCAGCTCTTCACATAGTTGTGATCTCGAGTCAAGGGTATACTGATGGGAGCATAGGAGCTTGTACTAACACAAAAGATTTAGTCACTGATGGGAGCATACCCTTGACTATCTACGCAAACGTTGATGCTTTGTTTTGATCTCCCTCCAGCAAACAAGGAGGCTGTACTGCCTTTACACCCTCGTCCCGAAACCATCACGAATAGTCAACTACCACCTTAACATAACACTTCCCAATGTAAAATGAGTCTACAAAGTAATAAATGAATGGCTCTATGCTACCACACACATGACACTCCCCACTATAGAGGTAGTAGCATAGAATAGTAACATGTGCAAGTTACTACTTTATGTCACTCCCCACTATGACCAGTCTAAGAAACATGTTACAATAATTTTAGAAACATCCATTGAGATCAATTACAAAGAGAAAATAAAGAAGAGTTATTTGCTGTGCTGTTCTACACTCGTTAGATGCCACTTGTTTTTTCGGTAGTTCCTTAGACTTGGTAGCCTGAGATTGCAAGTTATGAATGAGATTACCAGCTCTGGGTGATTCACATGCTTGCAAGCACAAAACTACATGCAGTATTTAAGATGAGCTGTAGCCAGGCATTGCAAGTTATGGATTAGAGTATGCCTGATTCTTGTACTTGCAAATACCAAGAGGGAATATCTTAAAACTATCCAGTACTATCAACCAACTTGTGCACATAACACTCTGGGTTGTTGAGTCCTGCTCGTGCCAGCCCACTTGTTCACACAATGTATTGTTTCATAGTCTACAAGAAATCATAAGCATTCCCTTGGCAGTGACGGTCTAGATGCTGGTTTACTCAGTGTTACACACTTACACTACCATTTAAAAGAAATCAATGCTGTTAAAAGCCAACAAGCTGTATAATGGACCCCGTGGCTGAACACTGCCATGAAAAGTTTTAAGAGAATATCAAGTATATGTTTCAAAAAAAAGGAAGGAAAATCAGAAGACATGATTATGTATAAGCAGGAACAGGGAAATAGTTTCATAAACACATAATTTTATACTTAATTAGTTTATTATGTTTAGTTGAATGATTTTGGATCGAATACTTGTGATCTAATGTACAATTTTGAGCTCAATAAGTTTGGCAAATGCAATCACTTGAGTTCATTTGGATTGTTGGCATGGTTATAGGTGTATTTACTTCATCAATCATGTTATGATACCAACTATGCTGCAGGCACGAAAGATGCAGGAGAGTGGGTGGAAACCTCGGTGGTTTGCGAAGGATAAAGGTACCGACACATACCGCTACCTTGGTGGTTACTGGGAATCCAGAGAAAACAGCAGCTGGGAAGGCTGCCCTGACATTTTCGGACAACTTCCTAACGATCTAATGATAACTGACTAGATTCAAGTAGGTTACAGGTCTTATGGTTCTCTGCTTTCTTCTTTTGGGATCCCTTGGTTCCAAATTTTTAGTGGTTTATAGTAGAGCAATTAAATGCCTTTTGGCCTGTAAGCATAGGTTGCCCTTCAGATACACTGGTTTGCCGTACATAATAAGAGAGTGGTTCGTCCGAAATGTCACTCTGAATCAATGTTTCTTGTGAGGATTTCACTCCCACAAGTTCAGAGTGGTATTATATAGGCCATTTGTGTATATTTGGATATGTAACTGCATTGAAGCGCCAAAGAATACTGAAGCATGATGAATTGATGATGGTTTGCCCTGAACTTTGCCTATCAGTCCATGGCAGCAAGACGGGGGAGTTCAATTTTGCTTGCAATTCTGATTCAACAAATATCAAACTGGTGTACTGATTTGGAAAGTGTATATTTGCTGTCTTCTCATTTTGGTTTCATTTTCCTTTTTGTTTGCTGATTGCTTAGCACGAAGAAAATATCATTCCACTTATCTAATTTCCTCCAAAACAGTTTCTTTTAGGTCGAGGTGGAACGCTGATGTAACTGGCGTATTTCTTGGGATGCTGGGCAATTGAAACTAGTGTATCTAGGAATTTGGCACAGTTGATATCCCCAAAAATCATTAGTTATCGACGGCCTGCCCCAGTTGTACGCTCATGTGCAACGACAGTGGGATTATTCAGATTATTTTGAGTCCCTTCTTCCTGGTCATTTTTGTTAACAAAAGGGATGGTAATTGTCGAATGTGCACTGACTACAACAGCCAACCTAATACTATTACCATCGTTGGCAAATATCATGTACAAGTAGTGGATGAATTACTCCACGGTACGTTTGGTGCTTGCTACTTTTCTAAACTTGATTTGCGTGTTGGGTGCCAACAGAACAGGCATCCGGGCCAACTATGAATTTACAATGACGTCGTTCAGCTTGATAGGCCCACATACATCTTTTCTAGGTGCTATGAATGCCACTCTGCAACCTGTCCTTAGGCGTTTTGCAATGGGTTTTTTCAATGGCATCTTGGTCTTTAGCAAGCCTATGCAGGATCATGCTCAACTTTTGCAGAAAGTCCTAACCCTTGTTCTGCACATAAATGTTTTTTGAGAGGTCCAAATGCTCTTTTGCGCAACAATGTCCACGTTCAGTGGCCAGGGGTGTTCATATGGATCCCGATAAAATTCACACAGTCACCGACTGGCCTATGTCGACTAATCCAAAATAAATTCATCGGCTTTCGGCTCTAGATGGATACTACCACCGCTTTGTGAAGCAATTTGGCATCCTGGCACGACAATTGTTGAACACATTGAAGAAGCATACATCTTTTCCGCGGACATCTGAAACAAGCATTTCGACTCGTCAAAACAGGCTTGGTCTCAACACCAATTCTAGATTTGTCCTTAGAGTACTTCAAATGTTCCTTTTACAATTGAGTCTGGCATGTGCGATGCCGAAGCAACGACCGCTACAACAGAATGGACATCATATGGATAACATGAACAAGCCCTTGGGCCCTCGACAAAGTGTGGGACCCTGGACAACTCAAACACAACTTACTTTAATAAGAAACCAACCAAGTGGCAAGAAGAGGAAATGTAAGAGTTCTTCCTTCGAAAATTGGAGTTGTCTGAGACAAACATTATGCATACTACAACTATCACATGATCAGTGTGTGGTTGTGCATAATTTGAATTGGCATCACAAGTATATCCATGCAATACTCGTCATAGTTGTACATAAATGGGACAATTACAGTCAAGTCTTACATCAAAAACATTCCAATAAGTCTGCAACATAAACTTCAAAATAACACCGGTGAAAGTGCATGGAGATCCCATGTGATTCTGATAATTAATGACAATCCATATAGACTAATGTTTTTATTGAGTTATTTTTTCAGAGAGTTTCCATTTGTAATGCTTGAAAACCCAGTGTTGGATTCAAAGTTAGATACCATGAAGATAAAGATATACACTTGAGCATTGGCATCAAGATCATCAATTTGAAGATATGAATATGATATGATAAAAAGGAATAAATGAAGATGGAATTATTGTATGCAAATCGAAGGAAGCCATTCTTTACCTTATGTGTTAAGCTAGGAAGGATCAAGATCTTGAGAGGTTGATTGTAGTATAAGAATTCAAGATATAGCTTAAGTCGAGATCATAATGGACTCAGGAGTTGAGTTATGGTTGACCAAGAATTAGAGCATGCAATCAAGTGAATAATTCTTTATGTATCTCAAAAAATTATGATAGAGCATGAGAACATATAAGGTTGACCAAGACCAAAAACAAAGTGTGGATTCAATTTGATCAAACTGAAAGGACAAGGATGTCACCTAGAGGGGGGTGAATAGGCGAATTAAAACTTTTCCGGTTTAGGCTTGATAATTGCGGAATAAAACTAGGTGTTTAAATTAACAAGCCAACAACCTAAACATACTAGGCTCACCTATGTGCACCAACAACTTATGCTAAGTAAGACAAGCAACAAAGTGATAGCAATATATAAGACTTCAAGCACGAAGGCTATCACAATGTAAAGTGCATAAGTAAAGAGCTCGGTATAGAAATAACTAAGGCACGTGGAGACGATGATGTATTCCCGAGTTCCTCCTTTTTAGGGGAATACGTCTCGTTGGAGGGGTGTGAGTTTCAAACTCAAGCGCCATAAATGGCCTTACCCTGTTCTCCCATGAAGCTTGCACAAAAGTTCGGTTCACCTTCCACTATTGATTTCTTTTTGGGCGGAAATCGAGTCCCTTACAACAATCTTGAGGCACAACCCACAAAAGGATTGGAGCTCCCAAGTGACCACAAAACGACTCAACCGCCACAAAGGCGTTAGGGTCCAACGACCCAAGAGTAACAAGCTCACGAACTTTCACTTCCACGAATCCTCGTGGAGAGCACAAACCGATGCACAAAAGCAATGGCAAGAACATAAGAAGTGCTCAAGTCCTTCACTCCCAAATCCCACCAAAAGCAACTAATGCTTATGGGGGGAGAAGAGAGGAAGAATAAGGAAGAACATCAAATCCCTCCAAGATCTAGATGCAAAAGCTTCCCCTCACTTAGAGGAGAGATTGATTGGTAGAATAGTGGATCTAGATCTTCTCTCTCTTTTCCGTCTAATTGGAGGTAAGAATCATGAGGAATAGAGAGATAGCAAGCTTGTGGAGGTCAAGAATGGAGGTCAAAACTTGCTCAAAAGGTTGGGGAACCATTGGGGAAGAAGGCCCCTTAAATAGGTCACCCAAAGATCCAACCGTTAGGTGCAGAAACGCGCAGGGGCGGTACAACCGCTGCAAACGGCGGTACTACCGCCCCGGGGAACCCAGAAAGTCAAACAGGCTGAAAACGGGCTTCAGACAGCGGTACTACTTCCCCGGGCCTTCAGACGCACTTGTGCGGTACTGCGGGCGGTACTCGGGGCGGTACTACCGCCGGGAAAAAAATTGCACATAACGCGGTACGAAAACTTCAGTAACTTTTGCATCCGGACTCCGATTTCGATGATCTTGGGCTAGTTGGAATCGCAACGAAGAGCTTTAAAAGATTATGCAGAGAAACATCATAGTCCAACAAGGGAGGATAAAACCAAATGGGGAAAGGTTAGACCTGTCGATAAAAGAACAACCGGTCAAACCTCCAACATAAAAAACGCAATAAGGTTTTCATACGAAATCCGTTTTAGATGAACTAGAGCTTGGTATGGAGATGAACACAAGCTCTAAATTCACACATTGATAAAAGCTAAATAAGAACCAAGAAATATGATATGCCAAGTATGCAACATTTGAGCTCTCCACAAAGATGCGATCAAGTTACTTACTTGAGAGCCTCTCTTGATAGTACGCCGTCTATCCTATAACCCGGTCTCCCACTAACACCATGAGACCGGTAAAATAGAAACCCTATCAAGATCATACATTTGCCTTGCGCATTACACTTGAGCTAGATGATGACGATGTTGATCTCTTCAAGTGGACCACCTTTCTTGATTTGCGCTTTGCTTGATGAAGACTCACATATCGCTCCCCCATACTCCATGATGGGAGAGCCTTGCTAAGCTCCGTCTTCATGAATCCACTTGCACTTCATCTTCTTCTCTTGATATATATGATGGCTTGAAGATAAACATGAATGTTCACTCAATCTTCTTTTCCAAGCCATGCTTGCAATAAGCTCAACTCTAGATGACCATTCTTCATATAAACCCTTGAGTAGCATATAAGCTTCTAGAGTCCAACACATGAACTCCAATCTTTTTCCATGGACAAGATCTATAAGGATATCTCAATTGAAACATTAGTCCATAAGGATTGTCATTAATTACCAAAACCACACATGAGGAAACATGCACCTTCAATCTCCCCCATTTTGGTAATTGATGACAATCCCTTTTACGAGGATTTATATAATGAATTAAGCAACCATGCAACATAATAAGCAAGGATGCAAGAGAACAAAATCATATTCCTCTAAACCCTCTAAATCTCTCCCCCCCATTGGCATCCATTGCCGAAATGGGTGAAAAATTTAGAAGGCCAATATAATAAGAGCTCCTCCATAATGTATGCATTTTTCATAATATGAGTGAAATCAAATGCACATATCCAATGACGAATAGATGGAGGGAGATCAAACTGTATTGAGGATCCAAAGATTGCAAAAAAATAACAAAGAGAAAGATACATCGACAAAAGACGCACGCAATCAAAGGATCCGAAAAGTGTTCAATAAAACAAGAGGGAACTCCCCAAGGTACGTGCATAATGTAAATTTGCATTTCAATATGATGTGCACAACATGGAATCCTCACTCCCTCCTAGATAATTTTGAACACACATAAGTGCAAGAGATCATAAATAGGAAAGAAACAAAACAACTTGCAACAAACCAATGTTGAGCATCAAGAACAAGGAGTGACAAATAAAGACTTGCTCAACCGAAAAGAGATGGTGTGATAAGGAGAGAAATTTTAGGAGACTAATGCAAAGATGAGCGTAGCATCAACATAGTCGTTCAATATAAGTGGCACATAGTGCATATCATGTCTTTCCCATAAACACAACCCAAAGAAGATACGGAAAATAGGTCCACGAGCTAATTAAGATGCAAAAGGAATACCAAATGAAAAGCAAAGCTTGTGCTTTTAGAAACCACCAAAGAATCAAATAGCAATAAACGGTGGTCACTAAAGAAATGGAATACCAAATAAAGATGTAACTATTCTCATGTGTATAAGTTTCTAGGTAGACACCAATCATGAAGATATAATTCCACAAAGAAACATGCACACACAAAATAGGTACTATTTTAAAGAACATGATATCCAAAAGGAAGTCATACATATACCAATAAGATTTTTGCTTAAAAGCATAGCACAAAGCTAAATTTTATCTTAAAATGATATAGATGAACTTCCAACACAATCTCATCATAGCATCAAGAAAATCCACAAGGGAATAAGTGATGATGGGATGCTCCGAGAAAGATAACAAGCATCACAAAGGGCAAGTGATTTTGAAAATTCATCAATATTGCGCATGCGAGACTTTGAGTAGAATTGCTAGATTAGCATATTTGGGATCGGTGAATCATGAGAATGATTATATATATTCCCATTAATATGAAACCATCCCGGCTTGCCCACATTTGCAATAAAGATGTTTTGATAAGAACTTTGCGAGAACCACATCAATTGCAACTAAAGAGATTCATGCCAAGATACAACCTACACAAGGTTGAAAGCTAGAAATGTAAGCATGAGGTAGATACTTGTTACCGAGATAACATTGGTGATGTAGAAGATAATATTTTACGAGTTTGGCTCCAATAAGCACATGGTGTAACACCTTCCTTGTAAATGAGACAAGCTTCCAATGCACCTCCGATTACCTAAAATAAATTCAAGTACAAAATGGTACCCAAACTCATTGGGTCCAAAGTAGTTAGATCAACTACAATACATAGGACAAACTCCACATAAATATGTGCATATTGATATGAAATTGAATTTCATGCACATCTTAGCCATTTAGGATTTGATGGAGTTTACCCTATATATTGGATCAACGAAAGTAAGCATGCCATAAGATATACATATAGTAAATATGCATGCACAAGACTTTCAAGAACCAAACGAGATACAAATTGGACAAAACACCAATTAAATCAAGAAAGCACACACAAGTGTGACAAGAAAAAGAATTGTCCAAATTATATCAAAACCCAAATCAACACATGATCGAAGATACCACTTGAAAATATCAAATGAAAGTAAGATATCAATTGAAGAAAATACCATCAAGGAATAAACCAAACCCTCTACACTTTCATGATGGCACAAAGTACCAAGACAAAAATGTTTCTCTTCCAAGAGACACGTCATCGGGATCAAATACCAATTGAAGACAACTAATGTTCAAAAGCATATAGGATTGCTCCCCCAAGATTTGTGCATTATTTATGATCTTGCATTTGAATACAAAATGCACACAAATGGGATCATCACTCCCATACATATTATTCAAACACTAGTCATGTTCAAGGAAAGCAATAAGATACAAAACCATTTAAAGAAAGATGTTCTACTCAATGTAGGATAGCTTCCCCAAGAATAGTGCATTATCTAGAAGTATGACTTTGAATGTAAATGCACAAGAATGGGATCATTGCTTTTCCTAACACAAGAAAGCACAAAGCAAATTTTGAGTAGAGCAACAAGGATCCAAAAGATACAAGGAAGACAAGAGAGTTAGATCAAAACAAATCCTTGGCAATAAAATAAGGCAATTCAAAGCAAGAGCCAAAATGAAGATGGTCTACAAATTCCACCACAATTATGAGTATCACTTGTCATGGACAAGGAGTATATGGAGATATTTCTCGGTGGTATATAGGAATGAAACAAAGACCAACTTCACAACAAATAAGCATATGGCAAAGAAAAGATTTAAAAGGCCATGCTTAGATAGATAGATATTCTTGATAGCTTCAATATTCACGCGATCATGCAAAGCAACTACAAAGAGTAGCTTGAAGCAATCGGTTTCCCAAAAATATATGCGAACATATTTGGGGAAAGCCGTACCAAGAACATCCATCACAAACAAGATCCAAAAGAGTGAAAAAAAATCATTTAGCAAAATGGAACTTGTTTGAGCAACATGCCACATAGGAATAAGATAATAAAGAATATCAATTCTAGGTGGCAATACCTCACATGTTCACATTTTCTAGGTTTGTAATATGCACATAGCTTATTACTCCCCCATAATGTGATAATCCAATTTTTAAACAGAGGCAAACAAAACCAACTAGAGATAATTAATGGACATTATAGAATTTGAATTTCTCATGAGAATGACATACCACATAGAGAGTAGATAATATTGATATTCATCACTAAGTGGTATTCCTCATGTATACACATTTTTAGGATTGTGAAGTGCACGAAGCATATCACTCCCCAAAATGGGATAGTCCATTAATCTCTCAAAAGAGAGCCAACAAGATAAGATATCAAATAAAAGCAATAAGGCTCAACAAGTAAATGGTGTGCAAACCAACATACACATACTTGATTACTCAAGATAAGTAAGTAGAGAGCACAACACATACAAACACTAGCAAGGTACAAAACCTAACACATGCAAGGGTGCAAGCAACTTTCAATGTATATATGATTAAATAAAAGTTACCAAGGAGGAACATTGGATATGAGATAGAACAATATAATCCAAATAACTTGACTTGAGAGAATAAATTGATGAAGATCCCTTAATTCTTCATGATGTAGCCAAGTCTCCAATGCCCTCCAACAACACCTATTGATCAAGTTTTAGCTTGTTGGTCCCCAACCAAGTTGGGTCCTAAGAGGTTAGTCACAATAGGCTTGGCAACCCAAATGGTTCTTTTCTTGACACCACTTTGAGTACCAACATATTTGGCAAACACATTGCCAACCTTATCCTTCCGAAGAGAATAAACATCATCAATTATATGGGTTGGATAAGGTACCATTAGTGCATGAAGAAGCAAAGTGGCCCTTCTCACGGCATATGTAGCAACATTGGCTTCTTCCTTTCTTCTTAGTTGAATCTCACTTGAGGAGGGTAGCTTGATTCTTCTTGGGAAGAGGCCTTCTTAACTTGAGAACTTGAGTTTGAACTTGAGGCCGCTTCCCTTGTTGCTTCTCACTAAGAGGCTTCTTCTTCAAAGGGCAAGATCTAACATGGTGCCCTTCAACTTTGCACTTGAAGCAAACAATCTTGGCCGAATCTTTAACTTGTTCTTGGCCCTTGTTCTTCTTGTTAGACTTGGACTTGTTCTTGTTATTGGAGTTGAATCCAAGTCCACTCTTGTCATTGGGGCGTCTTTGAACACTCAACACATTGTCAAGTGTGGACTCCCAACATGACGCTTTTCCAAGTCTTTCTTCAAAGAAGTGACTTGGGCCTTGAGCTCTTTTAATTCCTCTACATGGTTAGTATCAACAAAAACACTAGAGGAAGTAGATGCTTCATTGTTAGAGCAACAAGGCATGGAAAGTAATTCATCACAAGATTAGCAATATTATGAGTGGATGAATCACAAGGACTAGCACATGGCAATAAAGCATTTAGTAGAAGTAGTGCCATTGTCCACATGAGGCTCACAAGATGTTACCTTTGTAATAGCCTCATGAGCTAACTTTAGCTTCGCATGGGATGCTAGAAGATCCTCATTAGAGCTAGAGAGCTTTTCATGACTTTCTTCCAATTTCCCATACTTGCTAGTTAGCAACTCAAGTTGAGCCCTTAGCTCAACATTCTCCTTCAAAATAGATGCTTCACGAGAAGTGGAGTTAGTAGCACAAGCATCATTAACATTAGAAATGGAAGAAGACAACTTGGCAAGCTCATCATTCAACCTAGCATTTTCCTCAATAATATTAGCATGATCACATGAGGGAGTAGAGGAACTAGGCACATCATTTTTAGATAGTTGAGTTTGGAGTTGATCATGAGACTTGGTAAGGAGAGAGTGTTCACTTTCCAAAGCCTTATGAGCTTTGTCAAGTCTCTCTATATCCTCAATTAGTCTAGCATTGCCAACACCAAATTCAACTTTTTCCTTTTTAAGCACTTTATATTTAGCAATAGCATGATCTCTTTCCTTAATGATTTTAGCAAAAATAAGATCATTTGTTTCATCAAGAGATTCAAGTTTCTCCTCAAGAGACACTCGAAGCTCATGCTCTTCCTCAAGAGCATTTTCTAAGGATGCTTTTTCCATAGCATCCTCTCTTTCGATCCTTCCCTTTTCTTCAATGATTTCCTTGCACTTAATAGCATAAGTCAAAATTTCACACAAATAAGAGCAAGCTTTACTACCTTTAGGGAGAGCACCAAAACCATCTCACTCTTCTCCTTTAAGGAGTCAATATCATCTCTTTTAATCCATAATAATCCTCATCCTCATCATCACAAGATGGTTCCAAAGGTGGAGAACCTTTGAATCCCTAGCCATAAGGCAAAAGTGAGAATGGACGATGATGATGAAGAATTGCTTGAAGCACCATTGAGATCCATGTCTTGTTCCAACAAAGTTGGGATTCCTCTACATTGTTAGCCACACAAGTACTAGAGGATATGGAAGCATTATTTTCATGGCAACAAGACATAGAAAGCATATCATCATGAGATTTAGTTAAGCAACTAATACATGATATGCAAGGACTATCAACACTAGCATGTAGACATTTGAAGTGCTAGAAGTTTAAGTCCAAAGATAGAACATTGCAATGAGATAGAGATGAAGTATAGTCAATAGAATATTCACCATCAACAAAGCAATTTCTATCACCACTCACCATATCATTACCTTGTGACAAATCACATGTTGGTGGAGTGGAAGAAGTTGTGAACTCATCACGGCCGGAGGTGGAAGGAGAACAATCATCCTCAATAATGTTGGACACTTCATATTTATCTTGAAGCTTGGTCCAAATCTCATGAGCGTTCCGAAAAGGCATGATTGATGCAAGAACTACATCGCTCAAAACACAAATAAGACCATTAGATACTTGAGTATCGAGATGAGAGTTTTCCTCATCCTCTAAAGATAATTCTTGGGAATCCTTTGGAGGAGAAAAACCCACATCTACAATTCTCTCAATATAATTTGGACCCATGTCCCTAAAAAGATTAAGCATGCGAATTTTCCAAACATCATAATTTGTGCCATCGAATATGAAAGTGGGATCGTGCACTAATTCTCTAAACGACATCTTTACTCTCTAGGCGGTAAAGCCCAAAAAGAGAGCCCAGGCTCTGATACCAATTGAAAGGACAAGGATGTCGCCTAGAGGGGGTGAATAGGCGATTTAAAACTTTTCCGGTTTAGGCTTGATAATTGCGGAATAAAACTAGGTGTTTAAATTAACAAGCCAACAACCTAAATATACTAGGCTCACCTATGTGCACCAACAACTTATGCTAAGCAAGACAAGCAACAAAGTGATAGCAATATATAAGACTTCAAGCACGAAGGCTATCACAATGTAAAGTGCATAAGTAAAGAGCTCGGGTATAGAAATAACCGAGGCACGTGAGACGATGATGTATTCCCGAGTTCCTCCTTTTTAGGGGAGTACGTCTCGTTGGAGGGGTGTGAGTTTCAAACTCAAACGCCACAAATGGCCTCACCCTATTCTCCGATGAACCTTGCACAAAAGCTCGGTTCACCTTCCACTATTGATTTCCTTTTGGGGGAAATCGAGTCCCTTACAACAATCTTGAGGCACAACCCACAAAAGGATTGGGAGCTCCCAAGTGACCACAAAAGGCCTCAACCGCCACAAAGGCGTCTAGGGTCCAACGACCCAAGAGTAACAAGCTCACAAACTTTCACTTCCACGAATCCTCGTGGAGAGCACAAACCGATGCACAAAAGCAATGGCAAGAACACAAGAAGTGCTCAAGTCCTTCACTCCAAATCCCAGCAAAAGCAACTAATGCATTTTGGCATGTAAGCATAGGTTGCCCTTCAGATACACTGGTTTGCCATACATAATAAGAGAGTGGTTCGTCCGAAATGTCACTCTGAATCAATGTTTCTTGTGATGATTTCACTCCCACAAGTTCAGAGTGGTATTATATAGGCCATTTGTGTATATTTGGATATGTAACTGCATTGAAGCGCCAAAGAATACTGAAGCATGATGAATTGATGATGGTTTGCCCTGAACTTTGCCTACCAGTCCATGGCAGCAAGACTGGGGAGTTCAATTTTGCTTGCAATTCTGATTCAAACAAATATCAAACTGGTGTACTGATTTGGAAAGTGTATATTTGTTGTCTTCTCATTTTGGTTTCATTTTCCTTTTTGTTTGCTGATTGCTTAGCACGAAGAAAATATCATTCCACTTATCTAATTTCCTCCAAAACAGTTTCTTTTAGGTCGAGGTGGAACGCTGATGTAACTGGCGTATTTCTTTGGGATGCTGGGCAATTGAAACTAGTGTATCTAGGAATTTGGCACAGGTGATATCCCCAAAAATCATTAGTTATCGACAGCCTGCCCTGGTTGTACGCTCAGGTGCAACGACAGTGGGATTATTCAGTTTATTTTGAGTCCCTTCTTCCTGGTCATTTTTGTTAACAAAAGGGATGGTAATTGTCAAATGTGCACTGACTACAACAGCCAACCTAATACTATTACCATCGTTGGCAAATATCATGTACAAGTAGTGGATGAATTACTCCACGGTACGTTTGGTGCCTGCTACTTTTCTAAACTTGATTTGCGTGTTGGGTGCCAACAGAACAGGCATCCGGGCCAACTATGAATTTACAGTGACGTCGTTCAGCTTGACAGGCCCACATACATCTTTTCTAGGTGCTATGAATGCCACTCTGCAACCTGTCCTTAGGCGTTTTGCAATGGGTTTTTTCGATGGCATCTTGGTCTTTAGCAAGCCTATGCAGGATCATGCTCAACTTTTGCAGAAAGTCCTAACCCTTGTTCTGCGCATAAATGTTTTTTGAGAGGTCCAAATGCTCTTTTGCGCAACAATGTACACATTCAGTGGCCAGGGGTGTTCATATGGATCCTGATAAAATTCACACAGTCACCGACTGGCCTATGTCGACTAATCCAAAATAAATTCATCGGCTTTTGGCTCTAGATGGATACTACCACCGCTTTGTGAAGCAATTTGGCATCCTGGCACGACAATTGTTGAACATATTGAATAAGCATACATCTTACATCAAAAACATTCCAATAAGTCTGCAACATAAACTTCAAAATAGCACCGGTGAAAGTGCATGGAGATCCCATGTGATTCTGATAATTAATGACAATCCATATAGACTAATGTTTTTATTGAGTTATTTTTTAAGAGAATTTCCATTTGTAATGCTTGAAAACCCAGTGTTGGATTCAAAGTTAGATACCATGAAGATAAAGATATACACTTGAGCATTGGCATCAAGATCATCGATTTGAAGATATGAATAAGATATGATAAAAAGGAATAAATGAAGATGGAATTATTGTATGCAAATCGAATAAAGCCATTCTTTACCTTATGTGTTAAGCTAGGAAGGATCAAGATCTTGAGAGGTTGATTGTAGTATAAGTATTCAAGATATAGCTCTAAGTCGAGATCATAATGGACTCAGGAGTTGAGTTATGGTTGACCAAGAATTAGAGCATGCAATCAAGTGAATAATTCTTTATGTATCTCAAAAAATTATGATAGAGCATGAGAACATATAAGGTTGACCAAGACCAAAAACAAAGTGTGGATTCAATTTGATCAAACTGAAAGGATAAGGATGTCACCTAGAGGGGGGGGTGAATAGGCGAATTAAAACTTTTTTGGTTTTGGCTTGATAATTGCGGAATAAAACAAGGTGTTTAAATTAACAAACCAACAACCTAAATATACGAGGCACACATATGTGCACCAACAACTTATGCTAATCAAGACAAGAAACAAAGTGATAGCAATATATAAGACTTCAAACACGAAGGCTATCACAATGTAAAGTGCATAAGTAAAGAGCTCAGGTATAGAAATAACCGAGGCACGTGGAGACGATAATGTATTCCCAAGTTTCTCCCTTTTAGGGGAGTACGTCTCGTTGGAGGGGTGTGAGTTTCAAACTCAAACACCACAAATGGCCTTACCCTGTTCTCCGATGAACCTTGCACAAAAGCTCGGTTCACCTTCCACTATTGATTTCCTTTTGGACGGAAATCGAGTCTCTTACAACAATCTTGAGGCACAACCCATAAAAGGATTGAGATCTCCCAAGTGACCACAAAAGGCCTCAACCGCCACAAAGGCGTCTAGGGTCCTACGACCCAAGAGTAACAAGCTCACAAAATTTCACTTCCACGAATCCTCGTAGAGAGCACAAACCGATGCATAAAAGCAATGGCAAGAACACAAGAAGTGCTCAAGTCCTTCACTCTCAAATCCCACCAAAAACAACTACTGCTTATGGGGGGAGAAGAGAGGAAGAACATGGAAGAACACCAAATCCCTCCAAGATCTAGATGCAAAAGCTTCCCCTCACTTAGAGGAGAGATTGATTGGTAGAATAGTGGATCTAGATCTCCTCTCTCTTTTCCCTCGAATTGGAGGCAAGAATCATGGAGGAATAGAGATATAGCAAGCTTGTGGAGGTCAACAATGGAGGTCAAAACTTGCTCAAAAGGTTGGGGAACCATTGGGGAAGAAGGCCCCTTAAATAGGTCTCCCAAAGATCCAACCGGTAGGTGCAGAAATGCGCAAGGGCGGTACTATCGCTTTAAACGGCGGTACTACCGCCTCCGGGGAACCCAGAAAGTCAAACAGGCTGAAAACGGGCTTCAGACAGCGGTACTACCTCCCCGGGCAGCGGTACTACCTCCCCGGGCGGTACTACCGCTCCTAGTACCGCTAAAATGGCCTTCAGACGCACTTGTGTGGTACTGCGGGCGGTACTGGGGGTGGTACTACCGCCGGGAAAAAAAACTGCACATAACGCGGTACGAAAATTTCAATAACTATTGCATTCGGATTCCGATTTCGATGATCTTGGTCTCGTTGGAATCGAAACGAAGAGCTTTAAAAGATTATGCAGAGAAACATCATAGTCAGACAAGGGAGGATAAAACCAAATGTGAAAAGGTTAGACCTCTCGATAAAAGAACAAATGGTCAAACCTCCAACATAAAAAACGCAATAAGTTTTTCATACGAAATCCGTTTTAGATGAACTAGAGCTTGGTATGGAGATAAACAAAAGCTCTAAATTCACACATGGATAAAAGCCAAATAAGAACCAAGAAAGATGATATGCCAAGTATGCAACGGTTTGAGCTCTCCACAAAGATGCGATCAAGTTACTCACTTGAGAGCCCCTCTTCATAGTACGCCGACTATTCTATAACCCGGTCTCACACTAACACCACGAGACCGGTAAAATAGAAACCCTATCAAGATCATATCTTTGCCTTGCGCATTCCAATTGAGCTAGATGATGACGATCTTGATCTCTTCAAGTGGACCACCTTTCTTGATTTGCGCTTTGCTTGATGAAGACTCGCATATCGCTCCCCCATACTCCATGATGGGAGAGCCTTGCTAAGCTCTGTCTTCATGAATCCACTTGCACTTCATCTTCTTCTCTTGATATATATGATGGTTTGGAGATAAACATGAATGTTCACTCAATCTTCTTTTCCAAGCCATGCTTGCAATAAGCTCAACTCTAGATGACCATTCTTCATATAAACTCTTGAGTAGCATATAAGCTTCTAGAGTCCAACACATGAACTCCAATCTTTTTCCATGGACAAGATCTATAAGGATATCTCAATGCAAACATTAGTCCATAAGGATTGTCATTAATTACCAAAACCACAGATGGGGAAACATGCACTTTCACAAAAACACAGAGGAAATGACGTACGGTGTGGCTACATACACGTGGTCTCGTGCTATTGTAAGCATTTCAATAAATATATTGAACTAGCCCATGATCTATGTGTTTGGTGTTTCTACGTTGGTAAGACATCTTTACATGGGCGTGCAACAAAAGGTAGATCCGTAGAGACCATAAGAGGATGACATCAAGTGGTCATGTTGAAGACTGAGAAGTGCAAGTTCAAGATGAGCATCTTAAGATATTATATCTGTAAAACTTGCCATCCACTTGGTGATAATGTACATGTGAATATATTATCTAGTGAAGCTTCCCACAGTGTAGTATGGAGGACCAATTTGTGAATCTTCACCAAGTAATAATGATCAAGTGAGTTGTTCCGACTTAAGGCAAGCATAAATTTCATCATTAAGCTGAAGTGAAATCCGCAAGGAAAATGTATGACTTTGCTAGAGGTTCCTATATTTAGAAATCTCAAGGTGTTTGGTGGGAGACACAGTTATAGTATCTATAGCCGTAGTATCAAGAGGGGCCTTTTGACTGAGTAGTTTGATCACATCGTCATAGTGAGATCAAACTTCAGCATACTTTTCATCTCTCTAATTTGTTGCTATTTGTTGTTTCTCTATGTTGGATTTAGAGCTTGTTGTTATCTTGAAAACAAGCTCATTTTATTCGCATTTTTTTATGTTGGAGGATTTGCTCAAATCTTCTTTTGCAGAGAGTCCATGCATTTTATTTTGTGGATTTAATCTTTTTTCTTATATTTGATGTTTCTTTGCATAGGGGTGCAGTATCACCTTCAAGTGGACTAGGTCAACAAAAAGGCATCCAAGCATGGTGAAAAAATCTAGAAAAATAGTATATAGATAGAATGCACATCTACTATGTGTTAAAATTTTCATATTCAAATTCAACTCACAGCTCAAGAAATAAAAAGGCGAATAGTCATAACTCATAAGTACTACCATATTCAATATGAGATTGAATAATACTAAGTTGGGATTATTCACGGCAAGATCTGTCTTTTTCTTCTTCTTTTGTGGTGAGTTGAATTTGGATTTAAAATTTTAACACTCGATAGATCT
Organism: Poa pratensis; assembly: GCA_947311845.1. Classification (NCBI taxonomy): domain Eukaryota; kingdom Viridiplantae; phylum Streptophyta; class Magnoliopsida; order Poales; family Poaceae; genus Poa; species Poa pratensis. The sequence continues at coordinate 142,919,901 of CAMZMU010000041.1, forward strand.
ATGTTGTGTTGATATTGTGAAAAGGGTAAAAAAAATCATAATGATTAAAGGTGATAATCAATCAGCTAGTGCACAACCTAGCATAAAACAAGCATGCAAGAAGAAGAAAAAAAGCCTATTTGAGTTTTTTTAGGAACAAATGCCTATTTGAGGTACTGAAGAATATGGATCCGGCCCATATACATTGTGAAACATGGAAAGAAAGCCCACAGTGAAAGCTCACACGGACTTCTCCTTATCCCACGAGGCCCATTCCTTGCAAAATGTTTGATCGTCGCGATTTTGCGGCAGAGGCGCAGTGAGCATGGGTCTTCTTTCTTCGATACGGTCCAGGCTTAATAAGAAAAAGAAAAGAAAACTTGTACCTTGCGATTTCGTAATATTAAACAGCGTTCCCACACTGCGTTTTGCTTGATCGGTTTTTTAGTCAAGAAGTGACAACCCTTTTCTTTCCAAAGTGCAAAATAGCTGTGTAATACTCCGTACTATACCAGCAACTGGGTACTATAGCACAAGAAAGCGAAGAGGCATCATTGAACCAATCCTGCTTATGAGCTCGGGTGCCATTTTGAATTTGTGAGGAAGAAGTAACTTCTTTGGCACTGGCAGGGACAGGTTTGGATGTTTGCTGCCTACCTGCGGGCTGCGGCCACGCGATCGATCGACGACGAGCTGCATGCATGCGCAGGCGCAGCGCAGGGCTCGAGGCGGAGACCAAGAATGACACAAGGGCGGCAAGGCAACTCCGAGAAGGCAGCCGGCGCTCGCATTAGATGATCGTGCCTTGCCTGACATGACATGCAGATCCAAGGATGGATGGACGCTCGAAACAGTTGCGCGGCAGCGTATTTGCCGATGTGAAAGGGCATTGCCTTGCCTTTGCCTTGTCTCGCCGCGGCAACGCCCCCGTCTGATGATCTGAGCCGATTCTGACGCTCTTGACGAAGCTGCCAAGTATGTAGAGTATATAGAATGCATATGTATATTCTTATCAAATACTAGCAGCTTCACTGACAACCCGTGCAGCTCTCGGTTTAGCCGGATGGAGTAAAGAGGCCGCTGCAATGCCGACACTGCATCGACCTGTCTCATTTTTGTGTGTGGAAATGGCGTCGGCCTGTCGGTCAGTCACCAATGCAGCGATCGGAAGGGAAGGGTTTCAGTTAATTATTCAGGTTGGGGAAAAGAAAGAATGTGTTCGTATGGACGTATACGAGCAGCAGAAAATGCGTGCGTCTGTACTCTTGCTGCATTGTCCGCTTGCTGAAAGACTCGATCCGTTCTCCCGGCCGTTGGATTGTAGTTCAGACTTCGACCATGACCCAAGTACTACCTCATTTTTACAATGGCATATCTTGCTGAACATATGGACAGGAGAGCACAACTCCGTTAAATTCACATCCAAGCCTTGCAAAAGAAGTTTAAGATTTTGAAATGGATGGAGTACAACTTTGTACCTACGTACAGTCAAACTCATGATACCAGAAACAAGAAAAGCATAGCTTTAGGTGGTACACGCTTTGTAGAGTTTTACTCATCCTGTTTCGGTCCACGGCCACCAAAAGCAGACCTGAACAGACCAAATGTGTTCAGGCCATTTTCGAAAGAACTTTGGAAGCCATCTCAAAATAGCAGCTTGGTCTGTATGCGCTGGCCAGTCTACGGCAACAGTAATGATAGTACCTGCCTCGAGCGCGCGTGTGCGGAGAACGTGTTTGCATGATGCTTAAGTAGACTGATGATAGTACAAGTACAGGTGAAATAAGCGCCGGTGTATAATTACACTGGCTAATAATTTACATCTCGCATTCAGGTAGTCTCCCTCTTTTGGCAACGATAAATCACCAATCAGTTAGCCCCCATTATTAACTTTAGCTAACATTCCGTCCGATGTTTCATTTTTTTTTGGTGCATAAGCATAACACCTAGCCCGGTGGCTAGGATCTGCTGATACTCACACACTCCCCCCCCCCCCCCCCCCCCCCCCCCGGCTTTATTTTTTATTTTGATCCAAATAATGTCAATCGTAATCAGATCTAATCCAATTGTTTAAAATTCATGCCTTACCTGCATATTGAATTCATTAATATGTTAAAACTTAAAGACTTACAAATGCAAAACTTAAAAACCAAGTACCTACAAACTTAAAAAAAATGCAAAACAATTTCCCATTATGAGAAATAGTTATTGGCCTTATTTGCCATTCTATATAATGCATTGTTAGAAAATATTACGGTTGTTGTTTGGGTTTTACTTTTTAATATATTTTATGTCATTTGCACAAATTTAAATAAAAATCTATAGTGCAGTTCAATAATATAGTACTACTTTTTTTGGAAGACATAATCTATTGTAAATCAGACAAAATTTTCACTCCTCTCGAGCTGCTCATATAGAAAATAAGATATATTTACACGTATCGAATTCTTCCTTCGGAGGATTCTATTTTTCTATAAAAATTTAATGCACCTTCACCACGACATCATTATGTCTGGTTTTCCATGTTGGTTTGTGTTGTGTATTGCCCTAGGAGCTCTAGAAGGAAACACAAATACCCTCCTTATAACTTACCCTCCAGCAGAAGTAAAAGTACATTTTATAGACCGTATCCATGTCTACTCGCTAGTGGTTTGTAAATTTCGAGAGAAGGCATGCGAGCTAGGGCTGAGCGGACACTCGTGCATGACCTCCCAGATCGCTATCGCATGATGCCTGGTTCGCAACCTTCCTTTCCTTCTGACATGGGCATAGGGCCGGTCCAAACAAAATTAGGACCTATGGCGAATATTTATATTAAACTTTTATACTTATTTTTAGTATGTTGTAGTATTAATGAGCATATTTTTATTTGGCATTGTTAACCACGTAAAAATTGTAATGTTAGCTGTAGCACCCATTTTATGTAGTCGCAATGCATATGGCTGAAAAATACATTTGCATTAACCTAGATTTTAGTTATATTTTGTAGTATAATTTTCTTCACCAAATTTTTTAATACTAAATGTAAGTTTATACATATTTATGATAGAGATATATAAAACACATGATCTATGAAATATCTTAATATTGTTTTTGTGTATGATTAGGTAAGTATATTTATAGAAACATCTAGATTATAAGTTGAACGTTCATGATTATTTACTCGTATATGTGGTCAAATAATTCTTGCGAGTTACATGAAGAAATAGGCTTTCGCCCCGCTATATTAATATTGCAATCACATCGATACAGAACAAAGAACCATACAGAAAGCAAGGGCAAGGGAGAGTGCTGGGGCAACAGCAGAGACACGCCCAAAAAAAGAAATGAAGGCTAAGGCGAAGTGACAAAATGAAGACGATCCGCCACCGGTGCGCACTCTCCGTCTTCGTCCCACCACGATCCAGGCACCCCATAGCGCTCCGTGCCAAGCAGCCCCTTTAGGAGGGGAAGCACCGTCGACACGGCGCTGCTACCCGGACCAGAGGTCCTAGGGTTTCCCCCGGCACGCAGAGTACAGTGGGCAAGGGGTTCCCACGACGTCCTCCAGGAAGGAAAAGTGCCACATGCCGGCGGCACCACATCATGGTCAGACTAGCTGACAGGGATTTCTCCCGACCCCTATCCACAAGAACACCCTGGCGCAATGGAGAACCACCATCCAGCATCGCCAACCACCAACATGCGCCACCCCGATCTTGAGTCGTCCTCTTCTGTTGCTTCATGATACTAGCAAGCGGTCTGAAAGGCGGAAGCACACGACATCGTCGGGACGGAAAACAGCAGCCTCGTAGCCACGCGGGAGGTACCCACCTCTACCGCCGAGCGGCAGTCATCGACCGGACAAAGCAACGGGGGCACACTAGGCCCCAGCGGGCCTGGCCGAGCCCGGAAAGCCCCGGCCGCCCTGCTGCAATAGGCAGGCCGCAATGCCACCGTCGATGTCCCTGACACGTCGCCGCCACCACCTCCAGAGAGCTCCGCCACTACAGGCAGCCGGCCCGCTCAGGCCAATCTGGGCCCGCCCGAACCCATCTGGGGCCCGAGGTACCCAAACCAGGGCCAAGCCGGCCACCGGCGCCACGCTGCCGTGGAGCACCGTCGCAGGACGTTACCGCCACTAGCACCACCCGGCCGCGCCGGACCTTGGCCTCCCAAAGAACGCCGCCGCCAAGGAGGGAGAGGCCCCGACCAGCCTCCAGGACGCGGGGAATGGAAGGCCGCCGCCGGCGGCGTCGCCCGTGCTTTGCCCGACGACCCCTGCCGGCGGCGGCGACGGGGAGAAGGAGGTGGAGGAGGGGGGCGCGGCGGTCGGCGGCTGGCGGCCCCGTCGCCCTGGGGGGGCGAGTGGGGAAAAGGGGTTTCTCCTGGGCGAGAGGCAAGTTACATCGAGTATATTAATGAGTTAACAACGTGTACGTGATGTGTACTTGGTATTATTATCCCTAATGGTAATCACTAATAAAAGAAACATATTATACTACTTTCGCATAAATATGGGTTAATTGTTTGATATGCTCTTTCGCAATACGCTAAGTTTGATTTGGTCTACATGAGTGCTCGTGCAAATTTCTGAGATAAATACTCGTGCACGTAGTTGACACATATTTCAGTTTGTACAAACTGTAGAATTTCCATGGAAGGGCGACTATCAACCGAACGAAAGTTGTGGTTGTTGATTAGATGGGTTTGTTCTTACGTATGTGTACACACTATTTGTCGGTCATGTAGATTTGCCCCCACAAATTTTCTTTTTAGTAAATATTTAATACTCTTTTGACATAGGAGTATTAGATAACAGTATACCTATTACTAGTGCATTTTTATAGTGTGGAGCCTCCTCCTATCGGGGTCCGGGGCGATTGCCCCATTTGTCTTGATAAGTGTGATGTTACGGTAACCAGCTAAATTACTCCAAACAGCTCTCTTCTCATTAACTACATGTCACATAAGCAAAATGATCTTGAGATGTGTGATGTTACTAGCTAAGTTACTCTCATTGTAACTAGTCTCAACGTATTTTCCTGCGAGTGAGAGCGGTGTGGCCGAAGAATCATTTCCGGCCTTCCATAGCTGTCTCCTCGGCTACCTACACCCACACGAACGCGATGGTAGGCGGCCGACAGGTAGCCAAAAGAAAGGCAAGCCGGCCGGCCCTGTGGACTGGAGCCCCACCACGCATGCCTGGGCCCACATACGGTCTTGTGGCGTCAACACTCTTTAAAAGCTCCTAAGATACGTCCCTTTCGCCAAATGAGGCAGTGTCTCCCCCATACTCGCCTCGCACTAAATATAAAGCGGAGCGAGAAAGGGAGAGGGAATGAATGAACACTGTATGAGACGAGAGCGAGGGAGAGAATGAATGAACACTGTTATGAGAGAGGGTGTGTGTATAGTGCAGGCGGTCCTGGGCTGCACTCCAGGAATCAGGACCGGCCCGCTAGCTTATCTGTTCACGTAATGCTATTAGTATTTTTCTTCTATATATGGATGTGCAAACTACTACTCCTAGATCGAACGGAGAAGCCCGGCCAACAGCGGGCGGCGCAAACTGTTCCGATAGACGCGCATGCACCAATCTGAACCACATACATCAGCGGTGATCGCTGCCGCCTGCCGGACGGCCGGCCAGCCGCTTGGATCGCCATCACGGCCGATGACTGACAGGAAAAACGACGCGCGCGGGGACTGAAGGCAAACTGTTGTCGCGTGTGGGAGAGAACTTGCGCCCGCATGCAGCTACTCCCACCCACAGCTAGCTTACATAGAAGCCTTAATTTGGACCCTTGCCTATCTATCTATCGAACCCTAGCTAGGTCTGAAGCTATGGCACGCACCAGCTAGCTACTAATGTATAGTGGCAGCTGTACGTATAGTGCAATAGCTAGCCATGAGTAGCTGCCACCACCACTACGACTACAGGTATAGTATAGTACTCCTAGTAGATAGCTTGCTTGGAGGCATGCAAAGGATAGGTCGTTACGTTTTTATGTCCAAAAAGAGCTCCATTTAGGCAGCCGGCCGGAGAGAGAGAGGCTGCTCACTGCTGCCTCCAAAGGTAAAGCTGGTGCATGCCTATGCAAATGCATGGGACGGGATGAAGATCGAAGGGGAAAAGACGCATGCATGCATGTTGCAAGCCATGTTGGCCGTTGTACATGTGGGCAGCACAACGAATTGAAGGCCCTTTGCTCGAGCAGTGCAGTGCAGGGCTATGGGTTGGCTAGCTTGGATTGGAGCAGGTGCGCCATGGCTCAAGGTGGATCGCAACGGGTAGGGTAAAAGGGGGTTAAGATTCCTGGTGGTCAAAAGGAGTAAAGGTTAGTTAGGGTGCCACTCCACCTAATGCGTGGTTAAGGTGTATCTTTGACCCATGCCGCCAAAGCTGATCAGGGATATATACCTCTGCTTGCAGTGCACAGAGGCGGCTCTGAAGATTGCTGTGAATACTCTGATGCATATCAGCTCAAATCATATATGGTTACCGGTAGCTGATGGGCCTAGCTAGCTGCTGCCTGATGGGTTGCGTTGCAGCTGCAGGAAATAAAGGGCAGAGGAACTCATCTTTCGAGGCGGCACTGAAGGATACTGGATACTATCATTTCGGTAAAAATGTGAGAGCATCTCCAAGCGGAGCCCCAAATCCGGCTCCCAAATTGTGCCCGGATGCGTCCGCGGACAGTGACCGGTCACCCCCTAAAAACATTTTGCTACAACCACACACCTCTAATTTAAGATACCAAATTACTACAAAAGCATGCAACGTGCATACTAATCCTACGTGCAGTTCATGCAACCGGATAGCCACCTAGCCTAGTCTACTCATCGTCGGACAGGAGGATGACCGTTGCCGCGCCGTCGCCGGAGCCGGAGCCGCCATGTGCCGCAGCTGGAGGAGGGTCCGGAGAAGACCCCTGCTCGCCGGAGTCGGTGTAGAAGGAGCCAGATCCGGAAGATTCTTGCACGTAGATGCAGCCTGCACGGAACGCCTCCTCCGCCTGCTTCTGCTTCTCAACGAAGCCGAGCCTGTTCTTCATCTGCCCGACCAAGATGCGGTCCGTGGCCTCGGCCAAACGGTGCTCCGCCGTCACCCTTGCGCGCTCCTCGGCCCGAACCCGCGTGGCCTCGTACTCCGCCCGCATCCTTGCCAGCTCCGCCTCCGCCTGCTGATTCCACTCCTCCGCCATCGCCTCCGACTGCGCCCGATTCGATTCGTGCATCTACCGGAGGTACTCCGAACCCGTCATTTCGACGATGTCGGAGCCCTCGCGGCGGATGCCGTAGCCGACGTCTGTCCCCTCCGCCGCCAACACTTATGCGGACACGCGCGATTCCGCGGCCTCCGCTTCTCGGCGGAGCTGCGCCCACTTCTCCGCCGTCATCTTGGCGCATGTGGTGGGGAGGCGCCGAGGCATGGTGGATGAGGTGGAGGAGGAAACTCGGCACCCAGGAGGAGAAGAGAGCGGCGGCGGCGGAAGTGCGGTGGAAGTAGGGTTTGCTCCGGTCCCTCCACTTATAGTCGGATGTGGCCGGTACGCCATGAATGCCGGCCGGTGCGCCATGAATGCCGACGCCGGTCAAGCTAGCTTATCCGCTCCGCCAGGCGGTCAAAGCGTGGGTCCGCACTGTCAGCGAGTACGGGGCGGACGCGTCCGGGCGCGCCCGGGCGCCCCCAAACCCGCCCCAGATATGGGCTGGGTTTGGGGTGTGCCGGACCGCCCGGTCGTTTGGGATGGCTTTGAGGGCCTCCGTTGGGTAGAGGTTTTTGGGCCAAACCCTGTCCGGGCGGTCCGCCCGGACTTTTGGGGTGGGTTTGGGGCCTCCGGTTGGAAATACTCTGACGTTCCAGATTAGAGTTTTAGATATTGCATCGATCCTTGCTAACAATAAACAGTACGTAATGGTATTGCAGTCACTCTGTCGTGTTTGCTCATCAATTTTTCCTTGTTGAAGCGTGTTCCTTTGAGAGAAAAATTGGAAACCTGGATCTGCATGTATTCTCTTCAGATTTTAAATGTAAATTTGAGTACCCAGAAAGATAAATTTAACGTCAAATTCACGAAAACCAGACAGACAAAACATCTGGCCGGCACCACCATGCATCAACTCATTTGGAGGTTTTCTCGATTTTTTTTTTTAATGGAGGAAAGCTCCCGGATTTGTTTTAACCCCCAACCTCTGTCATCCTACCTTAATAATCCTTAACTTCTCTTCCAACCTAATTAATCAAACCCAGCCAGAAAAGCATTAAGAGTCAAGTCATTTATTTTGTGGTTCGAATGAATCAATTTCTCATCCATGTTTCCTTTGTCCGCTGGCAAGATACATCTAGAATGTGGTTAGTTGTGCGTTTGGGCTGAACTGTCACTTCTACAGCATGGACCAGTGTATTTTGCCTAGTTGAATGGTTTTAGGAAGAAAAAGGTTTACTGGCGGTGGTGTTGCTTCATTTATCTGAGGGATTTGGAAAGCTCAAACTGCCGCTTCTTTTCAAGGCAAATTGCTCGATGAAGCTATTTCGGTAATCTTCTGAATTTGCAAGGCCATCCAGTGGTGGAGCGTTTTGCATGTGGAGCACGACGTAAGGGACAAACTCAAATTCTACGCTAAACTTTTAGAACGGGTGGCGAGGGAAGTCTTTGGCGCCAGAAGGAGTTGGTCTACTTGACTCCGAGATGGAAAATGTCGGAGAAAAAAAATGTTAGTATCTCCACCGGCACCCTCGGAATTTTATCCAACACCTTCAAAATTATGTCCGCTTTGGCCGGCCATTTCCAAGTTGCCAAGTTGCTGCCCACACCGGCACCCCAAAATGGTCGGCCATGTCCATTTTTCTTAATATGAATGTATTTTATTTCTAAAACATAGCAAAATGAATGCATAGTCCAATAATAGTCTAAATATAGGAAAATTATAGTTACTACAACGGTTCAAATTAAAATTAAAATCGATAAGTTTTAGGGAGCAACATGCTCGTGTGTTTTGCTAGCCCACAAGTGCGAGACTACATCACTCTGCAGTTGATCATGAGTTATTTCATCTCGAATTTGAAGATGAGTAGCGAGAAATTCAGAAAAATTCGGCCGGCAAGCCCGGATGTGGCTCGGCAAGGGCCCCCTAGAATTCATACAGCTCATTCGCGACCAAGTTGGCATCAGGCTCACTCTCGATAATCATATTGTGCATGATGACATAAGCGTTCATGATCTCCCACGTCTGCTTTAGGGACCAGGATAGAGAAGGGTACTTGACAATCGCAAACTGGACTTGGAGCCCACCAAATGCTCGCTCCACATCTTTTCAGACACTCTCTTACTTGGTTGCGAAGTTATAGTTTGCCTCACCGACAGGGTTGAGCAATTGTCTTGAAAAATGTCGACCAACGAGGATAGATTTCATCTGCTAGGTAGTATCTCTTGTCATACTTATGGTCGTTGATTACATATTTGCATTCGCTAGATTGGCCGGCGACAAGTCTCGCAAACACCGGATAACGTTGCATCATGTTGATGTCATTGTGAGAACCGACCATGCCAAAAATGTGTGACAAATCCACAGTTCATAATGTGCCACAACCTCGAGCACAACACTACACGCTCCAACATATCCTCCCTTGTACATCCCCTACCAAACGAATGGGTAATTCTTCCATCTCCCGTGCATGCAATTGATGCTCCCAAGCATCATAGGAAATCCTCTCGTTTCACCTTGTGCCATGAGCCGAGCCATGTCTTTTGCATTTAATTCTCTCGGATACTTTGTTCATAACACTGCATTAACCGCCTTGCAAAACTGTAGGTGGCATCAACGTGGATTCGGATATACGGAGGTAGTCGTCCAAATAATCCGCGAAACATTCATATGCAAGACACTGTATAGCAGCAGTGCATTTCTGAATGACCAGTGCAATCTTTATTCAGTTTGAAGTAGTCATCGTAGTCTCGAACACCATGCACAATGTTCATAAACACTCTGAAAGGGCATGGCGCCCGCATGTGTGGTTTTGGTAATTAATGACAATCTCTATGGACTAATGGTTGCATTGAGTTGTACTTGTAGTGTTTGTCCATAGACCATGCTTGAACTCCATATGTTGGATTCAAGGTTGATGCCATGAATATATTGATATAATGAAGTATTTGGCATCAAGATCATCGAGTTGAACATATTGCAAGTATGTCTTGAAGAAAAGGATTGTGTGATCATTCATGGTTATCTTCAAGACATCATCTATTCAAAAGAGAAGAAAAGATACAAGGTTGATCAAGATATTGATCAACACACAAAGCTACAAAATGTACCAAGTGGGATCATGTATCTCTTGGTATGGTAAACAATTGTCCATATAGCTTTGTGAACTAACCCATGATATGTGTGTAGCATTTCTATGTGTGGTTAGGTATCTTTCTATGGGCTTGCATCAAATGAAGATTTCATATAGCCCATGAACGATGACGTCAAGTGGTGATCGTCATCAATGTTGAGAAGCGCAAGTTCAAGAGGAGCATCTCGAAGAAATCCTAGGCTTGAAACTTGCCACTCATTTAGAGATAATGTTCATGTGAAGATGTGCCTAAGGGAGGCTCTCCCATAGTGGAGTATGGGGAGGCAATGTTTGAGTCTTCACCAAGCGAAGCGCAATCAAGAAAGACGGTCCACTGCTAGCGCTAAGTTGACGAGGGAATTTCTCCCCTGCAACAGCACCGGAAACAATGCTTGTACGTCACACGTCAGTTGGGAACCCCAAGAGGAAGGTATGATGAGTGCAGCAGCAAGTTTTCCCTCAGTATGAAACCAAGGTTTATCGAACCAGTAGGAAAACGAGGTTGCTTCGAAGGTGTTGGTGAAGGAGTGTTGTGCGGCGCAACACCAGGGATTCCGGTGCCAACGTGGAACCTGCACAACACAATCAAATTACTTTGCCCCAACTTAACAGTGAGGTTGTCAATCTCACCGGCTTGCTGAAAACAAAGGGTTAAACGTATCGAATGGAAAATGATGTTTGTTTGCATAAAACAGTAGAGAACAATGATTGCAGTAGATTGTATTTCAGATGTAAAAGAATGGACCGGGGTCCACAGTTCACTAGTGGTGTCTCTCCAATAAGATAACTAACATGCTGGGTAAACAAATTACAGCTGGTCAATTGACAATTGATAAGTGCATATAACATGCATGTGCGAGCTGTGGTGTCTACTATGAGATTCATTTGGGCATTACGACAAAGTACATAGACCGCTATCCAGCATGCATCTATGCCTAAATAGTCCACTTTCCGGTTAACATCCGTACCCCTTCCAGTATTAAGTTGCAAGAAACAGACAATTGCATTAAGTAATGTGCGTAATGTAAACAATACATTCATCCTTGAATAAAGCATTGCTGTGTTACCCCTAGTGGCAACAACACATCTACAACCTTAGAACTTGCTGTTACTATCCCAGGTTAAATAGAGGTTGAACCCAACTATCATGCATAAATACCCCTCTTGGAGTCACAAGTATTCACTTGGCCAAGGCTTCAACAAGTAACGGAGAGCATGCAAGATCACAAATGACATAGACATGACAATATAATATTCAGCTCCACATAGGTATCAATATAAGTCAGATCCCAGCAAACACAATATGTAGCATTACAATAAGATGATCTTGATCATGATAGGCAGCTCACAAGATCTAAACATGATGGCACAAGTGGAGAAGACAACCATCTAGCTACTGCTATGGACCCATAGTCCAAGGATGAACTACTCACGCATCACTCCGGAGGCGGGCATGGCGATGTAGAGCCCTCCGGTGATGATTCCCCTCTCCGGCAGGGTGCCGGGAAGAGCTTTAGAACCCCCCGAGTTAGGGTTGACGACGGCGGCGGCAGCGAATATGTTCTGGATGAAAGGCTCGGTGCTTTAGGCTTTTCACGTCTCGGGGAAAAAATAGGCGAAAGGGCGATGTCGGCGGACCCCCGAGGGGCCCAAACCACCTGGCGGCGTGGTGGGGCCCCCTGCCGCACGAGCCTGTGGTTTGGCCACCTCGTGGCTCCCCTTCGTCTCTCCTTCGGACTCCGTGTACGTGCTGGCAAAATAGGGACTTGGCCTTTTGTTTCGTGCAATTCCGAGAATATTTCCAGAAGTAACTTTCTGAAACCAAAAACAGTAAAAAACAGGGAACTGGCACTGTGGCATCTTGTTAATAGGTTAGTCCCAGAAAATGCATAAAAGTGATATGAAGTGTATATAAAACATGTAGCAAATGGTATAATATAAGCATGGAACAGCAGAAATTATGGATACGTTGGAGACGTATCATCCACTTAAAGAGATCATGATCAACGTCATCTAGCTCAAGTGGAATGCGCAAGGCAAAGGTATGATGTTGATAGGGTTTCTATTTTACCGGTCTCATGGCGGGAGACCAGGTTATAGAATAGATACAGTACTGTCAAGAGGGGATCTCATTTGAGCTTTAGCGTATCAGTTGGAGAGAGCTCAAACCTTTGCATACTTGCCTTCATCATCTTTCTTGGTTCTTATTTGGATTTTCTCTGTGTGGGCTTTTGGTGCTTGTTGTGATCTTCATAACAAGCCCAAGTTCTCCGAAAACGGATTTCGTATGGAAAACTTGTTGCGTTTTCGGGTTGGAAATATTATCGTTTTATCCGTGAGGTAAGTTCCACACCTTCCCATGTGTGTCAACTTAACTCTTTTGTGGTTCTTAATATTTCCAAAAAAATTGGTTTCACCTGTTTTGGAGTTCGAACGAGAAAGTTATTGCATTTCAGTTTTTGCTGTTTTTGTCAGTTTTGCTCAAGCAGGGGAATCGGATTATCCGATCAACCTTGATTCGGATTATCCGATTCTCAAGGTTTGCTCGAATTTGGCTAAGAACTTTAATAGCAATGCATACTGGAGTTTTTCGGATTATCCGATCCACCTTGATTCGGATTTTCCGATTCTCAAGTATAGCTCGATATCGGCTAAGGACTTCTTGCAGCCAGTTTTGTTGCATCGGCACTGGAAATTTTTGGAATATCCGATATATGTTGAATCGGATTATCCGACTCAGTCGGATTATCCGATCCTGACTTATATCAGAATATCTGATTCCCTGGGCTGCAACGGCTCTTTTTCTGGGAGGGGTATAAATACCCCTCCACCTACCTCCAGCCATCCAGCTTTGCTGAGCACGAATTTGACCCTCATTGTTGACCTTCTTGAGCTTAGCTATCTCTCAATCTCTCCATGATTCTTGCCTCCATTTAGTGAGAAAAGAGAGGAGATCTAGATCTATTGTTCCACCAATCCATCTCTCCTCTAAGTGAGGGGAAACCTTTGGATCTAGATCTTGGAGTTCCATTTGTTGAGTTCTTCCTTGTTCTTCCTCTCTTCTCCCCCCACAAGCATTAGTTGCGTTTGGTGGGATTTGGGAGTGAAGGATTTGACCACATCTAGTGGTCTTGCCTTCATTGCATCGGTTTAAATTCTCCACGGTGATACGTGGAAATCGAAGTTGAGAAGCTTGTTGTTCTTGGGTACTTGGGGTGCCCTAGAGCTTGTCCTCTTGGGTACTTGGGGTGCCCTAGACGGTCCTTATTGATCTCGGAGTTTTGGTGACTCGCGGGATTGTTGGGAGCCTCCAATTAAGTTGTGGAGACGTGCCCCAACCTTGTGAGTCTTGTGGCTTTGGGAGCCACGGGATTTCGGTGAGAGCCTCCAATTAAGTTGTGGAGTGTGCCTCATCCTTGTACGGGTTCGGTGACCACCCTCAAGTGTCCCATAGTGGCTCGTGGCACTCTACATTGGTAGATGCACGAAGGAGATTACGGTGTGCCATTTGACGGCTATTCGGGGATCACTTTGTGACTCCGCACCGCTCCAACGGAGACGTAGCTTTCATTGGGAAGTGAACTTCGGGATAAATCATCGTCTCCAAGTGCCTCGGTATTTCTATACCCGAGCTTCTTACTTATGCTATTTACTTTGTGATAGCCATCGAGCTTGAAATAATATATCTTGCTATCACCTAGTTGTATATCTTGTTTAGCATAATTTGTTGGTGCACATAGGTAAACCTAGCTTGTTTGGGTTTTGCGCTTGATAAATTAACTGCTATTTTTATTCCGCATTTATTCAAGCCTAAACCGTAAAGATTTTTAAATCGCCTATTCACACCCCCTCTGGGCGACATCCGTGTCCTTTCACACTCTCCTATGCATCCTAAAGCAACGGCGAGATTCAAGATCATTGTTTACCGGTTTAAGTGCAAAATAGTCATTGTAAAGCAGCACATGACTAGTTGTTCTGAACCGGTTCTTGTTGTCCGTCTTCCCTTTCATCGACCCTTCGCGTTTGGGAGTGGCCTCCACCACCGCCTGTGTAGCCCTAAGAACGGCGAAAACAAGCTGATTCTCTTCATCATCATAAAAAAGAGCCTCATCTTTCATCATTTCGTGAAACATTATATCATCGTCGCTACCCATAGCGTATTGAACAACAATCAATGAACAATATTGGAGCTACGCAATAAGTCAACAACAAAGAAAATGACTTTGACAAATAGCCGAACACCTTGCGGGCGGGGAGAGGGAGTGGCGCCGACAGGCTGAGTTGTATTGGCGCTGAAAGACGACTCGTTGCTAGGACTCGGAGGGGCGGGGAGTGGCTGAAAGCGATGTTCACAAGTTGTTGCCAAGTTTTCACTACTTATTCCGTACGATATGTACACATACGTAAATACGCACTGTATGTACACGCAGTGGCGGAGCTACTTGAAGCCAGCCGGGTGCACATGCACCCGGGTAGAATTTTTTTAACACTGCAATTAGCCTAAAAATAAGTGTGTGCACCCCTCTAGACACTGATTTGTGCACCCGTGTAGCTGAAATTCTAGGTTAGCCAAGACTAGTGCACCCTGATTAGTTTTGCTCTGGCTCCGCCACTGTGTACACGTACGTGCATTGCATACGTACTCTACTCGAGGAGGTCGTGCTCGTACGTGCATGGAGAGGACAGATCGATCTGGCTCGCAGTAATCACACAATCGAAGGCAGCGCGTAGTACTAACATGCAGTACTAGAGCGTACGCGCCCATGCGTGTCCTCCCATCCCATGTCGATTAAAGCTTCACGTGAACGACTCTGCCTACCTCTCTGCTTTCATGTATCGTGGGAAACTCGACTATGGAAAAACGTACAGTGCTACTTATATTTTCCGCTGATATGCGTGCATGAGCATGACACAGTCACCGCTCAAAGAAAGAGTATGTACGTCACAAAGTCAAGGACGTGTCAGCACCATACAGGCACATTTGTCAAGGACTGGTGTGCCCTTCGGGGCTTTACGGGCCCGCTGGGCCCAGCCGAATTTGACGGGGACTGGTGTGTTTTGCGGCCATGTCCGGTCGACTACCGTCTTCGGTGGTGGAGGTTGTTACCTCTCGCGCGGCTGCGGTACTGTTGACCCCGGATCATACTCCTCACCTTCGTCTTGCAGACTGTGTGTGACTGCTACTTTGGTGAGACGGCGAGGGTGGTTGTGGGATCGTTTTGGCGCATGTTGGTGGGCGGCTAGTCTGGTGGTGTTGAGGCTCCTCCTCACGGGGCTCCTGTGCTACGGATCGGCCGGGGTTGTGGATGAGGTTTTCGGGAGAAATCCTTGTCGGTTCATCCGACACCGACGCGGTGCCGCCTTCGGGTGGCATCTTTCCTTCCTGAAGGGCGTCGTGGCTACCCTTCGTCCGCTTTCCTCTGTGCCGGGGAAACCCTAGGACCAGTGCGCTGGTCCAGGCAGTAGCGTGGCTTTTCTTATTGAAGGTGCTGCTTGGTACTCGTCGATTCAGTGCTAGAAACGTGGTGATACTTCATCAGAGAGGGCGCAGCTGTTGCGGGTCACCATCGTTTAGTCGATCCGCCTATGTCTCCATTTTATTTTTCTTCTTTTCTTCTCTTCCCCTTGCTTTGGGTGTATGTTTGCTGCCGCCCCAGCATTTCGAAACTGTTGGTTGTATTGAGTTGTTACTATATTTATATAGCGGGGCTACGGCCTATTTCGTATTTTCGTCCGAAATTTGGATTTTTTTTTCTATGTATGTCCTTTGGATAAGTTACGAGGTGATGATTGAATTTGAAAAATATGGGAATAGCGATGAGAAATGGAACAAATTGACGAGGAAATGTTGGATATGATCACCGGCGACGTCCTCCTAGCTTTACATAAGTTTTCACGGTCACATCGGCCTAACACTTCGGCTTTACCTAACAATACATTCAAAATACTAAAACGATGTAAATTCATGTTCTAAATCTTTTATATGAGAAATTTCGATAGAATTTTCACTAAATAGGTAATATGTGTCACGGCTGCATAATCAGTTGCGGACCCATGTAGAGCTGAGTGGGGGCAGTGGCCCCCACTCGGTTTTTGATATTTCAGTCTATTTTGTTCATTTTTGAGGAAAAGGTTGCACAAAAATTTGAATTTTTACTAGAACTGCCCCCACTCATTTGAATTGCCCACGCTGAAATTTTGTCTGGTCCGCCCCTGCGCATAACTATAGGGTAAAAGTGTAATTAACTCAGAGATAAATAAAGGTCTAATCGTTCGTGCGAAAATCACAGTGAGTCTGTGACGCTGGTAATAACATGAACACGAGCACGGGCGCGTATGTGCATAAAAGAACACCGAGTGAGAGCGATGGATATGGACGTCGAGACCAGCCAAACGGCATGGGCGTGTACCGCGGCTGGCGCGGCCCGTGAAGGGCATCACTTCCATTATCGATGTTTTAACGCTGTACCGCGCGCCGGTGGGCGCGGCAGCCGGCCGGCGTACCACGGATAAAGCGCATCAAGATTGATGGGAGAACACGAAGCGACGCACGTGATGTGCTGCATGCCCTTCTTAATGTTTCGCCACCGGAAGTAATTTCGATGCGTATTTCCTGAAACATCCCGTGTAATTGAGTGGCAACGCATGCAGGGGAAACGTGAGGCAGTAAGTACATTTTCTTTCCTGTAAAAAATCACGAGAAGCACGGTTAAATCGTCCAACGGAGAAAAAAAATACCGTGGCTTCAGCCAAGAGAGCCGCATCAACAGCTCCTCCCTCCACAAAAGTCACTCACTAGTCACTCGCTGTCAGCTGGCCATAGTGCTTCTCCAAATTTACTACTCCCTCTAGTCCCTTGTGGAGGAGTACAACACAAGAGTACAAGACCCACATCGATCCCTGTACAAATCCTAGAATCTATCTACATGCTGCTGACCACGGTCACTCCGGCCGGGTCTACGATGCACTAGTACAGGCCCAAAGCAAAAAAAAAAAAAAAGTATTTTCCCCGGTATGGCCTGGGATTTGCAAGGATCGCGATCCCTTTTGCAGATACTATCCGGCCGGTGAATAAAATCTCGAGTACATATATTTTACCCTATCTATATAATAACTATTATTACAGTAGTACGTAGCATCAAACCTCGCGCTGCCGGAGAAAACAAGCGTTTGAAATGGGTACTACCGATGTACCGATTACCGGATCGTATTTGTTTGCGATCACAAGGATCGGACACCACGCATGGGAACCTGGGAGATAATAAAAACAATTCCAGGCTATATGTAAAACTATGCGGTGCAAAGGGTTTTGGTGATTTTTTTTTTTTTTTTGCGATAAAGGGTTTTGCTGACTTGGTTAGCCAGATGTAGGAGAGGAAATGACCATCGCCGTACGGAAAAAGCTAGGCGTGTGGTCTGACATGGACTTTGACCTGGCTTGTCTGCATGGAATTTATGCATGTACAGGATGGATGTGAACTGTAGTCTGTATGATGCGGTGGACAGGTATGTTTGTATGGTGTGTACAAAATGCCATGGGAAATGGTTTACAGGATGCAAATATCAGTTAACAAGCTAGGTATATTATTAACCGAGAAGAGGTTACATAATATATATTCCATTCCTAATGCAAGCAGATTCTTGATGGAATAACACCATGCCAAGAATAAAACTTCGTTTTCTTGCACCCTGGGCCACGATACCGCAGTAGGTTGGCAGGGTCCCGATGCCAAGAGAAATCGAAAGATTCCCATATACTGAGACAAATATACACGTGGTAAATAAACATAGGTAACAAAAAAATACTGTCCCTGCTGGAGCATGTACTACTCCCGACCACGAACGCGTAAGCCACAGTGCCAAATCGGGTTCGCTGCGCAGCTCCTGTGCATATAACTCGAGATGCCCATACATACATGCAGTACGGCCCAGGTAAGCTTAAAACGATTCTGTCTGCACTGTGATCCCCCATCCGATCCTCAATCAGTGTGGCTGATCCAACAATCTTTGAATGGAATAAGCAGTGGGTACCGATAAAGAGATTCCGGGTTTGGGCATTATAGGGATCAAAAGGATAGAGAAGATCCTGATCTAACCATCTGCTGTGCTGTGCTTCCCTTTCTCTTCTTTCCATGCACTTCCCTCCTCTCCTATCACTTTTCCCACTTCCAATACTCACTACTCTCTCTCTCTCCTCTCTCTGAGACATCACAGGCAGCAAGCCTCGGTCACAGGTCAAGGAGAGTTTGGCAAGCGACCCTACTTTCTCTCTCCAGCCTGCGAAAAGCTACCCAAAGGGGCCAATAAATACCGGGAAAGGAAGAACCCAACAACGCAAAAGAGAGGGAGCAGCAGTGCTCGGGGACGAACCCACGAGCATGAAGATGCCGAATTCAATTCTAAAATCCACCCATTCATTCATTCTTCTGGATCCAAATGTATCTGTACATCGTCTCATTATTCATTCACTGCTTGCCGCAGCCTTAAATTACCCTCTTTCTGGAAACAAAAATTCCCTATCCCCTCCTTTACATCCAACAGATATATAAAAAGGGGAAATTAAATTAAACTAGCGAAAGGAATCCTAGCTAACAACAAAGAGAAAAAAAAGGGACTGCTACCAAGGGAACTGGAAGAACCAATCTCTCTCCCACCAAATCACAAAATTTACAGATGCCTACTCTCCATCTTGTGGCCGTGTTTCAAAATCCAGCCAGTCAGATCCCGGTAAGCTAATTTTCGCAGATCACTTTGCAACTTCATCTCCCTGCACTGCTGCCGACCGAGGTTTAACGGCGGTTAAGTCAACAAACTGCTTTTACCAGATCCCAGTGCCTGAAGCTGATATTTGGTATAGCTGTGGAGTTTCATTGCCCCGGCAGAAAATGTACCAAAACCACCTTCAGATCACTTTCAGGTGCTCTGGACTTTGTTGGAATTGGCTGAAGCTGATATTTGATCCTAGCTGTTGCATCTTTACCCCAATTCTAGCCATCTTCCACAAAAATTCTGCCAATGAAATCTTGAAACCTCTTCGAATAGAGCTTCGGGTCCACGGCAGATATTGAATTGGGATCCGTCTGTAATGACTTGTAAGCATGTTCTAGCCTTTTGGTGATGTCATAATCCTGGAGAATGTCGATTATCCCAAAATACAGAATCACATCGGACACTTCACCGGTCTGGTTTGGGGCCAAGAAACCCCCACCGCTCAGGAGGAATGGGTCGAACTCGCTTCTTCTAGATGCTTGCTCTGCACGGGCTGGCATGTGCGCACCCAGCCTAATCAATGGCTTCCTGAAATTAAGAAAAAGTTGGAAGATTGCATTAGAGAACAAATTAATGGATTTGAAATTGAGTTGTGGAGCACTGATGGCTTTTAAACTGGAAAGAACAATCATCTCCAATGCAGCTGAGGAAACAGCTAGGACCCAGCAATGCCTAAACACATGTGTAAACCAAGTGGACGGCAGTTGAAGTTAGCAGTATGATGGCTGCTCAAACTTTTAACTAAGATGGCACTGAGACCAGGTGCAACTTCCAAGTGTTACGAGTCGTGAGTTAGGTGTAGGATTTGCGACAAAGGACAAAAAGTGCTGTTTTTATTCCTATGGATGGACACTAATATATAAAAATAAATCAATTAACTGCTTTTAGGTTGCTGTATCTGCCTCAATCTTCTAAGATTTTAAGATACTCAACTTTAAATTTGCAATATTATAGTCTTTAGCAAACAATATCCAAAGGAATCTTAAATACAAGGTACTGAATCAGGGCCTATTTGGAATGCAAGGATTACAACGGAATTATGGAAGAATTTACATGAATTAGTTCAGTTACTTTGAACGTTTGCAAAGGGCTTCCCTAGATTATAAGAAAATAACATACAAGAGCAAACAAATAGGTATATACTAAAGACCACAACATACCGGCAATCGGGTATCCTATCAAAATCATTATCTGAGAAGCACAGCTCTGGCATGCCGCCACCGCCAACTTGGAATGGCTCGTTCCTCATCGAGAGCTCTGGTTAAGAATCACCACTTAGGTTAGCATATAAGAGCAATCTATTCAAGGTAAAAAAACCCAAAAGACGGAACTTACTTGGAGAAGCAGTAAAAGAAGACAAGCCCATTTTTGAAGCAGATGCATCATCACAAAAGTGAACTCCAACCAAGAAGCTATAATCCATAATACCTTCAGACTCCAAAAATTCACAATCTCTCTGGAGTTGCCTGCACAATAAACCACAATTATGTCAGCCCTACTGATTCAAGTACTTCCTTAAAAGTAATTTTGACACCCCAAACATTACAAGCGTTGAACTTACTCATGCAGATCTCTATACCAAGATCGCCGCAACCGAAATACAAAGTTGAGGTCCAAGTCTTTAAGGGTGGTTGTCTCATCAATTTCTTCTTCAAATTTGTCCGCTGTTCGTCCATAGGATGAACCTTTAAGATCAAAACGCCGATGAATCTGATACTCTGAGCAGAACAAGTTTCCCATGACAATAAAACGGACCTGGAGAAGTTGTCACAGATCAATAACCTACTTTTTTTTGAGAAACCAATAACTTACTTAAAACATTTGCAGTAAGGAAGTTGCAAATATTGCGCACCTTCGGTCCATTAATAGGTTTTACACAGTGCACACCATAGAACCTTGTGATTAGAGAGTAATCATATCGACTAACATGTTGGTAGTAACTAGGCAACATCCGAATCAGCAACTGCACAGGCAAATAACAAGCTGGTCAGATATACCGTTTAAACAAACAAACATGTTTCTTCTCTGAAAGTAATTGTACTTGGCAGCACATTAGTTTATAAGTATCGGAAACAAGGACTAAGAAGGTAATGCCAAAACACTGGCGCACATATTTGCAATGCTTGAAACCCTATTCGGAACAAAATTTTCCTAATTTAACAGCAACTGCACAGGCAAATACAATTCTAACACTACTACGAATCATCTCACAAGCAATAGAACCTCTTAACCAAAAGGATATCCGATTTCATACAGGCTATAAACATATATAGTTCATAACTAGAAATGGCATGAACAAGGAAACTACCTTGACTTCTGATTTCTTCACCGTCTTAATCATGAAACGATCATCTTGGGTGAGGTAAAAGAAGCTTCCGCTCTTCCCAGGCGAAGACAGCTCCCTCAGGGCATCATTTCCACAGATAGCGAGCATGTAATCCGCCGGATCGACAGCAAACAACTTCCTCAAATGTCTGCAGAATCCAGATCAGTCAAAACACAGTAATTGAAGAAACTAAATCAGAGTACATTGTTTAGATGGAAGGGCAAACAAGCACCTGAACACCATGGGGCAGTAGTCCTTCCACCGGAAGTCTGGGGAGGAATGTGGTGGTGTACTTTTGACCCCTCGGGTGGGAACCGTGTCCAGAACTTCTCCTTAGGATCAAAATCCGCCAGTGCCAGCTCCCGCATCGGCACCGCAGCAGACTTCCCCACCGAATGCCTGAAGAAAGATGCCCAACATAAGCATCCCAAATGGACAAACTCGCGGAAATCTAAGGCACATTGGCAGTATTTTACCAGGGAATAACCAAATGAAGAAGAATTACCTGATGCCCAATTGCAGCTGCAGCATGAGGTCGTAGTTCTTATGCCCCTTGGAGATGGTCTGTCCAGGTCGCTTCCCCTCAGGCGTGGTGGCGGCTGACGAGGACCAGCACGGGCCTCCTCCGTTAGCTCCTCGCCGGACGCTGCGCTGCGTCCTCGTGTACGTCGGGGCGGGCGCGGCCTCCCGATAGAGCATGGACGCCTCGAGCGCGTCGACGATGTCGCAGGTGATGTCCCCCGCTTCGCCCTCAGATTCCCAGATGCAGATCCGCGGCACAGCCGCCACCTTCTCCCCAATCCCCTCGACGGAGGACCTCTTCCGCACAGCACCCCCGGCCCCCACGCCAACCGGCGGGAAGAAGGTGCCGCTGATGGCCGGCAGGTCCACGCAGCTGCGGGGCCAGGAGCCGACGTACCGGCTGCCGTCGGGCCAGGTGAACACCCCGGTCCCCCTGGGCACGCCGTTCTCCCACACCCCGTCGTATCGGCTCCCGTTGGCCCAGATGAGCACGCCGCGGCCGGAGATGACGCCGCCGCGCCACTCCCCGACGTACTGGTTCCCGGCGGCCCAGACGTAGCGTCCGTGGCCGTCCTGCATGTTGCGGCGCCACTGGCCCTCGTAGTAGTCGCCGTTGGCGTAGCTCTTGGCGCCGACGCCGTGGCGCCGGTCCGCCGCCCAGGCGCCGCGGTAGGTGGCGCCGTCGGGCCCGACGAAGGCGCCCTGGCCCTCGATCCGGCCCCCGCGGAAGTCCCCTCGAAGGTGGCGCCCGAGGGCCAGGAGAAGCGGCCCTTGCCGCACGCCTTGCCGCGCCGCCACTCCCCCTCGTACATGCACCCGTCCGCCCACACGTACTTGCCCTTGCCGTGCGGCGCGCCCGCCGCGAAGCCGCCACAGTAGACGTCCCCGTTCGGCAGCGCCTTCTCCACGAAGGACTCGGAGCCGCCCTCGCCGCCGTCGGCCCCGGCGGCGAGGATCATCGCCGGCGCCACCCGCCTCATCTGCGCGCCGCCCGCATTGCAGATCGGGGCAAGCTAGGGTTTGCGATTTGGGGCCTCCGCTGCTCTCGCTAAAGCCTCTCTCTCTCGCTCGCCTTCTCCCTTTTCGGCTCTGAGATTTTTTGGTGCGCTCGCTCAATCTCTCTCGCTGGCTGCAACTCGGTCGCTTGATTCGGGTGGTGGTGGTGGTACTGGGCTAGTAGTAGTACTGTGCGAGCGAGGAGTGAGGGGACAGGCGCTTTTACCGTACTACCCCCGCTCGCTTCGTGCAACGGAAAGGCGCTCCCCGGCTAAGGCCAACCGTATCTGGCTGGGGTTACCTGAAACTGAACGGGAGGGCGAGTTTACGGAACTACCCCTGCCTTGGGACGGGAACGGTGGGTCCGTGGGCGGCACGAGCCGCCCGTGGTCCCTTCGCCGTCTGGGTCGGTGGCTCGGTGGTGGGTGCTGCGCCTGCGCGCGGATGACGAGGATGCGTGACGGGTCGGGTCCAGGTCTGGATGTTGGGCCTGGTGCGGGCTGTGGCTGACATGCTGGGTCGGTAGCGTTTGTTTGCTTACACCGTTCAGGCTTGACTTCTTTGGGTCATCTGATCTCTGCTGACGAGGACAGTCGGTGCAACGACGAAAGGCACGTTTTGTTCGAGGCTCATTTCAGCGGGGGGCTGCAAATTGGCGGTCATCCGCTAGGGCAACAACCCGTGGTCGTCGTCGTAACAACCCTCGTCTTTACTTCGACAATTCCACCGTGTCGAGAACCGCCGGCGTTTCCAGCCCACAGTCGGGCTCCATGCCTTCCTGCCATGCCATGATTTCCACCTCTATCGACCTGTCGTCATCCCGACCATCCCTCTAAGATTTGTCAACTCCCTATTCGTCTCCGGCACCGGCGCAGTACCCCTAACATTTAGGTCAATGATTGGCGTCACTTCATTCTAGGATTGCCTTCCCTACCAAGGATTCCCATTGGTCATCGCAAACGTTCTGGTGCGGGGTGCGGGAGATCTAGGGGTGGAGGAGGATGGGAAGGAGGGGTGGCATAAGATAAATCGGGAAAGCGGTGAGCAAGAGAAGTTGTTTGACCGCATGTGTGTGTGTGGAGGGGAAGGGATAAGACAAGTGGGTCCCACCTTGGACGTGCATCGCGCGTCCAACCTCGCATGCGGTCAACCCCGAGGGAGCAATCCTGGCTTTTAGCGTAGCTACATTTGTCATCAGTGTCTGATGTCGAGATGCAGTTATAACAACAGCGTCTTTGTGACGCATGATTCTTTTGTGTAATCAACCTTACCTATAAATAACGTAACTACATATGTGGAGAAATTGTGGTTTGAGAAAAAACATCTCTTAACGATGGTGTCAAAAGGATAAGTAGGGAAGTGAGCGTACCAACCAGCCATCCAAGTTTAAGTTGCCACAGACGCAGATTTGGATTGTTATTATTTTTTTAAGGTGTAGGGGCTTTTCCTAATGTATTCCTTTGAAAACAATGATCCTCACACACGCTCGTGTACGATTTGGTTGTTGTCACAAGATGTTCTCAACATTTCGCTAAAAATGCATATATTTTAGTGCATTGTGTAGAGATGAGCTTGAATGAAAATAAAATCCTTACACAATGGTTATTTCGTCATCTTAAGGTGAGGTTGCACGATTTAAATGTATAAAATAGGAAATTGTCAAAACATGGAAATGGATCGTACTGAGGGAAGGTACAAACCCAAGCAGCTGATCGAGCACTATTTGTTCTACAAATTGCACAAATGATCATGTTTGACGTGCCCCCAAATGCTTGCAACGTGAGGAGACTTAGAGAAATGCACACACTATTCATATGATGGACGTCTAAGTTAGTGTCATGGTGCGAAAGAACGAAGACTCATTATATATGGCACGTGATGGCTAGTGTGAGTGACAGAGTGAGTGTGCATACCGGATGGTTGTGATCGCTTGCACTAGGGTCATCTTTATTTTCTCTCACTGCAGTGGGGTCATTATCTATATATCTTTTTTTTTACTTACATTATCTATATATCAGTCCTAGTAGTAGTGATAAGTGTTAACTGTTGAAGGAATTTTCAAAATTCCATTGGGTCAGCTGAGCTGACCCAGTGCTCTTATGGCAAATCCGTCCATGTCTTGAATCTTCAACTCCTTTGTGAGTTTTGTCGCAAAAAGAAGGGTTTGCTCGTTTCGTAACAATCATGTTTGGTGCGTACAAATGCTTGCGCTCACAAGATTTTACTGTGAGGATAGAATTACATGGAGCTAGGACAATCATAAATCTGAGCCCTTTGTGTCGAAGTGTGATAGATTGGCAACGAAGATACATGAATCAATAATCGTGGATGTGCTTTGTAGTGGCCTCGTGGCTTGTCGCCACACTACTCTTGGAGGAGAAAAAAACAAGTTTGGATAATTTTTTGTGAGATGATTCTATTCAAAGCGCAGTAATATTCGACTTCGGTTGAAAAATCCTTCCACCGTTCCAAATTAATTGACGTGGATTTAGTACAAGTTGTACTTGTTATACACGATAGGCAAGAGAAACGACGAAAAGAACAAGATCAAGACAGGGGCACGATATTTTAGCGTGGAAAATCCCTCCAATGAGAAGGGTAAAACACCGCAGGCGCCGGCCAGTAAAAGTTGACTATTTCGGGAGTGGTTACAACGCCGGTGATTTACAACTATTCAACTTATCCCGTGTGGCGGCTTAAAAAATGGTATATAAAGAGGTGGTGATCTAGGTCGACTCTGATCCATACCGTGGGCTTACAATGCAAGTCCGCTTACACTCCGACACAAGTTAACCTTTTATCTGCATAGGCTTCGTATAAATATGGATCACATCTCAACAACAGTACTAAATCTGCGTCAATTGATTTGAAGTGGAAGGAGTATTAGTTTATCTGCTCGATTATTTTTACATTTACATCAGAACTGCCACATGGGCCATTTTTATGTCAGTTCCTCAAAAGCCGGCTAGGACCGGGGCTTTTGTAGTACTAGTAGTGATTGTGCCACACTTTAAATTCTACGGAGTACCAAGGGTAGACAAAATAAGTATGAGTCACTAACTAAACACTCAGTTTTCACACGAGGCTCTTTAGAACCGTCCATTGGCAAGTAATTGGATGGTTACGTAGTCATTATCAGATGCTTATGGTGCTTATTAATGTCGATGCCATTGTTACGCCTAACATGGTAGAGTACACAAAGTATTGGCACTTACACATAGATAACGAATCAAACGAAAGCATGCATGGCCTGACCAGCTGACCAGCATGCTGCATGCTGAGGTCACGGAATTAGTTTGGTGGAATTTTCAATTCGTGGGATTGATTTGGTGGATTATACTAGTCACGGCTTTATATGAGGTTATGAACAATGATTAGGATTTAGATAGTTGGTGAGGATTTGGTCAGATTTCTTCTTCCTTTTTCTACTATTTCTTCCATGCACATGCACGTCGTGCAATAAAATTCCCATCGCACTTTGAACATGCATGCACTTAAATATTGGGATGGTCAAGTTCGCAGCTCTGACCGGTGGTTCAGCTTGAAGATATGTGCAGTTTTCCACGCCGAATGGTTGTCTGAAACCGAGATCTTGAGCAGTGAATGTGCAAGATTCAGATAGTTAGACAGGGCGACCGACTCCAAACCACGGGTTTTTCTACCATGACCTCAAGCGCAATGGGATTAATTGGATATACTGCCTCACGGATAAAGCACTGTATTTGTTGCACTATACCTACTTGGAGAAAAAGAATACTCGACCCGGCCTGGAAAAGGATGGCTGGGTGATCTCAGAATCGGATTTGCATGTCTCATCGGACGTGCCCATATCCCCTATGCCATGGGAAATGGGAATGGGATCGTAACTAGTAGTACTTTCTAGTTTAAGGCAAACGAACACCACGCTTTCCTTAAAAAGAATCTTGCTAGTTTGGTCTCCTCGGGTCCCATGTTATGCGAATTCGACTCGACGACACAACTCGGAGAATAACGTACGGTGTGGTAGGAACGAGTTCCCACTGCACGCGTAATCTGCTTGATTTTTTTTCCCTGCAAAAAAGAAGCTTTCTTTGATTTTTTGGCTACTTTTTTTGGTATGGAAACCCAACTGGCTCAAGTGAAATACGACAAGTCAAACCCGGATAAGTTTTATATTTTACCGGTTTCAAGATGGTTGTTGTGAGACCGGATTATAGGTTCTGAAGAAATAGGGTTTCGCCCCGCTATATTAATATAGCAACCACACTGATACAGGACAACGAACCATATAGAAAGTAAGGGCAAGGGAGAGTGTTGGGGCAACAACAGAGACATGCCGAAAAAAAGAAATGAAGGCTAAGGCGAAGTGACAAAATGAAGATGACCCGCCACCGGTGCGCCCTCTCCATCTTCGTCCCACCACGATCCAGGCACCCCGAAACGCTCCGTGCCAAGCAGCCCCGGGAAGCACCGTCGACACGGCGCTGCTACCCGGACCAGAGGTCCTAGGGTTTCCCCTGGCACGCAGAGTACAGTGGGCAAGGGGTTCCCACGACGTCCTCCAGGAAGGAATAGTGCCACACGCCGGCGGCACCACATCATGGTCAGACTAGCTGACAGGGATTTCTCCTGACCCCTATCCACAAGAACACCCTGGCGTAATGGAGCACCACCACCCAGCAACGCCAACCACCAACATGCGCCACCCCGATCTTGGGTCGCCCTCACCTGTTGCTTCATGATACTAGCAAGCGGCCTGAAAGGCTGCAGCACACGACATCGCCGGGACGGAAAACAGCAGCCTCGCAGCCACACGAGAGGTACCCACCTCCACCGCCGAGAGGCAGTCATCGACCGGACAGAGCAGCGGGGGCACACTGGGCCCCATCGGGGCCCGACCGAGCACGGAAAGCCCCGGCCGCCCTGCTGCAATAGGCAGGCCGCAATGCCGCTGTCGCTGTCCCTGACACGTCGCCGCCACCACCTCCAGAGAGCCCCGCCAATGCAGCAGCCGGCCCGCTCAGGCCCATCTGGGCCCGCTCGAGCCCATCTGGGCCCCGAGGTACCCAGACCAGGGCCAAGCCGGCCGTCGTGGAGCACCGTCGCAGGGCGTCACCGCCACCAGTACCAGCCGGCCGCGCCGGACCACGGCCTCCTGAAGAACACCGTCGCCAAGGAGGGAGAGGCCCCGACCAGCCTCCAGGACGCGGGAAATGGAAGGCCGCCGCCGCCGGCGTAGCCCGGGCTTTGCCCGATGACCCCTGGCGGCAGCGGCGACGGGAGAAGGAGGTGGAGGAGGGGGGCGCGGCCGACGGCGGCTGGGGAGGCCCCGTCGCCCTCGGGGGGGGGGGGGGGAGAGGGGGTGAGAGGAGGATGTACAACGCAGGCTCTTAGACAGACACTAGTTAAGAAAATCCCAGCAGTTACGCTAAATTCCCTGTCGATACCGGGATTTGCCGAAGCGTCGCTGCAAAGGGAAGCATCAAGCACTACAATATTCTTTCCTTCCCGCACCAAACGATTTGCAAGCTACGCATACGTTCGGAAGAAAAATTAGCGGCTCAAAGTAGCGCCTCCTATTGGAGTCTCAGACGCTTACAATTAGTACTTTAGGAAAAAAATAGGCGGCTTGCGTTGTACATGTCCCAAGCATACTACCAAGAGGGTTCTTGGGTGAGTATGTTGATCGCATCGTTCGTACAGAGCTCAAAACTTTACATCATTGCCATCATATTTCTTGGTTATTTTTTGACATTCTCGATGTGAGATTTTAGACCTTCTGGTTATCGTCAAGGCAAGATCAAGTTTATCAAAAATAGATTTAGTATGAAAAACTTGTTGTGTTTTTTGTATTGGAGATTATCTACAGCGGCCGCGCCGCCACCTTTTAGAGCCCTCGCCATGGTCGTCGGCAGCAATTTGGCACTGGCGATGGAAGAAGGTACAAGATATACGAAGAGTGGGAGCATGAAGTGCTCGGAGAAGAAAATCTCCGCCCACCTCCTTATACCCGTCAAAAGTGCTCTCTCTCCCACGACCGCCTTGACTTCTGTACAACTCGGAATCGAGGAGGCACGACTCGACGTGCGCAGTTATCCACTGGCCTAGGGTACGAAGAAAGGGTTTCATCACTATGACGAAATCCCCGCAACATGATGTGACAAAGTATCCCACTTTGACTTTTGGGCATAGCCCTGGCAACCTAGCGAGCGTTGTCGGACTCATGCCGGGGGCTTCTGTCATAACCGTGGAAGCAGGGGTCTCCATGACTCCTGCCAAAGCGGGACGACAACCTGCGGGCCCACCATGATGAAGGACAAGACTCCACCATGAGAACCCGACATGCAAGCTATAACGCCCCGACAATGACAACCTGATCAAGACTCCACCCGCCACGGACTCCCTCGCGTGCATACGATGAAGGATTTCTTCCCCGGGAACCCACGCAGGGTGGTTCCCCAGAGCCCACGACTTTCACTCTGAGGTGCACTATCAGGTGAACGGCTTGACTAGTTCCACGACGCACTATGGTTCACCTGCTTCCCTCGGATTTGCTTTATCATCCGAGGAGGGATGCATTCATCCTCAAGCAAAGGGATGAGATCAACCGAAGAATTGGGCGCCAAGGCTGGAGTAGACAAGATCATGCCGAGGTGATGTCATCAGGGGACAGCTAGGGTGTGACTGTCACGCGTACCAGCCCACTTCCAGCCATGTCCCTCCAAAAGCTGGCCTGCTTTTGGAACTCACCAACCCGGAGCGCGCAAAGGGTGGAGATGCTGCCACACATATCCCGCCCACCCTTTCAGTTTTGGGCGGTACTTCCGCCAAGATCCGAAGAATGTTCCTCCCGCGTGACCGCCTGTGGTGACCCGTTGTGCTATAAAGGGATGGCCAAGACCACCGAGAGAGAGGACGGACTCAAGATCGATCAGAGTTAGGCTTGAGGTAGAGAGAGGAGAAGAAGGAGAGAGGTGGTCTTCCTAGGAAGGATCTACTCTTCTTCTTCCTCCTAGCCACCGTCGGGTAGTCGACTTGGGAACCTCCTCTGTAGCCACAACAGTGGTGATATCTATTCAGACATACAGGAGTATGTTTTACACTTCCGAGCGGGCTGAACCTGGATAGATCGCCGTGTCCGTGTTCTTCTTGCCATGACGTGCTCGCGAGTTCATGACGTGCTCGCGAGTTCATCTTTCAAGGAAGCCGATCGAAACCTCCTAGCGCCCTGTGCCGAATCTACAAAGGGTACCTTGTATTCCCGGTGTCCGTGCTCTACGACACGACATCTATGAACTCAATTTCATTTATATATGTATGGCATACTTCACACACAAGATGTATCGCTCACAAAATCTAGCATACACACAAGTTGAGACTAGACAATAAAGATGAAAAACAAGAGAGTTACGACCACACATTACAATCACAATTTGTTTTGTCGAAACTGAATGAGATAATCGTGAGGGTAATGGGACCCTAGAGTAAATTCTACAATTTATAAACCAGGAACGCGTTAGGCAGGAGGCGACCTCTCAATGGCCACGGAGGCGCCGTACCTAGCCCTGAGTGTGTGCTAAAGACGGTGTTCTTTCTTCTTCCACTTCATGTGATGCCTTCTCATTCCATGGTGATGGACATGGTATATATAGAAAGAGGTGAATAACAATATCTATTTTATTTTAGAGTTGTAGATACATAATTGCGTTTGCTGAAACATATTTGTGCACACCTAATTAAACTTTTTCCTTCTTTATAACATAAGTTAACATATTACATTCAAAATTTAAAAAATCTACTACACCTAGCAATATTAATCACATTTGTTATTTCATTATAACTCATTCTCTGACCAAAGTACAATATTATATGGTATAGCTTAATAACCATGCGTTGCAACGGGATACAATAAATTTATAGGAAAACATTGTTTAACTTGGTTTGCTATTTCACTGATATCTGTGTCGAGGGCAATCTTGAAACATATTTAGAAGTGATATGGCCCCCAAAAAATAATGTAACAAAAATGTTGATAATAATCGTGACATACCCATAAGTGATCTGCTTCGATATGACATACCAAGAGTTTATGTATATAGACTTCAATTTTCATGTTATACATATACCCATGAGACTAATGCATGTATATAAATACAAATAATTATTGTACAGAATACCATGATATATCCCATGGAATGTACATATCCCACAAAAGAACTGTGACCTTCAAAAGACCGCGTTCCTTCAAATACTTAATAATTACAAAGAATTAATTGAGTTCTTCTCTTTTCTAGGTGTTATGTGATCTTAGTTCGTTAACATGCATGGATACGACATGTATGGTGCTCAAATAATACATTAATTAGTACGCCAACAATTAATTCCATAATAAAAAAACATGTATAGCCACTAATACATACGACCATTGAGGAAAGATCACATATATTCTATTTTGAGAGCAAGGATTTACGATTAATGTTTTCCCTTTTCTCATCGTAATCTTGCGCTAATTTTTCTTTCTTTCCTTTCTAGACTCTTTTTCTGTGGAGAGATGGGATGAGGAGAGGTGGGATGAACCACCAAATTACATTTAATATTAATGATATTTGTTTATTACACTTAGCAAAATCAACCATATGTCATATTTATTCATAGCTCTTTAAGTAAATATCTTTATTAGTAGACTTCGATATTACATTTGACAAAAGTAACTACATTTTATACTTCTTTATAACTTATTCTGTCAATATACTATTTTAATAAACATATTTTACCATTACACTTAGCAATATTAAGCACATTTTTTACTTCTTTATAACTTATTCTGTCAATATACTATTTTAACCCTTATAGTTTTCTATTACACTTAACAAAATTAACCGCATATTGGCGAACCTAAAATTTAAGATGACTTTTTTGTCATACACGTTTAACATTTGTCATTAAGCTATATTGCACAGACAGTAAATCATATTTCGCAAGAAAGTTACATTATTAATTTCTCCGTGAGACATTTCCGTTTGAAAACCTTTCTTTCAAACGAATGTTCTTGCCATTTATATAAAAGAAAAACATTCCTAGATATGAGAAAGAAATGGACAGATCACAATACTCCACAAATTAGTATGTGGAAGTAGATGGAATATATTATATAAATGTCTATGTTTGTGTCCATTCTAGTATACTTAAATATTTTGGAGGAGTGTCCAAAGTATATGAGCAAAATAATGTGATAGAGGCTTCTAGAGTAAACGACTGTCTATCATAGGTGTAAATGAATAGAAACCTCTAGAGCATATGAGCTGAGTTGTCCTAAAATAATCACCACGTACTGTTTATTGGTTTTGTTGTGATCAAATAAGTGCAATTTATGCTCCATATATTGGTACTGAACATATTGTTTTCTCTTGTTTTGATCTACAATATGCATTAAAAACTTTCTAACTCAGTCCCTAGAAGAATAGGCACTTCCTCTTCCTCCCCAACTTATTTAGTCAAAATTGATCCACGTGTCCACTTGAAAAACTGCCTATCCAGTCAAAATCCACAGACATACTACTCTTCTATATTGGTTTTCCTCTGCTACAACAGTTTCAAACAACTTGCATACGGCGAAGGACCCTAGGCCTCTAGAGTTCTTATTTTCCTGCCTTGCATATGAAGTACCAGGTCGTATCAGTAAAACTTGCACTAGAAAGTTCAATCTAGTAATTAAGGGTGCATGTTTTTCCGTACAAAAGTTTCACAGACATTTTAATTACCCATGTTGGACACATAATACCTAATCAAACACATAATAAGGAATTAAAAGAACTGCTTCAAATACAGTATCGGGAAGCACTGTCTGGGAACTTAAAACGGGGATATAGCCAGTAAGCAGCAAGGTTTTCCCTTTAGGACCGACTACAACAAGCATCCACGGGCTTGCTAGCTATGTCAATTAGCACATACAGTTCATCTAATGGGATCATGCGTATAGGTACAAGTAGAACCACGATCACTCTGGTGACACCAATTTGCATGAGATCCATTGTGACCAAGATATGCATTATGGATAACCTTTGACTGAGTAAACATCATCTCCACTAATATTAAAAGACAGAGTCTGTCAGATCCGGAGGATCTGAACCGTCCACCACGCCAGATCTAACGTCTCAGATTCGTCCAATGTTGTATGTTGTGCACCGCACAAAAATAAAGAAAAATAAAAGACGAAGCCATAGCCCTCCACCGATACTCTGCAGTCTGCACAACCGCCGCCCATGCGCCACTCCTGCACAACCGCCGCCCGTCCACCCACGCGCCGCAGCGGCCCTCCGCCGCCTGCCCACGCGTCGTTGCCGCTGCGGCCTTCCGCCACCGGCCCACCCACTCGCCGTTGCGACCCTCCGCCGCC
This sequence comes from Poa pratensis, assembly GCA_947311845.1. NCBI lineage: Eukaryota > Viridiplantae > Streptophyta > Magnoliopsida > Poales > Poaceae > Poa > Poa pratensis. The sequence continues at coordinate 142,953,192 of CAMZMU010000041.1, forward strand.
CGCCCACCCACGTACCTCCTCCGCAGAGGCACATCGCCGGCTCGCACCTGCCTGCTACCGCGCCCGCCCGCCCGCCATCCCCGTCGCCACCACCATCCATCAAAGCAGGTCGCAGCCGCCTGCTCCCACGCCCGCCCGCCGGCCGAAGACACAGGCCCCCCGCCAGGACGCCAGCACCGCCTGGCTGACCACGCTTGGTCGCTGCACTGCATCAGCCGAAGCCCCATTTGGTCGCCGTGACTCTCCGCCGCCGCCGACACCCGCGAAGCCCCCTGCAGCCCACATCGTGCCGCCGTCCACACCAAGACTCGCCGCGCTGCGACGCCCGCTGTCGCCCACACCACATCGACTACCTAAGGACCATCCCCGCCGGGCCTTCTGATCCTCCACGCCTTCCTCTACCTCAACTGGTTCCTCGACCCCGCCGCCCCCGGCGGCCTCAAGCTTCCGGTTCCGTGGCTGCAGCCGAGGATGTCCTTCGCGAGCCGGGGCGGCACCACTTCGTGGACGCCGTTACGGGCGCGCCGCTCTACGTCAACGGCTGGAACTCCTACTTGCTGCTCTCTTCCCGATCCCTGAGGTTCGTGTCTGAGATGCTGCGGCTTCGCTGTCTACCTGGGCGTTCGTCGACGACGGCTCCGGTGCGCTGCAGATCTCCCCGTCCACTACAGCGAAGCTGTCTTCCATGTCCCTGCATATTTCCCCCTCCTCGCTATCTGTCTGATACTGCTGTCAGTTAACATACAGATGTTTGGGTGATTCAGATATGTGATTTTAGAATGTTAGGATTGCATATGTATGTGTGTGTGTGCGTGATTCAGATCTGTGATTCTTTGTTTGATTTAGAACTGCATACTTTCTGTTACAGAAAGCTTCGGATGATGGTGCAGAAGAGAATAAGAGACATTTAGATGCTTGGCATGCATAGCCGCCGTTACGAACAATGCAATAGGAATGAAATAACTTTAATTTGCTAATCGCTGACATAAGAGAAGTTGCAGAAACAACACGGAGGGGGAAGAAAAGATTCAGGGATGCAGGCAACGAAGGTATATGCCATGGATGTGGTGATTTTTACATATCTATTGACTATCCCATGGCATCTCTGTGTAATTTTCTAAAGTTGATTCACGGTCAGTTGATAATTAAGAAAATCCCAATCATTTACTTCCTGCAATATTGGATATGTAGCATTGATGTATCTACAACAACAATATTATGTGACTTAAATTGTTAAGATTGGTACTTGAACTTTCTGAACTCCCATATGGTGGTTCTCTAAAGAACAGTCACATGTAAAGATTTGTACTTTTGGTCGTATGGTTACATTGCATATACGCATGACGTATGTACCCAGCTCATCCTCCCATTGCAGTAGCATTGACAGGTATTGATTTGCTTAAACCGTCCAAATCACTATCATTTCTTTCTCCCTTGATTTCTTGACTTTAGTAGTCGCCTGCTATCCTTTGTCCTCATTGTTTTGTTCTACGAGTAGCTTGTTTCCAATATGTTCAATACCTGATACCTTTTCATGCTGTGCGATTTAGCACTTCTTAAACAAGTTTCTTCATGAAAATATATGCTATGTTCCTTCATGGTCTTCTTTCACTTTTATTGTGTCATTTACATTTTTCTGCTTAATGTAATTGATGATCATACTAGCATGAATACCATATGATTATTTTTCAGTTAATATGATTGAATCATGGGCACTGCGTCATTTTTCAGTTATCTCACTTGAATTCATGGGCACTTTGGTTGGTTAGTAACTATAGACTATAGTATATATAGTATCAAAACCGTTGTAGCATACTAGCATGTACACCTTGCTGACCATTTGTGTTGACCAGTTTTTTTTTCTGAATGTATTAAGTTGACCTGCTCTTCTCAAACAACCTTTTGTTTGTTTCAAGTTCTTATGACATCTACCCACTTTATATTCCTACATAGAGAAGGCAACATTCATATCATCAAACTCCGGTGAAAATAGTTGTTTTAAAAGTTGGACATATTCGTGCAGGCACTTAAAGTGGGCTAAAGCTCCATCGAGCACAACACGTACTAGCTGAAGAATGGAGGGAAGGCGAGAGGTGATGCACAACATTCTTCATAGCACCAGAGAGCGAGGACATACACATGACATAGAGGTAAAAATGAATTCTTGATCAATTCGCTAAAATTTCATTTCAACTTGTCATCTAAATTAACTTTTGCTGAAATTAGTCTAGGTGTGTATCGTCTATGAGCTGCAGAATGCCACACATGGCTACTTCCACATGAGGTAAAATTTGACGTCAGTAAACTGAACATGTGTGTCAAATATATGGTGATAGCTTGATGGAATTTTTTGGCAAACAACTGCAAAAGTTCTCAAGTGGTTATGACTATAATTTGTGTGTTTCGCGTAGAAACCAGGATGAGTACAGGGGTGAGCATCAGGTAATTAATCCTAACACATGAATTACTATTCAGTGCTAATATGCTTACCGAGTTCACATTATTCGGATATGTAATTTTTGAGTGGCTAACTACAGACTAGGGCTCAAACATGCCGTCCGGTAGCAAGGACAACGAGGGTTCGTACATGCCACACAAAAATGATGCTGACACATATTATTGGATCACTATAAGCTGACGCATGGTGTATGAGGGGTACGAGGAGAAAAAAGCTAGGTGGTTTGCCCTACTACTAATAGTGAGATTAATTTCTTTTGAACTAGTAATCATGCACGTGCAATGCACGTTTTGTCCTTGTAGCAAAAGTAATGAAATTGTACAATATATATATACCACACAATATTTACTTCAAAAAATATGCAAAATATGAAAATTCTACTAAACATGAGTAAAATTCAGGGTACATTTAGTATGAATAGAAAACATGCGATAATGATAACTCTTCCTGACACCTATATATTATACAGGAGTTATTACATTAATTAACCTTGTAGCATTATAACGATGATGAATATGAACACCAATCGAAGTATCAACTTTGGAATATCTCACTCTCTAATCTCATGTTCATGCCATGGTCAATTGATCAAGTTCCGGATAAATGACAGGTAGCAAACACTTGTTAAGTAAAGTGAAACATTTTGTGAACATAAGCCAATTAACTTTTTGATCAACTCTGCTCACAGTGCACACCTTTATGACCATCTCCATAAATGATAGTAAACACCTTGTCCACACGGAGTCACCCTGCAGTAGAATTAATCGATGGTCTCAACCAATTAAAATCAATCAGTCAAAACTTACAGGGCATATCTCCACTAATATTAAAAGACAGAGTCTGTCAGATCCGGAGGATCTGAACCGTCCACCACGCCAGATCTAACGTCTCAGATTCGTCCAATGTTGTATGTTGTGCACCGCACAAAAATAAAGAAAAATAAAAGACGAAGCCATAGCCCTCCACCGATACTCTACAGTCTGCACAACCGCCGCCCATGCGCCACTCCTGCACAACCGCCGCCCGTCCACCCACGCGCCGCAGCGGCCCTCCGCCGCCTGCCCACGCGCCGTTGCCGCTGCGGCCTTCCGCCACCGGCCCACCCACTCGCCGTTGCGACCCTCCGCCGCCCGCCCACCCACGTACCTCCTGTATAATATGCCATGGATGTGGTGATTTTGCGGAGGAGGGTCGCAACGGCGAGTGGGTGGGCCGGTGGCGGAAGGCCGCAGCGGCAACGGCGCGTGGGCAGGCGGCGGAGGGCCGCTGCGGCGCGTGGGTGGACGGGCGGCGGTTGTGCAGGAGTGGCGCATGGGCGGCGGTTGTGCAGACTGCAGAGTATCGGTGGAGGGCTATGGCTTCGTCTTTTATTTTTCTTTATTTTTGTGTGGTGCACAACATACAACATTGGACGAATCTGAGACGTTAGATCTGGCGTGGTGGACGGTTCAGATCCTCCGGATCTGACAGACTCTGTCTTTTAATATTAGTGGAGATATGCCCTGTAAGTTTTGACTGATTGATTTTAATTGGTTGAGACCATCGATTAATTCTACTGCAGGGTGACTCCGTGTGGACAAGGTGTCTACTATCATTTATGGAGATGGTCATAAAGGTGTGCACTGTGAGCAGAGTTGATCAAAAAGTTAATTGGCTTATGTTCACAAAATGTTTCACTTTACTTAACAAGTGTTTGCTACCTGTCATTTATCCGGAACTTGATCAATTGACCATGGCATGAACATGAGATTAGAGAGTGAGATATTCCAAAGTTGATACTTCGATTGGTGTTCATATTCATCATCGTTATAATGCTACAAGGTTAATTAATGTAATAACTCCTGTATAATATATAGGTGTCAGGAAGAGTTATCATTATCGCATGTTTTCTATTCATACTAAATGTACCCTGAATTTTACTCATGTTTAGTAGAATTTTCATATTTTGCATATTTTTTGAAGTAAATATTGTGTGGTATATATATATTGTACAATTTCATTACTTTTGCTACAAGGACAAAACGTGCATTGCACGTGCATGATTACTAGTAACCTAAACATGCTTGCAATCAACCATATACAATAAGTCGGCAAAGATCCACAAAGGGAGAAGGCATCCCTCGGCAACATCATCATAAGTTGATCCACATCCCAATTGAAGTGGGAAACTCAAGAATATTATCAGATTTGATATCGGCCATACAAACATGCAAGTTGGCATAAACAGTATTACTGGGCCATGGGTACCTGATACGTTTAAAACGTAAATATATAATTTTTGATTGTTTCATGTTACTTTTATATCATTGTTACATATTTCTATTATGATTTTATATCATTTTGTGGCATTTTATTGGACTAACCTATTCACAAGATGACAAGTGCCAATTCTTGTTTTCTGTTGTTTCAGATTTCAGAAAAAAAACTAGTAAGAAAATATTCTCGGAACTGGATGAAAATTTACGGAGATTTTTTATCGGAGAGAATACACCACCAGACCAAAGGGCGACACGAGGGGCCACCCAAGGGCCCCACGCAGGTGCCAGGCGCGGGCCCTGTAGCAACCACGTCAGTCAGCCGCGTGGCCCCCCTGGGAACCGCCTCAGCCACCTTCTTCGCCTATAAAATCCCTCCTGACCTTAAACGCCCGCACCCTAGAGGATTTTTCCATAAACAGTACAGAGCGCCACCGCCATTGGAAACCCTATTTCGAGGGTTTCAGGGTCCTGTTCCGTCACCCTGCCGGGACAAGGATCCACCTCCGGAGCCATCTTGATCCACCGTGTTGCCTCCATGACGATGTGTGAGTAGTTCCCCCATGGACTACGGGTTTGTAGCAGTAGCTAGACGGTAGTCTCTCTCCCATGCTCTTCAATACCATGTTCTTGTCAGTTGCTTTACATGATCGAGATCAACCCAATGTAATAGGTGTTGTGTTTGTTGGGATATGATGAATTGTTATATTATGATCAATACTATGTTTGTTAATTATTATTGCTATGACTTTGCTATGCTTAATGCTTGTCACTAGTGCACGAGTGCCATGATTTTAGATATGAACACTTTTTGTTTGCATGAATATAATTGATGTTTTGGATCATATTTGCAAGTTGCATACACCTGTTAATTGTCCGGAACCGGAGACCCCAAGGTGACATGATTGTGATATCAAAGGGAAAGGCTGTAACTTGAGGATTACATGTGTTCATTAAGTGTTAATGCTTTGTTCTGGTGCTTTGTAAAATGAGTACCATAATTATCCTAAGTTGCTTTATTGGCCCCGCTGAAACGGGAGGGTAGGACAAAAGATGTTGTACAAATTCTTATTGAAAGTAGTTACAACTATATTCGGAATACATGCCTACGTGTGATTGATGAACTGGATGCTCTATCATGAATTGGTTCGATTATGTCAATTGCCCAACTGTAATTTGTTCACCCAATGTTTCTTATTTTGTTTGGAGAGTTACCTCTGGTGAACCTATGAACCCCGGTCCATCCTTTACTATTATTGCTGTTGTTTTTACTCACTATCGTTCTCGTTACTATTACTTTGTTACTACCTCTGTTACCAATTTTCCACTACCATTATATCGCCATTGCTACTAATAACTTAGTTCAAGCATGCAAGATCACTTTTAGGTGCGGTTGAATTGACAACTCGTTTTTTGGCTCCCCTTGTGTCGAATCAATAAATTTGGGTAGAAATACTTCCCTCGAAGACTGTTGCGATCACCTACACTTGTGGGTCATCAGTACCCTCCCAAGTCAATCTTACATACTATTCATCGCCATCGATAATTCCCCAAATCTGCATTCATGCAATCTAAAAAGATTCACATGATAACTTTATCGATAATAATCAACCCAATTCCATGCTAAGTTACCATTAACATGGCATGATGTAATCACATTATGCTATCCTTGGGCTTCAGAGTTCTTACCACTACTACATTGGTGGAGAAAGTTTCCACCGTCATCACTGTGAAGGAAGGAGTCACTAATGCCGCTAACTTTGAAGAAGTAGTGGTGACCGTCTCCACAATGGTGGTACTAAAGGGAGGTGATGATGTTTACCACACACCTCTATAATTGTAAACTTTGTTGGTCCTCCAAGCACAGGAGATTGTAGGATAGTAATAATTTCCCTCAAGTGGATGACCTAAGATTATCAGTCCATAAAAGGTGTTGGTTGAAAATAATCCCTCTTAAACAACCCTGCAATCAAGATATAAGAAGTCTGTTGTGTCTCCAACACACCTAATAAAATTTTCAATTTTGTAGGTGCACTAGTTGCTAGAAGTAAAAGAAAACACACTCTAATGCTACTCAAATACTTAATATACCAAGATGTAGGGACTTGGTTGCCACACATGCTGATGGGGAGAAAAGTCTCTAAGAACCGTTTTGGTTGTTGAAAGTGCATGTGTTGCCCCATGTGTGGTTTTGGTAATTAATAACAATCCAAGGTTTCTATCTAAGGTTTTATTTGATGAAAAGAAATGAGTTCATGTGTTGGACTCTAGAGGAGTATATGATGACCAAGTTTCTATCCAAGGTTTTATTTGAAGAATGGTCATCTAGAGATGAGCTTATTGCAAGCATGGCTTGAAAAAATAGATGGAGTGAACATTCATATTTCGCTCCAAGTCATCTTATACATCAAGAGAAGAAGATGAAGTGCAAGTGGATACATGAAGACGGAGCTAAACGAGGCTCTCCCATAATGGTGTATGGGGGAGTATTTGGAGAAGTCTTCATCAAGCATGTGCTAGAAAGCGCAATCAAGAAATGTGGTCCACTTGAGGGAGACAAGATCGTCATCATCTAGCTCAAGTGGAATGCTCAAGGCAAAGGTATGATCTTGATAGGGTTTCTATTTTACCGGTCTCATGGTGTTAGTGGGAGACCGGGCTATAGGATAGACGGCGTACTATCAAGAGGGGCTCTCAAGTGAGTAATTTGATCGCATCTTTGTGCAGAGATCAAACATTTGCATATTTGGCATATGATCTTTCTTGGTTCTTATTTGGCTTTTATCCATGTGAAAATTTAGACCTTGTGTTCATCTCCATACCAAGCTCTAGTTCATCAAAAACGGATTTCATTTGAATATCTTGTGGTGTTTTTGATGTTAGAGGTTTTACCGGTTCGTCTCTTGTAGAGAGGTCAAACTCTCCTCTTGTGTTATCCTCCTCACATGATGGATTATGATGTGTATATGCATGATCTTGTAGTGCTTGTGATTATCTTCGGAGCAAGCCCAAGATCATAGAAAACGGAGTCCGGATGGAAAACTTGTTGCGTTTTCGTGTTGAAAATATTATCGGTTTATCCTTAAGGAAAGTTCCACACCTTCCCATCGGTGATGACTTTACTCTATTTATGGTTCTTAATATTTCCACTTTCTGTAGGAAAGCTCTTGTCGTTACCTTTCTAACAAAGTTGGTTTCATCCCATTTGGAGTTTTCTCGCAAAAGTTATGGGTGTTACTATTTTGGGTTCTGGGTGGCCAGCCCGCAGGCCGGCCTCCCTGCACTGCCCAACGGGCACATTTTAAGGGGACCTATTTAAGGGGGTTTCTTCCCCAATGGTTCTCTAACAACCACTTGAGCTCGTTTTTCCCCTCTCTCTCCTCCATTGTTGACCTTTGAAAAAGCTTGTCTTCCTCTCAGTCCCTCCCATGATTCTTGCATATCTTTGAGGGAAAGTGAGAGGAGATCTAGATCTACAGTTCCACCAATCCATTCCTCCTCTAAGTGAGGGGAACCTAGTAGATCTTGATCTTAGAGTTCCATTTGTTGGGTTCTTCTTTGTTCTTCCTCTCTTCTCCCCCCATAAGCATTAGTTGCTTTTGGTGGGATTTGAGAGCGAAGGACTTGAGCACTTCTTGTGTTCTTGCCATTGCTTTTGTGCATCGGTTTGTGCTCTCCACGAGGATTCAGATTCGTGTAAGTGAAACTTCGTGAGCTTGTTACTCTTGGGTTTTTGGACCCTAGACACCTTTTGTGGCGGTTGAGGCCTTTTGTGGCCACTTGGGAGCTCCCAATCCTTTTGTGGGTTGTGCCTCAAGATTGTTGTAAGGGACTCGATTTCCGCCCAAAAGGGAAATCAATAGTGGAAGGTGAACCGAGCTTTTGGGCAGGGTTCATCGGAGAATAGGGTGAGGCCATTTGTGGCGTTGAGTTTGAAACTCACACCCCTCCAACGAGACGTACTCCCCTAAAAAGGAGGAACTCGGGAATACATCCTCGTCTCCGCGTGCCTCGGTTATTTCTATACCCGAGCTCTTTACTTATGCACTTTACATTGTGATAGCCTTCGTGCTTGAAGTATTTTATCTTGCTATCACTTTGTTGCTTGTCTTGCTTAGCATAAGTTGTTGGTGCATATAGGTGAGCCTAGTATATATTTAGGTTGTTGGCTTGTTAATTTAAACACCTAATTTTTTCCGCAATTATCAAGCCTAAACCGGAAAAGTTTTAAATCGCCTATTCACCCCCTCTAGACGACATCCTTGTCCTTTCAGTTGTGTAAATGCTGCCATCACCAACTCTCTCTATCCTCCAAATGTTGAACTATATACTATATTACTATGTAGCTACTATGTACACAAATACATATTATGCATATGAAGTTAATATTCCTTTATAAAAGAAAACATCATTGCAACTAAGACAAAGCGACCATAGGGCTCCAGCAAATTAAATCTTAGTAAAAAAATACGTTGAAGTGATTCGTCCTGAACGCTGAAGCTACTATTAGTGTTCCCTTGCCTGTTTCTTTTTAGAATATTATCTTTCGTCATATTGACGCTCCTATGTATATACAACATGAAAATTCATAACTTTTAGTGAGATTCTTAGTTTTCAAGTTGCTGTTTTTTTGGAATATCAGATTGTGACACTGCTATATACATAGAGTGGACAAAATCACAGAATAATGGCCATCTCAAGGTGACATGGGTGTTATGAGGAGAAAATCGAAGAGCCTAACAACTTTAGATGTATTCCAACTTATCTGTGTAGAGCAGCCCAATTCCATACAATCGAGTTTTGTGGCTCAGTGGTAGTTTGTTTCCCTTGTGAAGACTTCCCCCAATTATTGTTTACGGATTCTCAAGAAATAGAAACCTTAACATGATAATATCATATCGACTTGATATTTATAACTTAGCAAAATAAATTATGTACATTTACGAGAAATGGGAAAACATTCATGAATCTAGAGGCCAAATAAAATTGTACATGTACTTTTTTTTGTAAAATTCTTTTGTCGTTAGTAACATACTGTAACTTCAATACTTTCTATATCATGTTACAATAACTCGATATACAGTGATTTAATATATGTTCTTTTGTCGGCTTGGAAATGACCTTGTTCTGTTACCAAATTCCAAGTGAATGTTACACCCTCCGATCCTATTTAAGTGTCGGTCCTAGCTTTCCTCCTAGGGATGGCAAGAGGGATGAGGCTTACGGTCTTTAGAGTCGAATTCAAGCTCACGGTCGTGGCAGAGCACAGACCAGACATGATCACTAGCCACAAAGCTTGATTGCATACTGCAGGATTGCCATTCTGATATTGTGGAGATCGGGGTTAGTGGCTATAGGCTAACCAGGGAGTCATGTGAATGTATTTGCTTAGCAGAGATCACCACAAGATTGCAACATGCATCAATGCATGTCCTTACCTGGTTTTACAAGTACAGATTAATTTCTCGGTGTACATCGGTGTACAAGACCACTGTTCGTGGACACAGTGCACACGGTAATGCAGATCGAAGCCTGTAAAGCCGTCCATTAGTTAGTGATACCAGCAGCAAGCACTGCAGTACTCGAGCAATGATAGACTAGCATACATTTCTGGTTCCAAACAAAGAAGATATTGTCCTTGTGACGCATATCCAAGCAGCTGTATGACACCAATCATTTCCCGAAGATACACCGTAGGGTACGCACGATCCGCTCCTATACGTACGTCCACCGGTGCATCCGTTCTCCGTTCACCACATGACGGGACATGGGAAATTGATCTATGATGAAGTACACTGTGGTTCGGTTGCATGGTTCGTAGCATGGTGCTCTGCAACTGCAATACGATACGCATGGCTAAGCTTGTCCGTCCGGGGCAATTGCTTACACAAAACACAAGTAAAATCGATAGCAGGATTGCAATGGTGGTTTTAAATTACAGGCGGGCTACACCCTAGGCTCTGACTTCATGAAGCTAAATAAAGCATCCCCAGACTGTCGATTGCGAAATCGAAAGGCCCAACTAATTAAGGGTTATACCTAGTGTCCCATCCGTATGATTCCCCGTGCTTACACCTACAGATCTCGTCTATGATCGAGAAATGCAAAGCATCGGATTGCTTCGGCGAGCCATGCATGCAGTGAACCCATTGCCTGCTTTTCCCAGATTGGGGCACTAGATTAGCCTCGGAAACACCATCGACCGATCGCTAGAAGCACCATATATGTGAGCAACTGAGCATGATGCGTTGTCATTATCATGGCCATACGATTCTAACTCCTCTCGAGTCTCACTCCTTTGTTCGCGAGCATGCTGCGAGCAGGTGGTGCCATGACATGACCCCATCATCTGGGCATGTGGTGGAAGAAGGTGTTGTGAGTCTCCTGAGCCGCGCGTGCTGGATCGATAGACAGAGCGAGCTTCAAGCTTGGGTGTCTGACGAGAAATGGCGCGATCGTTTAGCAGATCCCGCTCTCCTCTGCTCCGTGGCGTGGACTGTGGAGTGGAGTCAAAATTTATCGTCCGTCCGGCTCTGGTAAAAAATGTCGTACTAAAAACCCACTTGTGGTCTTCTAAATTTTTCAGTGAAAAGACAATCAACACTAGCACTCTAGCAGTGCCGACCAGATTCAGTCAAGTTGGTGCTTCATGAAACTAGTGGTATGTGAACAAAATAGCCTACAGCATTGTAAATAGGATATTACATATTAACACAAACTTGTAGATCAACAAGAAGAGTAAAACACTCAAACCCAGCCAGCAACCACATAACCTCTTTGTTCAGCTCCTTCACAAAAGAAAACGAAGGTAGCCATCAGCCTGCTGATAGTATGGGCTATGCAGGCCAGGCTACCTCACCAAACCATGCTGGGTGTCTTGTCGCCCGAAGGCTCTTAAGTGGGCCGCATTTGGCGTGCACATTAACATCTAATTTTATTTATAAATCTTTAAAATTATACTCCCTCCGTCCGGAAATACTTTGACTTAGATTTGTCCAAATTTGGATGCGTGTACACACTACAATATGTCTAAATACATCCATATTTAGACAAATCCATGAGAAGTATATACTTTCTACAAATTAGTTTTATACTAAAATATAATGTACTGTATAAATATAAATATATATAAATTTTCAGACGTGTCTAAATAAATGTTCAATGGTCAGAAAAGTGTCGCTACATATGGTGCAAAATTCATAAAAATGAAAAAGCTAAAAGTATATAAGAGTGTAAACAATAATGTGATTTGTATAAAGTCATATATTAAAAAAGAAAATACCATAGAAATAACATAAAAGGAAAAGGTAAATTAAAATTCCTCAAAAAAAAAACACCAGAAGAATAACCATAGAAACAACAAAAACACTAAAAACCTAGAATTAAAACCGAATAAAACTAACCACAACAGAAGAATACTAAAAGAAATGTGCCCGAATGCTTATTTTTCTGTTTTTTTTCTGTTTTTTGTTTACCGAAATTTAGTAGTATTTTTTATATTACAAAAAAGTATTCACAATATAGGAAATACACCACGACAAAAAAAAGTTAAGTAAGTACACACCCAAGTACGAAAGTAAATCGATAACACATGACTATACAAACACAAGTGTGTGAAGTACATTTCACCTAAAATATTTTTTTGTAGAAACTCTTCAATATGGAGTTACGTTTTGAAGATATTGAAACATAATTGAGCTCGTGCGGACCAAACAGTAACCCATCTCGACGGATCCACACACGGCCAACGCCTCACGCAGCTTCCCTATAGTGTAGACGGACGTTGAAACCTAGCATCCTACGTGGTCAGCGAAAACAACCCCCCCCCCCCCCCCCCACCACACACACACCAAATCTTTTATGATGACTACCCATTTTTTTTAACGAATGTGTGTGTACACAATGGCTCAAATTGTTGAATGGCCGTCAGTCTATATGTTGACAAGAGAATATCGCTTTTCACTAAACAAATATTCCCCTTTAATGGGCCATATAATATGTGCGGTCTAAGGTACAACAATTTTAGTACTCACTGCACCGTTCTCAGTGTAGAACTCGTTGAAGAAATCCCTAGTACATGAACATTTTTTAGGCTATTGTTATAATGATTTGTAGCACGTCATTATTTTTTATTTGTGTTAGTCATGTTCTCTCTAACAACTTCTCATTTTCTTACCGTATCTTGCTTGTTTTTTATTGACACAAGTATGTTACTACCTGACATAAAGAAAATTAAAATAAAACACTATATTGTTGGATGTATGCCCAAAAGGCAATGATAATTAGACATTTGATTCATAATTATGTTTTGTGTTTCTATGCTATAACTGTTGTGGCTACTGAATGTGAGATTTAGAGGAAAGTTCTCACACACGTGTAGTTAACATGAACAGTTAATAGATACTCTGGTCTTATCCAAGAACCAATTTGCTGAATGCAAGAAGACTGTTCTTTCCTAGTCATTGACATGTTTATGTCACCATCAATGAGTAGCATATTGTTGGTGGAAACAATATGGCTGGGTAGATCCAAGTCGTTGATATGCTGAGAGATTCCTTAAAGTGTCTTTTGTTTTTAGTGACATATCACAACAAGGTTATTATATATCATATCCTTAGACCATGAAGTTGTTAAGGTTATACATTCACGCTGTAAATTGGGTGATTAAAAAGGCAGTTGCTGGGTAATTCCGAAGGTGCGTATTAATCTTAGTGTTCATAGATGGGAATTACTGCTCTATCAAAAGAGAGATACATCCTGGCCCACTCGGTATGAGAGATATCTAAGATGTTCCGCAGACAATGCATGACAAAGTTTCATCATGGGGGATATCGTAATACGGGAACGAGTAAAAGATACTTGCCTATTAACGAGATAGACAAAAATATAATGAATCAAGGAATGATTCATGGAAATATCGGAATACTGAATCTCGGGTAAAGTTCAGTATCGTGAGAATGAGAATGATATATTAAATAGCCAACAGGTTCAACATAGTATCTTTGTCTAATGGTAGTACGTAGTTGATGCGGATGTCCATGGTCCTAACATTGACTGTTGATTAGGTAAGTACTTCTAATCATAGCTACTCGGCATCGAACCTGTAGGGGCACACACTTAAGTTAGATCTGGTTAGTTGTGTATACTGGTTGGTCTAGAACCTAGAGAGAGTATCACCGGAATAGTGTTTTTGCGTGATCGATATATCTAATATATATGAGAGAGATAATACATGCAGACATTGGATGTCTCAGGGTAATAGGAATTGTTTCTAATATTGTCGGATTTATTACGAGGGTTTATATATATAGAGGGAATCTTTTATCTGGAGATTTTTTTTATGCAGACACTAGTTATTCCAAATCATATAAATAGGTTTATATGATAAGCGATTAATTCCGAAAAATTTCGGTGAAAGGAAATATCCAGTTTGGAATTAATTAGACAAAATATAAATAAAAGAAATATTCAGAAAAAGAATAAAAATAAAAAGGCCCATAATGGGGCTGCTACATGGGCCCTAGAGGCCCACATAGCAGTCGCACCACCCAAGGGTGGTGGTGGGCCGGCCCATGGGCAAAGAGGGGAGGCGCCCCTCCTCCCACCCTGAGTGGGCCCCACGACCCAAGTGGGGCCGACGCCTAGGTTTTGAGGTGGCACCCCAACCCTAGGTCGGTTCGGCCGGGGTAGGGCCCACCCCTAGGGCGGCGGCGGCAGTAGGGGAGGGAGCCCCTTCCCCAAGTCTCCCTCCCCCTCTCCCTCCTATATAAACCCCCTCCCCCTCCTTTTGGAGACACACAAGTTATCTCAAGTTTCTCCGTTTGGAGAAATTGAAAGATAGGTTTTAATCTAAAAGGGTTGAGTCGTCCTCTCTAGTTAGAGGTGTTCTCTCCGATTAGATATAGATCTAATCTCTCTCTCTCATGTGTTGAGATCTCCATCTTCACATACGCCAGTTGCTGCTTAGCCTGGTCAGCGAAGCTCTGTTGAACCAGATCCGGCGGACGTGTGCAAACTCTCACAGTCACAGGGGTGAGGTGTCAGAACCCCGACGCTTGACCCTTGCTTTGTCAGATCCAGAAGGCTGGACACGGGAGTCGGCAACATTCTCTCCGCTAGGCTTAGGCGAGAGAATCTTCCACATGCTTCATCGACTTCGTCATCGACACCTCTTACGCTTCAACGGTGTTCGTAACGTACTTCACTAGATCATTGAATTGTTATTCTCTTGTATCTTCATAGATAGATCTCTGTTGCCTAGTATAGTTATGCGGAAAATTTTAAATTACCGTTATGCAATCCTACATATATAGACAACCGAAAACAATGTGGAAGTGCACAAGATATTGACTAGACTCATTAAGCCTATTAGGCCTCTTAAACCATTAGAAAATATAATTTTGATATTGGGCCATAATTAAGATTCATACTCCCCGCTTATTGCAGAGAATTAGGAGGCTTGACACACCCTTCCAGCTACACTAGTCCTAGCCTCGTACGGTGTGAAGGTCTTGATGTTTTAGTTTATTATTTTCTTTTCCATTTTCCACTTTCTTTTTTTACTTTTTCATTTGCCCTTTTGTGTTCTTTTCTCAATATTTTTTCCATTTATCCATTTATTACCATTCATTATTCTTTATATTTTTCAAAATTTCATATTATTTTGTGCACATTTTTATTTTTTATAATATATAAATTTTTGTTATAAAATACATGAACTATGTTTATTAATTTTATTTCACTTATGCATGAATATTTTTCTTAACTAAATGTACAGAACAATGTACTCAAACATGTTTTTTTGTTATTTATGTAGCCTATAAAGTTTTTCATTCACTTATAAGAACGGATGTATTGTATAAAATATTCAATAGAGTTATGAAAATAAGTCAGTGGATTAAATAAATCTTACACGTTAATCAAGATATTGAAATCACTCCCATTAGTTTTAAAAAATAAGATATTTTATTTTATAAACATGACATATGTTTTTGGAATTATTTTATTTTGAGGCTTTTGCAAATAATACACAAAGACATTGTTCGGAGAGTTACACACATTTCTTTAGAGAGCCATAACATTTATATTCACACACATAACCTAATTTTGGACAGTCGTAAACATTACTTTTCGTACACATGTACATTAATTTTGAAATGCAGAAACACTTGTTCTATAATACAAAAGAAAGAAATAATTGAATAAAAGGGAAAGCCTGGAAAAAACAAAATGAAAAAGGAGATAATAAAAGAGAAAAAGCAAACAAGAGAACCAACTAAGAGAGAGGGGGGGGGGGGGGGGGGGGGGGGGGGGGGGGGGTAGGAGCTCTCTTGGGCCATATCTGTGACGAGTTGTCAGTGGACAGTACTGTTCTTTGTTGGAAAAAGTATACTTTTAACTCTGAAATGTTACACATCGGATACATTTCACCCTGAACTCTAAAACCGGGTAATTTCAACCCTGAAAAAGTACAAACCGGACAAATCACACCCCTGAGTGGTTTTGCACCGATTTGGGGCGGTTTTGAGTCAATTTTGATATTTTCTTCGGATGACGTGGCGTAAAAAAAAAAATCCCAAATATAATATTTCGTGGACCTCACTTGTCAGCCCCTCTCTCTGTCGTAACTTTGGGTCGCCCTGGTCTTCGCCGGCCGCCGTCGCCAGTGTGCTCCCGAGGCCGAGGTGGGCTTCGCCGGCCGCCGGCCGAGAGCTGGTTCCCCCGGTCGATTCTCCGCGGCCGAGAGTATCTGTTTTTAATTACAGTAGAAGTATCTGTTTTTAATTAGTCCACTTTTTCCTAAATGGTGTGCATGTTAGTGCCGCCAACCAATTTGGTTTCAGGTTTTGTATCAGGTTCTGGGAGTTTCAGATCATCCTTCGTATCCTCCATAAGGAAGGCAGCCGGGCTTGGCGAGGACGGCGGGCGTCCTGTACTGGTCGCCGTGGCCGCGCATGTGCATGCGTAGGTTGGCATCACGCTTGAAGCCCTTGCCGCACACCTTGCAGGCGTGCGCGTGCGGTGCCAGGATCTCCTCCTTCTCGATCTGGACCACCTCATACGGCCCCGGCGCTGGGTGCTCCGCTTCCTGTTCGTTGCCAGCGGCGGCGTCGACATCATCAGCGTTGTCCGAGTCGTCGCTCCCCAGCTGCTCGTTTGCCGCCGGCGATCCGGCGCTGCCGTCCGCCTCTGCCGCGCCGGTTTCGGCACCAGTGGCGAGGTCGTTGGCGATGGAGACGAGCTGCACGATGATGCACCGGAGCTCCGCGGACACGATGGCGTGCTGCTGCTGTGGGCGGGGCGTGGAGCAGAGTATCCCCCGGAGGTGCCCGATCTTGTGCTCCAGGAACTCGAGAGCTGGTTCCCGCGGTCGATTCTCCGCGGCCGAGAGCACACCGGCGACAGCGGCCGGCGGCCGGCGAAGCCCACCTCGGCCTCGGGGAGCACACCGGCGACGGCGGCCGGCGGCCGGCGAAGACCAGGGCGACCCAAAGTTATGACAGAGAGAGGAGCTGACAAGTGAGGTCCACGAAATATTATACTTGGGATTTTTTTATTTACGCCACGTCATCGCCACGTCACCGAAGAAAATGTCAAAATTGACTCAAAACCGCCCCAAATCGGTGCAAAACCACTCAGGGGTGTGATTTGTCCGGTTTGTACCTTTTCAGGGTTGAAATTTCCCGGTTTTAGAGTTTAGGGTGAAATGTATCCAATGTGTGACATTTCAGGGTTAAAAGTATACTTTTTCCTTCTTTGTTTCGAGGGAAGTAGACAATTTGAAACTCTCTTGAATGACTCAGCCCATGCATATATCTATGTCCAACCCGGGCCGAGCTACGATTTGACGGACGCTACTTTAACTGGACATGGATTCGATTTGTAAGTACCATCTGCGGCTTCATCTTCTTTTCTATCTTAGGTTTCACTTCAAATAGAGAAGTGCAGGCATGTCGTAACAAATAGCATTTCAAATACTATTTGACAGTCATAAACATTACCTTTCATACACCTATGCATTAGTGTGGAAAGGAACATATATTATATAGAGATCTCTATTCTGTAACACAGAAGAAATAAATAATCGAATAAAAAGGAAAATCCGAAAAAAAAGTAAATAAAAAGGAGATAGGAAAAGAGAGAGAGAAAACAAGAGAACCGACCAAGAGCCGGGGGGCAGGACCTCTCTTGGGCCATTTGTTGGACGATTTGTTGTTAGTGGGCAATAGTGTTCTTCTTTTTGGGGCAAGTGGAGATTGGGCTAGTGTTTCTGGAAATTCATTTTGAAGCTGTCTCGAATGGCCCAGCCCATGCATTTATGTCCAACCTGGGCCAAGCTACGGTTTACCGAACGCTACTCAACTGGACAAGTATCTGATTTGTAAGTATCATCTGCGGCTTTATCTTTTTTTTCTTATCATAGGTTTTATCTAGGCAGCTTGAGGTAGTCCTAAAGCTAGAGATGACAGAAGAGAACGTGAGGCGACAGGAAGAAATAACAGAAGAGATTGAGAAAGTATTGGAACAGGACGAGATATATAAAATGCAGCGAAGCCGGGTAAATTGGTTAGCACACGGCGATAAGAACTCGGCATTCTTTCATAATTATGCTCGAGCTAGGAAAAAGCGGAACATGATTGTTAAGCTGAAGGATCGTGAAGGAACTAGCCGGCTTAAACCGGTGATCAGTGACTATTTTTCGGGATTGTTTACTTCCGAAGTGGAAGAAACGGATCCGGCGTTGTTACAGAAAGTGAAGCCAAAAGTTACATCTGAGATGAACAATAGACTTGTTTTTTTAGCGCTAGAGAACAATAGACTTCTTGCGCCATTTACAGAAGAAGAAGTGAGGAAAGCATTGTATGCGATAGGTGATTTAAAGTCCCTGGCACCGACGGCATGCATGCTATATTTAAAAAAAAGTTCTGGCCACTGATTGGAGGCAGTGTGACTAAGGAGGTTCTGGATGCTTTGAATTCGGGGGAGATACCATCTGGTTGGAATGACACAGCAATAGTTTTGATACCAAAGGTAAACGACCCGGAGATGATAACACAATTTTGGCCAATCAGCTTATGCAATGTGCTATACAAAATCATTTCGAAGATACTTGCGAATAGACTGAAGGTGATCTTGCCGGAGATAATTAGCCTTTCCCAAAGCGCGTTTGTGCCAGGGAGGCTGATAACAGATAACGTACTAGTTGCATATGAATGCTTTCATGCACTGAAGAGAAGGAGACAAGGAACGAAGGGATATTGTGCGGTAAAACTTGATATGCATAAGGCTTATGACCGTGTTGAGTGGGGTTTCTTGAGGGATATGATGACTAAACTCGGTTTTGCACGGAGGTGGGTAAACTTGATGATGAGCTACGTTACAACGGTCAATTATAGGGTACGGTTCAATTCGGATGAAACAGATAGCTTTATTCCTACAAGGGGCTTACGGCAGGGTGATCCACTATCGCCGTATTTATTCCTGATTTGTGCGGAGGGACTCTCAAGTCTATTGACACATGAAGAAGAAATTGGTGGTCTCCAAGGAGTCAGAGTGACGTGGTGTTAACACATCAAATCCCATGGTTCGGTACCTAGGGTTGAGATTGAGGGGGAGAGACGTGGTAGTGTCAGTAGTATCGTCAGCTGACAAGCGAGGTTTACCCAGGTTCAGGCCCCCGGAGGGTAACACTCTACTTCCTGCTTGTCTGATTATTGATGTATGAAGTGTACAAGGGTGTCCCGGCGAGAGAGTAATCTCGCTAGGGTTTGGTGGTATGGATATTGCGTGTCCTGGATCGGCGGCCCTCCCAGCCTTTATATAGGAGGCTGGGTCTTGGGGATTCGCAACCGACTAGGTTTACAGGTAAGATATCTTTCTACCAACTTAGGCTTTACTAGTCTTGGAGCGTACGCCATCTTCTCGGGCCTCCTTCGTGGGCCTTGATCGTACTCCTGACGGGCTTCTTTGTGGGCCTTAGCTTGTACTTGCACCAGGTATCCTCATGGTGGAGCACCCGAAGGGCACACCCACGTCACAGAGTGTGCCGTGGGGCACCGTCAGTATCACACTTACTCTTCGCTGACGATTCTCTGATTTTGATGAAGGCGGACGCGACAAATGCCGCCAATCTTCGGAAGGTGCTCGATACGTACTGTGTCAGTTCTGGTCAGCTGGTGAGCGACCCAAAGTCAAGTGTTTTTTTCAGCCCCAACACTTTAGAGACTGACAGGGCAGCGGTGTGTTCAGCTCTCAATATTGACGTGGAAGCCCTAACGGACAAATATTTAGGCTTACCTTCCCATGTGGGGGTTGACCGATCAGATTGCTTTCAACATTTGGTCGATCGCGTGTGTAAAATCATAAATGGATGGAACGAGAAGAATCTTTTCATAGGAGGTAAAGAGATATTTCTGAAAGCTATCGCCCAAGCAATACCTACATATGCCATGTCTGTGTTCAAACTTCCAAAGGGGATTTGCAAGGGGATTTCATCAGCTATTGCGAGGTATTGGTGGGGAGAAAAGGAGGGGAAGAAGTGTATGCATTGGTACTAATGGTGGAAGATGTGCTGTCCTAAATCGCAAGGAGGTATGGGGTTTCGTGGCCTTCACTGTTTTAATCTAGCTATGCTCGCCAAGCAGACTTGGAGGCTGCTGATGGAGCCAGAGTCTCTATGTGCCCAAGTCCTCCGGGCGAAATATTATCCATCCGACGACCTTCTAAATGCTCAATTGAAGAAGGGGGCATCGTTTACATGGCAAAGTTTGATGGCAGGGAGAGAAACGTTTAAGCGTGGTTGCATATGGCGGCTTGGTAACGGATCAAATATTAATGTCTGGAATGATCCATGGTTACCAAATAGTCCTACAAGGAAAATTCTGACCTGCTCCCCGGGGAGGGACCATGATCAACAAAGTGGAAGAACTCATTAATCCGGTAACAGGTATCTGGGACACTCAACTTTTGAAGGAAAACTTTAGTCCGGTTGATGTGTGCAGGATCCAAGCGTTACCTTATTCGTTTGATGCATCAGAAGATGAGATAGCATGGAATCACTCCAAGAGTGGCATGTTTACTGTCAGATCGGCCTACCACCTCGAATGGGAACACCAATTTGGTAGTCGAGTGAGGAGAAGAGAAGCTGCGTCGGGGTCCAAGACAAACCAGGTTTGGAAGGAGGTGTGGAAGCTCACTATCCCAGCTAAAGTGAAAATATTCACATGGAGAGCGTTGCATGGGATCATGTGTGTGTTGGCCAACCGACATATACTTAGAAAAGAGTGGTCAATGCCCCGTATGTGAAAAGGGAGCAGAAGATGTCAGCCACCTATTGTTTTCGTGTGAGCAAGCGCAACAGGTGTGGAGTGGAAAGATCACATCCAGTCAGCTGTACAAGTTGATTGGCTGTGTGCATCATTTTGATGCAGAGGCCAGGGACCTGCACCCCCTTATCTAAAAAAAAAAAAAGCTGTACAAGTTGATCGTTCAGGTAGTACGGTGCTGGAGTACCTCCTGACAGCAAATTTAGACCCGGTTCCTGAGCTAGGTGATTTACCAGTACCTGAAATCATAGCTACTGCTGCCTGGTTTATCTGGTGGCGACGACGGGAACTCAAATAGTACAAAAAAGAAGCTCCGACTGAAGAGAAGAGACAGACAGCAACGTCCCCATCCTTACCAAACGGAAGCACACGTACATGCAACCGTACAACATGTGATGCACACGGTCGGTCTCCATTATTTGTGTGCCGGATTAGCACCTGACGTACGCCCTCCTTGCTTAGGGACTAAGCATGCATGAGGCCGCTAGCTTATGCACATCTGCCAAGTGCTCGAAACAGACAGAGGGAGGGAGGCGACCGGCAACTTGGCCGGCCCCGGCCGGCGGTGTAGAGCTAGTGCGCGTGTCACCGCGCAAAGGCGGTGCATTATTACGCGCCCGGCCCAATGCGAGCGAGCTGGTCTCCTCTCCTCTCATTGCATTGCATCCATCACATCGCCTTTGCCCTTTGTCCAAACCAGCCAACAGGCCGATCGAGCCCTACCGGCTACCGCGATCTTCCTCCCAAAGAGAGATCGCGGCATACAGGGAAAGAGCACAACGCATTGTTTGTTGATATGAGAGGAGCTAGCGCCAAAGGTGCATGCATGAAAACGCGTATCCACCCAGGGATCCTCGATCGAGCGAAATGTCAATCGCTCCTCCTCCCTTCGTCTTCGTGGCGCGTTCGATGACTTGGATCGACGATGTGATGGTGGTGGTGTGCGTGGGCGGATCCAAGGCGGCAAGGCCCCTCCGGCCCGGGCGGCTTGCCGACGGCGACGGTGGTGGTGGGGACGCCGCTGTACGTACGGCTTGCATTATGCTGAAACTTGGTATGATATAATTTCCACTGCAGTCTGATTTGCATGATAGCCTTGAATTCCTGTTCCAGGCCGACTCAATTAAAATGGGCAGAAAATGGAAAGGAGTAGTAAGCAACCTGCAGTATTGAGGGAAAATATTTATATCAAGCAAAGAAGAAAAAACAATAACTTTCACCTCCACACGGAACTACTGAAGTTTTAAGCTATTATTATCTGCAGCTAGTTTGTAGACACTACCACGTATTGAATATGACACCTTCACTTGGTTTGATATTCCATGTGCTAGTGATGGCGATGATGGATGGCCCTGACGATGATGGTTTGCTTTTCTTTTTGAAGTTCTAGAAGCTAAATGTAAGGGCTGCGCCACATTTGTTTTTACCACTCATGTGTTACAGAGGACGACTGTGGGAAAGGATGCTAGCTAGGAAATAAAACATATGAGATAAAATAGTACCCAAAATCAGTAAACAGATACCATTTTCCGGCTCATCTCTATTTATTTTTCATGTATGAGTTTTTAATCTTGTAGAAGCAAGATATTACTCGTCGTTATGTCGTGTCACTAAGAAAAGCAAATGCATCATAGTGGAAGCAGGAGGGTAAATGAACTGACAATTCAACATGTATATCAGTATACCATTGGAAAGTAAGCTAGAAATGTGTTTACATGAAGAAAAAAACAGAAACTAAATGCTCCTCCTTTCTTTTGTGGAATACCAGTATAACAACAGAAATTAAATTCTCTCTTTGAGGGACATAGCAATAGAGAAGAGACTACTAATTCTAGACTTCAAAAAAGCAGGTATTGTATTATCTACAGTTAAAGCTACAGAAGAATAACAAATCCTAAGAAGTAGAACTAAATTTACACATCGTCGACCTATAGATTTACTCGTAACTCAACGCCATAGACATGTGCTATGGTTGCCTTGAACGTGAGGCTTCCCTAAAACAAATATTATAAGTGTTCAACTTCTAGTTTTGGAAACAAATCAATAAAAATTAGAACACACGCTTTGTTATAAGATCTAAAAGAGAGGCTCATAAGGTATAATTGAAGAAGCAACATTTTCCAATAGCATAATTGAAAAATAAAGTGTATCATAATTTCACACTGATAAATATCTTTTATTGAATGGATGACATAGATTGAAAGTGGTATAGTACCATGACTGCTGATACACATATCATTGTATGAGTAGTCTCAACACCGGAAAATATGCGAGGTTAATACTTACGACTAAAATATATTACATTTTATATGCATAACTATTAAGGCTTGCTGCGAGTTCAGAAATTTTGGTGCAAACATGATATTGCACAGAAATTTTGGTCTACTCATCTCTTAACCTAAAGGCTCTTTATAGAGATAATTAATGGAAAATATTGCACGGGTATATTCTGCTATGCATTTTCGTGATCTCATATCTAAATTAAAATTGACTATGCACGGTGTCTTTCTTTAAGCAGTACTGTGGCTTTTTTGTCGCTAGAATTCTGAAACAAAGAAGCTCAGCAATTTAATTAACCTTTACTGAGTATTATCTTTTTCCTTTGCTTAAACAATATTCGGATTATTTCACATTTCTCTAATCTTTTCTAAGTCATAAAAAATGATCGTCTAAATTAGATAAAAGCAGCTCTTATATTCCATTGCCTAGTAAAGCCCACCGTGAATGTTGTGATTCAAAATGCTAAAATTCGTCGTAATTTGTCGCCTGGAGTATTTGCACATTTTTAGCAAATCTAAGTGTTAACATATCTTTGTAGTTTGACGGCGTAGCCGTGTGATTGTTCACTTTGTGTCAGCGTGGAAATGTAACGATTAAACTGTCGTTAGAAAAAGAAGTACCATCGTGTCGTTGTGAGAAGTTGTTGTTTCGACTAAGTTTCAAATCGAAATAATATTTTACAATTTCGACGTAATTTTTTTGGGAAAGATTCAAATAATAAATTCGGGGAAAACTTAAAGAATATATTTATACTGAAATAGATTTTTTCAGTATCTCTGAATATTTAGCAATTTGAAATGTTTTTCCGTAAGTTTCATAATTAATATGAAAATGCTATATTAGTTCTTCTAAGTAAGATTATTTGAAGTTGTTTAGTCATGCATGGAAGTGTGTTAGTTGTAAAGATTGTATTTTTCTGAAAATTTTGGTATATTATTTGAAGTTTTCTGAATTACGGATTGAAAGATATGAATTTTACAAAATCCAGCATTTTCTGTAATTATTTTAAAAAGCGAAAAAACTGACAGGCGGGCCCCACGGTGACGTCGCTGCGTGACGTCACCGGCCGGCGGCGGACGCGGCCGCGGCCGCGCTACCGAGCTCACGCTTGAGCACGCGAGCGCGCGCGCCGGCCTGGGATCGTTCGCACCCGCGCGAGGACGTGGAGGGGAGCCGGAGGGGAGACGCGCTGTGCCGTTTGGTGGCCGGAGCCGCCGGCGGCGAGCAATTCTGCGGCGGCGGGCGCCGAGGACGGCGACGATGATTCCGGCGGCCGTGCGACGTTCCAGCACGCGATTCGCGACGAGTATGGAGAGGAGGAAGCGGCGGAGCCGGGCGCATGCTTCGATTTGTCCGGGGAGGAGCACAGCAGCGGCAATGAGCGTCGGCGGCAGCGGCGACTCCGGTGCCGCGCGGGAGAGAGAAGGGAAAAGGGGGATTTGGTGACATTTTTGCAAAGAAGTGCATAACGTTTCCGTAATTCGCGAATAGGTCCTTCTGCTCGAGGAGTCGTGGTTTGCGGAGCAATTTCTGTGTTTGTGAGGGGCTTTTTTGCAAAAGTGAGACGGGATGCCGCGTAGGCCATTAGATCGCCGAGCGACGGCGTTGACCGAAACACTGGTCAACACTGTAGCTAGGAACAGTGATAAACAGTGCGTCGATCAACCACATGCTGCGAAAACGCTCAGCTTTCATATAGTTAGTGATGTATCGATGGACAAAACGGGACGAGCTCAAAGCAGCGCTGATTTAACAACGTCAACGTCCCAAGTAGCGATCGTGTGTTCACCACTAGCTACACTGCATGGCCCAAACAAAAGAAGACAATGATGAGCAACCGGGCAAGCGAGGCCGATCCAGACCCCATTGGCACACGAGAAAAGATCGAGTTGCTTGTTATGTTAGGTTTGTTAAATCGCCAGTCCATTTCCGCAAAAAGCTGGTAGGCCTCTGCTTCGATCATCACCCCTATTGCGCCAGTAATTAAAAAGGGGATCAACCAACCTGCACTACAAACTGCCAAGGAAAAACTGCTTAAATAATTAACATGCATGGGCCGGCGTTTACAATCATGGATGCTCAAATACAGTCTACTAGAGTAGTTCGTCATGTGTGTGGGTGTGCATTCTGCTTGTGTACGCATACATACAGCTAAAGATCAGTGCCCCCTAAAGTTGGATTCAGTGGATATATACACGCCATCAATTTGCTTTCGATCAGCTGGTCGTTCCAACGAGGGGTCAGCTGCTGAGCTGAGACCAAATTAAAGCTGCTTAGTATTATTCCATGACGCCTTCATTCGTTTTCCAACTTTCGGTTTTGTAGCAAGCGAATGAATGGTGTGTTGTGTCTTTCTGCCTGCGGTACCTAATTTGTGATGATATCACCGAACCTATCCGAGAGAATACTAACACTGGATTACTAGCACTTGTTTACTCGGCCAGTTGAGAATTACTATATATAGATACCATTATGTGCAGGTTCTTTGTATCTATGCTTAGTAATTAGATCACGGAACCATATCACACGGACACAGTCTCTAACCTTCGGCTCCCGTCCCTAACCCTAGCCGCCACCACCCCGACCCCTTCGCCGCCCGCTGCTACTCCTCTCGCCGTCCTCCGCTCCCGTGCGGCCGCGCCTGGGTCGCACCGGGGCGCCCTCAGCCCTCTCTCGCAAGGCCGCCGCGCGCCTAATCCTCCTCTCGCCGCCGCCGGAGGTGTCGCCTGGGCAAAGCCCGGGAGGCGCGGCGGCGGCGGGATCTTCCGGGCACCGATCTGAGGCGGGGCGGCGGCGCCTTCTCCGACCTCCTACGGTGGGGATTGCGGGGCGGCGGCGCCTTCTCCGACCTCCTACGGTGGGGACTGCGGGACAGCGGCGACCGGGTGGGTCGTTAGGTCGGCGACGGCGCTGGCTCGAGCTGATCCGGTCCATGGCCGGGAAGGCTCCTGCCGACGGCCACGCCAACCCGACGGCCACGCGGTGCGACTGACCGCGTTTCAAGGACGCCGGGGCAGCGGCCCCGGGCTAGGTGGCGGCGGCATCACTCCCCTAGGGGTGCTGGTCAGGAGGCGGCTTCCGGTGGCAGCGACGTGGCGCGGCGGATCGCGGGATCCCGTGCCTAAGTGTCCGGCGCTGGCTATGGTGCGCTATTGCGGCGTCCAGGCGACGGGATTTGACTGCCGGTGAAAACCGCGTCCAGATTTCGGTCACGGCGGACGATGGCGGCGCCTCATGGCGTCGTTACTTTGTTGAAGACATCGTCAATGCAGTTCTTGTCTCCTTATTGAAGGCTCAGGAAACTCCGGGGAAGCCCTAGATCTGGATCTTCCGGATCGGACGATGACGACACTACGGTGGCGTTCTCCCTCTTGAGGGCTTCGTTTTGGAGCTTGTGCTAGCTGGAGGGTTTAGAGGTGGAGCGGTGTTGCATCTACCGCATCTTCGACGGTGAGCCTCGGCTGCGTGGCGCAGCGGAGTATCAGCGTCAAACACGTGATGATGGACGCGCGCAGGGCGGTGGCGCCGTCTGGCGTCGTGGAGGCGTCGATGGCAGGCCTGGCGAGGGTCTTCGCCTCGGTCTACACGCTGGAGATGGGCTGGTGGAAGATGGCGGAGGCGACTTCCGGTGTGTGCGCATAAGGCGCTATCTCTGGAGTTGGCCAGGGAACCGGCGATGGGCGTAGCCGGGGCACAAGGCTCCGTTTGTTTACTCTATCGTTCGTGCTAGTTGTGGTGCTTTATCACTGTTTGGTGGCTTCGGCTTGTATGATCATGGTTTGTAAGGCTTTTTACCAGTTTATGTTGAATAAATTAAATAAAAGCCGTATGCATCTCTTCGATGCAGAGGCTGGTGCTCCCGTTTCTAAAAAAATTGATGGTCTCTCTGTTGCAATGACGTCGTCACTCGGTATACTTTATGTCAATGTTCTTCAAACACGAACGCACGCCTGCGACCGGTCATCAACATCTACTTCTCCTTCCAACCGATTCAGCGTCTTAACCGTAAGTCTTAACTGATTTCCTAGTTTCAAAGTAAAAAAACTGATTTGATAGAGCTTTTGGAGAAGAGGAAACATCAACTAGTTGATTTGATTTCCAATGGTCGTGATCTCGTGTACATCATCATGGTTAACATGTCAAAGATGAAAGTTGTGCCGCACTAAGCGAGGACCGTCAATCGCAAGTCATGTTACACGCACCGGCTTGCACACCGATTTTCCACAAGGATTGCTGAAATATTTAGGGTGGGCTTTCGGCGCATATAATAATTCCTGGAAAATCACTACAAGCCCATGCTGCCATGGCAAGTAGTGAGAGTTTAGTCCCACATGGCTCGTTGAGAGATGTACACCAACTTATTAGGCGAACTCTTCTCCCACTAGTATGAGTTGGTGTGAAGTGAAGGGAGGCGTTCCACACGCGCGCTCCTCCTCCGCCGCCCGCCTCGCCGGCGCGTCGCGTCGCGGGAATCTCGCCGAGCCGAGCGGAAAACAGACCGTATCTGCTCCACGCACCGCCACTGTCGTTCCTCTCACTGTTGCTGCCTCCAGTGATCCCATCCCGTCCACCGCGTACACGGCTGACGGGAGAGCAGGCCTCCGAAACCTCGCCTCACGGGTTTTTGGGGGAGTGTCTTCTACGCGACTGCTTGCTTCCGTTCGTCTGCGTTGACTTCGCCATCATCATGAGCACCGAGGACGCCACTGCCGCCGCCGCTCAAGAGGCTGCCAACACCGCTGCTGCTGCCGCCTCCACTGCTGCTATGACCAACTGGCCTATTGGAGGGTATAACACGTTTATCTCTCTCCTGTTTATTTCCATGTCTACAGTACCAGCGATTTGTGTAGATCTTTCTACCGTCTGTTTAGTACATGATAATATTATCAAGTATCAGTATGTGCTTACTACTATTTACGTCATGCTCATGATTTATTCTTGGATTAGTTTAATCGAAAAATTGTTTAAATACTCAACAATCCAAAAACCTAATATGTGTAGGCAATTTTCGATCGAAGGTTTTGCTGCTGCACTGAAACATTCCCCGTTTAGAGGGACGTACTTTAAGCGTTGGCAGAGCAGAACCACCTTATGGCTCATGGTGATGAACATGTTCTGGGTCGCCGGTGCGACTCCCACAGGAACGATTACTCCTGAACAGGAGAAGGCGTTCAGGGAGGGCACCGTCGTCTTTATTGGAGCCGTTCTGAGCGTGATCGGAGATAAGTTGGTTGATGCATACCTGCATATGCTGTTTGCCAAGGACTTGCGGGAGGCGCTCGAATCTAAATTCGGCGCAACCGATGCTGGAAGCGAGATGTACACTATAGAGCAGTTCCACGATTACAAGATGGTTGAAAACCGTTCTGTATTGGAACAGGCTCATGAGATACAGTGCATCGCTAAGAAACTTGAGTTTCTTAAGTGTGTAATGCCGGACAAATTTGTCGGGGGGTACATAATCGCTAAGCTGCCTAATTCCTGGAGGAATTTTGCTACTACTCTGAAACATCATATGCGTGAATTCTCAGTAGAGGATGTCATCGCCCATCAGAGTGTCGAGCAGAACTCGAGAGCAAAGGACTCGCACAGAAAAGGGGAAGGGACTTCTGTTGCCAATGTGGTACAGAAGAACTTCAACTCCCAAAACCCCAAAGGGAAAACTGGTGTCCAACAGAATACCGATTTTAAGAAGAAGGGTAAAAGAGCTTGAAGAAGGATAAGAAGAAAGGTGCCTACTTCACTTGTGGTTATTTTTGGAATAGTTTAATCGGAAAATTGCTTAAATACTCAACAAGGATCACGCGCGGTATTTTTTGCCAAATCTGGCAGTTATCACGAACTAATGACGGATCTGTCCGTTCCTGGAAACTATTTCCAAATCTAGCCCCTCGGGTCGGCGCCACGTTACGTGGAGCCGATGTTGTTCATGTCGGCGCCCATCTAACTTGGAGCCGAACTTCTTTGCTGGGCCCGATCAAAATCCGACGTGGCAACGTCGGCTCCACGTTACGTGGAGCCGACCTACGCGTTCTCTGAATCTCGTTTTTCAGGCATTCGGCTCCACGTAACGTGGCGCCGACCTAGCGGAGTCGTTCCCTTCTCCCTCCCAAATTAGCTGCGAAATGCCTCATGCACCACCGGTGCTTCACAAGGGGATGCCCAGGTATTTCATCCTTCACGACATTCAGTATGCCCTGATGGCGATCAGATATCAAACAAACAACCCTGTCCCTGCCAACTACCTTGGTCCTCAACAAGTGCATGAACCAACTCCAGTTGTTGGTGTTCTCCCCTGTGACCAGAGCAAAGTCAAGCGGGACCAAACGGTTGTCCGCGTCGCAAGAGATAGCAATAAGAAGGGTGACATTAAACTTCCCTGTCAAAAAGGTGCCGTCCACGGAAAGAAATGGACGACAATGCTTGAATGCTTCGACACAAGGGCGGAAGCACCAAAACGCTCATCCAAACACTGGGTATTTGACGCCTTCAGCCGTGCGAGTATAAGTTGGATGCGGTTGCACAACGTTTGTCATTCCAGGGTTGCGATGGGCCATAGCCGCCAACATCTTTGGTAGCCTTCCATAGGCTTCCTCCCAATCCCCATAGGCCACTTTAACTTGATGGTCAGCATTCTCCTTCTCCCACAAGGGAGGCTGGCTTGAACCCGCATCATACTCACTACGGTCATCATTGTTTTTTTCAACAATTGTTGGATGCTTGTCGGCATCAAGGAGAACTACGTTACGACCCGTGATGTCGACCTTCACGGCAACGACAACAATTGACTTGATTTCAGAGTTGTCAACAAGCTCTTTGTACAACTCCCACCCTTCGTTGTCTTGGATAGGTATCATCTGGGTATAAGACCTAGAGCCACCGGCATCGTATCTCCCTTCCAAACTAACACCAATGCCTGACCAACCCAACGCCATTGAGAGCTTCACAACAAGCTCACCCAAACTTGGACTATGCGGGAAGAACAATACTTTACTCGTCATCTCCACAAACTCAACACCGCAACTAGAGGACACAACACGACCTCCATGATGAACATGAACAATCTTTGTGTAGGCCATCTATAATCGGAACCAAAATATAGCTCTACCATTAGATGATGATTTGTCTAAACAAAGAGCTCTCAATAACAAATTATTTCGATACCAACAAATAGAGCTACTGTGAACAAATTGATCCTACATTCCATTGTCACCATTGCCACTTAATTAACAAATCTATTCTACACTAATAAATCTATGCTAGACACAATTGGCACCATTAACAACGGAAAACACAAATAAACTTTCAAGGAACCCAATTTGTAGAATGTTCATTCATTCTATCTCGAATCTAGACCATATCGGCACCAAAATAATTGACAGACACTACCTTATGGACAAATATATTTGCAATACACATTCATTTGAAATTGGTCAAAATTGAGTGCGGTAAGAGGGAGGGGGCGGGTGGGCTGGCATTATACCTTCAGGGAGGACGTGAGGCCGCCGACGGGCTCTTGGCCGGCGCGGCGACGGAGAAGGAGGCAGGCAAATGGTGGTTCCGATGGGAGGCGGCGGCCGAAGTGTGGATGGGTGCGGTGGCGACTGGCGATGCGAGATGGTGGAGGCAGACGGCAGCGATGGCGACGGCGGAGGTGGGGCACGTGGTGGGGCACGGCGGCGGGAACGAGTAGGTGGGACCGGCTGCGGGGATAGCGCGGAGGGCGGCGGTGACGAGTGTGTGTGGGTTGGGGACAGGGGTGTGCGAGACGGGTAGAGGTAGGGATCGATCCAGATCGGGAAATAACCCTAAAGGTCGGCGCCATTGTACATGGAGTCGAACACCTGGAAAACGAGATTTAGAGCGTGGAGCCTTGCCACGTCGGATTTTGTTCGGGCCCAGCAAAGAAGTTTGGCTCCAGGTTAGTGTGGCGCCGACATGAACAAGTTCGGCTCCATATAATTGGCGCCGACCCGAGGGGTCAGATTTGGAAATAATTTTCAGGAGCGGCCAGATACGTGAATAGTTCGTCATAACGGCCAGATTTGGCAAAAAATACTCACGCCGCATGCATCTCTTCTTCTTCTTCTTGAGATTTTCAGCTAGAATGTTGAGACTCACGTACGCTGAAAACCATAGACGTTCTTGTTGCCAATTGACGCCAGGATGCATAGTTGACAAGTCATGACAAAGCTGTGGTACCGACGGACTCGTTATATATCCATACGATTTGCTCCTGTATCCCATAGCTAGTACGATGACGTACGTCGACGGGAATTTTCATAGTGCAATTCCAGATGGTCTTGAGCAAGAGGCCCGCGTCTACGTCAGGAGGAAAGCTTCTCCTGGGCATTGGACTTCCCCTTCGAATTATGCAGCCAGCCATGGACCAGACCACGGACCACACCGGCTTTAGGATAGATCGCGCTAGATTTGATTACGTACGTTCGTTCGTTACTTCGTTAAGGAAGGCGCCCACAGAAAAATATCGGCCAATCGGCGCGCAGAACTTTGCCCCACTCGCGACGGCCGGTGGCGTCCGCGGCCGTCCGACGGCCCACGACGGTGGACGCAGCCGGGGACGGAGCGGCGAAAGCGCCTGCTGCCGTCGTACTACCGCGATCGCAATCCCTCTCCTGAGATCTCTGTCGCTGATGATCCAAAGTGAGAGAGATTGCGTAGCGCGCTGGCGGGCGAGAGGAACGTATCGCAATAATTCCGGTGCGTGTGTCGGTCGGTTTGCCCCCGCGCACCTCGGCACTTGCTATCGTGAAGCACGTCGGCCCCTGAACCGTCGCGTCAAGTGGCGAGCGTGCATGGCCCGGCCAGATTCGGTGGTCGCTGGCCGAGCTGCACTGACGAGAGATCGATGGGAACGTAGATATCGCGGTGGCGGTGACGCCCCGGCCGTTTGCAGTCGGCCGCCGGCAGGGAAATGGAGGCCGGACATTTGGACGTTGCACCGGCACCATGGTTCCTGCGCTGGTTTGGTGTGACACTAATCGACATGGTGCCCCAGGCGTTCTTCGCGGGGTTTTTCCTTGTCTGGCAAAACACTAGGTTCGGCCGTCTGTTCGTGCGCCTTTTTTATGGATAGTCGGGGGGGCTACTGGACATGAAAAACAATTCAATTATACGCGCCGGCATCTCCGCTTAGGTAGAACCGTTTCCGTTTAGGGATCCAGCAAACGGCAGTGGGCGCTCGCACCGGCCGGACCGCGCCGCCGGCGGGCGCGCCGGACCACAGAAATGGGCGCGAATTTCTTTTCTCCGGGAGGCACGGTGCGCTGCGCCTTTCGCCCTCACCGCGCGCGGGGCCGGCATCCGATCTCCTCGCGGATCGACGCGGTGCCCGACGATCGATCGAGCCCCCACTGAAACCCAGCGAATCCCGACGCTTTTCTCGTCGCTCCCTTGTCCTGGCATGGCGTGGCCTGGTCGGATGGGGCTCGCCGACCGATCGGACGGACGCCGCGCGCCGTGCCGTCGCAAAGAGCATTTGGGCACCCGTTCCCGTCGTTCGGCCAGGTGGCTCGCCGCTGAAAGGTCGCAGTCGCAGGGCCCCGATCGAGCGAGTGATTGGTCTTTTCACAGGAAAGGCCGCTACAGCGGCGAGGAGGCCCAACCGTGGACCGCTTAGCCCGGTGGTTGGGATGTGCATCCCAGCCCGCCCGAGTTCGAGTTTTGGTGCTCGCACTCGACGTGTATGCACCCCTCTCTTAATTAAAAGACCTTTTTCTTTGACTTTTTTTAGAATAGATACCGGGATACCTGTTCCGGCCTAACAAATATTTGACATCCTCGCTTCGGTGCTCGTTCATGTTCATGTTTTACATCGTTCTCTCGTAAACAGAAAGGAAAATTTCTGTTCAAGACTGAAGCGGTGCGAGATGGGATTCACACGACCTTGGCCTTCAAGGCATTGTCCTAGAAACATATGCTCTGGATGTTGTCAATCATGTTAAAGAAGAAAGAAATGGTAGATCACTAATTACCAGTATTTGCCAAGAAATTAAAGAGCTTAGATTCTTTTTTTGCTAGCTGTGATATTACTCGTGTAAACAGACTTGGCAATGAGGCAGCTCATTCTTATGCTCACAGAGCTAGTCCCGAAAGGAGGAGGTGCATGTGGATTAATTTCATGCCACCCTTCCTATCTAGTATCTTTGTTAAGGATTGTAACCCCGTTACATAGTGACCCTCTCGAGTTGCCCCCTCCTGGGCGGCTCCGGAGGCCCTCCCTCTCCAAACCCTAGAAGGCTTTCGATCTGCGGCTCCTCCAGCCGCCGCCGCTGCCGTCGTCGGCGGTGATGGCGGCGCCCAATCCGTCAAAGACTATGGGCAGGAGAGGTGCTCTCTGTCCTGCGGGTGGTGTTGGGGCGTTGGCTGGCGGAAGAGGGCAGCACGGCCTGTCCGGCCGGTGCCTGAGATCCTCTGGCGGCATGGCGACGAGGAGGAGGTGGCACGCCTCCGGCGGCCGTCTCGGCAGATGGCGGCGACTGAGATCTCTGGCCCTCGATCTGGACTTGGGCCATTATCTGGGCCATGGGACCTAGGCACTAGCGCTAAATCTGGCGGTGGCTTTAGCCACACCGGTGACCTGGAGCGAGCTGGTCTGCTCTCCTTCTCTGCGGATCCTGCCGGAGATTGACTGGCGGCGTGGGGCTCCACAAGTCTTGCGAATAAAGGTGGTGTCCGTGGTCCTTGGGTTCTTCTTGCGTCAAGACGAAGGTCTGCCTGACGCCTGTTCTCCTTGATCTGACCGGAGTGTCAGGTTCCGGAAGGCTCCGCCGGCGATCTCGCATGGACGTTTATGCCTAGAGACTGCTGGATCGGGTGGGACTCGATCGCGCCGGAGGGAGTGACGCGAAGCTCTGTTTTTGTTTCCATCATAGGCAAATCCATGGTGAAGTCAGAGACGGAGAATGTCATGGAAGTCGATATTGGAGGACTAGTTATGGTGATTGGAGCCTTTGCGGCGATGAGGAACTTGCTTGGAGTTTCAGGAATCGTAGCAGCGGTATGTAAGTGGGGCGACAACACAGGTGAAGTTCAAAGTCTCACATTTTAGGGTGAAAATCCAAGGTCTACCCTTAATTGGTTGTGCCTGGCAATGGCCTTGTTGAAGACATTGTTTTGAGAGCAGGTGCTATCTACAGGGTGAAAACCCAAGATGTACGATCGGGTGACGACGACGCTTGTGCACTATTTCCTTATTGAAGGCGTTGATTTTGGAGAACTTGGACATCAGGTGTTGTCTTAGTGGTGGTTGTGCTGCTGCTGCAAGGACTGGAACTTTGTAGCGGGACTTTTCTTTTTTAGTTTCTTCTTCTCTTTTTTGGTTGTGTGCATCCGTAATGCCATTAGGATATTGAGCTATTGCAGAGGTTGTGTGTAATTGATATCTCCGCGATATTAATATATACTCTTTTTCAAAAAAATCAGTAAAGCTCTTTACCCCGCAAAAAAGAAAACTTTCTATCCGTTCCCATAAAAAGGAACGAAGATCAGAAAATGGAAATGATGTTCTGAAGAAATAATCAAACTAAATTATTATAAACAAAAAACCGCAAAGCATACGCCATACCGACGATAACGAAAAATGGCACGGAAACTTTTCTGAAAATAAATACATAAACTTTCAAGATCGAGTACTACTTAGAACCTGTGATTTTCAGTGTTTTTCACTCCAAACATAGATGTACGTTGCATGGGGTAATAGAATACGCCGAGAGCCTACATGCAACTTGGCAGGGTTTTGTGACTTAGAGCATCTCTAGCAGTACCCGCAAAATGCGAACCCGCAAAAGAGTTTTAAGGGTCGGGGAACGCTAGTTTTTTGGCTAGAAACGAGGCAAAACAGATTATTCTGTTTTGCGGTTCGGCTTTGCGGTTTCTGCTCCGCCGCGCCGCGTTCAGAAACTGCATATGCAAAACATGAATTAGGCATGAATGTCGTAGTATGCCAAATTGCTTACAAATTCGACATTAATATAGCAAATAATAAAGTTCCTTGAATCTAAAGACGGCAATTAACATAGTTTTCCATCCGTGTGACCAAAAAATTGCTTCCAAAACACCATGGGCATCATCGAAAGGCCCTACGCCGTGCTAGCACCTCCACCACCGCCGGCACCTCCACCATCACCTCCACCACCGCCGAGACCTCCACCAGCGCTAGCTTTTAGCATCGCTTGTTTCCTTCGATGCAATATCTCCTTCCTTGCGATGTCATGCCACTCCAAGGTGACTTCATCCATTTCACTTCGGTTCATCATCATGATCTTGTTCTCTTCGGCCAAGAGCTTGGCCACGGACTTGTTCTCCTCCGCCGAGGCTCTTTTGGCCTCAATCTCGGTCTTCCGCTTCCCTTCTTCACGAAGCACTTCCCACTTTTCTTTCTTCTCTTGAGCTTTCTTCTCGGCCAATTGGTGCTTTGCCTCCAATGTCTTGGCCACCATGGTCTCATTGGATTTCACCATTTCGTCAAGCTTCTCTCTCAAGCTTTGTGCCTCAAGTTGCTTCGCCACTCTTTCCTTGCCTTTCTTGTTGCCTTCGGGCTTGTTCTTGTTCCTCCCACCTTGATCATCATCGGAGTCATCCTCAACACGTATTTCCCCTTTTTTGGCTCTTGGTCCCTCAACTTCCATTTCTCGCTATGTTGGAGAATTTTCCAACAATGATCAAGGACAAATGGCTTCTTCTTGGATGCGGGCATGTCCATGAACCTCTCTCTTGCAATGCGCTCCTACAATGGTTACATGTACCAATGGTGAACAATAGCAATGGTTACATATACCAACGGTGAACAATAGCAATGGTTATTTCACTCACCCAATCACCCTCTACGGTACCACTCGGAGGAGCATTAATCACTTGTTGCAAACATCCACTCCACCGGGAACATGTTGTTTTGATCGTTTCCCAACGGCCTTGTAGTGATCGAAAGGTCCGAGGCACCGTTTGGCCATTGCGTGGCATGAGTTGGAAGAACTTGTCCTCCACTCTTTGCCAATACCGATCCTTGGTTTGATCATTGCCGTGAGTTGCATCGAGAGAAATACTCTCCCAAGCACGGATCAATGTTTGGTCCTCCAAAACGGTGTAATTCGTACCTCTCCGGGAAAGTGTTGTCCCCTCCACCTCCTCGACCTCGTTGTCTTCTTCGCCCGCACCACCATCGACGCCACCGTCGGCCTCGTTGTAGCCGAAATTGCCAAGCGGAGAGTTGTTGATCTGAACCGACCCAAGGGCGTCCATGAAAGCTTGCGTGCTGCAATTTGGAAGAACAATTTCGGTAGTAGCAAGCATAATTTCACAAATAGGCGGCGGAGGGTGGTTTGTTCATACCTTTCGGTCCCGGAGACATTCGCGGGCGTAGGTTCATCTGCAGCAGCGGCGGCGCTGCCCCTGACCTTCCGCACGGGCGTCCTTTCTTCGGAGCCGCGGCGGCGCCCGCGGCAGCGCCGGGAGTAGCAGCGGCAGCGGCGGCGGCGCCGGTAGCCGCAAGTAAGATTTGGGCCGCGCCTGCGGTCCCCAGCCTTCTCCGCTTCGTCTGCGCCAATGGAGGAGCAGCGGCGGCGGCGGCGGTGCCGAGCTCTGCCCGGCCAGCTGGATCTGTCGATGGCGTGTCCCGACCGGGACGGTCACCAGGTACGGGTCGGAGGAGCTCATGGCGCACGATGGCCGGAGTGGGGGAAGAGAAAGCGGTGGCGGCGGCGGCGGCGGCGGTTCGGGGGCTGAATCTTCCTTCGCGCCAACGATAGAAGAGGATGCGGATCAGTCTGCGGGCTGGTGAGGAAAACCTAGATTTCACGGTTTCGAGGGCCAGATTCACGGGGCCCCTCAAAATCTTTTGCGGGTCGGGGAGTTTTGAGGGTTCTGCTCTTTGTGTTTTTAAGGATTCGAATCCGCATCCGGCGGTTATTTTGCGGGTTTGCGCGTTTTGCGGGTACTGCTAGAGATGCTCTTAGTATCTATGTAAAACTATTTATGTGAACTTTCTGTGCTTGTCGAAATCTTAAATCATGTGTGTTACTTTATGTTCAAACTGTTAGCTATTTCTTGTACTCCCTCCGTTCCAAATTAATTGACTTGGTTTGTCCAAATATGCATGTATCTATACTTGTTTGATGTCTAGATACATCCATGTGTAACAAAATGTGTGTCAATTAAATCCGAACGGAGGGAGTATGTTGTGTATTTCTTTATGTATGCCCCTTTCGATATACGAACCAAGGTACTCCCTCCGTCCCGGTTTATAAGTACTCTACGTATCCCTAGGTTGCAAATTTGACCAACATAATATGATATATATTATAAAAAATATTTTAGTAGAAAATACGGACTTTATATTTTCTAATGGCATAATTTTTGTGTTATAAAATTTATATTATATTAGTCAAATTGACGACCTAGGGATACGTAGAGGACTTATAAACCGGGACGGAGGGAGTATTATATACCGGTATTCTAGATGGCATTCTAATTGATCATTCAATTTCAGATCGACCGCCTCAAAGTTAGGACGTGTGTAGTGGAGGTTCAAGCCCAGTTGGACTTGTTCAACCTACAAAGAGTGCAAAAAAAAGGCGAATTCTCAACAAAAGAGAAAAGGAGAGAGAGTGCGTACAGAACATGGAGCTTTATCGCGCTTCTCAATTAAGGTTTATTGATATTTTCTAACCATAAATTATTAGGAAATGAAGATACAAAACACCGAGCAGGATGCCCTATCCGACACCATGTTGTAGCCTAGGAATGGTATCACCGTTCCACTAAGTAAACAAGCTGCACGACATAGCAGGAAATGTCTATGAGAACATAAATATTATTCGTGCCGATGAAAAACACATAAGATAAGAACCAAAAAGCGATGTGATCAAGTTCATCTATTCTTTCGGTACTCCAGTAAGGACTTGTCGTGAATTTGGGTAATTGTCATTTCGGGTTCCGACAATGACGAAGGAAAAATTCCATCTTGTATGGAGATACAAAGAAAATGTTTAAAGAAACAAATATGGAATCTTCTTACGTAATGTTTTACCTTAAGCACCATGTAAGAACATGAGAAAGGTAGATGATAAATAAATTGCAATTAGTGCATTGGGAATATTCCAAATCCAAAGGAGTGTGTAATAAACAAATTATTTTATGATGATGGAAAAGTTTATATTCTATCCCAATATGCTACAGGCTGTACTTTCCAACCCAATTGATCTTCTGTCAGTACAATGTGACGTCATGATCGAACTAGAGTTGATGTATTCCTCTTTGAGAACCCATGCAAAGTAGTAAGCAATTCTTGTGAGAAAATGCTTGTTAGTATTTTAGCAAAATTAATAAAACAAAAAACATGAGAAAACTGAGTAGATACAGACTATATACTTGTCATTGTTATAATGTTTTTGTTTGTTTTTTCACTTTGTATCGCGCTGAACTAAACCCCATACCACGACCTATGTTCTACCTATGGATATGCATTTAGATTGAACTTGGCCAAATATACACAAAGGTTAATGAGCTCTTTGTCTACAAAATTATATTACTAGACTTGCCAACATATATACGATCATACTATTAGTGCTTGTTATGCTAAACAAAGCATAAAATTAACAACCAAATGTCTATATCGGAGACCATGTCACTATCCAAATAGGAGAGGATAAAAAATTGCAACAATTATTATTATCTTGTGCTATTTAGAGTACATAGGAAAAAACATAAATACAGTAGAGATTGTGCTTTGGATAGTTCAAACAGAATATAGGGATCCTTCTGTAATACAGAATTTTGGATATTAATCAGGGGTTATCATTTTTGTGTAGAGCATCGATTCTAAATTCTTAATGTGAAGAAAGGAGAAGAGTAAAAGAAAATTCATAACCTGCAGCAAAGACATCACACGATAGAAGATGTCCATAACGTTGAAGGAAGCCTAATAAGACTAGCCATAGTGGGAGTAACATAGGTAGTAGTAACATGCATGCCACCTAAGCAAAAAATATGATGTGCCAACTAATTAATGTGGAGAGAGAAAAATAGAGTAATAAGTAGTTACCGTAACATCACACACTCCAAGACAAAATGAGTCTACAACCTAATAAATGATATCATGCATGACACCACAAATAAGTTAGTACCCACTATGAAGGTAGTAACATAAGTATGTTACCACTCAATGTTACTCCCCACTATGAGTAGTCTAAGGCCAGTGTCCATGCCTCGTGGACAAATGCAAGCCTACTCCATGGACCAAGTGAATAGATTGGTTGCTTTTCCTTTGCCCTCGGGAGTATTTCGAGCTTTTCTAGAACATGCATGTCTGTCCTTCCTTTTTTCCTCCCATTAAGGGTACTGGTGGTTATTTGGGCAACATAAAATTGTGGCTCTAAGTACATTTTTTCGGTCTTCATTTTTTTGTATGTATGTCTCAAATAAAAACGCAGTTTCATAAATCTTTACGCCTGCTTACTAGACATCCATATGTAAATGCAATGTTGTTCCATAATTTTTGAAGTGAAATATTCCCTCCATTCTATGTTAAGTGGCATGGATTTAGTACATTTTGTACTAAATCCCCGACACTTACTATTAATTTTTTCGATTGTTTTTTAAAATCAAGTTTCTTTGATCTCCATTTGGAGTTTCGTTGCAGTCATATTGCCATTTTAAACGTCAGTTTGTGCATCTTAATTGTTCTTACCTACACCTACCTAAGGTAGCACAATGAAGATACCAACATATTACTTCATGGTGGTCGAACCGTGCGTGCCAACAAGCAATAAGAAGTGCTAAAGTATAAATTGCGAAAAAGGCATAGGAAAACAGAGGATAGTGGCGGAGGCAAGTAGTGGGGGTGCATGGGACCCTCTCCTTTGGCCTTGGACGGCCAACGCGATCCAGTCTCCCTCCTTCCCGTCTGCCTACAAATAGCCCTCTCCGAGCTCGGCAGCCAAACCATCCGTGCCAGCAACAGAGCAGCTCCTTGTGTAACAACAGCAAGAGTGACAAGTGATCTACTAGATCGTAGAGCAGCAAGACGTACTACACTAGCTAAAACAACAGCTCCTTCCCAGGGAGCAAAGCTTTCGCAACTGCCACTTCGCATCTTCCTCCACAATTCGAAGATGTCGGTGGCCGTGTGCCGTGGTCCGGCCGTCCCGTCGTTCCAGGCGCCAACCTGGCTGCGCCCGGCCGAGCTGTACAAACCGGAGGTAGTGGTGACTGACGACCGGCCTGCTCAGGTGGACATCTGGAATGCCATCCAGGCCGGCGTGGACAACAAGGTGGCCGCCGCCAAGAAGGCCGTCCCCAAGCCGTACGTCAACACGCCGGTGCGCCGGTCGATGAGCCAGAAGAGCCTCGCGATCTGCACCGAGAGCCTTGGCTGCGAGACTGGCTCAGGCGACTTCACCGCGTCGCTGGACGCCGTCGACATGTCCCGCTTCTTTGGTTCGCCTCTGCCGACAGCACCTGTCGAGGCAGAGGAGTCTTTCTGGGAGCACAGTGCGGCCTACCCGGATGAACAGTCTGAAGTGAAGAACGATCACGTGGAAATGAACTACCACTGTTCGGGCGGGAGGCGGTCACCGCGCCGCTCTTTCCCACCGCCGCTCCCATCCATGTCCAGCCGCGACCGACCGTGCCTGAAGATGTGCTCGCGCCGCCAAGACGGACGCCTCGTCGTCGAGGCGGTGGTCGTGAGGCCGCGCGGGTACCTACAGGCGAAACGCCAGGACGGCCGTCTCTGCCTCTCCTTCATCGAGTGCTCTGCTCGCGGGCAGAGCGCGGCAAGCAACAGCACCAGGGCGACCGACGCATCCTACTTCCCGATCGTGGAGGACAAGAGCGAGCAAGAGGAAGAGGTGTCTATGGAAGTGGAGGAGGAAGACGAGGAAGAGATGGAGGTGGTTGACAGAGGAACCGTCGTGGAGGTGAAGGTCAGCTCGCAGCCTCAGTCGCCCACCTCCGCCAAAGTGCACCGTTCGACGCTCGTCATCAACAAGTTCGTCGGCAGCACGCCCTTCACCTTCGGCCACGCCGACGCGCCGCTCTCTGAGTCTGAGCCATCCGCCCGCGACGAAACTGCGCCATCGTCAACGCTGCGCCGGGTGGCTTCGTCGACGACGCTCGCAGCCGCGGTGGCGGTGGCATCGACCGAGACTGGCGGCCCGCCCACTCCTGGGGACGACGTCGACGAAGACGGGTGCAGCGGGCAGCACCCGTCGTCCTTGGCGGCCGCCGACACCAAGCAGCAGCTCCTGCTGTTCACTTCGCGGCGGGGCGACAAGCACGACCTGCTGCAGAGCGTGCGCCGGTGCCGGCAGCTGCGGCAGAAGCCGCTCTTCATCCTCGAGCAGTACTGCATTGCCACTTCATAATTGCACGTGCGATTATCAATCACACCAAAGACCGACACAAAAATATCCAACCACTCCGGCATTACACTGCTGCTAATGGGAGAGTTCGGTTGGTAGGGTTAAATTAATCGAGCACGCGCGGTGCTTCGCCGCCTACTATTCCAGCTAATTAGTTTAGTCGATTAATAACCTTAGTCCGTCGTCAAAGTGGCTGCTGCATGCCGGGCTTTTTTGTGACACATTCCGGCCATGTGTTGCTGTTTTTTCCCCTGACTAAGCATCCATCGATCGATCGGTCGGGTTGCCGTTTGGTCCCGAACATGCAGTGGCTGCTTCGGGCGTGATCGCGAGTACGGCTCGTGTTGTATTATTTCCAGTGTGATTTGAGTAATTATTCAATGAATTAACAGATTGTTGGCTAAAACTAGTGTACGCCCATCCAGGTTCTACATACACAACATGTGCAATGAGGAACTCGTGCTGCCTACTTCCATTTCCATGTATGTTTATTCGTGAGAAGATTAAAACGACAATGACGATGACGTGCATGTGTGCCGAATAATTGTCGGTTTGAGACAAAAGCGAGATAAAGGGATGCGTGAATTAGTTTAGTTTGCCCTGCCACTTCGGGTAACACGAGATCGATGGATCGATGCACATGACGTTTGTTTTCGCTCAGTGCCCTGAACTGACCTATGGTTGGATGGTTAGGTGGATGTTGTACCCCTAGCTTATCAGATTTCAAAACCTGGTTTGACATTCGTGTTTCTCATTAAATGTGGAATATTCTTCAGTGGAAGCCGATATTCACCTCGACATGCGATGTCCCCCGCATGTGGTGATTTCGTCAATATCAAGACTCGACCGACTACCTCAATCTTTTGGAGTGTTTAGTTTCTGACAAGGTTCATGCAATCTACTGATTACCCTTGGGGGAAAAGAGGGAGCAATGAAAATTACACGGAGAATGCATCTCCCTGCGTTATGGCTGGAGAATGCAATGATGGAGAAATAGGCCTCTTCTCGACCAAAAGAAATGGACCTCATATGCTAACTAAATTATTCGAGTGAACAAGGTACCAATTGTCCAACAGTCCAACTAGTACTAATTAGATGACTGAAGACGTCGTCTTCACCTTACATGCTACCGAATTTTCGTCAGCTGTTTTATTGGCAACTTGCGGCCGACGCCAGTTCTGCAGATGGTACGGTGGTTACGGACTGGCTGGCCGCCCGCCGTTTTCGGGGATAGGAGGCTGAACCAATCAAGGGCCAATTTTGACGGCCGGAGCATGGAGGCAGGAGACCCTGCACCGGAGCACAATGTCCAATGAACAAATTGCACGGAACATACACGCATGTCTCTAAAAAGGGAGAAATGTGTTCACTGAACCTACATGATCGAATGATTTGTTGGAATCATTGAGCATGAGAAATGACAAAGCTGATCTTGTCACGAAACTTCGCACAAAATAACCTACTTTTAAAAATGTGTTTCAAGCTAGCCCTAAAAAAGTAGCGCCTGCTAGCGGGGCGCCATTCTCTACACCGCAGCACCCTAGCCTGGAGCGTTATGCCCCTGCCAGCATGGTAACGTCGGCCCACTCCAAAGAGCCTCCAGAGAGCAGCCAGCAGCCAACGGGGCGTGGTCGCGAAAATGCTATGTCCTAGAGGATTGAGCCCTAGGCTTGGGGATATGCTCTTGATGGTAACACCCCATGGGATTTAGAATTGTCACGACGATGCCCGGTTGGCTACTCTCTCGAGACTCTTTGCGGCGGGACCGGCGCTGCCACGCTGGTAAGGGCATAGCATTCCAGATCGGGTGCTATGGTGTCGAGGATAGCACCCTAGTGGTAGGTGCTACTATTTTGGGTTAGTTACGAAAATATTTAAAAGTAATTATTTTATGCTGAAGTTTCATGAAAAGATCAGTTTTGTCCTTTTTCACAAACCGGGTCAGCTCAGCCGGCAGTTCGCACCACATTTTATATATTTTCTACTTCCTCCGTTGGGAAATAGATGTCTTGCATTTGTCTAGATTCGGATGTAGGTAGACATGTTTTATTTTAGTGTACACATATATTCAAATTTGGACAAATAGAAGACATCTATTTCCGAACGGAGGGAGTAAACACTATGTACAATTAATGTAGATGTGTATATGTACACACCACCACCATATGCATGTACCCACTCAAGCACTGGCCGAGCCGTCCCTCCCCGCGAGAAAATTTAACTATCCCTTAGTAATTGGCCCAAATATATTGTGGGAAATCGGCCTAAACCTTTGTTTTCCTGCCCACTCGAGATGTAAATGGTCCGGATAATTTTCGCTCTGGATCTGCATCCGGTTTGAGGATATAGAATGTACTTTTACTAATCCACCACTTGTGGATATCTGTCAACTGGATACGACGGATATGATATTGCTTTATCCGACATTTTGATTACCAAGGTCGTTAAATAAGATTGTCCAATAAAATTAGTCCATCCCAACATACCGAAACAACTCAGTTAGTGCATTGACCCAGCTGTCCAGGCTATCTCCATTCTTCATGTAATTATTAGTATTATAACTTTGTATTGTTTTTAATTCTTGGTAGTGTTGTTACCATATTTGTTTACTTTTGCATGATTGTAATGTGGTTCTACTAAGAAAGTCGGTGTGTTGTGCGAACAAGTGGTCTTTGGCCAA
Source organism: Poa pratensis (assembly GCA_947311845.1). NCBI lineage: Eukaryota > Viridiplantae > Streptophyta > Magnoliopsida > Poales > Poaceae > Poa > Poa pratensis. The sequence continues at coordinate 142,997,570 of CAMZMU010000041.1, forward strand.
AGTGTAATGATATAAGCTTGGATTATATATCATGTTGTTCTCATAGTAAACTTATGTTTGTATACTTGTATTATTAGATATTATATACGCTTTCGATTCGAGTCCGCTCTGTTTCCGCTATGAATCCCTAGTCCTATATAATCGGCATGTGATCATTACCCTTTCCTCTCTGAACATGGTAAAAGATATGGAAAGAACTCACTTGAGCCGTTTACATCACCCAACCCGTGGTCCCTCCAAGAATTGTCCCAAACTCCACCGTTGGCTTCGAAATCTACGAAGTCATTACATTCCACGCAACAAAACGTCTTCCGAATCCGTTTTAAAGTACTCATATCCGGTTTGAAAGAATTTGACGGATAAGATTACCTGACTCCAACCCCACACCCGAATATTGTGTAGGATATGGTAAGTCAAATAGAATCCGAATATAAGTGCAAAAAAAATAGAATCCGAATATGTATTATCCAAAAATTAATTAGAATTTTCTGATGGTTTTAAACCGAACAATCTGATTTTGTACCCAAAACATAAACTCATCTAGCACAGTTAGCAGTTAGTGATCAGTGACCAACTTCATTCGGTATAAACAACATCTCAGTTACATAGTTATTGCATTGACTTGTAGTATAAATTTATTAGTATACTAGGCTATTGAACAATTATTTTTGCTTGTATGAGTTGCCGATGTAGATATGCGCGTAACTATCCGATTAATTTTGTTTCTTTCTCGATTCCGCTCCATTCATGTTCCGAATCCACAATCTCATTTATCCGGAGCAGAATCCACAACCGTTCATTATCCGGTCTGCTCTGAATCCAAGGAAAAAAATATTATAACAGATAAATCCGATCCAATTCGATGCTTTACATCCTTACTGGTGTGCAGGGGTACTATCAACCTCATATGCCTCCAACTCAGGTTTGTGCTCCTACCTTTTTGACTATTTTGCACCACATTTTACATTTAATCTGTCACATTGCACTTTACATGATGGTGTGTTTCCACATATCAAACTTACACCAAATGCATCGTTGCCATATATTTCAGTAGTCAAACTGCAGAAATACTCTGCGAGGGTGGTTTCTTCATGGCAGTTGGGACCTGATCATATTGGACGTAGAGAGAAGTAGTGACATTTCAAAGTGGTCATTTCTTGGTTGGTCCAGCTCCCAAACTTGTTGTTGGAGAGTTGGAACGTTGATGCCACTACATCCAGCCACATAAGGAGAAGAAAAAAAGATAGGTTCGCCACGTAAGATCCACATGAAGAATCAAATTTGGTGTAAACATAAAATTTATCCAAAATATGACGCAAATTGGTCATTTAAAAAAAAAGTGATGCAATTTGTCAGTTCGGACAGATTGGTGATCCCAATTGGAATCATCTATCGAAGAGAACATTAAATATCAACTACTTAAATTTGGAATGAACTTTTGCATCGTTAGTAATGTTCTCTATAGCAAAAGTTTACCTTTCATATTTTAAGTTTTTATTTGAATTGTATGTAATCTATAAGTCCTTAAAATATAAAGTGTACTTCGATTATAATCTACTCGATGTGTTCCTAAATATAAGATGTTTTAGATATTTCACATGTTCATTAGATGCGGAATAAAATAAGTGAATATACACACTAAAACGTGTCTATAACTCTATATACATGTATATACACATGAATTTGGCAAAAAAAATAAAACATTTTATGGAGTATTTAGGAACGGAGGAAGTAAACATTAAAGGCGCACAATATTCCTCAGGTTATACCCTTTTACAGCTTCCTCCATGCACGTGTTAACTCTACCGGTCTAGGGAGTTGTGTGGTTTCCTCGATACTGATCAGCGGACGGCTTGCAGTGGGCGAACGTATACGAGTCTGCTCCTCTGCTTTCACATCACATTTCCTCCTTGATGGGCAAGGGGCAAGGGCAAAACGCAGCGAACCGCGCGCGCACGTACCAAATCATTCCCGATCGATGATCAACACGATAAAAAGAAGGAAAGGGGCGAAAAGATGGATCGACGGACGGAGGAAGAATACATATGCGGAAGATCTGCATGCGAACCGAACCGATGCTGAATTGAAACGACGTCGTCGTCCTCGTTCGATCGATACGAATACAACTAGCTAGAGGAGACGCGCGCACTACAGTCCTGTGAGCTGTCGTAATGCCGCTGCGCCACGATGCACGCTGCCTTTCCCGTTCTCGCAATGTTCGCTTACGCTTTTCTAGCTCCTGCCGCCTACTATATGTCTATGCATGTGTAGGGTCAGATTGTTGGGTCTTGCAAAAGAGTTTTTGTTGGAGCACATGGAATGGAAAAGTGGCTAGCTCATGCATGCCGATGTGTTTACTTCCTATTGGGTGGTGCAAGCCTTTAAGCGATGACACAAGTAAAAAATGCAAAGAACACAAGGTGATCGACGGATATTCAAACCGGGTGGTGGGTCTAGATGCATCGATGTCTTCTTTCTTATATCCATCTTCGTCCACCGCTCATGCATTTCCATTTCGGCAATGGCATCTGAATTTAGGTTCGACGATGTGCAGAGGCCGGCTGGCTGATGGTATAAAGACATGAGCTAGATCGAACTTGTAGTGGTATTCTTTTTCTATTATTAAGAAAGTTCTCCTGACACTACAGAGCATAGGGTGCTATTCTACTGGATGTTTATACATATAGCTAGTATAATCCACACAACAGTTAATTTGGAACTGAAATGAGATGGACGAGTGTATGGACATTATCAATGTTCCCCGCCCGGACAGAATGTAGTGTGGACAGATTAAGCTATCTGATGTACGTCATAGGTTAGTGACAATTAGTCGCCGCCCAGTATGATTACTCACACTCACACCAACCTAGCTGATGGTCGATGGTCCAAAGACATGCAGCTATCGATCGGCTGACCAAATTCGTCGGCTGAGTGCTTAAATATGTCTTTGCACGAAAGTGCAGGCCACTCATGCATGGTGAGGTCAAAGTTTATTCTCCACGTATAGCAGTATGAGTTGAGTGGAGGTGTTTTTGAGTTGTTTCACCTCTGGTCTCGGTTGCATTTGTCTGTCTAGTATTACTAGTCTATGCATGGACGGCCTACATCATACACATTTTGTGAAAGAAGGATAAAGAGAACGAGACAGATATTTAAGCCATGCAAAAGCTCTTCTCGAGGTCAACTCATAAACAAAGTAAGTGAAAATATATTCAAAATGAGTCGAAAGAGACGCGTGGCGAATGGGCACAATTGCGTAAGAATTAAGGTGCTGGCTTGCTCTTATCTGCTCGCCTAGGGAGAGGATTTTCCTAATGGAAAGAAAAGAAACCACTAACTTAAGAGTGTGATGTTGACCTACTCACAATTGTAAAGTAGTATTATACTAGCAAATGACGTAGTCGAGAATTTCAAAGGACTCGCTCCCATTGGTTATGTGGCAACACGAATAATTTAGTCAGGGAAAGGCAAGGGCACTATAGCCTAGCAACGACAAGAGCTGGAGACTGTTTATTTAGAAATCGTGGTGCATCACGACGTGGAAAAGAAGAACCTAATACTTTCCCTCCCCTTGGCAAAGTTCACTTTAGTTTTACCACTAATATATACTGGCCCTGTCTTATTATTCCAAGAACTATCTTTTTTTTTAAGCTTCCAAGAACTATCTTTTGCCCGGCCGGAATAGTTAGTGCATAATATTATATACTCCATTTGGAAGTCGCGCGCACATCATCATCTTTGCTTTGCCTAATCTGAATACTTAATCTTGAAAGGAGGTACCCGTCAAAATGTTGAGGACATATACGTACGTATGCCAGCATCTGCTTTGCGGTTATCTTTCTTTACCAAAAAAGGCATAAGCAACGACGAAATCTACTGATGTCAATGTCTTTCCAAGCGGAGATGTTCGGCACTCTCGCGGGCTCCTAATTCCTCCGGAGATGCGATCTTATCTCAACCTGACGAAGAAAACATTCTCCTCTTTTCCGAGACATAAAACTATAGACACTCAGGTGGTTGCACGGCTCACATTAAGCAACGGGGAAACACACTGGCCAGCACTCCGCATCATCATCCAGTGTTCTTTGCTTCTGCTGCCTACAAAAAAAGCAACGGTTCCTCCCTCCACTTGCTACATGCGAAATGGACAGCACAGTTGCGAATGGCGACAGCTAGTAGCGGCAAAGGATTCTCCGCATCGCGCTCGGCCAAAGGCGAGAGAGAGAGAGAGCAAAAGGCTTGCCATGCATATGTGGGCTAGCTGCTGCTTTCGTCTGAAATCATGTGGATTGGCGATAGTTTCCGTTAGCTTTAGCTGTCATACAATTCGTCCAGCTCTCCTCGGCGATCTCGACCCCTACGAAGAAGACGCTTCCCTGCCGCGCAACCATCGACTTTCTCATCAGCACATGTGTTCTTAGGCATCCTGAACGAATTAGCCTAGAGAGGCACCGTGATGTTCCACTTGCATGGATTAACCCGTGGGAAGATAGGATCGCCCGGTTTTGTGGTTCAGGAGCGCGTCAGAAAGCGAAACCGACCCGACCGGGGAAGGGCCGTACGTGGCAAGTTGGACTGTCTATCTGTTGGAGCACAGTTGTATGCTTGTATGTGGTTTTCCGTGTAAGGCAGCACCTTGCATGGATCAGGATCGTCGCTGCGTGCAGCTTGTGGGAATAAGAGCAGAGTGTGGTCGGCACAAGGGGGAAGGAACACTGCAACCAAGAGGTTCATTCTCCATTACCATTTTACCAAGAAAAAGGGAGGAAGCTAATACTCATCACTGACAGAGAATTAACCTGGAGGTCTCCATCTAGGCATCTGCCAGCGCCCATTGGGATTGTCCTTTCGAACGGGCATATTCCGGGAACGGGAAGCCAAATTCTGACAGAGAGAAGCTTCACTACCTCCCTAGTGAGTAGTGATAGATAAGTTCACTGAAAGCTTTACCAAAGGACCAGGAACTTGAAGGATTTGTCCTACAACAGCAGAATAGCTACATCATGCGGATTCTGGAGCGAATCCGCACACTTTTTCTTTAAAAAAACTGCACGCGTTGCACACGGCGAACTCCTCAGCAGTCATTGCGGCTGCAGATTGGGCTATGATCTGAGACGCTTCAATTTGACGATGCGGCCTGGCGAATGCTATAGGCGTAGCCCGATGCAGAGATGGGCCACATTTGGTGCGGCCAATCAACGCAAGTACAGTATTTTGTTTTGTCAAATTTCAGTCCTACACTTGGGATGAGCACAGGTATTTACCTGGATTATTTCAATATTTAACCGACGATATTCTTTCCGTGACATGCAATAGTTAGACTTGGACACCGTGCTGATTTTTTCAACTTAAAAATCAACCAGCAGAGTATCTCAGAGGTACTCACAGTGGGGTGTGCATTCATGCGTTGTAAGGTTAGAGCATCTCCACTCGCGGCGCCCACGTCCTCAACTTGGGGAGGCTTGGGGCGGCCCCGGACGGAAGGAAACGCGACGCCACGTCGGCTCCCGACGCGCGGGCCACGCCTGGCAGTGAGACAAGAGGCTGCATTAATGTCGGGCGGCGTCTCAATTTCCCAGCCGGGCGCAGCGACGCGTCGCTTCGCTCTGCGGCGAGGAAGCGTCTGCGCCACGGCAGCGTCAATGCAGGCAAGCCGTTAATGGTGTGGCAGGCGAGCCGTTGGACGGCCGGAGTTAAGGCGACCTCATCCGTTCGCCTCCCCGGCCGCTATATAGAGCGGGTACCTCGCCGTCTCCACCATCTCACACAGCCATCTCCATCCCACACCTAGCCATGGCCTCTCCCCGGCGCGCCGCGGAGGAAGAGAGACGAGCGCAGAGGGAGGCCCGTCGTCGCCGCCGTGACAGCCAGGTTTGGCAGAGCGCCATGGCTCGCCGCGGCTGGCCATCGCAGGAGGCAGGCTCGTCGGCCGTCAACGCTCCGCCACCTCCTCCACCGCCTTCTCCGCCACCGGCGATCCAACTCACGGAAGCCGAGTCGCGCGAGCTCGGCCGCACTAACACGCCGGTGCCGGCGAACTGCGTCCTCCCCAAGGGATGGGCCACGAACCCAGTGCACATCCCCGTTGCACCCATGCTGGCCGGCCAGGCGCGGCTCGACTACGTCGCCTCGTGCATGGGGACGATGGCGCCGGAGCTGCACGACGACCCCAGGTTCGAGCCGAACTCGGCGTACTGGGACAAGCAGGTCGAGCTCGAGCACGCCTACCGCCTCCACTCCTTCTTCGCCCCCAAGCCGCCTGCGGACTGGCTCGAAGACACCGACTCCGACTCCGACGACGACGGCCTCACCAACACCACCGACGAGGACTTCGCAGCGGGCATGGAACGGGAGAGGGTTCGCTACGAGGCGGTCGAGCAGGCTCGTCGCGCAAGATCGGAAGGAGGCCGCGTGCAACCTCCTCCGCCGTAACCTCAACAAGAGGCGGAGGAGGTTGATGGTGATGATGACGGCTTGGAGGACTGGCCGCCGACGCCGGAGTGGGATCCCGGCCACATGCAGCTCGCCATCGAGGCCGACATAGCCTCTGCCGCCGCCACCACCTCCAGCTCCGCCGCCACCACCTCCACCACCAGCTACCTCCATTGCCTCTGCTCGAGCTGCCGCCGGGGTCCTGTGCTCGCCGCCGCAAGGGCCGGCGCCTGCCCCAACTGCCGGTGCCCGGCGTGCCACCCTACTTACTAGATCTAGTCTAGGTCTAGATTTAAATTTGAATGAATTATGCTAGTTTGAATGAAATTTCAATGAAATATATGCATTTTCGTATCAAAATTTCATATTTGAATAATATTTGGGCGTCGCGAGTGGGGAGCGAGGGCGCTCAAATGGGCATGTTAGTCCGGACGGCGCCCAAAGGGCCTGTCCGGGCGGTCTTTGGGCGCCCATTTGGACGCCGCGAGTGGAGATGCTCTTATAAGTGTCTAACAAAGGAATCACGACTTATCTCCACTACTTATAAAAGAGCAAACTTTAGTTTCGCTACAGCCACCCAGCCAAAACGTACATAGGTCACTCTGGACCATCAGATCCACGCCACTAAAAGGGATCAAACGACACATATACGTTTTATCAACAACTGCCCAAACAAACGCCCCAGATTGATCCTGTCGACCGGCAGAGTTTTCCTGCCAGGTTTCCCACCCCACGTCCGCATAACACAAACTGCGCTTCCCAAAATCACGGGACAACTAATTCCTTGCGTAATCTTCGCCCACAACAATTCCTCAACCGAACACATCCGCCCGCCCGCCCGACATGGCCACCGTCTCCGATGCTCGCACTCGCAAGGCCGCCGCCGCCGCCGTGCGCCCGCCTCCCCGGGACTTCCTCGCCCACCTCGAGGCCTACCTCGCCCGCCGCGATGGCGTCGACAAGCTGCTCAAGATCTCCCGCTACGCCGCGCGCCTCGCGCTCGCCGCCGGGCCGCTGCCCCCGGCCGCCTCCGCGCGCCTCAAGTCCTTCGAGTCCAGCCTCGGCCTCAGCCGCAAGGCCTTCGGCCTCGGCAAGTTCGTGCAGGACGTCAACGCCCTCCGCGCGCACCCGGGCCTCCTCCCTCCGCCCCTCCTGCTCCTCGCGTACGGCGGCGAGGGGGTCTACTACTTCGTCGAGCAGTTCGTCTGGCTCGCCAAGGCCGGCCTCCTGCCCGCGCACCTCCTCCCCCGCCTCCAGCGCCTCAGTGCCTGGGCCGAGCTGCTGGGCTACGTCGGCTCCGTCACCATTAAGCTGCAGGAGGTGGCCAAGATGGAGTCTGCAATCAAGATGCGCCTCAGAGAGGGCTGCGGGGAGGAGAACGAGGCGGTGAGGACGATGCGGGGGAAGCTGCTGCTCAAGCGACTGTCCGTCGTGCAGGATGTGGCGGACGCCTTCATGGCGCTAGGCGATGTGACCAACGGGAAGGGCTTGCTTGGTAGCTCCACGCTCACGGCGTCCGCCGGATTACTGTCGGCGCTGATCAGCACGCACAAGAACTGGAATTCTTGCTGAAACCTCGAGGTATACACAGCTCACAATAGAATGAAATAAAGCTCAATTTGAGGCGACAACTGTATTGATAAATGGAAGAGTGGCTTCTGCAATCTGGATGCCGGTCTTGGTGGTTAAGGTGAATCTGTATTGATAAGAGGGTTTGCTTTCTTCCAATTGCGTATCTTATGGTTGACTTCAGACATGAGTGTTTTGCTCTATAGTGCAAAACTAGTAGCACTGAACACGGATGCAACTTTATGATGTCTGCCTACAGCATTAATACAACTTCATGACAAATTAATTTTCAGCATAGATGCACGATGCTGTTCATCAAGATTGTTATCATAATTTGGCGAGTTGAAACCAGAATCTCAACTTGCTGTGTAGTTTTCCTGCTGTAGTTTTTTGCTTTGTGTCAATATCAAAGGAAGTGACTTAACTAACAATGCTGAATTGAGTAGCACAAACATTGGAAGTGATATGATTAATTGATTATGGGCTAATATATCAAGAAGCAGAATGTACAATCCGAAGCACTGTGGAAGAGGGAATTCTGTAAATTGAAAACATGGCATGAACTTGAAAATACCAAGAGATCCAAGATCAGGTACAGCTATTAATTATGCAGAATCAGTGACAAGTGGAAATAACTGCCCTGTTTACATTGATATGGTTGGGTTGTGACCTGAAGGTGATCTGCTATTGTTGAAGCATAATTCAAGATAATGGTATCTAACTGGGTCTTCAGTTTATTTATTTTTCCACAACATAGTGATGAGTTGGTCTGTCTGGAGAACTCGACCGCCGCCGCACTGCTCACGGGAAGACGCCGCAACTTCCTGGGACAAGACGACCCCACTGCTGAACTGCTCATGGGAGCTGCTCGGCGCCGCACTGCACATGGGAGCTGCTCGACGCCGCAACTTCCTGGGACAAGACGACGCCGCACTGCACCTGGGACAAGGTATTAAACATGTATGAGTGATCTTGCCGGATGTTGCTGTGGACTAATATTTTTTGTAAATTCGACGATAATTCACCATACTATATTAGTATTACTACTTCGAAATATAGAAAGAATGACATGTTCACAAAATTTCATGTTCACAAAATTTAGTTGAGACGTGCGTGCACGTGCAAAGCTACTATACATTTGAAGTGACAGATCGTCAAAGGAGAAACCTTATGTGGCCATTAATTAGCATGGGCAAAGATACACAATAATTCCTACATAGTGTAATCAGCAAAAACAAAAGCAATAAACCGGAATCGAATTGTTCTCTGGAACTAGCGGCAGTCCAGTCCAGAGTGTGCAGCTGCTAGGAAAATAGTGCCCCCCAAGTGAGCCTCATGAATTCTACGCGCCGCCTGCTGATCAAGTCGATACAGGGGAAGACAAACCAATGACCTGAGCCGTCGGCTAGAATTCTTGGACATTGTTGTGCAGGACTAATTTAGGTAATGTATCTTTCTTGCTGCTCCTGAAGCAAACGAGCAGAGGACTTCGCGTCCAAATACAGAACACCAACTTCTTCAAGATCAGCCTGACAGAGGTCATGAATTGAGAATATATAAGCTTGTATGAATAAGATCAAGCTAGGAATGTAACATCTTACGGAAATTAATCGCATACCTTGCAGATCTTCTCTCTCCCATTAGCCTTTGCAACTACACTAGCAGGTGATAGCAACTGAATAGCATGTCTGCAAAGAGATTCAAGATCTATTTCGGCTAATACAACCAATAACAAACCAGCCCAGTGATAGCAAACCCTGAGACATACAGACATCTTCAAATATTCACAGGGATGCAGGTGGACAAGATCCGGAACAAGAACCATACCTCAAAGATGTCTGCTGCCCAACCTCTCCCAAATATGCAAGACTATCTTCATCAATGTCAATCTCCTCCACTTGTGCTCTAATAGCCAATATCTGCAAAGCACAATGGACAAAAATCAAATGCATTTCTAGACAGGAAAGCAAATCACACAGTAAGGGCCTCTTTGGATTGAACGATTTTTATAGGAATATTGGAGGATTCCAATCCATATGAATTTTTCCTAAGGAATCCCTTTGGATCAATGGAATGACAGCTCCAAAATTCTTATGCATTGCATTCCTACACTCCAACCTCATAGGAATTTCAACATCCACTCGAACCTCTTTTTTACACTCATTCGCGTAGGATCGAGGTATGTTTCCTGTGTTTTTCAGTGTTTCATCCAAACGACTATTCCTGCCGTTTTCCTCTGTTTTGTAATCATCTGTTTTGCAACTGCAATCCTATCAAATTCCTATGTTTTCCCAATTCCTGTGTTTTTTAATCCTGTTATCCAAAGAAGCCCTAAGAGCAGAGTGCGGTCGGCACAAGACAGGAGGGGAGAGATACACTGCAACCCGGCGGTCACTGGCAGAGAATTAACCCGGCGGTCTCCATCTAGGTAGGCATCTGCCAGCGCCCATTGGGGTATATTCCGGGAACGAGAAGCAAAATTCTGATAGAGAGAAGCTTCACTCCCTCCCTAGTGATACAGAAGTTCACTGAAAGATTTATCACATGACCAGGAACTTGAAGGCTTTGTGCTACATGGTGGCGGATTTTTTCTTTTGAGCATTACATTAGGGCAGATTCTGAAGCGAATCAGCACACTTCTGTTTAAAAAAAATCTGCACGCGTTCCACACGGCCCAGTTTTTAAAATTTGTCTCAGGCGGTCCTTGAGGGTCAGACGTAACTCAGCCGTCACTGGGGATGCAGATTGGACTGTGATCTGAGACGCTTCAGTTTGCCGATGCGGCTTGGCGAACGAAATCATTAGAAAAAAGGTTCCCTTTGCAAAGGAAACCTCACACTCGCTCTCGTCGTGACAACTGACAAGTGTTGCCTTCTGCTTGCCCGGTTTCCCACGGTTGTATGCATGTCCGCCAAGTATCGTAAGCAGATTAAAAGTGGGGAGTATGAGAGAGAAAGGGATACGTGAGATGGGAGAGCAGTTTTTCCCTTTTATTTTTGAAAACCGAAATTTAAAAATGAAATATCTAGATAACCGCTTATCCAAGTTATGAACCGTTTTCACTTTTGAGCTCCTCGCGTCGAGATCTTCAAAACTAGATCCCATGTTGATAGGTTTTGACGAACTATTTTTTTGTACTTCCGGTTCTATATAGTTTGTACATCCTGTTCTATATAGTTTGTACATCCTGTTATGTGTACTTTATACTTCCTGTTTTGCTACTCGATTGAAAGTGGAGAGGATGAGAGAGAAAGTGATACGAGAGGTGGGAGGGCAGTTTTTTTCCTTTTATTTTTCTAATTCGAATTTTCAAAACGAAATATCTCGAGAATTGTTTATCCAATTTAAGAACCGTTTTCACTTTTGAACTCCTCGCGTCGAGATCTTCAAAACTAGATCTCATGTTGATAGGTTTTGACGAACTTTTTTTCTCTCGTAATTTTGTACTACCGGTTATGTATAGTTTGTACATCCAGTATCAGTGTGAGTGTACATCCAGTAGCAGCGCGTGATTGTACATCTGGTAGCATCGTGTACATCCAATAGCAGCATGGGTGTGCATACAGTAATATCGTGTACATCCAGTAGCAACGTTGGTGTACATCCATCATCGTGTACATTCAGTAGCAGCGAGTGTGTACATCCAGTAATAATATGGGTGTACATCTGGTAGCAATTTGAGTGTACATTCAGTAACAATATGGTTGTACATCCGGCAGCGGTAGCAGCGTGTACATACAGTAACAAGGCAGCATGTACATCCCGCTCCCGCTGGTCTTCGTAGGACGCGCCAGGGCGTACGCCCGCGCGGCAGCATGTACACACGCCCAGGGGCTTCGCGCGGCAGCACGTCCGCGACGCGTCTGTCGCTCCGGCGTATGTTGCATGCCGTATACAAATTGCCTATGGCCACGTGGTGACCTATCCGCTTGTTGGTTTTACAAAAAGTGACCTTTGCGAAGGAAACTTTTTACTAGTTGTACCCGCGAACGAAATCACTAGAAAAAAAGGCCAAATTCCTAGATGGGCTGCCATTGGTGTGGCAAATCAACGCGAGTACAGTTTTTGCTTTTTTTTTTTTAGAATTCAAGTTCTAGATTTGGCACTTGCATTTACCTGGATTATTCCAGATTTAACCAACAATATTCTTTCCTGACATGACCATCAACAGTTAGACACCTGCTGACTTTGGCAACCTCAAGATCTACCATCTCAGTCTCCCGGAGGTTCTCACAGTGATAGGGTGTGCATTCATGCGTTCATAAGGATATAAGTGTCCCACAAAGGGATCACGTCTTGGTACATCTGAAGTGACAGATCGTCAAAGGAGAAACCTTAGGTGGCCATTAATTAGCATGGGCAAAGATACTAGATACACAATGATTCCTACATAGTCTAATCAGCAAACAAAAGCAAATGAGCCTCGTGACTCATGAAGTCTACGCGCCGTCTGCTGACCAAGTCGATACAGGGAAGACAAACCAATGACCTGAGCCGTCAGCTAGAACTCTTGGACATTGTTGTGCAGGAGTAATTTAGGTAATGTATCTTTCTTGCTGCTCCTGAAGCAAACGAGCAGAGGACTTCGCGTCCAAATACAGAACACCAACTTCTTCGAGATCAGCCTGACAGAGGTCATGAATTGAGAATATATAAGCTTGTATGAATAAGATCAAGCTAGGAATATAACATCTTACGGGAATTAATCGCATACCTTGCAGATCTTCTCTCTCCCATTAGCCTTTGCAACTACACTAGCAGGTGATAGCAACTGAATAGCATGTCTGCAAACAGATTCAAGATCTATTACAACTAATACTACCAATAAAAAACCAGTCCAGTGATAGCAAACCCTGTGACATAAAGACATCTTAAAATTCACGTAGTAGAACACCAAAGGTGGGATGGCAGCCATTAAGAAAGCGTGGAACTGCCCAACTTCGAAGACTCAACAAAATCCTTTCAACCCACTCCAGCTATATTTTATTTTGTGCCACATTTGAAATATTCACAGGGATGCAGGTGGACAAGATCCGGAACAAGAACCATACCTCAAAGATGTCTGCTGCCCAACCTCTCCCAAATATGCAAGACTATCTTCATCAATGTCAATCTCCTCCACTTGTGCTCTAATAGCCAATATCTGCAAAGCAAAATGGCCAAAAATCATATGCATTTCTAGACAGGAAAGCCAATCACACAATAAGACACGAAATAGGAACCTGGATCATCTCGATAGGACCATATGTCTCTGTCCGTACGATAACCAACCTATCGAGAAGGTCGACTGGGATACCATGCGGACTTGTCATATCAGTTCCCCTGGATAGAAGCATAATATGAGTTGTAAAATCATAAGGTGTATAAGGGCATAACAGTAGATAAAATGGAGTATTTATTCCGGTATTGCAGTTAAGCATGGAGCAGTCCAACCGGTAAGCCAAATTTCTTACCTTACAGTACATATTCCTCTGTTCGTCGCGAGTATTACAATTGGCGATAACGAGCTCTCCAAAGCACGATTAAGATAAGAGAAGCATTCAATATCCAGCATGTGGACCTACAAATAAAGTTCTTGTTGTTAATGAAATCAATCTCTACCATTTAGTACCACAAAATTCAAATAGTTCATCAAAGTAATGCTGGTCGACCGACGAGGTGGTTAATTTTATCTGTTTTGGCAACCCGAGAAATTGGAAATAAATAAACCGAAGCTTCGTTCATATTTTTGGAAACCCAAAACAAACCTACAAAGGGAGAGTAGATTTTCAATCATGAGACGTCAAGGTAATACCTCATCAATGAACAGCACACCAGGTACAAGCTCTGCAATACCTTCATCAATATATTTGTTCACGACCTATCACCATACAGTAGAAAACCATGCAATTTCAATAGGCCTATCGACATTTGATCAAATTTAAAAGAGTAAATGTTGCAGGATAAGAGAGACCTTATTAATTTCTTGGCGTAGCTTCTCAGTGATTTCAGTCTTCCGTGACTTCATCATCTGGCCCATAAGGGACAAAATATCTTGTCCTCCTTGTGGTTGGGCATTTGCGGCGTCAAGGTCATGAAGTGTACGTCCTATGCAGATGAAAGCAAATTATTTCCTCTCTTGGTTGAATTATCATCATCTTGAAAACATGAAGAATATGCTTCTATGCTACAGCACATGAAGGAATTTTCATTCTATGATACTGGAAAAGCTAGCAACAATCCAAGTTGAACTGTCTTTTGTCAGATGGAAGTATGTAAGAACGATTCTGAACTTATTTTTTTTATAGGAACAAACTATCCTACTGTATTGTCAACCAAGAAGATAACTGTTAATAGAGTTTGGGCTGATGTTCAAACTTGGTGCAATCTTCCTGATTTGCAAACTTTATGTCTACTTGTCCATGAAGCCGCAATTAAGAATGCAGATTAAGTCTTTTATGCAATTTAGATCATTGGGCAATACCTTTTACGTTTCTATTTTCTGGCATTTAGCAGGAGCAAGAAACTTGCAACTACTTGCCAGGCAAACCACGTATTTAAGCATATGCTTCAGCAACACGACGGTATAATGAGATGCTTCGTATTAAATAATTAATAAATGCCACATGCTTTCACCTTTAAGCCTTTAGATTAGATAGTTTATATACACCATGCATAAACATACTGTTATCTCAGCATTTATCAAGACGTTAATTTATGGATAATAGGATGTAGAAATGGCTGGATAACCGTACGTGCAAAAAATAAAAAGGCTGAACTAGAATCAAATTTGTACCTGCACTATTTCTTTTTTCTTGTGGACTTCCCCTTTAGGAATTGGGACATACTCCTCTGCTTCAAGATCATATTCTGTAGCAAAAGCATCACATCTACCGACTCTTTTCACTGCACCACTATTGGCTTCAATGTATATAACATCGCCCACTGCCACCTGCATCCATATGCAAATGCTGAAACCTCAAGCAGCTCATGGAAGTAGAAGAAACAAGGCAAGTGAGCCATACAAGTAAATATAAGGCATCATATCACAATTTAAGGAAAGTCTCACAATGGTTTGTTATGACACAATAGAACATCTGACAATGAACAAGAGAAATATGTTTTACATGAGAGTTATCATGACTGAATATTGCACGGCTAAATATTGCACAAAGACAATATTCTAAACACACTAAATGAACAATCCACTCACTGTTATTCAAGCACGAGTGCAAATTCAAGCCAACAGTCTAGCTCCAGAGGCACAGAGCAAGGGAGGAAAGGGAGAAGACAGTAACCTTTTCCTTGATTAAAGCATCATAAATCGTAGGATCTAACTTCAGTTGCTTAGTCCCTTTTACAGTCTTCAGGCCAATTACTACATGACTAATACTTTTTCCATATCCACCAGCTGAACTCTCAGCTTCTTCTGGCGAAAGCTCGGTAACCTAAACAAGCAATCAAAATAATTTAGCAACAACCACTAGAATATTAGTTCTATTAGGAATGATGACGGGGAAGGTGTTAGTGTCAAGTAAAACACTAATTCAAGAAAAATACTATGTTTAAATTCCAAAAGAGCATATATGCCACTATTACCTCTCCTTCATAAACTTCTTTGTTTTCCTTTATACGCAAGCCTATAGCTCTACGGAAATTTTCCATCAGCACCTCAGTCTTCTTGACCTCTGAGGAGTAAACCTCAGATCCTACCATAGGACAGAAAGGGACCTGCATTGCAGAATAGCAAGAGAACATTGGAGCTTCTAACAAAATAGAAGTAAAAGGAGGGAACTGAATGTAAAACAAAGTATACGGACATAATACGTTGTTAAGCATAAAGCAAAACAAACTGTACACATCATGGAATCCATGTTTCCATACTCTGCAACGAAAATGCCTGATAAATTACTAGCAAATGCTAGCAATCCAACAAATTTACTGCGTCATCTTAGCATAAACATTTTGTACAGACTAGCAGATTTCCCATCAGCAGGAAAAATCAGCAAACTGAAATATTCGGAACCGTCGAGAAGAAAAATGTAAACTCAAAATAAATCTTAACGATTTAAGACACACAGTAACTCATTACTAGCTAAAATGATCTTTCAGAACACCAATTTAGTCAGGTATAAATGTGAAATTAATCAACACTCTAGCAGCATCCTCAGCTACAACAAACTGAAAAAGGTATGAATACTCCTATGATCAAAGCTCTCCGTGAACTAAATTGTTTCTTGTCTTACTGGAGCTAGACAAGACCTAGCAAATGCAGAGCTGCCTGTTCATCAGACAAGCTGCTCACGAGCAGGAAACTTTTCTTTAAACGAGACTACAATGATCAAGCACTGTCCTCAATAAAGGAACTAACCTAACCTCCGAATTTGCACTGTATAGTCCAAATCTAGCAGTACTACAAACCCAAAAGGCTAGTAATTTGTGGGACGAAAAGAAGGAATTAGAGGCACGGACCTTGCTGCCGAGCTCCTGGGAGATGCCGAGAGCGAGCGCAGTCTTGCCGGTGGCAGGAGGGCCGGCCAGGAGCAGCGCTCGTCCGGCCATCTTCTTCTGCCGGATCATGTCGACCACCAGCCCAGACGCCTCCCGCGCCGCCGCCTGTCCCACGAACCCCGCCGACAGTCCTATCGCCGTCCCATTGGCCTGCGAAGAGAACCAAACAAAGCCCTGAGAACAAGAACTGGGGAACTACTGGACACACTCGTGGGCTAGAACCCTAGGAAAACCTCCCCAACAGGAGGAGTGGAGATGGAGTAGGTACGTCGAGGCCGAGGCCCTTGATGTGGGTGTGGGTCGCGACACGCTGCTTCTTCGACGTCGACTGCACCTCCTCGATTCTCATGGTAGCCGCCGCCGACGCCGATTTTTGCGCTCTTTGTCTGTCTCTTCTCTCTCTGTCCCAAAGCAGCTAGGGCTATAGCCGCGGGGACGAGAAAGCAAGGCGGCGGGGAACGGAGAGGAGAGAGCGAGGCGGAGCCACTCCTGTGAGCTGTGGCTTGGGAAGGTGGCGGGGGGCTACCGCAGTTGGACGGCGCAGCGGCGGCGATTTCGGGGAGAGAGGAGAGAGCTGTGTGGGAGAGAGGTTCTTTTTTTTTTCTTAGCTGTGCGGAGAGAGACGAGCGGTTAGGGTTAACCGAGCAGGCCAATTGGACCCAAGGCCGAATTCGACCAAATGGACCCGACCAGGAATTTTAGGCCCGGGAGGAAATTGACTCAGCCCAAAATTTTTTAGAAATAAAGGCCCCGCCCCTGGTTCCATTTTATTAAATGCCACCACCGCAGTTCTTACATCAGTTCAAGCACCAGAAAACTCTAGGCAAAAGCCACAGACAGGCTGGGGTAAAACAAGGGAAAGAACAACACCAACAAAAGAACTAGAAAGAAGACTGGGGCAGCTTGATACCCTCCAACAGATCTTCACAGGCACGCCCATGTCGCCATCTCTTCAGCATCTCCGGCGGTGGATCGTCCTTTGACTTGGTGCCGCCCAGCGCCCGCAGCATCACGACATTCAGGTCCAAGCAATCCTGAGCAACTCCCCCCGCTTGTGGTCCAGCTTCTGAATGTTTTGGTCCAGCAAGCTGGAATGTTTGTCCAGGCATAACAATTTCCAGCTTCTGAGTATTGTCACCAGTCTTCGCAATATCTCCTTGACACCTAGCCATTTTAGCCCCTGAAAACACATCTCATTTCTCACATTCCAGATACACCATAGAGTAGCAGATGACATAATATTAATAACCGAATTTTTATTTTCGCTAATCCACCATCTAGCAATAGATTCGAAATTTGACCCAATATCCAGTTCCATGGTTTCTGAAACGTAAGACCAAATTGTTTTAGCAACCACACAGTCAAAAAAGAGGTGACCCACAGTTTCAAGTTCAGAGCAGAAAAGACAAGTCTGATCATCTAGTTGCCGGCGTTTACTAAGGTTAACCCTAGTCAAAATTTTATCATTCGCCAGCAACCATAAGAAAATGTGAATCCTAGGGGGTATATGCAGCTTCCAAACAGCTGGAGTATGTACAGGTACCACACCACGATTGTTAACTATAGCATAAAAAGAACTAACCGAATACTCTCCTGATGGATGAAACATCCAAATAGGACTATCATCTTCATCAGTGAGTTGACAATTATCCATCAAAGCCACCAATTCAAGACACCGATTGAAAATATTCGGAGAAATAGTTCTCCTAAAAGTGAACTTCAAATTACTACCATCCCACGCATCTGCCACTGAACAGCAATGTTCATTGACAATCACATACAGATCCCAGAAGGCAATTGCCAGAGAACAATTACCTATCCAGGTATCCTCCCAAAACATAACACTTCTACCGTTCCCAATATTCCATCTGTAACCAATTTTGGCTGCAGATGTCGCCCACATCACTCCTTTCCAAAAAGAAGAACAGCAGACAGGTCTCATATGAAACAAGTTGGGAAATAGGTTATACTTATAATCAACAATTTTCCTCCAAATTTTATTCTTATCTAGGTGGTATCTTTTAATCCAGGAAGATAGCAGACACAAGTTAAAATCTCTCAGGTTTTGAACACCCAAACCCCCAAACTCTTTCTTCTGACAAATCGATTCCCAATTTGCCAGATGATATATTTTTTGCATCATCAGTGTCCTTCCAAAAGAAATGTGACATCTGAGAGTTAATAATTTTCACAGCCCATTTCGGAAATTTGAGAACAGAGAGCAAATACATCGGAATACTAGCAATGCATGCTTGCAAAAGCACCAATCTAGCTCTGTAAGAAAGAAGTCTACCCATCCACCCAGCAATTCTTTTTATGATCTTGTCAATCACAGGTTGAAGATCTTCTTTCCTTAATTTTGAAAAGTGCAGAGGGACACCCAAATAAGTAAAAGGAAATTCCTTAATTTTACACCCAAACACTTGAGCGAAAACATTAGCTTCCTCTGCATCAACATTAATTACCAACAAATCACTTTTATGATAATTGATTCGCATGCCTGACATTTGTTCAAAACAAGTCAGGATCCATTTTAAGTTTCTAGCCATATCCAATTTTTTCTCCAGAAAAAGAATGGTATCAGCAGCATATTGAAGGCTAATGACACCACCTGGAATAATTGGAGATAAGAGACCCTTTATTAACTGATTATTAGCAGCTTTAGATAGCATTTTAGTAAACACATCCGCCACAAAATTAAAGAGAGTGGGGGATAAGGGATCTCCTTGTTTTAACCCTTTTCCACCAACAAAGTACTTGCTATTGACATCATTTATCCGCACACAAAAGGAGCCCTGTACCAAGATAGATTTAATTCTTCTTCTCCACAAAGGACCGAATTTTCTAGAAACAAGCATTTGATCCAGGAAATCCCAATCTATCCTATCGTAAGCCTTTTCATAGTCTAGTTTTAAAACCAGACCCGAATCCCCTTTCGAATGCACCTCATGGATCACCTCATGAGCGGCTACAACACTCTCTAAAATAAAGTGCCCTTTAATAAAGGCAGTTTGATTCTTTGATATCACTCTATCACTAATATGAGCAATCCTATTAGTCATAGCTTTAGAGATAATCTTTAAACTACAATTCCCCAAACTAATTGGTCGAAATTTTTTAAGATCACGTGCATTTGCTTCCTTTGGAATTAGTGTAATGATAGAGAAATTAAGCCGAGAGGTATCCAACACCCCAGACTCAAAATCTCTGACTAAAGCCATGAAATCATTTTTAATCACATGCCAGAAAGTTTGGTAAAAAAGGAAAGACAAGCCATCTGGTCCAGGGGCCCCAACGCCATATGAACCCATAATAGCATCGTAAATTTCTTTTTCAGATAACGGACTGTCAAGGAACAGAGCTTCCTCATCAGTGAGGAGGTCCCGTTCATCCCAGAAATCTGTCCCAAGAGAAATGTTTTCCTTAGCCTCAGCAGCAAAAAGATTTTTATAAAACTCAGCAGCAATTTTAAGCATACTATCAGTATCTTCTACAGGTCCGTTAGGCCCATCTAAAATTGCCAAGTTTTTCTTTCTCCTTGTTTGATTAGCCACATCATGGAAATATGCTGTATTCCTATCTCCTTCAAGCACATTTCTATCTCTGGAATGCTGCCAGGCTTTAGTTTCTTCATCCTTTAAAATATTATCAAGCTCTTCTCTAATTTGTTTCATTCTCAGAAGGTCAGCCGGAGAAACCAAATTTTGTTCAGAAAAAATATCAAGAATATCAAACTCTTGCATAAGAGCTGATTTTCTTTTTTTGTTTCCAGCTTCAATATTGATACTCCACCCCTTGGTTTTCTTTCTAAACAGTCGCAATTTAAATTGCCATATGTCAATCGCAGAAGTGAAACTATAAGGGGTGTTCCAGATTTTAGCAACCAAGTCCGCAAAACCTTCCTGACCTAACCACCATTTCTCAAAGCGATAGAGTTTAGGAGGAGATTTCACATTATCGCCAGTATCTAACAGCAACGGGGTATGATCACTATTCGCTCTAGACAAGGCAACCACCGTAGACAAAGGAAATTTCTGTTCCCAAGTAGTTGAGACAAAAATTCTGTCCAAAGCAGCCATGATCAAATTCTCTTGATTATTAGTCCAAGTATATAACCGGTTAGCAGTTTTAAGCTCAACCAAAGCCCACGTCTTAATCCAATCATTAAAAAGAAAGGCCCATTGGTTGTTAATATTACCGTTACTATTTTCCGACGCAAACCTAACCAAATTGAAATCACCCCCTAACAAAGTAGGGAGAGAATTTCTATCCATGATTTCGTGAAGTTCAGCAAAGAAATCTAGTTTAAAGTCAACGTAGGCTGTCCCATAAACTACCACAAGGTTCCAAATAAAAGAATCCTTTTTATTCAACACCTGAACCGAGACACAATACTCACCGCAATGATAAGAAACAATTTCAAAACAAATCTTCTCTAACTCCAACTAAGATTCCACCAGCGGAACCTTTCGCCGGAAGAGAGCACCAAGAGAAAACATAATTACCAGAAATAAAATGCAAGAAACTATCATCAATCTTTTCCTTTTTAGTCTCCTTAATACCAATGAACTCCAACTTATGTTGAGAGATCAGATCAAAAAGAGCTTGTTTGCGACCTGGGCGACCCAGACCTCTAATATTAAGAATGGCTCCTATCATGATTCTTTTTTTTTCCTACTGCACACAACCGTCCAATCAACTGCTTCATCCTGATCATGTACATCAGGCAACTGATGACCTGAATCAGACGCGGTGCTTACTATTTGACAAAATTCATTAGCATCCAAGTCTAACGAACTAGGTAAGACGGTACCCAGATTTTTATTAGCATAGTCAATGTTTTTAATTAGTTCATTTTCAACCAAATTCTGAATTATAGTATCTTTTTCTACATCATTATCGCCAATCTCAATATCAATAGTACTAGCAATAATACCAAGATTATCATGCGATAAGACAGCAAAGGAATTTCCTCTGAAACTTGCCGGTATCTCCAGGTTTCGACGTTTCTGGTATTCCTGAGCTTTCTCAATCATATTCCGACATCCATGACTCCTAGTAGTCATTTTAGTTGTAGCCAAAACCGGACCCCACTTCTGTTTAGCCCCAGCACCTTTCCCTTCATTCTGTACTGCACTAGCAATGCTATCCAGTGCTGGAAACAAATTCTTCCTGACAGAACCCAACTTATCAAGCACTCCTGGAGATAACTGTTCAGATTCATTGTCATTTCCATCAACAGACATTTCATCCTCAGACTCATTTAAGTTAAAATCCTCCAACACCTGGGAGCAGTAAGCTGCATGCACAAATGTTTCCAAATCTTGTAAAGCTTCCATCTCAACCATCTCAGCAGATGGCGAACCTAGATCCCAGACAGCATCATCCACTTGATTGTAATCAAATCTCTCAGGCAATGAACGCATACTGATTGGGGTAAAAACCTCCCATTCCTCTTGATTCTTTCCACCATGCCAACTGTTACAGTCAGAGCTCAATAGCAACAGTCTATCATCATCCAGTTCTAGCTCCTCCCAAGATTCAGGCACAGTCCCAACAACTGTCCTCTGGCCAGGATTTGACACTGTAATATCACCAATTCTAATTTGCGGGTCCACAGGCTCAGTTTCCATCAGATGGCTTGTTTTTGTTGCATCTTCAAGTTCATCAAATCCAGTGTAGTCAACCAACCCATCTCCTGGATCACTGAAACCGTCACTGGAACCATCCTGCTCCACACCTTCCACATCCATAGACAGAGAGTATAATTTATGTTCAAATTCCATGATCCTTTCCTTTGGGATTTTAACCGGGTCTCTTCAAGCAACCTGTAGTCTGACACTTGCATATAAACTTTTGAAGAAAGAACCCCAGTCAACATCCATTAGAATACCTACTGATGACACAGCACGAGCAAACGATTTCGAAGCACAGTCTTTGGGTGGGATACCTGAAACCTTAACCCAGACAACAGGCAATTCAGCAAGAGGTTTCCCATCCCTGTCCCATTCTGTTATTTTGATGTTCACTCCTTCTTTTTCCAGATCAAAAGCTGGGAATTCAATCAACTCAGAAATGCTTTTCCATGGAGGAAACCTGACGAGAAAAGTTTTTCAGCCAATTCCCTAATCTGCCACGGCCATTTCTTGTGTTTGCAGAAGATGGCTGATAGGTTCTTCTCCAACTCGATCTCATTAATATCTCCCTTCCTCACGTTCACCACAGCTATATTCTTGAAGTTAATCCACCTTGTCTCTTCTTCAGTGGGGCACTCCACATGATAGAAGCCAAGTCCTCTGTTAGCACTTCCAAAATATTCCGCAACTGGATGACTCTTAAACCACTCGGGACACATGTTCGCAGTATGATCCTCCGAGTTACAGATACAACACAACTTCGTTTGATGCAATTACCAACAAAGTGTCCCGGGTCTCCACAGTTGAAGTTGAAGCACACCAGTTTGAAATATCTAGGATCCATCACCTGTTCTGCTGGAGCTTGCACAGCTGGGGGAGGTTGAACCGCAGTATTCTGAACCACTTGAGCAGCTTGAATCACCGGCTGATACTGCGGAAGGCCTCTGCTGGTACGGCCTCTGCCCCTGAGAATTGTTGTTGTTGTAGTTGAATCGATTCCCCCCATTGTTCTGACGATAACCACGCTGGTACTGACCAGCTCGCTGATTCTGAACATGCTGCTGCATAGGTTGTTGTACCGGCGGTACCGGCACCGGTGGACCTTGTTGCGGAGGAGCTTGACCTGCAGGCCGCACCACCACAGGTTGCTGGACCGACAGCGGCGCCGGCATCTGCGGAGGAGGAGCGACCAGAGGATGCGGCGGTGGGTGCTGCATAACTCTCCCACGCCCCCTGCCTTGAGGTCCGGCGGCCATCAGACCAGATTGAAGCACCTCTGCAAACGAACGAGATTCTCCAGTCAGCCCAAAATAATCATGTGAACAAATTTTTGACATAAACCCAGCCTGGACCCAATACTACCTATATGAAAGACGAGCCATTTAGCAAGCTCACAGCGATCACGCACTGTAGAAGCTACAGTGTTCAACAGTAGCCCTGTGGTAATTTTGCAAGAAAGCCCCTACACTTTCTGGAAATTACGAGTCGGTCCTTCTGTATATAAAAGAATCCTAACCCTAAATCGCGATTGCTCCTCATTAAAGTTGAACCCTCATTTAAGCTCACGAGCCATGCACAAATTATTTTTTTTCATCAGTAAAGAATCTATCTCATAGACTGCCATGAAGGCAACATCATTGTTCGGGAATTCATTAACTGGTAATGGCTCCACTGAATAGGGATTAATCGGCGAATCAGCCGATTAACTGAATTAATCGGTCGAGCATTATTTGGTCGAGAAAACAGGACATGACAATATTTTGGCAACTTATATATAGTTTTTTTTGTGTTATTTCATACTCCCATGTTACCAGCTATGTAACTATACTGAAATATGGCATACAAAATGGCAAAAAGAACAACCAAGAAGTGTAGAAATGGTACCTGGGCGCTCTGGTCTTGATGCATCCAAACCGAGAGGCAACAAACCTACAAAACAATAAACATACGCATTAGTGTGTGCTCTAAACTTGTCAGAGCTTGAGAACTAGTAGCGGTAGAACCTGCTGTAGACCCCTGTAAATATGATGCACAACAAGTAAATCAACATGACAACATAAATTAACGACTTTTCAGTGCAAAACAATAGCAAGAACTATCAATACATTACTAGCAGCCTAGCAATGAGGAGATCAAGCCATCAATCACATCCAGCAACATAGATCTACTCATGTACAGAAACTAGAGCAACAAAAAAACCTACAGTAACATAGAGAGAAAAGAGGGAGGTTTTACCTTGCTAGCTGGTGAAGCCATGGTGGAGGAGTTGTTGCAGCACGCAGGTCGGAGGAGTCCTGCAGGTCGAGGCGCAGATCGGGGCTGGAGGGCGCAGGTCAGGGCTGGAGGGCACAGATCGGGCTGGAGGGCGACGGGAGGCGCTGGATGGGAGGGAATGGGAGGGAGAAGGAGGCCGGCGGTGGCTGGAGCTCCGAAGATGGCCGGCGGTGGCTGCAGCCGCCGGAGAAGCCAGCCACGAGGGGCAACAGAACGGGCGGGAGGAGAGCCAAACCCTAGCGATTTGGGTGTGTCGAGCGGGAGGTACCTGGGCGGGGTCACGGCTAAATATTGGCCTCGCCCAACTACCCCTTCAGTTAAATGGTGTGGCCGATTATTCGGTCTGACAACCGATTATTCGATCTGACAGCCGATTAACTAGCAGTTAATCGGGGTGACCAGTTAACTCACCGAATATGTGCTTTTCACGTCGGTGACCCTCCGAGCAGCGATTAACTGGCCAGTTAATCGGTGATTCGGCCGAATTCCCGAACAATGGGCAACATATTAATCATCTTTCTCTTATATATATCAAGGCACATAAACTTACTGTTTTGCTATGAGGCAATCATAGGGTCACCGTTGTACTTGCATGATAATGAAAATATTTATATTGGTGTTTAGTGTAGAAAGTCATATCATGGGAGTTCACATAATTTTCCAGCCATTCTTTTTAGGTGTCTCACCAAATTCTCCATTGGTACCCCTCTTCGGATGAGCGATATTCTGTAAATAGCCTAAGAGTTTGCAAAATATCATAACTTTTAGATGTAGAGGTTCTCAGAAGTCCCTCCATAGATAGCATAACTATTTTGACCTTAAAATTAAAATAAATCAAAACAAATAGAAGAACTAAAGTTAGAACTGAAATCAAAACTAAGAGAAGTGCAAGCAAGAATAAAATCTAAGATTTAGGCCCCGGACAATGGTGTCAGAAAAGTACTTAACAATCCCCAAGTGCAAGGGGATAATTGTAGCTCCCTTAAATGTGGAAGTATAGTGTATTGATCCGCATAAGCAGTAGGTAAGACTTTTATCCTGTCAAGTTATATATGTCACTTATATAACCTTCTTTGCACTTTGAAAAACTAAGATAATAATGCAAAGTAAACAATTGATCGAACAGAGCTCGTAAAAGATGAGTTTGGAAGTATGAAAGAGAAATACCAAAGTTCATGGGTTCACTTGGTATCCTACTGCAATAAATATGGTGGCATAACATTAACCAATATAAGTGAATATTTATCCAAATTATCATCAAAGAAAGTGAAACATTTATATGTGCATCACGTCCTAATATCAATACCCGATGGTATACTCTCGCGCGCTAATACTCCCTAAGTTTGTGGGTGCGTTCGGACGGTTAGGCTTAAGTACAAGACAAAATATTGCCTATTATATGGAGTTGAGAACAAAGCACAAGTAATTCCACTTTTTTGCCACCGGTGCGATAACACATGTTCCCTTTTATCCATAATCGGATTTCTCAATAGTGTGTACTCTTTATGTTACTTAGCTAATAACACCACATGTCCACTCCATCTAAGTCACGCCGATCTCTCATAATGTTCCACATGCAAGGAATTAACACAAAAGAATTGCATAGGATATTATAAAACTAGTCTCCTTGTTGAAGGCATCGCCTAGAGATCGTACCTCTTCGGGGTGAAAATTCATGATCTATACTTTTACGGTTAGGACGACAACGCTTATGCACTCTTACCTTCTTGGGTCACTTCGGATAACCCTTACATCCTGTATAGGTGTCGACAATGGTGGTGGTTTGTTCATGTTGTTGCGAGCCTCTGATCGCTCCAGCAGGGTTTCTTTCTTTTTTGTTTTTCCTTTTCGGTTATGTGCTTCCCTGATGTCTAGACTAGCTGAAGACATTTTGTTGTTGTAGAGGCTAGGTGTGTGTGGTATCTTATTGGTAATAATAGATTCCCTTTAGCGGAAAAATTAGATCTCATTAGCCACATGGTTTGCTTTGTATTTTGGTTGACGAGATTGTATGCTTTGTTCTGAGTGTATAGTAGTAGTGTAAACTTGCATAGCAGTAGTGTACCATGGGCTATTTTGATCTTTCTCTAGCATAGTGTGTTAGATGGTGATTAGTGCAGTTACTTTTTGCTCATGTGATCATACTCTGTTTGCTTGTTAAGTGTTAGGTTTATAACCTACTATTCAATACAAATATCCAAACTGCTTGTGCGATGAAAATATACCCACTCTAAATTGAATTCAGTTGTATTCTTTTCTGAATGCATTATCCAACACTGGTTTTACCCTGCTTTTGGGTAGATATCATTTTTTCTGTTCACTTGCTGCTCTTTTCTAGGAGTTCTAGCCGAAGGAATTCGAAGAAGCTCAAAGCCCCAGTCAGCAATGAGTGCTAGTTATAATTGTAGTGCTAGTTATATTGTAACGGTCAGAATATTTGGCTGCTATGTAAAGACTAATAAACTATTATTGGCCATTATTTGAAGAATTTCAGGTCTAGGATTTTCCAATTGTAATTATTGTTATGATTGTACTTTAAAAATGTGATGAAAACCTAACGAGTGGAACCATATTACAAAAAGATTGGCGGTAATTTTTGGAAAAATATATAATTTAAAAAGGCTGAAAATTCTACTGGACTAAATACTACTACCTTTGTTCCTAAATATAAGCCTTTTTTAGCCTTTTCTTGATTCGTACATATGTAAACGTGTCTAGACACATATTACGGTGGAGGTTCACTCATTTTGCTTCGTATTTAGTACACCTTGAGATATATCTAAAAGGTCTTACATTATGGAACTGAGGGAGTATTTGGCTTATAAAAAAGGCCACTGCCCATATTATATTGAAAGAAACAATTCGAAAAAAGCTAGGAAATAGGCTGAATATAAAAAAGAAATAGACCATAGAAAGGCTATGGCCCAAAAATGAAAAAGGTAATAAACAGGCTAAGGCCCAAAAGAAAAGGTGGCCATGAAAGGCTAAGGCCCAGAAGATAATAAGGCCGGAAATATTGGGCTTGGCCCAAATAGACCACCAAAATGGACCAGGTTGATCTCGATTTACGACGATTTGATTTCGTCAAGATTTTGCCACCTAGTATCTGCTTTGGCATGGTCGGACTGCGAGTGATGAAATTGGATCGTCACAAAGGTATGCCGGTTCAAATTCGTCATAGACGGTTGTGACGATTTAAATAAGGTCGTTATTTTTAATTACTGACGCTAGATTTAATACATTCTGTTTTTTGTCATAAAATCGTCATAAATGAAAAATAACGATGATTTAGTGACGAAAATAGAGGGTCATGTATCAACATACTTCTTGTACATCATTCGGATATGGAAGTGATGTTGTGATTTTTTAAAGCTCTTCAGCCCTTCTCTGTTTAACAATCATAGATTTAAGAAAGCTAGCTATAAAAAAAAGGAAACCTTATATGGATCTGGCCATCGTTGGCCCTCTCCCCTGCCCCGCTGTCATCCCTATGGAGCTCATCGTCCTTTCCTCCTGGTCAACATAGTCTCTGTGTTCGAAGCTCCTCTCCGAGCTATTTGCAGCATCACGCACCGCTGTTCTCACCGAGTCAGGGCCTCTCGGGCTCCCTGGTCCACATTCGAGGCCACCACGACCTCGCTTGCCCGGGTCATTGCCTCCCGCCGTGAGGGCTCCGGGGCGGTGGAGGTCTTCATCGTCTACGCCACATCTAGTCGAAGACGAGACCTCGTAGGATTTGTCGAAGAAGGCGACCTCAACCCCTTCTCGCCAAATCTCGTCGGAGACGACACCTGAATTGTTGGAGATGGTCTTGCGTCCACCTCACCGGATTGGGTGATCTATCTCTTCATCGACGAGGGCATAAGATGTCGGGACGACCCATTGTTGATGGATTGACACCTTGTGGGTTGGGTTGGACACCCGTCCCAAGGGCTACTTTTTGGGTCATGTAGTTCGCCACCATTGATTGACCCTTAGTACCGGCGAGTGAACAAAGTTGTAGCCAGTGACCCTGAACCGTAGACCCGGTGTAAAACCCGTCAATGATGACTCACTACGGGAAACCGTCAAAACTCCGACGGCCGTCCTGTACGCCGACGGCCAAGCACGGGCTAGGGCAGACGACGAACAGGCCGTCGGCGTACGAAGCGCCGTCGGCGTAGAATTACGTCCCTGACGGTTGCCGTCGGCGTTCTATATCCCATCGGCGTACAAAGGGCGGCACAACGGAACCGTCCAGCGTCGTTGATACGCCGACGGCTGCCGTCGGCGTTTAGTTGTTTTTTTTAATTTATTTTCGTATATAATATTCATTTCTTTATTTCTCTACATAATATTTAATGTAGTTGTAATTTATATATATATTGGACCAATAATTTCCCTCCCAATTTCAGTATCCCACCCCCGTAAAATAACGGTTTGAGTTTTCCGGAACCCAACCCTACAACATATACATGTAAAACAAATAAAAACTTTTCCTGGCTCACTAGAGAGAAAGTGATGCCGGTGATGTCGGTCACACCTAGTAGTAGAATCTTGCACATTTACAACACACAACACACTTGTATACATATGGTATGTCACAAGCTAGGTTTGGGTGGGGTTCCGACGCTCCGGGGCCCCGCTTCGGTGAAACCCTGAATCCGCTGGAAAAACCCTAACGTTTCCGTCTACCCCCATAGACGTGCATCGAAACGGGGTAGCCCAGTGGACGTTTTTGCTTGGTTGTGTTATGTTAGGCCATAGGAACATGAGAAACCAAAGTCTACCCCAAATCGACACACGGTTCCATCCGGTTCGCCCGAAAGGGGAGTTTTCACCTCTAAGTGCAGAAACTAACTAGAGAGAAAGTGAAGCGGTGATGTCGGTCACACCTAGGAGTAGATTCTTGCACATTTAAAACACACAACACACTTGTATACATATGGTATGTCACAAGCTAGGTTTGGGTGGGGTTCCGACGCTCCGGGGCCCCGCTTCGGTGAAACCCTGAATCCGCTGGAAAAACCCTAACGTTTCCGTCTACCCCCATAGACGTGCGTCGAAACGGGGTAGCCCAGTGGACTTTTTTGCTTGGTTGTGTTATGTTAGGCCATAGGAACATGAGAAACCAAAGTCTACCCCAAATCGACACACGGTTCCATCCGGTTCGCCCGAAAGGGGAGTTTTCACCTCTAAGTGCAGAAACTAACTAGAGAGAAAGTGAAGCCGGTGATGTCGGTCACACCTAGGAGTAGATTCTTGCACATTTACAACACACTTGTATACATATGGTATGTCACAAGCTAGGTTTGGGTGGGTTCCGACGCTCCGGGCCCCGCTTCGGTGAACCCTGAATCCGCTGGAAAACCCCTAACGTTTCCGTCTACCCCATAGACGTGCGTCGAAACGGGGCAGCTGCATGCCGCTGAGTCCGTGACTGAGCTTCGTGATGCACTTGTACCCGAGAGCTGGTCATATCTAGCAGCTGAAGAACCAAGGGAGTATCGACTGGTCTGAAGGTAATCGTCCTGCCTCCCGTAGAGGTTGCTACCATCTCCCTGAGCTTGCGGACTGTACACGTCGCCGGCTGGGGCAGCAGCATACCGCTGAGTCAGGCCTTCAATACTGGAGCTGTACTTCCTTGATACATCATCAGCACCGTTATAAAGCATAGGATTATTCCTTTCCTCAATTGCATCATTGTGCCCATCACTGCGTGCCATATAACTTCCCTGATATGTGTTACTCTTGAATGTAGGGACGTCAGGTTCCTTCACATGATAGCTAGTAGTTCTTCACATGGCAATCAGCGTTGGCTCTCTCTTCTCCAGATCTAGCTAGGTTCTTCACAATGGGTTCATCTGATCGAGTAACCTCTCTTGCATAACCTGCTGTCCTCTCTCCACTAAATTATAAATTAGGGAATATATTGACTAAAAAAAAGAGATGATACGCCGACGGCATTGCCGTCGGCGTAGTCTTATCCACTTAACCCACCCACCCCTACGCCGACGGCAAGTCTTATCCACTTACCAAAACGCGCGCGGGCACGCTCCTCTCCTCCACACACACACACACACACACACACACAGTCCCCTTGCTCGATCCCCTCCTCCCCGCGCTGCCCGCCGCCACCACCTCCTCCCCCGCTGCCCGCCTGCCCCTCGCCGCCGACACCTCCTCCCCGCGCCGCCCGCCCGCCCTCCCCGCGCCGTCCACCCGCCCCTCGCCGCCGCTTCCTCCTCCGCTCCCCGCCCCGGCCACCTCCTCCTCCGCTCCCCGCCCCGGCCACCTCCTCCCAGCGCCGCCCATCCCCGCGCCGCCCGCCCGCCCCTCGTCGTCTCCTCCTCCGCGCCCCGCCCGGCCTCCTCCTCCCGCCCCGGCCACCTCCTCCTCGGGCTGCCGCGTCTCCCGAAGCTCCTCGGGCCACCGCGTCTCCAGAAGCTGCCCGGCCCAGCTCCTCCTTGCTCCGGCTGCCCCCGACGCCCCACCTCCTCCGGCGCCACCGGATGTAAGCCCCACCTCCTCTTCTCCACATTTTAGGAGTAGGATTTTAGGGATTTTACATTTAGGGATTTTAGGAGTAGAAATTATAGATGGGATTTTAGGAGTAGAAATGATTTAGGGATAGATGTAGTAAATAAAATGTTGTTGAAAATAGAAAATAACAAAATGATTTAGGGATAGATGTAGCAAATAAAATGTTGTTGAAAATAGAAAATAACAAAATGATTTAGGGATAGATGTAGCAAATAAAATGTTGTTGAAAATAGAAAATAACAAAATAATTTAGGGATAGATGTAGCAAATAAAATGTTGTTGACAATTATTTTTCATATATTCATTTCATATATGACTAACCCTGTATCAAATGCTTTTACTTAACTAAGTATCATGTCGGAGCCGGAGCGAAAGTTTCGTGGTGTTCACCGGAGACCCACGAAGATCCCGACTTGGGCAGCTCAGATCACAGTGGATCACAGGAAGATCCAGCTTGGTACTTTCAGGTGCCCGTGGCAGGCGGCCCGCGCCTACGACTGCGCGGCGGTCCAGCACTTTGGGGCGAGAGCGATCCTCAACTTTGAGGATGAGCGGAGCGTGGCGCACATGTTAGCGCCAGATGGCATGAGGATCGCGACGAAGGCCGAGGAGAGGGAGCACCGGCAGGCAGAGAGTCTGCTCAGGGCGCGCCACCAGCGCGAGGATGACCCCTTGGTCAAGGATCTCCTCCTTGATCCCCAGGTGATGGCGGTCCAGTACCAGGTCTTGAGCGAGAGCCGGCAGCAGCGCGGGCAGGGCGAGGCCGGCCCCTCCGGCACGCAGCAGCAGGGCGAGGACTCTAGCAGCAGCCTGTCCTCTTGTTGGGGCCGCTTGGACGACGTCACTGACACCGGCGCGAGTCGAGTTTAGGATGTCTATCATCCTACCTGTCGTACTACTAGACTTATCTTGCTACCTGTTGTACTGCTAGACTTATCATACATGCTACCTATGTATTATTGTGCTACTTGTCTATATGTGTTATGTTTAGCTAATATGGTTACATCGTTCTATGGTTTATTCTGTTTTATGTTTAATTATTAGGTAAAATGGAGGGATATTTGCTTATATATTTCGATTGTTTGTACTTTTCAGATGACGTAGCTTCCTCTCGGCCTTCTCCGGCCACCGATCACGCTTCGAGGGTATAAATCTTTCGCCTCTCTTGCTGCATAGGTTTATTTTGGTCTAGATCACCAAGTCAGTCGCGTAACCCGAGTCAGATCCCATCCGGAAGGGTTACAAATTTATAAATATGCAGGATTGTCCATCTTTGCATATTTATAACCGTAACACTTCCGGGTTGTCCTGTTGGACAGTCCGAGTACGTGTAGATCGGGTCGTGTTCCACGTTCTACCCCTTCCTGAGACGGAATTTCGGCAGCACCTCCCTGTTGTTCTTCGGATGCACACCCTCTCGGCTTGACAAGCTCGAGACGTGTATTCTGAAGAACAGCGGGGAGGTGCTGCCGAAATTCCGTCTCGGGTCGGGGTAGAACATGGGACACGACTCGATCTACACGTACTCGGGCGGGATAGGCCCCTACCTATTAGAAGTGTATGTGAACCCTTGCATGTTGTAAAAGATAAAATTTGGCCGTAATAAAATGGTGACATTGCATGCAAGAAAATAAAAATATGATGCATTTAATTTCATGTTATTATTATTTGGCTCACAGTAAAGCAGCAGAGGATGGCAGATAATGGGTGGATGTACAGTGGCCGAATTAGTTTGGTTGACAAAACAGATGAGTGGGTATGGAAGACGCATTTGTTAGTGAAGGAGTTAGCGCGTAAGGGTTCAGAGTCAGGCGCTCGTGGACAGTGCCCTTGCCCTCGTTGCAAGTTTCGTACACGTCAGGGAAAGGATGATATGATTAAACACCTCTTCTCTCGTGGGTATATGCCGAACTTCGTGACGACAGTCAACTTTGATGAGTACGAGCGCGAGAGTGGCAGGGTGATGCGGCAGCGGATCAATGGCAATGAAGATGATGGGATTAGAAACTGGCTAGATGATCTCCGTGCTGGCGACATGCCAGATTCGCCACCATCACAGGAGGAACCGGAGGAACCTCCAGAACCGGAGGAACCGCGTGAACCGGAGGACCCAGAGCCAACCGCGAAGGCCTTCTTTGCTATGATGGCCTCGTCTCAGAGGCCTCTGTACGAGGGTGCAAAAGTTTCTCAGCTCGATGCCATCTCGCAAGCACTAGCCAACAAGCTCCAGTATGGCAGCACCCGTTCATGCTTTGAAGCGCATCTGCAATCAACTGGTAACCTGTTGCCTGAAGGGCATTGTCTGCCTCAAAGCATGTACGAAACGAAGAAAATCCTGCGAGATCTCAGCATGGATTATCAGAAGATAGATTGTTGTCCAAAAGGATGCCTTTTGTTTTGGAAACAGTTTGCCAATGACAAGTACTGTATCTTGTGTAAGGCCTCTAGGTATCATGTGGTAAAAGGACCCGATGGTACGAAGACGCAGTCAAATGTCGCCATTAAGATTCTTCGTTACCTCCCATTCATACAAAGAATCAAGCGGCTTTACATGAACAAAGAGACTGCCACACAGATGCAATGGCACAAAACGGGGAAGAGATACAAGGATGAGCACGACCGGGAATTGATGGGACATCCATCTGATGGTACGGCATGGAAGAACTTTGATGCGAACCACCCCGATGAGGCAGCAGATGCTCGAAACGTGAGAATCGCGATAGCAACCGATGGATTCAATCCATATGGTTTGTCGACTACCGCGTACAGCTGCTGGCCCGTGTTTGTTATTCCGCTCAATCTCCCTCCTGGAGCCCTAATGCAAAAGAAGACCATGTTCCTCTCGCTGATCATTCCAGGTCCTGAATATCCGGGGAAGAATTTAAGTATGTACATGCAGCCAATTGTGGATGATCTGAACCACTCTTGGCACCACGGGACGTTGACATATGATCGTGCATCGAAGACAAACTTCTTGATGAAAGTTTGGTATCACAATTCCATGCATGACATGCCCGGGTACGCCCTATTCTGCGGATGGTGTACAGCTGGTAAGTGGCCATGCCCAGTGTGCAGGAACCGACTTGAGTTCATGTGGCTAACGGCGGGACGGAAGTATTCCGCGTTTGACACACATCGAAAGTTCCTCAAAAGAGGGCATCCGTTTAGAGAAGACAAAAAGAACTTCAAGAAGGGCAGAGTTGAGCGTGAAGAAAAAGCGATACCAACTTTCGATGGTGCAGCTGTTGACGCCGAGCTAAGTGCTCTCGTGCCTGCTGGGGAAAAGGCCCACGATATGTGGGATATGGTGTGTCGCACAACTGGACTCACGTGGCAGGCTTGACGCAACTCGAATATTACAAGGACCTCGAACTTCCCCATAGCATCGATGTGATGCACACCGAAAAGAATGTTGGAGAGTCCCTCTTTCACACAATCCTGAACATTACCCCGAAGTCGAAGGATAATGTTAAGGCTAGAGTTGATGTTAAGAAGCTCTGTGATAGGGAGAGAATGCACATGAAGCCTCCTGAAGGCCGTCAAAAGAACTGGTTCAAGCCGCATGCTGACTTCTGCCTTAATAGTATGCAAAGGTCTGAGGCATTCCATTGGCTCAAATTCGTCGTGATGTTCCCTGATGGCTATTGTTCGAATATAAGTAAGGGAGTCAATATACAATCGGCAAAAGTCACCGGGCTCAAGAGTCACGACTATCATATATGGATTGAGCGGCTGCTACCGGTGATGGTTCGAGGGTATCTCCCCGACCGTGTCTGGCGAGTGCTCGCGGAGTTGAGCCATTTCTTCCGCACGCTCTGTGCTAAGCAAGTATGTCCCCTGATTATTCAGAAGCTGCATGAACTAGTGCCGGAGTTGCTGTGCAACTTAGAGACGATATTTCCGCCAGGCTTCTTCACTCCGATGGCACATCTTGTTGTGCATCTTGCGAATGAGGTACTCTTGGGTGGACCGGTGCAGTTTCGTTGGCAGTTTTGTATTGAGAGAGAGTTTAAGTATATTCGAACCAAATGTGGAAACAAAAATAAGATTGAGTCATCCATAGCCGAGGCAACTATCCTTCAGGAGATGGCAGACGCCAGGCTAACGTACTACCCCGATGATGTTCCCACTATGCATAACCAGGCCTCTCGGTACAATGTCGACGAGCCCAAGCGAGACCCCAAGCTCGTCCTCTTCCAGTGTCCCGGTGGCAAGAGCGGTGGCGCAACAAGGTATAACTTGACCAATGATGAGCTGGAGTGCATAATGCTCTATGTGCTTATGAACATGAAGGAAGTGACCCACGACGAGCAGGGAGAAGAGGGCAGTTTCCTTAGGTAAAATGGGGAACAAATTACTTTGCAACTACTATCATGATTTCGTTCTAATACGTATTTTCTCCTTTCAGTCAATTCACGGATGAAATGTGGTCGGGAACATCAGATGGACCCAATGAAGCCGCGTTGGACACTCTTTTGAAAGAGCCTGCCCCCGGAAAGAAAAAATTCACGGTTTGGTTCAGGGAAAAGGTAATTTCAAACCTGTCCCTTCTACCTTGCAATTCGTGTATTATCCCTCTTACTAATGCACAAAACAATTTGTACTTGTAGGGAGCTGATGCCAACGTTGTGATGTCAGATGAGTTGAGATGTGTCTCCCAAGGTTGTAACCGTAGAGTCGAGAAGTATGAGAAGTATGATGTGAATGGGTACCGCTTCCATACAGAGCATCACCAGAACAGTCGGCCTAATGCAAAGACTATAAATACCGGGGTCTTCACCAAAGGAGCCGGTAATTATGATTACTACGGAAGGTTACAGAACGTATATGAGCTGACGTTCAATAACACGAACATATCACTCAAGCTTGTTGTGTTCAAATGCCACTGGTTCGACCCTGAGCATGGAACCAAAAGTACCCCTTCCATTGGGTTAGTTGAAGTTAAGCCTTCAACCACCTACAATGGATCCGATGTCTTTGTTGTGGCTCACCAAGCCTTTCAAGTTTATTATTTGCCCTACCCATGCAAGAAAGAGGGACTCATTGGTTGGGAAGTCGTGTTCCATGTATCGCCACGTGGTAAGCTACCCATGCCCTCCGAAGACGATTACAACAACATTGACCCTAAAACATACGAGGGGATTTTCTATCAAGAGGAACAAACCTTTGGGGACTTTGGCATACAAGGTCTTGAGGACCGCGAGGACAATGCACAAACAGGTGGTGACGTAGTGGTGAATCTAAAGGATATAGATATGCTCAACAAGTTACAGAGTGATAGTGATGACGATGATGAGCCTCCACCGTGCGAGGAGGTTCCAATATACAACACTCGTGATAGTGATGTTGATAGTGATGAGTGATGTTGATGATGACAACCCAGGACTTAACTATGAGAGTGATGATTAGGGGTGAGGGTCTTTTATGTCCTTTTGCGTACTATTTACTTTTCAACATGCTTCTTCTTAATTGCATTACGTCTTTATTCTTATTTACTACATTTTTCAACATGCTTACAAGTTTATCCTTTCTCAATGCAGGTGATTGACCAAGATGAGCCAAGGCAAGGAATCATCGGCCTCGGGCTCTCGGGAGGTGTAGGATGTGTTCGGGTGTAGCGTGTGTGAATTCGAACTTGTTTGGAGTTTGTATGAATGCTTGGATGAATTTGAATCATGTTTGTGTCATTTGGATATGTATGTGGTGTTTTATTTGATGTTTCTGTGATGTTTTATAATTTGTGCAATTTTAATTGTATTTAAAATGCGCCAGAAACCAGCAGCAAAAAATTTCAGAAACTGAAAATATGGTCAAGTCTAGTATGCTGCGGGGGCGCACAGGATCGTGCCACGTCGACGCTGGAGGACCATATGGTCATCTATACGCCGACGGCACTGCCGTCGGCGTATAGGTGGAGCAGACGGAGACAGTCAACGTTCCTTTTGTGGGTTCCACTTCAGATACGCCGACGGCGACGGATACGCCGACGGCATTGTTCATACGCCGACGACTATACGCCGACGGCGGCCGTCGGTGTAGGTCTACGCCGACGGCGATCGTTGCTACGCCGACGGCCGCCGTCGGCGTTTTGACTGTTTCCCGTAGTGACTGCCGCTGGTCAGTGATATATGTTGTTCCGTAGTAGTAGTAGTGATCATCAGTACTGTAATTTTCAGTCCTTGAATTCCTAGTTCCTAGTAGGAACTAAAACATTGGCTGTGTACGTTCCAATGGGCAAACAATTATTTATACATTCTTCCAGAACAGAATTTATTAATTAAGGCACAAACACCATGCCAAGAGAAAAATGCTGCTACATAAAATCAAGAACTACATCTATGATACATTCGCCATCTAAATGGAAAAATAAATCCCGTGATAACACCAGGTTGCATCAGCCACTATAGCTTGTTCATGCAAGCTGTTGTAGCAAGGACCAAGATCTTCAGAATGGAATGTTCGGGGGTATGTAAGACGAGTTCACAAGTTTAGATTAAGAAAGGAATTGAAGTAAGTGCTGTACAAAAAGGATAATGAGTCTTTCAAATCAGCCTTTCGAGTCTCCTATACTACTCAGCTGTATGTCCTAAGTTTGAAAGGGAAGGATAAAATCAACTCAATAATCCCCAATTGCCAAGCCGAATGGAATTCATCCCTATCACTCGAGCAATCCCTTGGAGTGAAGAAAGAACAAAAGCTTTATCCTAGGAAGTGTGGTTGCTATCGGTGGAAAGATGAAACTACTGTACGCTCTTAGCATCGCTCAGATCCCCATCACAGTGTCTGACCATTATTAGCAGGAGTGCAGCAACCGGCAGATCTTTGCCACCATGTGCGAGTGTATGCATGCAGCGGGGGAGAGAGAGAAGCAGATGCACGCTCGGTCAAACAGTAGGGCGAACGAGGGTAAGCTTGATGATACCACTAGCATAGCAAGCTAGCAGTGGCAGAGGTGAGAGTACACACACTAGACAGCAGCAGTGGAGGGTACCGGAGCAAGAAATAATTGTCCCTTCCCAATAACATCGTCGATAGAGATAGAGAGAGATGGAGTTGCAGCTATAGCCTAGCCTGGGGACACTCTACCAGCAGCAGGCTATGGTAGTAGCCATCTAATAGGTTATATGTTTGCCCTGCGCTGCGCACCCACCATATGCGCTCCAAACTCAGATCAGTCACTGCTCACCTATAGCGACAAGAGAAAGCGGAACAGACGCCGCACGCAGCAGCGAAATGGTCGATTCCAATGGCCACTGTCCCCATGCTGCCAGAGCTGATTGATAGATCGATATATATCCGTAGATTTACACTATGCCTCCTCCTCCGTGGGCGTCCGCATATATTGCTGCAACGTCCTATCGATGCGATTCATCCTTCCTCTATATATTCGACACTGTTTGCCAAACGCAACGAACTTGCATGCATGGTTTCTTGGTGAAATTCTGATGGCACTGCCTAGATGAGCAATTTTCAGTCCTTTTCGTCTATTTGATCACGGCAAGGGGAGCTAGATAGCAGACAGGAGGACAGATATCATAAGGATGACTCCAACGGGGCGACGCATCGAGTCCGCGCGCCTCCGTCTCTGTCCGCGGGGGCCAAAAACACGGCCTAACGGGGCGACGCAAACGAACGCGGTCCGTTTTTTGGTCCGCCGCGATGCATTCCTGGCCCAAATTTGGGTCACCGATGCGTCGGCCCCGGACGCGAGCGGAGCGCTCCTGCGTCCTCCCGTGTCCGCCCTGACCCCGCGTGTCATCGACCCCAACGGCTAGAGCGGCCACATACCCGCAATAACTGTGGGCGGTGGAACTCTTTAAAAGGAGCCGGCCGGGCAAACCCTAGAGCCCTCCTCCCCCCACCACGGCGACCACCACCTCCAACCACACAGAT
This sequence comes from Poa pratensis, assembly GCA_947311845.1. Classification (NCBI taxonomy): domain Eukaryota; kingdom Viridiplantae; phylum Streptophyta; class Magnoliopsida; order Poales; family Poaceae; genus Poa; species Poa pratensis. The sequence goes on from CAMZMU010000041.1 coordinate 143,036,386, forward strand.
CCACGCGCCGGAATGGCTGGAGAACCGGCGCCGCAGCATCTGCTGGACCAGGCGGAGCGGGCGCGGCAGAGGACGCGCGGGGCATGGCTCGGCATGATTCAGCAGCCCGACGAGAGAAGGACGGTGGAGGCCGCGTACTTCGACTGCATCGACAACGACGAGAGTACGTGTACGCAGCCGGAGTCGCGGCGGGCAGTGCGCCGCCCGAGACCGAGCCTCCCATTGGCGTGGGCCGCTCCGCCTGCAGGACCGAGGAGGAGGCGGAGCTGGAATCCCACATGCAGCTCAACGCCCAGAGGGCGGCTGCGTTCCTGTCCGCAGCGCGCGCCTGCGCCCACGCGGCGGTGGAGGCCGAGTGTGCGAACTCGCGCAGAGCCATGGAGACCGCGAAGCGGGCGGCGCGCCCCAAACGGCACCGCGAGGCCGCGACGGCCGACGTGGCCGACAATGGAGCAGTTATCGACTGATCCAAGTGGTGCGGTACCCCCGCCAGCGTGGCCGCCTATGTGCGGTCCATTTTCCACTAATGCCGGCGCTGCTACGTGTTTCGGAGCTATGAAATGATCAAAGGAGAGGAGTCGGCCAGTCCGCGGCTGGCCACAGCCGCGATGAAGGAAGAGCCAGCAAGTCCGTGGCAGAACGGGCATGCTGCGTGACGTTCCTCAAGGCCGGAGCCCCTCTTTGATCTTCCCCCTTGCCGGTCGGTGGTCGGTTGTTAATTTTCCTCAAATTAGGTTTAGGTTTTAGGGTTTATTACTATGTAATTTCAGCTTTTAAAAATGTAATCCAAATATAAAAAAAAAGTTTGGGGAAAACCCTGGTCGGGCGGACTCAATGCATCGGCCCCGTTGGGCGCAGTGGCCGGAAAGAGGCGGACCTCGGCCGGACGCGCGTCCTGTTGCCGACGCAAACGGACCAAACGCGGACCAAACGTGCGTCTGTTTGCGTCGCCCCGTTGGAGTCATCCTAACTGTCGTGGTGGTATCACGGCAGATGCCATGGGATGGCTTAAGTTGGGGCCGATGGACGCTGGAGGATCCGGGAGAGGGCTAGCGCGCTAAGGAGCACACACAGATGAACTCATAAGCACAAGAACACACACGATCTACCCAGGTTCGGGGCCCTCGTGAGGAGGTAAAACCCCTACTCCTGCCTGTCCCTCTCTGTATATCTCGGTGTCACACGTACAAAGCTGCTCCTCGAGCTGTATGATCCCAATAATGGGGATGAACACAAGGTAGAAGATGTAGCTATGGGAGGAAATGTCTCTCAGTGCATCGTCCCTCACGCAGGAGGGGGTGAAGCCCTATTTATAGGCTAAACTGAGTTACGGAAGTACCCCTCCACTAGCAACGGTCACATCTCCGTACCGGCACTGCAGACGCGCACGCCTGCGCGTCATGATTGTCTCTGCACAGTGGACAGGACGTGGCTTGCCCATGTCCTGTCCCATATCCCTGCTCCTAAGTACAGCCGAGGTCAGCGGTGTCCTTCTCCTGCACCCACGCACGTCCTTGGCCAGCAGAGGTAAGCCCTGTCACCTCAGACATGCGTCGTACCGCACGCCGCGCTCCCGTGCCAGATGGGATGTGACAGCAGCGCTGACTCCGTCCGACATAAGGTGCCTCATCTTGATAACCCGGCATGGCTATGCCGGATTCCCTTTCCTGAGTAACCTTTCCTGCACACAAGAGAACACACAAGATACCGACATACATATGTCGGTCATGATGCCTCGGATCCCTTATCTCGGATTCCAAGTCTCGGTCAACATATGCCGGTTTGCCCCAGCATGATACCTCGGTCCTTTCTGGCCCGGGTTACCTCGGTTTGCCTATGTCGGTTTGCACCTACATCACACCCTGGTCACCTCTGAGGTCCAGGTATGTCGGCTTTTACTGTAACCTGGCCCACATCTGGGCATAGCTTTTACCATACCATGACTCTACCCAGGGGTAGCCCCCGACATTAGTCCCCGAAGCTGGTGCGGTCCTGCAGCCTTGGATGAAGGGCCACAACAGGTTTTATCAACCGAATCAACCACACAAAGGGTCCGACATAACTATGTCGGTTCAACCGTAAAGCCACTAATAACTTCTCCGATTGATTCCGACATCCGCCCCTGTGTCGGTTTCTTCGACACAAGGACTCCGCTGAAGGAGCAAGTCAATGTTTGACAATCAACTCAACTTAAACCCATCATCCGACATATCCGTGTCGGTCCACCTCAAGCATCAGGATAAAACCTCCAACTACTTTCGACATACGCCCTTATGCCGGTTTCTCCGACACAAGGCAACTGCTTTAACCTGATCAAATATCCGACATTCTTATGTCGGTTCGTCTCAAGCTACAAGGACCAAACTTCCCACAACCTTCGAGATCTGCTCTTGTGCCGGTCTCTCCGACACAAAAAGATTCCCACAATGTCTCCAAAGATTTCTCCACGACACGTGGCAAAGAGGCGTTGCGCGTTGCCTCGGTTCCTGTGCGCGGACAGACATATCTCTGCACGCACGCCACCCACGTCACGCGCTGTCACGTCGCATGGGCACTTGAGTGCGTTTGACCGCAGCGCGGCTCCTCGATTTCCACGCCAGTTACTGCGCCACGAACCGCGCCGCTAGCGGTTACCACCTTGTGGCCCACGATGTGGCCGATCGTGCGGCCGCGATTATCGCAACCGCGCAGATCGTGCGCGGTTAATCCGCGCGGCCGTTACAGGAACCGCACGCGGTGAAAACGCTAGCCGCACGCCCTCACCCCCATAAATAGGGAGCGGGGCAACCCATATCGTCTTCTTCGCCGTTCTCTTCTTCTTTCTCTCTCCTGCACCATCGCCGCCATCGCGCAGTGCGCTCCGCCACCGCACGACGCCGGATCTCACGAGCCATCGCCCACCGGAGCACCTCGCGCCGCCACCGGACACGCTCAACTCCGGCACGTCCTGCGCTTCCTCGCCCTGCACTGCCGCCGCAACTCCGGTAAGATCCTTGCCCTTGACATTGCCGAAGAACGCGTTCATCTTCCCCGATGAACTTGTTCATCCTCTCCGATGAATCTGTTCCTCCTTTTCGATGAACTTGTTCATCCTCTCTGTAGATGCTCTCACATCCACATGCTTAGACCCCCTCTAGATTTTCTCCATTGCGCCTCTTATTAACCTTGCAATAGTTCCTCCGCAGATCTTCCTAAGTTTCAACTCACATGTTCTTGCATTTATCTTATATTTATCCTTCTCCGTAGATCTTCTGGTTAACTTCCTGTTTGTAGATTCCTGTTTCTCTCTATCATGCCGATGCTAGAAAGCTCAATGCGGTGAACCTATGTCCTTTTTTGCAGATTCCACCGCCGACATTGCTGAGATGTCGGCTAGCACTACTCCGGAACCCGCCGAGGAAAGCGAGCGCGCCGGATGGGAAGGCTCGGATGTCTCCCAAGCCAAGATAGACTGGCTGGTCCGGACTAAGCGAATCCCGGCACAAGTAATATGCCGGATTCCCGGCACAGAGGCCGAGCCGAAGCTGAAGCGCGTGGTCTTCGTCGCGCACTTCGAGCGCGGCTTTGGACTCCGGTGAGCGAGTTCTTCCTATCTTTCTTGGATCGGTTCTGTCTTCAACCTCATCACCTTCCAGCCAACGCCATCACCACGCTCTCTGCGTGTGTTTCTTTCTCCGAGGGCTACCTCAGACTCTGGCCCACCGTTGAGCTCTAGGCCAAGTACTTCCAACTCCGGAAGCAGAGTGTCCCAGATCCAGAAAACAAGAACTTCCCCAAGGAGATGACGTCGTGCGGAGCCGCTACAATTATACCTCGGAGAGGTTCCATCTTTCCTCGGATTCAAGGCCTAGAGTCATGCGGAAATGGCAGCGCACGTTCTTCTACGTGAAGAGCCCAGACAATGTCGACCTTCTGAACCTGCCGATATTCAGCATCGGCACCCCCTCTGAGCAGTTTAACTGGTCCCTCAACCCGAAGGAGATGAACCTCGAGATCAACCAGATTCACAAGATCGTCGAGGAGCTTGTGGGGACAGGCCTAACGAGCGATGATCTTTTGAGGACCTTCGTCAGCCGCCGAGTCTCCCCCCTTCAAGACCAGGTTCACAAGATTTGCCACATGAGTGGCTAGTATGATCCAACTCGGACCAGCACCCATGAGCTGACCCAACCGAGGTCAGAAGACGTGTCAAGGCAATTACCCGCACGACGATGACCGAGGAATGGGAATGGGGTCTAGAACCTCATGACAGAACTCGGCTTCCGGAGCAAGTAAGTAACCTTGCAACTTATACCGACATACTTTTTTCTGCCGAGATAACTCTTATGTCGGCTCCGTACTTGGCTCATAAAATAACTCGGTCTTATTGCTTCTGGCTTGCAGAGGTTTACTCGGCAAAAGACTGAAGATGGAGAGGATCCCTCGCCAAATGGGGCAAAGATATACCTGCCCTGGCGCCACCGAGGTAGATGACCCGGATGATGAGGATCAACTGCCGATTCCGGCTGCTGGTGCCCCTACCTCGTGTAAGCCTCGAGCCCGAGCCTCAATCCGAGATTGGTCGGACGATGATGATTGCGAAATGTTAGAGACAATTGATGCTCGTCCCATCGCATATGCTCACCCAGTATTCTCGGCATCAGCTAACCCGGGCGGCCCTGCTCCGAGTGCACGCCCAGCTACCACGGGCAAACAAGTTGGATCTCGCAAGCGTGCAGAGACTGGTACCTCGAATACCGGGACCTCCACATCCTCAGATCCAACTGCACCGAAAGCGAAGCGGCACAAGAAAGTAGCGGTTAAGCCGACACGGGCAAAGAAGATACTGCCAGTTACTAAAGGGTAAGATACTCTTTGCCGACACAAGCTCGCTTCCCTTTTTTCCTTCTCCCGGGATACTCATTCCCCGAAATAACACTTTTTCTTACTTGATACAGTGCCGCCCTTGAAATTAACCAGAGTGCCTCCTCCATGCGCTCACCCCTTCCGACTGCAGCGGAACCTCGGTCAAGTGACCCCGGGGTACACGCCACTCCATCCGTCATTCCGAGGTGGTGGTCCTCGACCAAGATGATGGCTCCGGTGCCCCCACCGCGGACTCCGACACTCCGCGGGCCGACACTTCGGTGACACCGGACCCACAGCAACCACCACCACAACAACAACAGCCGCATCAACAGCAACCACAGCAACAGCAACGGGAACAGCAGCAACATCAACATCAACAGCAGCAACAAAAGCAGCCGCCACGGCCGAAGTCCACCACAAAGTCTACCGAGTTAGTAACTCGGAAAGCTACTCCACTGCCCGAGCCGGCACAGAGCCAAGTGGCCACCGGGAAACAACTTGTCAATCCGGAGAAACAAGTGGTGTTGACTCCAACCACTACACCGGAGCACCAAGCTCTCACCGCCTCCGTCTCCCGAGTTACCACTGGCAGCTGGGGTTTTCCTCAGCTTCGAACTCAAAGCGGACATAGCTTGGGCTCGGAGAAGCAGTACCATATGGACTGGAATGCCGCGACACTAGCGAGGTCTCCTCTGCGAATCCGGTCACCCAACATCCAGCTGGACCCAGCGCACTTGCTCAGTCCACGCACAACTTGCAACTCTCGACCCTTCGAGCCAGCAAGCTTGCCGAGGTATTTTTTCCTCATCCAGACCTTTCTTTCCTTTGTAATAGATGATAAACATATATAATCCCCAGTCCCCGAGATTCGGGTCGAGTGACCGACGCTCGCCCGAGTAAAGATCATTCGGCGCGAATCTTCACAAAATTTCCATCATTAACCTCAAAAAATCTGACATTCAGGATCTTCAAAAAATCCGACATCCAGTCCCGAGATTCTTGTCGAGTTTACTCGGCACGAATCTTCAAAAAATCCGACATTCAGCTTTACTCGGCATGAATCTTCAAAAAATCATACTAACCCTTTGCTCTTTTCAGGATTGCACCAACGCCCGGACCGCAGTATTTCAGAAGCTGCTTCTGGACCACAACAAACTCAAGAGGTCCCACAAGCAGCTTCAGGAGGCGCTGAAGAACAAGGACGCCGCGCACGCCACTGCCCTCCAGAAGGAACAACACGAAGTGTCTCGGCTCCAGGAGGAACTTGCTCGGGTCCAGGGCGAGAAGACCGACATTGAGAAGGCCCTGATGCAGAGGGAGGAAGCTGCGCAGAAGCACAAGGAAACCCTTGAGGCGACCGAGGTCCGCGCTACCTCGGCACAAGGAGAACTGGATGCCCTCAAGGCAAAATGCGACACCTGGCTGCGCGAGCTCACCCGGCTTAACAAGGAGATGGACAGTAAGTTTCCTTTATCCTTTCTTTTTGTTTCCCTTGCTTGTACCGACATTAAGTATATGCCGGTATATAACTCAATTTGGTGATAGCTTTTCTATCTTCAGATCACTTCTCCCACTCCATGGCCGCTGCAATCAACACTGTCCGCAGGGCACGAGCAAAAGAGCCGAAGCTGGCCCAATCTCGGAGCAATGGGATATTGAAGATCACCTGACCGCTCTGAACGCTCGCATTTCTCCTCTGAAGGCCATTGGCATGAATCTTCTTGATGCTGGCATCCGAGCTTACCGAGCCTTATGGCCAGGATCTCAGACTCCGGTCAGCATTGAAGAATTGTCCAAGTGTCTGTCGGGGGCCGAGGCTGATGACGTGAAACACACATTCGTTGGGAGACCCCAAGAGGAAGGTATGATGTAGTCAGCAACAAGTTTTCCCTCAGAAAGAAACCAAGGTTATCGAACCAGTAGGAGCAGCAACTCTTCAGAAGGTTGTCAACGGCGCCAGAAAAATAGCTGTTGCAGGGAGTCTGGACTGTTGACGTGGAATCTGTACACAACACAATCAAACTACTTTGCCCAACGAAACAGTGAGGTTGTCAATCTCACTGGCTTGCTGAAAACATAGGATTAAACGTATGGTGTGGAAAATGAGTATTAAATTGCAGAGAATGAAAAAGGAACAGTTTGCAGTTTGTGGTTGTTTAATCAGTGTAAAAGAATGGACCGGGTCCACAGTTCACTAGTGGTGTCTCTCCATAAAAGATAACTAACATGTTGGGTGAACAAATTACAGCTGGGCAATTGATGAATAGTGAGCGCATGACAATGCATATACATGACATGTTGACTACTATGATATTTAATTGGGCATTACGACATGATACATAGATCGTTATCCAACAGCATCTATGACTAATAATCCACCGCCGGGTTGTCATCCGAGTCCCCCGTTGGTATTAAGTTGCAAGCAACGGATAATTGCATTAAGTAAAGTGCGTAATGTAAACAAACACATATGTCCGTGGACATAGCATCGTTAGGTTATCCCTAGTGGCAACAGCACATCCACAACCTTAGAACTTTCTGTCACTGTCCCAGGTTAAACGGAGACATGAACCCACTATCTAGCATAAATACTCTCTCTTGGAGTTACAAGCATCTACTTGGCCAAAGCATCTACGAGTAACGGAAAGCATGCAAGATCTTAAATAACATATTAGATAGATTGATAATCAACTTGACATAATATTCAATATTCATTGGATCCCAGCAAACACAACATGTAGCATTACAATAATATGATCTTGATCATGTAGGGCAGCTCACAAGATCTAAACATGATGGCACAAATTGGAGAGAAAACCATCTAGCTACTGCTATGGACCCGTAGTCCAAGGACGAACTACTCACGCATCACTCCGGAGGCAGGCATGGCGATGTAGAAGCCTCCGGTGACGATTCCCCTCTCCGGCAGGGTGCCGGGAAGAGGTTCTGAACCCTCCTGAGCTAGGGTTGACGACGGCGGCGTCTCTGGATCTTTTCGTGGATATTTGCTCAGGTACTTAGGGTTTTCGCGTCGGGGGGAATAAGTAGGCGAAAGGGCGGCGGCTGCGGACCCCGAGGGGCCCACACCACCCTAGGGCGCGACAGAAGGGGGGCCCGCGCCCTAGGTGCGTGTGGCCTCCTGGTGGCCCTCCTCTGCTGCTCCTTCGCTCCGTCAGGCGTGTTCTGGAAAAATAGGCACCCCCGTGTAGTTTCGTCCAATTCCGAGAATATTTCCAGACTAGCTTTTCTGGAATACAAAAACAGCAGAAAACAGGAACTGGCACTTCGGCATCTTGTTAATAGGTTAGTCCCAAAAAATGTATAAAAATGATATAAAGTAGATGCAGAACATGTAGCAATTGGTATAAAACAAGCATGGAGCATCAAAAATTATAGATACGTTTGAGACGTATCAGTGGCCAGGGTCTGAGAGTGGAGATCTTCTGCAGCTCGCGTCGGAGCTGATCAAGCCCTGACATTTGTGCTCTCCTGGTATGAGGCCATCAACCTCAATGCCGTGCGCTCCCTGCGCCAAGGCTCCAAATGGACTTCAGATCCGACACTCATCACGAGCCGCAAAGAGGCAGCCTCCTTCATGGCCATCTATGCTCCCACCCGACACTTCTTTCCTGGTCCAGCCTACTCGGAGGATGAAGAAGATGACGAGGATGATGAAGAGGGTGAAGACGAGGAAGATGTTGATGAGGAGATCGAGGCCGAAGCTCCCGACACTGCCACTACCTGCGTAACCGACACTGCTGCTACCGGAGCAACCGACACTACTGCTACCGGAGCAACCGACATTGCTAAGCCGACCGTGACCGACACTTTTGAGAAGCCGGTATCCGACACTGCCGGTGCCTTGGCAGCCACTCCAACACCCGAGGTTGCTCCAACACCGAGGTTTCTTCTGCCGCCGAGACTGCGTCCGCTGACCCCAGTTCCTCTACTGCGGCTGCCTGAACTTATTACCAAATGAACTATTAAATCACCGGAATGCCGGGTGCAGATGTAAATATACTCTTAAGTATTTCGCAGTGCTACCCTTATCAGTGCTACTTTTATCATATTAGTTTCAACAAGACAGGCTCAATGCCGGATCACTTTGCACCAAGTCCCCGAGTTTACTTTCTTGTTTACTATACTTAGTAATCTCTACTCTTGTCTACCATTTAGGCGTTCGACAGTCGAGTCACAAGATCAACATTATAGCATACAATACTTGTAAATTTTGATGTAAGGTTTAGAGTCATCCGACACAAAGAAAGGGAAAGAAAAAACCGGGTTAGTAAACGACATATGTCGGATCTTTTTAGGACCGAGTCCCTGAGTCCATTTTCATGTTTACCATATACCATAACCTCTGCTCTTGACTGCCATTTCGGCGTTCGTCAGTCGAGTCACAAGATCATAACAAAATAGCACACATTACTTGAACTTTGCAACGAGGTCTCAAAACCATCCGACATATGAACAACACATATAAAACCGAGATAAAACACAAGCATATAGACAAAGGCAGTCCCCGAGTTTTTTTCCGGAGTGCCGGCATTTTATTCAAAGGAAAACCGAGATACATACATTGCGCCCTTATGAGTAAAAGGGGCGGAGTAGAGCTACATTCCAGGGTCTTTTGGTCTCCTCTCCGGATTTGTCCATCACATTTTTCCTCGGTGCCTGTGCATCTATAAGATAGTATGAATCATTGTGTAGCGACTTGCTCACAATGAATGGTCCCTCCCATGGAGGTGACAACTTGTGTCGGCCTGCTTTGCGTTGCACTAGCCTCAGCACCAAATCTCCCTCTCGGAATACCCGTGGGCTGATCTTCCGGCTATGATAGCGTCGGAGATTTTGCTGATATATAGCTGACCGAGATAAGGTCAGTTCTCGTGCTATTTAGAGCAAATCAACATCATTTTCCCTAGCTTCCTTTGCCTCGGTTTCAGTGTACAGCGCCACTCTCGGCGAGTCATATTCCATGTCGGTCGGCAGGACCGCTTCTGCTCCATAGACCAGAAAAAATGGCGTATAGCCAGTTGAACGATTCGGTGTGGTCCTTAGACCCCACAACACTGCTGGTATCTCCTCTATCCAGCATCCCAGAGTTCGCAACAGTGGTTCAATCAACCGGGCTTTGATACCGGCCAAGGCATTTGCTCGTTCCACTTGCCCATTTGCCTCAGGATGTGCCACCGAGGCTATGTCCAACCGAATTCTTTTTTCCGCACAGAACCGAGCAAACTCTACCACAACAAAGTTTGTGCCATTATCCGAGATAATACTATGGGGGTAACCATATCTCAAAATGATGTCCTTCAAAAAGGACACAGCTGTATGACCATCACACTTCCTGATTGGCTTTACCTCGATCCATTTGGTGAACTTGTCCACCATCACCAGCATATGAGTCATGTTACCTCGGGCTGGCCTGAACTCTCCCACCATATCCAAACACCAAACTGCAAAGGGCCAAGTGATTGGAATTGTCTGGAGTGCCGAAGCTGGCCGGTGTATTTTCTTAGCAAACCTCTGACACACTAAAACCCATGCCGGAATACTTTAGCCACCAACGCTCTTGACGAAGCATGATGACCACACTCTCCCTGATGAATCTCCAGGAGCATCTCTTGCCCTTCCTGCGGCTCGACACAGCGCTGCAGTACCTCGGTCACACTTCTCTTGTATAACTCCTGGTTGATGATGGTGTATGCCTTGGATCTTCTTTGCACTTGCCTGGCCTCAACTTCATTACTTGGCAAACTCCCGTCCATCATATATGCCATTATTGGTTGTGCCCACTCGGCACAGGACGCACAGGAAAGACCGGATCATCCACCTCCATGAGATCAACCGACATTGCTTCTTCCGAGATGAGTAACCAGTCCCCGAGTTCTGCCAAGCAGTCCCCGGGTTTTCCCAAATACACCCGACATCGATGTCCATGGGAACAGCACCAGACTCCGGTTTCGCCGGGATAAAGATTGACTCGGACTCGGGCGATGGTTTGATTGATGGCTTCCTCAAATGCTCCAAGGCTATGCCGGGTGGGATTGGATCCCGAGATGAACCTAGCTTGGACAGTACATCGGCGGCTTCATTTTCAGCCCGAGGTATATGCGTGAGCTCGCAACCTTCAAAGAACCCCGAGATCTTCTGGACATGAAACCGATACAACGCCATGTTGGCGTCTAAAGCATCCCAATTTCCCGAGACTTGCTGCACCACCAGATCCGAGTCTCCGAAGCATTCTATCCGGCGAATACCAATTTCCTTGGCCACATTGAGCCCATGAACAAGTGCCTCATACTCGGCCACATTGTTAGATGCCGCAAAATGAATCTGCAACACATATCTCAGTGATCTGCTTTGGCGAGGTAAGGACTACCCCGGCACCTAAACCAATTTCGTCCTGGAACCATCAAAGTGCATTCTCCAGTAATTGGAGTCAGGCAATGGTGGCTCATATTGCATTTCCCCAATCCACCAAGAAATCCGGCAGTGCCTGAGATTTAATGGCATCTCTTCTTTCATAGTGAGGAGTGTAAGGGGACACCTCGATGGCCCACTTGGCTACTCGGCCAGTTGCATCTTTACACCCAATGATCTCCGAGATAGGAGCCTCACATACCACAGTGATTGAATGCTCTTGGAAGTAATGTTTCAACTTCTTAGCAGCCAGATAGACACCATATGTCATCTTCTGGTAGTGAGGATAGTTCTGCTTGGATAACGAGATCACCTCGCTCAGGTAATATACCGGCCTTTGCACAGTTTTGCCATCTCTTCTCGCTCCACTACTAATACGACACTCACAACCCGGTTTGTGGCTGCAATGTAGAGCAACATCGGCTCTTTGGGTAATGGTGAGGCCAGTATCGGCGCAGTTGCCAACATCTTTTTTAACTCGGTGAACGCCGCATCTGCTTGCGGGGTCCACACGAAGTGGGTGGTTTTCTTCATGAGCTGATACAAAGGCAATGCCTTTTCTCCCAACCTGCTAACAAACCGACTTAAGGATGCCAAACATCCGGTGAATTTCTGCACGTCCTTGAGACATGTCGGTAACCTCATGCTTTCAATAGCACGGATTTTTGTCGGGTTCACCTCGATACCTCGGCTGACACGAGGAAACCGAGTAACTTGCCTGCCGGCACACCAAATGTACATTTGTCCGGGTTAAGTTTTATCCGGAATTTCCTTAGATTCGCAAATGTTTCGCTGAGATCATCAATCAGAGTGGATTTCTCCTTAGACTTGATGACAATGTCATCGACATACACCTGCACATTTTTGCCTATTTGATCATGCAAGCATTTTTGCATACATCTCTGGTAAGTAGCACCAGCATTTCTCAAACCAAATGTCATGACACGATAGCAATAAGCCCCATACGGGGTGATAAAAGCAGTTTTCATTTGATCAGCAGGGTTCAGTGGTATCTGGTGAAAACCAGAATACGCATCTACAAAGGATAACAGCTCACACCCGGCTGTGGAATCGATCACTTGATCAATCCGAGGCAGCGGGAATGGATCCTTAGGACATGCCTTGTTCAAGTTTGTGTAATCAATACACATGCGCCACACAATGGCCACGTTCGGGTCATCTTTTTTCTTTTCCACCAGGACCGGGTTAGACAACCAGTCCGGGTGCAGCACCTCCATGATGAAACCAGATGCAAGTAATCTGGCCAGTTCATCACCTATCACCTTTCTCCTCTCATCCGAGAGACGTCGCATAGGTTGCTTCACCGGTTTCATATCCGGTCTGACGAACAAAGAGTGCTCAGCCAACTCCCTCGGAACACCTGGCAGGTCCTGATTTGACCATGCAAAGATATCCCGGTTCTCACGGAGGAAGTGACTGAGCTCGCCTTCCTATTTCTCCGTTAACCCGGTACCAATGATGACGTTGTGGTCCGGAAACGCCGGGTCAACGTTGATCTTCTTGGTCTCCTTTGGCACCTCGAAAGTGCATTCTGCTCCGGGTTAGCCATACCCGGCATGCCGAGTTGCGCGGACTGAGCCAATGCCACCACTTCATGGATCTTCTTCTTCTCTGCAGCGATAATCAGTGACTCGGCCAAGCACGATCCAGCCGAGGCACACTCCAGTGCACGCTTGTAATCACCCGAGATAGTGATGATGCCATTAGGACCTGGCATTTTCATCTTGAGGTAACCCACATGGGTTGATATCATGAACTTGGACAGCGCAGGCCTGCCGAGTAAAGCATGGTATGGACTTTCGAGGTCCACTACCTCAAACTGGATGCTCTCAGTTCGGCAGTTCTCCTTGGTGCCAAACAACACATCAACCCAAATTTTGCCCATAGGTGCACATGAAACACCCGGCACTATACCATGAAAGGTTGTAGAACTCGGCTGCAGCATATTTGCCGAGATACCCATCTTCACCATGGTGTCTCGGTACATGATATTGATAGCACTCCCATTATCAATGAGAACTCGGGTGAACCGAACATTGATGGTGGGTCCAAAGAATGTCGGATCCACCACCAATGCATAACCTCCCGGAGTTGGCATAACTCGGGGATGATCCCTTCTGCTCCAATGATCTCTTGCTCGGACCAGTGCAAATACTTCGGCACTGCCGGCATAACTGCGTTCACCTCCAGTGCACGCCGATGCAAGCTCTTCTTGTCAGTTGGCTCGGTCACAAAGACCACATAGCTCTGATGAGCTTCTCTGTAATCTCCCTGGGGATACTCTCCCTGCCTGCTGGGACCAGTGTTGTTGTTGTTCCCTCCGACATTCACCTGATTCACAGGTTTCGGATCTGCTTGCCTCGGAGCTGGCGGATTCACCGGGATAGCATTTGCTCCGGTGAGCGGTAAGTTTTGCCTCGGCGGAATTCTCTGAGGTGCCCCCGCCTGATTTCCTCCGGCTCTAGCTCCTTCCCCCCTTGTGCGCTGATACCAGCTGCACTGCCGAGTTGTATGGTTTGCAGGCCTGCGGATGTCTTGGGTGTGGAAACTGCAAGGTCCATCCAACATAGCCTCATAAGTGAAGGACTGCTTCTGGTCACTCCATGGCTTCTTCCTTCTTGATTCTGGCCCCATGCTGGGCCGTTGTACTTCGGACGCTGGCTATTGCCGGCATCTGGCTGGTCTTGGTTTACCGCTGCAACCTGGTTTGAGCCATACCGGTAATCCGGCTCTCTCCTCTTGTTTCCGAAGTCCTGGCGATCGTTCTGCCTGACTGGCCCGGGTCTGTTATTCACCGGGTATCTTCTACTCGGTTCCACCGAGTTCAGCAAGGGTTGCATCGGATCACCCAGTGCATAGCTATCCGCAATCCGGATTGTCTCGGCCAGGGTGGCCGGCATCTCCCTCTGCAACTTCTGCCAGAGCATGGAGCCGTGTCGGCACCCCTGGGCAAACCAAGATATGGCCTGCGCCTCCACAACTCCTTCACAGGAATTGCGAATAGTACTCCACCGGGTCAAGTAATCCCGGTCAGTTTCATTATCCCTCTGCTTGCACATCGCAAGCTGCTGAGGACGATTCGGTCTCTTGTATGTGCTGGAGAAGTTGCTAACAAATGCTTCTTCAAAGTCCAGCCAGCAATCAACGCTGCCCTCTCGCAGGTTGTTCAGCCAGATCCGGGCTGGCCCTTCCAACATTTGCGGGATATACCTCACCGCCCATCGGCGGTTTCCTCCCGCGATATGCACTGCCGACACATAATCTGTCAGCCAGTCCTCCGGCTTAGTACTGCCGTCATATGTCTTTGCGCCTCGGTTCAACTGAAAGTGCCGCACCGGTGGCTCCCTCATGATCCGAGGTCCAAAGCATGCAGGGCCAGGTGGACCTTGCTCTTCCAGCATCTCGGACATATAGATCCTGTCCAACTTGTAGCGTGCATCATTTGGTGACAACTGGCGAGGTCCCAACCGAGATCCCAGTGCACCTTCATATCTCGGATACCCGGCTTTCTCCATAGCCGAGTAACCATCATCATAACGGTTAGCCACCTGTCAACACCTTGTGGCTGCTGGACATGCTCTACATTTTGCTGCTGCTGGGCGAGATTTTGTGTCGGATACCGAGGTGGATAGCCTCGGCCAGCCGAGTTAACTACTCCGGCACCTGGACCGCCCGGACCGGGATTGCTTTTACCCCGGCCGGCACTGCCTCGCCCAACTAACTGTTTTCCGGCACATGCCGGATCATACACCTGTATCTGCTTGCTCTTACCGGAGTTTACACTCCGGTCCCGATCTCCACCGACATGCGGTGATGAAGCTTGCCCCTTAGATCCACTGGCTCCCCTAGCCGAGTGAACAATCTCGGACCCACCTGCAACTGTGTTAGCCTTGCGATAGGCCTCATTCTGCCGGGTAGCCACAGCTACCAACTCATTAACTCGGTCTTGCTGCCTACGGAGAGCTTCTCCGGATAAGCCTGACAACTCGGCTCTTGCTGCCTCGGCAGCTCTAAGAGTCTTAGCAGGGGAACTATACTTCGGTTTTTCGACCGACAAGTTACTAGGAGTCTTACTGGAACTAGATCTACCATCTCTAGCAATCTCGGCATTGAGGTTTTTACCCCTCTTGCGCACATCCTCTACTCGACTAGGGCGAGCAGCTACCGGGGTTAAACCATGTGCTTGGTTATACTCACGGAGAGTTATCCCGAACTCTCTCCTCACCTCGGCCATCTCGAGAGCCTCCTGATGCAAGCTCTGACGCCGTGCCTCCAACTCTGCCTCCATTTGGGCAGCATCTGTACCGGCAGCTACCGGCACAGCCAGTTTCTCGATTATCTCCTCGAGATGAGCCGGCCTAACGGTACTCGGATGTACCGGCCTGGTCTCGGAGGTTTTCCCTCCTCTCCAGCGGCACTTTCGCCGATCTGGTGATCTTGGGGGCAGGATTACCGGCATCTCCTTTGCCGGGTTCT
Organism: Poa pratensis; assembly: GCA_947311845.1. Classification (NCBI taxonomy): domain Eukaryota; kingdom Viridiplantae; phylum Streptophyta; class Magnoliopsida; order Poales; family Poaceae; genus Poa; species Poa pratensis. The sequence continues at coordinate 143,052,160 of CAMZMU010000041.1, forward strand.
CCTTTACCGGCACCACCCGCAGTGCCGGTCATCATGACCTCTGCGCAGCTCCCGGGGCGAGCGCTACGCCGGCCGCGAGCCGCACAGACAGCAGGAGGATCCTCGGCCACAAGCACCTGCTCGGGGTACTTGCAGACAACCTCGGTGGCGACGTAGGTCACGAAGGTGCCGAAGCTGATGAGGCAGCCGTTCGTCGGGAACGGCCTGCTGCCGAAGCATCCCGCATTGTCGCTGATGAAGTTCAGCGAGCCGAGCTTGCAGATGAGCCCGCAGACGACGCGCTCGCCGGAGTCGATGATGGAACCCGTCCGGATGATCACACCAGCCAGCGCCGCTGCTGGCCCCACGGTGGGCGCCAACTGTCGTGGTGGTATCACGGCAGATGCCATGGATGGCTAAGTTGGGGCCGATGGACGCTGGAGGATCCGGGAGAGGGCTAGCGCGCTAAGGAGCACACACAGATGAACTCACAAGCACAAGAACACACACGATCTACCCAGGTTCGGGGCCCTCGTGAGGAGGTAAAACCCCTACTCCTGCCTGTCCCTCTCTGTATATCTCGGTGTCACACGTACAAAGCTGCTCCTCGAGCTGTATGATCCCAATAATGGGGATGAACACAAGGTAGAAGATGTAGCTATGGGGGGAAATGTCTCTCAGTGCATCGTCCCTCACGCAGGAGGGGGTGAAGCCCTATTTATAGGCTAAATCGAGTTACGGATGTACCCCTCCACTATCAACGGTCACATCTCCGTACCGGCACTGCAGACGCGCACGCCTGCGCGTCATGATTGTCTCTGCACAGTGGACAGGACGTGGCTTACCCATGTCCTGTCCCATATCTCTGCTCCTAAGTACAGCCGAGGTCAGCGGTGTCCTTCTCCTGCACCCACGCACGTCCTTGGCCAGCAGAGGTAAGCCATGTCACCTCAGACATGCGCCGTACCGCACGCCGCGCTCCCGTGCCAGACGGGATGTGACAGCAGCGCTGACCTCTGTCCGACATAAGGTGCCTCATCTTGATAACCCGACATGGCTATGCCGAATTCCCTTTCCTGAGTAACCTTTCCTGCACACAAGAGAACACACAAGATACCGACATACATATGTCGGTCATGATGCCTCGGATCCCTTATCTCAGATTCCAAGTCTCGGTCAACATATGCCGGTTTGCCCCAGCATGGTACCTCGGTCCTTTCTGGCCCGGGTTACCTCGGTTTGCCTATGTCGGTTTGCACCTACATCACACCCTGGTCACCTCTGAGGTCCAGGTATGTCGGCTTTTACTGTAACCTGGCCCACATCTGGGCATAGCTTTTACCATACCATGACCCTACCCGGGGGTGGACCCCGACACTAACATCATATGTAAGAGCATCTCCACCGGGGGCCTCCAAATGACCCCCCCAAAGGCCCATTGGGGGTCAGGACGCCTAAAAACGCCACCAACGGCACCCCCCAAAGGGTCGCCCCGAGGAAAATCATGTCCGGCACCCCCGAGAGGGCCTCCAAACTTGCGGACATGCTTCTGACAGGGTTGGCCCGCCCGTCATACGCACAACGCCTCGCCCCGTGTTAACTTAGGCTTGGCAGAAGGCCGTTGCGCCGCGTTTAATGGCGAGGCGACGAGACGGCGGCTCGCCTATCATCACGCCTCGCAATAACGCTCCGTCCGTTTCCCGTGGCGCAGACGGAAGCGACGCGTGCTGCAGTCGCAGCGGCTGCCCGCGGCGGCGCCCTGCGCATGCGCCGTCGGCGTCAATGCGTGGCCAGGCGAACCGGCGGCCGCGTTAATGCAGGCCACCCAACCCCGCTCCTCCAGCCGCATTTAAAACCCGGCGCGTCGCAGCCCTCCTCTCCCCACACCACCGCTTCTCCCTCTCCCAACTCGCCACCAGCAGATCGGCCGCCAAGCAAGACGGGCAACCGCGAGACACCGCAGGAGCGCGAGCTTCGGCGTCATCGCGACTTCCTCTCGGCGGAAAGCGAGCGCTGCGGCCAGCGACGCCACGAGCAGATGGAGGAACGTCGTCGCCACAATGAGGAGGCGGAGATGGCCAGGCGTATGAACACGAGCGGTGGCTCGAGGACGCAGCCAACGCGCCTCCGTACGTCGTGTCGCTGGAGACGGCGCAGCTGTGCAGCCGCCACAGCGTGCCGGTGGAGGGGGACGCGTCCCTACCCGAAGGGTGGACGAGGAACGCCGTCAACGTGCCGGTGGCGCCGCGGTTCAGCGGCAAGGAGCGCGTCGGCTTCATCATGCGAAAGTGGCAGGCGATGCCGTACGAGCAGAAGATCGACCCCAAGTACTCCAGCTCGGCGCCCTACTGGCACGCCGTGGTGGACGCGGAGTACGAGGCGCGCTGTGGCGGCGACTTCCTCCCTACCGGCGCGCGGGAACCAACGCCGGAGTTGTCTGCATCGGACGACGATGACGCAGCCGAGGAGGACGACGACGACCCCGAGCTGCCCGATCTACCTATAGAAACGGCAGGCGCATCTTGGTCAGCAGCGCCGCCGCCACCGGAGAAGGGGGCGCAAGGTGAAGCCGGCGAGGCTTCCGATCAGGCGGCCAGGCGGTAGATGAAATCCCACCACACGCTGGCCGCGAAACCAGAAGCCTCTGCCACGGCGAGGTTTCGTTTATATAGGCTGTAACCGATGGAAATAGCAGATTAAACTTCCCGCGCCGGATCATCGAGACATGCAAGTCTGTTGATGATTCTGGCGCTTGGTTCGCATCTTCTTCCCCTTCGCTAGGCCATGGAGCGGCAGCTCTCCTCGCCGCCGGCGCGTGTAGTGGTTGGCTAGACGCTGTAGCGTGTAGCCGGTACCGGCGTAGTTTAGGTTTAGTTTGTTAAATCTCGTTTAGATTTTAAATTTTAAGTTTGTTAAATCTCGTTTAATAAAATCCGCCGCCCGCAAGGTGTTTGTTCTTTGATCGGCATGTCAGACCGTTTGGGGGCGGACGTTTGGGGTGCGCCGCTGTGGACGCGGTTGAAAATATGGGCGGACACATGTCCGGCACCCCCAATTGAGCCTCCATTGGGAGGTGCCGGACACGAATTTGGAGGGCCCCGATGGAGATGCTCTAAACACCAAAGATTTTGCCTCCGTTTTGACAAAAGTGTTACTTTGAGGATAGCCATACTAGGCGGAACCGATCTTTGGCGGATTCAGTAGCTAGGGCAAGTTAACCTATGTTTTTCCCGTTGAGATATGCACAGCTAGATCTTCACCCAGATCTCTGCGCGGCTTGCAGGCAGTGGCTGCATGACCTACTGTAGTCAGCGTGTGTGGGAGTCGACGGAAATTTGGGGCCGTGAAGCAAAGATGTCACTTTCCATAGCTGCTTTAGGCTACAGGAGAGTCAGTGTCTGCCTGCTTCCCTCTGGCGTCCCGAAACGTGTGCCCCAATAACGGCATTGAGATCAGACGCAAATTCCACTTTGGAGGCAAAATGATTCGCCTCCCGCATTTCACTGTCTCTGAAAAAATATATCACCAACCAGTGGGGCAGAGCAAGTTTTGGGAAATAACAAGTTCCTTTAAAGAAGAAAATATCTGCATCACGCACGTTCATGGGAAGCAACAGAGAGCAACGCTGGGACTTGCAATAATGCCAAGATTTTGGTGCAGGCCAGTAAAATCGGTAGACAGGATGATAAAAAATGGGGCAGTGCATGAAGCTAGCAGCAACTTGCATGGACACAAACATACTGCAAGTCCAGGCTAGTGTGTAAGCATCAGTGGAGGGAAATGGATATATACTACTTTCTAAGACTATAGAATAAGGGAAATGCGCACCGTTGAGATTAAAAAGGAGTATAGCCACTAAAAGCAAAAGTACAACTTTTTTTAGATAAAGAGTATATATCAATATCACGGAGATACCAATTACACCTAACCTCTGCAACAACGCACTAACCTAAAGGCATTACGGATGCACATAACCGAAAAAAGCAGAAAAAACTAAAAAAGAAAAGTCCCGCTACAGAGTTTTAGTCCTTATAGCAGCAGCACAACCACCACCAAGACAACACCTGATGTCCAAATCTCCAAAAGCAACGCCTTCAAAAAGGAAACAATGCACAAGCGCCGTCATTACCCGATCGTAGATTTTGGGTTTTCACCTAGAGATAGTCCCCGCTCTCAAAACAATGTCTTCAACAAGGCCATTGCCACAACCAATTAATGTCAGACCTTGAATTTTCACCCTGAAAGGTAAGACTTTGAACTTCACCTGTGCGGTCGCCCCCACTTACATACCGTTGCTACGATTCTTGAAACACCAAGCAAATTCCTCATCACAGCAAAGGCTCCAATCACAATTACTAGTCCTCCAATCTCGGTCTTCATGACATTCTCCGCCTCTGACTTCACCATGGATTTGCCCATGATGGCAACAAAAGCAGGGCTTCACATCGCTCCCTCCGACGTGACCAAATCCCATCCGATCTAGCAGTCTCTAGGCATAAGAGCATCTCCACCGGCACCCTCCAATTGAACCCCCCAAGGCCCATTGGAGGTCCGGACACCAAAAAACTTCCCCAGCGGCACCCCCAAGTGCTCGCCCCGAGCCAAATCGTGTCCGGCACCCTGAAAGGACCCCCTTGTTTGGAGGCCCTCTCGGGGGTGCCGGACATGGGGCGGACAAGCACTCCGACAAGGGTGGCCCACCCGTCATAGACATAGCGCGACGCGCATGTGTTAATGAGGGCGTGCAGGAGGCCGTTCCGGCCGCGTTAATGACGCGCAGTCGTCGGGCGGTTTCCCAGACGACACGACGGGACGGGAGGCGAGGCGACAAGACGGCGGCATGCATGTCACCACGCATCGCAATAACGCCGGTGACAGCGTGCGCGGCAGTCCATGTTCCGGCGCTGCGGCGTTCCAACGCAATGCATTTACGTCGACGCGGATGCTCGTGCCCCGCTCACCTCCCTAGCCGTGCATATATAACCCCCTCGCCGCCCCCACATCGCCGAACCCACCTCCTCACCTGCATCCCCACCTCCCCCTCATCCACGCCGCTCACCACCGTCGCCGCGCAATGGCGAACAACGACGAGTCGGGGATCGGAGCAGCTGAGGCGGGCGAACCATCGGCACCCCTAAGGCGTGGGAACTCTACCGATGCGGGCTTCTCGTCCTGCCGGATTTCCGCCTCCCCAAGGGGTGGGCCATGTCATGGAACAGCGGGCTCCCCGTTCCAGCGCTGCCGGAGACCCAGGAGCAGATCGCGCGTGCCATCGCCTGACGCCGGAGCTGGCTCACACCAGAGAAGCGCGCCGCCCCGGAGTACGACGACACCAACTAGGCGGCGTGGATGGCGCGCTTCCGGAGGGAGCGCCAGGAGGCCTTGGACATCTACGACGGCGGCACGCCACCAGGCCGCCGGAATGCGACGGGGCGGCACCGCTAGTGGGGCAGGACCGGCCACACCGTGGCCTCCGCCATCAAGGCGCCCGCCAGTATGCCGCAATAGGGAACACTACCCCGCTCCGACAACCAGCCCCGCTCGCCATCCTCCACGCCACGACACGTATGTAGGGCGAAGGAGGAGCGCTGATCACCAGGGCATCGTGGAGGAGGCGGTGACGTCCTCATCATCCGCGAGCGCCGAGCCCAATCCCCACCGCACGGCCGCCTATACCTCTGTCGCCCTAGGCCAAAGCCGCTGCCGGTGGAGGGTGATCCCGGCGGGCTACGACGTGTCGTCCGAGCGGCGGAACGAGCACGACGGTGACAACTCAGGGTTCCTGGCGGCGCTCGCCGACTCGGTGGTCACCATCGAGCGCGACAGCCCCGGGTACATGGCCACGGCGGGCTCCTCCTCCTCCGGCGGCGCCTCCTGCAGCTGTGCGCCGCGCCGCCAAGACAGCGCCTCCACCAGCCGTGCCGCCTCTTCCTCCACCGTCATGGTGGGACGAGGACGAGGACGAGTAGGCTAGGGTTAGGGCGCCTAGGCCCTAATTTTGTTCAAACTTTTTGTAATATATAACAAATATGAACGAAATTTGCAATGCTATTAAATTTCTTTGAATTCGTCTTTTTTTGGTGGTTTGGGGGGCGCCGCTCTGGGCTGCACCCTTCACTTGGCCGGACACATGTCCGACACCCCCCAATTGGGCCTCAATTTGGGGGTGCCGGACACTTAACTGGGGGGCACCGATGGAGATGCTCTAAATGTCCATGCGAGACCACCGGCGGAGCCTTCCGGAACCCGACACTCTGGCCAGATCAGAAGGAAAACTGTCAGGCAGATCTTTCTCCTGGCACAAGAGGAACCCTAGAACAGTCGCCTTTATTGGGCAGATCAGCAGGCCCCCACGTCACCGGCTGACCCTCTCCGGTGGAAGAGGAGGCACGACAACGAAGAACCACGCGTGCACCGTCCCGCTGGTAGCCGTCCCGAACAGAAGTCCACGACGTCGCAGCAAGGCCGAACGCGAGCACCACGCTGCCTCCCCACGCACCTCCGGGCGACCGACGGCCGCACCGATGACGGGTCTAGGCGGGAGCCTTGGACCTACAGCCGCCGCCCCCACCTCACGCGCGTGCAGACGCCCATGGGAGGCACACTCGGTGTAGACGCTGAGCCCAAGGGAAAGCCGCCGCCGCCCCAGATCCCGCACGGAGAATATCAACGGCGTCGTCCCGTAACACCGCCGGTGCTCCGCCGCCGCGATGCCCCCAACACCATCGGTACTAGTCCCGCCACCACCACGGCCCTCGCCGGCGGCAGCGGCGGCAGGGGAAGTCACCAAACGAAGTTTTTGGGCGGCTAGGGTTTTGCCCCAGTGTCGCCTCGGGGGAAGGCACGGGAGATGAGGGGAGGGGTGGGGGAGGGGACGAGCGGCGAAGGAGAGGATGCTGGCGGCGGGACTCGGGTGGCGGCGGCTAGGTCAGAGAGACTCGGGGGATCTTCACTAGCTCATTGTGGATCTTCATGATAAAAAAAGGGGTACCGCAAAAGTACACCTTCCTTCTCGACTCCATTGCAAGTTCTACAACTTAAAACCACCGAGCTAAAAAAATGCAATGGTACTATTCAATGTAGACTTGGGACCTTGCGTAGTGGAACTGAGTACTTTTTCCTAAACAAGTGTTTGAGCATTTTTGATCTATCAAAATAGAGAGGAATTATTTCTAGTCTAACAATTTGACCAGTTAAATATGTTACATCACAGATAGAAAATTTTCTCACTAACATATACTGATTCCAGTATTAAGAAACCTTTGGCGAGAATTGATGATGTTTTTATTGTTGCTAATAGAAACTATGTGCCGATTGATTTACTGTCTTTGAAATTGAATGCAAACCCTCTTGTCCAATAGTCCGGAAACCTTTTCTTAAAACTGTTGGTACAGTTATTGACATGAAAGAGGACAGTATAAGGTTTTAATTTCCCATGAAGAAAGGTATGGACTACTTTGCAAGGAATAAAGTGAGTTACCTTTCAATTCTATTATGAGAGCTACATAGGGTTTTGATGTTGGAGAAGGTAAAACTTGATATTTGCATCATCCTAGCTAAAAAACATTAAAGAGAAGCATTTTTGGGAGCAATCAATTCTTTTTCTTTGGTTTGATTTTTGTTGAGTCTTTGATGTTATTACCTCTGTGATAACAACATTTGTTCTTTTATTTTCGTTCGCCAAGAGTAGCCTCTAGAATATTCAAATAGCAAGTTTTGCTGCCCAGGAACAAATTTTTGGCCTTCACTAGAAACATTCTCTAAAATCACCAGATTGTGATAATGATATGTTTCTTTTTTGGAAGATTGCCCAGGAACATATTGTATCTTTTTTATATATACAGGCTGTTCAGTTTTGACATATTGTTGTCTTTATTTGGTTTGTGCTTATACTTGAGTATTTAGTGGCTCCTTTTGTGGGAAAGTAGCTATAATAGTGATAGTATAAAGTAGCCAATGTTAAATTGAGTTCATGCAAGTTGTCTCTACTGTACATGAAGTGAATTTCATTTAATGAATAATAACCCCTCTAATAAGATTTACTAAGTTTTGTGAGAAGGAAGTTTTTATGTTTCATGTGATAGATTGATACGAGAAGATCAAATAGGTGCAATAGTTCAAGCCCGGGAATGCTTAAGGCACCCGAACGAAATATTCAAGGATACTCAAACGTCTAAACTTGGGGATGCCCAATCCATCCCCTTCTTCATCAACAACTATAAGGTTATCTCCGTTGAAACTACGTTTTTATTTCTTTACATGCTATGTGTTATTCTGGGAGCGTCTTTTATTTTTGTTTGTGCCTTTTGTTTTGTGTGCTTTCTGGTTATACAATCATCGTACTATGGAAAATATGTTTTGGGAGAGACAAGCCCAATTTTTCTATTTATAGAATTCTCTTCATGCTTCACTTATACCTTTTAAGTTATGGTTATCTGTTCTGCTCATGTGCTTCACTTATATCCTTTCATCCTTTGAGCAGTTGCGATGTCTTTTGTTGAAAGGATTTAGACTATGTTAATTCATTTATTTTATTTTACGGAGTTGAATAGTAATTTGTTTTGTTGCTTTGGTTAATATGTTCGAATAAAAATTATGGGTGAGCAATAGTTGTATAACTAAAAACTTGCATAGTCTTGTATATCACTTAACTTTGATGACTTTATTCTTTGTAACTTTTTGAGATATTAATATGATCAATGGTTAAACATGTTATTAAATGAGTAGGAATTGATGAAGAGATGCTATTAAAGTGTGGAGTTGTACCTTTCTGCACTAAATATAACCTAAGTTAAAAATGTTTCTAGTATCATGAAATTTGATGGTAGATGGTGGTTGTACGTTCCAAGGTGTTCGAAAGAGTCAAGAAAGCGCACCAGGCATGTCCCGCCAACCATTCTCCTCCGGGTGTTTTTAATCATGCCTAAACTGAATAAACTGCTAGATGTTTTCTATGCGATTAAGTTGTTGAGTTCTTGGGCTGATGCACTTCCACCATCCATTCTTGCTAGACTCTTTGGTGTTGCGCATTGCCCATTCTCACATTGTGAGTTGGTGCATATTTCGCTAGTACATTCAAACTCCATGGGAGAACTTCTTCTTGTTCTCCTACATCCTCAAAACGGCCACCATACCTACCTCATGGCATTTCCATAGCTATTTCGAAATATATTTCTATGCAACTTCCATTACATTACACGACTTGATGTTGTTCTTGTTGTTTATATGCCGTGCATGATATAGAGCTAACATGCTATTTTGTGGCTCAGACACTTGTTCTATATTTTTCCATTATTGTTACAGGTTGTCATGTTTTTTTTCTTTTAATCAAAGGAATGTGGTAGGGGCAGCCCCTACATCAGATTTTTTTTTTGAATAACAAGAACCCAAATCTGCATCCGTGAGAACTTGAACCTGGGCTGCTGGGTTATACATCCACTTTCCTAACCAAGTGAGCTAGGCTTACTTCTTAAGACTATCATGTTTGGCAGATTGCTATATATATATTTATATTCATGCTTATACTCGCATGCTTTGAGGTTCGTTTGGGGGAAATAAGGCGCAAGAGTTTAGTATACATTAGCTAATTTTAAATTGAATGCACGCAACTTGTCTCTACGGTATATAAGTGGATTTGATCCAAAGAGTACTAACGCCTCTAATAATTCATGAAAAATAATGACTTAATTATCTATATTGTTTATCCATCGTTTGTTTGATGTCAACTATAAACCATTGCTTTGAGTCAATTTATCTCAGTTCATATGATTTACATTACATGATCAAGACCATGTTTGGTAGCATTCACCATCTAAAATTATTTTGCTATCATTTACATACTCAGGGACCAGCATGAATTAATTAAGCTTGAGAACGTTGATACGTATCAAGTTTATCTATAATTTTGTATTGTTTCATGCTATTATTATACCATTGTTAATGCTTTTACTTATCATTCTATAGTATTTTATTGAACTAACTAGTGCGAAATGCCAAATTGTGTTTTCTATTCTTTTTGCATCGCATAATAAGCCATAAATGAACTTGCGGGATTTTTTTGGGAAAATCATAAAACGTTGTAACTTTTTGAGATGGACACGGAGAACCAATATGGGAAATAAGTGGGCACCCGGCCAGCTGGTGCCGGGGGGGGGGGGGGCTGCTGTTCGGTTACGCGATGGAAAACAAAAAAAATTCCTTACATATAACGACCAAGAACTATATATGAAGAGACAAGCGAGAGATGATCCAGTTATCATACCGACACCGTGTAGCGGAAGTAGATGTCGACGCAGATGTTGATGAAGCCTGATAAAGATCCTCATGGCTAAGTCTAGCGGTGAGGATGTCGCCGATTCCCCACTCCAGCCTGACAGCGTCCCGCCGTCCAGAACGTCGAAGTCTGCGTCAACTCGAATAGAATCAAAGGTATGATCCCTCTGAGAGTACGCACACGTTCGTCTCATCCAGTTCAACAGAACTTCGTCGTCCAAGACTAAGTATCTACTGGAACAAGTATGGTCGAGATCCCAACACATGGGACAGAGAGATTCAGATCAAGATCTATTAGAGAGGACACCTAAAAAACGTTAGATCAAGATCCAATCTAGAGACGGGGGATGGGCACTTCCACATCTCAATGCGATGGGAGGAGGGGAAAGGCACCCGTAAACCCTACCGGGTTGCCTATATAAAGTCAGAAGGGACATCCTTGAGGCATATGCAATCTGCGTTTTTGCAGAGTTAATGGCACCAACGGTCACACAACTCGTTGTCGATGTGCACTTAAGTCACACTTCTCCAGAACGTGATTATTTGGTCACACAACTCGACAAGTGCGTGCACGCTGGTCACTGACCCCACTTGTCAGGCCGTTTTGGACGGTAAATTTTCAGAAAACCCACTGGAGTAATATTAATTTTACAAAATGGTCCTCCTAATTTTACAATTTGGTCCTTCTAATTTTACAAAATGGTCCTCCTAATTTTACAAAATGGTCCTTCTAATTTTACAAAATGGTCCTCTAGGGGAACCATTTTGTAAAATCAATATTACTCCAGGGGGTTTTCTGAAAATTTACCGTCCAAAACGGACTGACAAGTGGGGTCAGTGACCTGCGTGCACGCACTTGTCGAGTTGTGTGACCAAATAATCACGTTCTGGAGAAGTGTGACTTAAGTGCACATTGACATCGAGTTATGTGACCGCGGGTGCCATTAACTCGTTTTTGCACATAGTGAAACGCACCCTATAACCAATCTAAAAACCGTAATACGAGGCAAACAAGAGCAAGTCTTCACCTCCGCGGTGTGGGGCCAACCTGGGTACATCGTGTGCCAATCTCGTTATTGGAATTCCTACGTTGCCTGGGTCTAGTCCTTTATCTAAGATGCCGACGATGGCTATTGTCATGACTTTCCCACGAGACATATACATCCAATACCACTCTATTCATATACAATTACAGTGTGATGTATATAGCACCTAGCTGTTTGTCAAACTAAAATGGAGTCACAATAGTTGATCCAGGAAAAAGTAGGTAAACAAACTGAGTACCGTGTGATTAGTACCTCAGAAGGAGAATACAAGCATGCAAAAGCACCTGCTTGGAACTAGATATAATTGGAAATCACTTTTAACATTGTGTACTGATTATAGGGGAATATAAGGTTACTTGAAAAGTCGCCGAGTGCCTGATAAAAAAAACACTGCCAAAGCGGCCGGCACCCGACAAATCGGCTATTTTTAGTAGGGCCTTACCTATACCAAAAGAACAAATCATTGTATTGCCACTTATAATGCTAGGTGCGAAAAAACAAAAGAAAACTCTTTGTCACAAAGCACTGATGCTAGCTAGCTGGTTGACTCTGGTCAATACCTAATATATAATGGCCGGCAAGAATCACCCCCCATCCCTCAGGGCACGTCGCCTTCCATTCACGGCCGTCCGCTCGCGCCCAACCAACGGTCAGGATGCGTCCATGCCAGCCCCACCGCGCGGTACTGTTCACGCTACAGTACCTCTCTGATTTTCTTCCAATCACGTCGCCCGGTCGCCAGCCGGTGAAACCGGTCACCCACGCGCACGGTTTTTGGCGCAGAAAATTTCCAAAAAAACCTCCCGAAGGACTCGATTGCATTTTCAGAAAACTCCAAGGACTTACCTGCAAAATATCCACGAAACCCCCCACCCTCTCTCCCTCTCCCGCGCGGCTGCGCCGTCGCCGGCGCCGCCGACCCGCGCCGCCGCCGCTCCGCCGATCCCCACTCAAATCGACCGCCACTGGACGGTCCGCCGTCGCCGCCTCCACCTCCTAGCCGAGCGCCGCGTGCCGGGATGCCGCACGCGCGCCGAATTTTTCGCCGCCGCGGTCGCTGTCCGCCGCCACGGGTTTGGTCGCCGTCGGCGGATTCGGCCACCAAACGACCCAGCGCGCCGCCCCTCCGGCTCCCCTCGACGCGCTCGCGCGGATCCGCACGGTCCCAGGCCGGCGCGCGCGCTCACAGGCTGGAGCGCGGCCGCGGCCGCGTCCGCCGCCGCCGGCTGACGTCACGCGAGGACGTCAGCACAGCCCACCTGTCAGCCTCTGTGCATTTCTGCTAGGGTATCAAAAAAAACCTGACATGTGGGTCCCACTGATGATTTAAAATAATTATAAAAAATACTTCAAATTGTAAAACTCCTAACTTCCAAACTATAATTCACAAAAATACAAAAAACCCTAAATTTGTAGAACAAAAATATCTTCACAACTAACACAACTCCATGCATGCTTACACAACTTTGACGAAAAATAATTACAAAATACTTCAAATAGCAAAATTCCTAACTTTCAAACTATAATTCCTAACTTCCAAACTATAATTCACAGAAATACAAAAAAAGTACCAAAATTTGTAGAACAAAAATATCTTCACAACTAACACAACTCCATGCATGCTTACACAAGTTTGACCAAAAATAATTACAAAATACTTCAAATAGCAAAATTCCTAACTTTCAAACTATAATTCAAAAAAATACAATAAAAAATACCAAAATTTGTAGAAAAAAGGATCTTCACAACTAACACAACTGCATGCATGCTTACACAGCTTTAACGAAAAGTAATTACAAGAACTAATATAACTTCTAAATATTAATTATGCAGCTTGTGGAAAAACATTTAAAATTGATGGATATTCGCATAAACTCGAAACAACAAATTCTAATTCAATATAGATATACTCTTTCATTATTTTCCCGAATGTATCACTCGAATCTTTCCCAAATATTTTACGTCCAACCTGTAAAATATTATGTCAATTCGAAACTTAATCAAAACAACAATTTCTCAAAACGACACAACGGTGTTTCTTTTTCTAACGGAAGATTAATCATTACATTTTCACGCTGACAAACAGAGCCAACAATCACACGGCCGCGACGTCAAACTACAAACAAATGAAAGCACTCAAATTTGCTAAAAATGTGCAAATACTCCAGCCGACAAATTACGACGAATTTTAACATTTTGAATCACAAGGTCGACGGTGAACTTTACTAGGTGATAGAATGTAAGTGCTGCTTTTATTTAATTTCAACGACCATTTTTTTATGACCTACAAAAGATAAGAGAAATGTGAAATAATCCGAGTATTGTTTAAGAAAACGAAAAAGCTAAAAAAGGAGGTACTGTTTAGGCAATGTTTCCATTCATTAAACAAACGATAATGGAGTCATTTTTTTAACAGTACTCCAAACATTTCACATCTCTCTTACTAATGGGATCATTTGTTTAAGAACCATAAGCAATGTTCCAATTTATAATAACAAAGACATTTGCCTAAAAAAACAGGTATTCGGAGTATTATTTGAGCAAACGAAAAAGATAAGAGAAATGTGAAACGTAAAGTATACCAACAACTTCAAATTTTACCCGTCCGACCAATATGACAAATATATCAACATGAGCTATTTACGGCGTACGACCAAATTCCAGATTTCAATATTCCACAATTTTAAATGCCTTCCAAATATGAGCATTTTACAAACGTGAACACAATTTAAATCTGAATAACTTCCCAACCTGATTTTTTTTCAAACCTAAACAATTTTTAAACGTAAACTATTTTCCCATTTCAATAGTTTTGAAATCCGAACAATTTCTTAATGACGTGCGGCATGTGCCGCGCAAAATTACCTAGTACTCCCAATGAGACAGCGTCTCTCAGGCATTCTTTGATTCAAAGGATCACAAAGTGCAGGGATAGGAACGGTAAAGTAATGCAACAGCAAAACTAAGGATCAGTTCGCAACAGGTGTTAGGGGTAAGATCAGTTGCCCATGCGGCCATGCACAGCCCCACAGCTTTTCATACAAGCATCTGCTACAGGGGTTGTGCCTTCGTGCAGTTAACCAGCCCAGCGCCACTTAAACTCTTTGACTAACCCTAGCGAGCAACGGACCTTTTAGTCAGTGGTCCATGTACGATGCATGTGCTGCGGCCACAAGCTGTGAATTTGAGATGCGGGTCCAATGCCATTAACGTATATGAATAGAATATATAGGTTAAAAGAAGCACATGAACTAAAGTTTGACTGCATCAATCAACTGAAAAAACATGGTAATTTTTTGGTCATCAACACCGCCTCTAAAATAAGACTTGAGACATGTGTGCTACAAATAAGCATACCATTGGAAACTTTTTTCCAATATATATACACAATGATATTATTTTTTGTGGCACATATGTTTTGCTGCATAAATTGATGATCAAAGTTGAACCTCACAATGTGTGTGCGCATGTAAATAAGGATGGAGGGAGTATTATTTTAAAGGTTACAACCTCTCAGAAAAGTGCTTAGACCGTATGAATAATCAATTTTGTGTAACACAATTTTTTTGTAGAAAAACAAATTGTGTAATGCGATCTGCAATTTATTGGAGCAATTATATATTGATCGAAGTTCAAATTTGGGTAGTTAAAGCACGTCTTACACAGTCACATAGATGAAGAAATGGAATACTATGGGAGTCTTTTTTCCAATCTAAATATAACCAATTTGTAGCAAATCATGTAATGTTTGATTGCAGGCGACTCAAAATGAGCTTTTTATGACGAGGACGAAAACACATCCATGAAATTACACTAAAAACATAATTTTCAACCTAAACTAGTAGCTTCTGCTTCGAGATTCTCCCTGTTCTAATGATGTCAATCCTAAGAAATATTTACTAAAAAGGTTGTTCGATATGAAAAGTTACTCAACCTAATTTTGTACAAATATATTTTGTGAAACTAGACATGATTATTTTCATTCCTATCAAACAAAATTATTTTGCAAGCAAAACTAATAAAAGCAATCACATAGGTAGCTAAACATTTATCTCAACATCTTAACGTTCCTACAAATCGAACATGTCACTTGTGTATTTTGCAATTTGTTTATTTTCACATTATTATGCTATTCATGTGCACCTTTTAGAATCGAACACAAAAAAGGGGCCGGGTAGTTGTATTTCAAATCTGCCAAGCAAATGTGGTTAACTGCATGCACTTCTATTGTGAATTGGCTTGACCACAAATTAGCTGTAAACTATCAATTGATACCCATATGATAGGCGAAATGGTTGGATAGGCTTCTAGTTAGTACTTCTTTCAGCTGCATATCGATTGTAGATCTTGGTCAAGTCTATTTGTATTCACTATGATAGCGTAGTACTTATCTAACTCACAAAGGTCCTTCCTAAAAATAACTCACGCAAAGGCCCCATATGACTAGGGACAGAGGACCAATACAACCATACCTTGTGATCTTGGTCCCCTACTATGTGTTTGTACACTGCATATAGCTACCAAATGGTCCTTTGGTTCCATGTTCCGATCCATACCACGCCAAATGCTCAATGTATACCTACCGGATAAGAGAATTCCTGTGCGCGCAGATACAAAAATACAACGTCATTCGTTTCCCGAAGAAGGGGTTCCAAGGAACAAACGCATCGATTCTAAGTGGCCATGGCTGGTCATCTGCCAATAAATGCCGTAGGTCAGTAGTAGCCAATAGCATTCCAACATGCACACATGCCATATTCCGCAACAGTGTCCTTCTGCCTTGTATTCTCTCCCTATCACCTCATCCACACTCAGTCACACACATCCCGTTCTCTCTATAAGATGGCACACCCCTCTCAAGTAGGAGAGAGTCTCCCATCCAAAATTCTAGGCATCCATCCCCTAAGCACAAGACTCTGGCTAGCTAGCCCTCCTACAGACGAACCCATGCTGTGTTTGAGCTCAAGATGAGCTAGGCATACTACTACCAGTTCTTCTTCTCCTCATCACCTCTCTGCAACTCCCATGAGAGATGATCTGCTCCTAGTCCTAGACCTCTTTAACTATCTTTCTCTCTCTCCCTCCCTCTCACACACAAGCGTGGTGAGCTTATGCATGGCCGGAAACATCTGATCATAGCTGCTAGCCACACCCCTCTCTCACACAGAGAGACGCCGCAGTTGCTCTTCGTCCGAGGACCTAGAGACGGGAGGTCTCAGGGGTCTTGGAGTCCCATCAGTAAAGCATGTTTCCTTTCTACGATTCCCCAAGCCCCATGGACTTACCACTTTACCAACAGCTGCAGCTCAGTCCTCCCTCGCCAAAGGAGCCGGATCACCAATCCTTCCTCTACTACCATTCCTCCCCTCCATTCGCCGCCGACGCCTTCCACCACAGCTACCTCGGTACCAGCGCTGGTGCCAGTGTTGCGACGCCGCCCCCTGCCGAGATCGACTTGCCGAGGGAGCTGCTGCTGATGGATCAGGCGCCGGCGCCAAGGAGGGACGGCGTCGGAAATGCGGAGGGCCTGCACTGTGGTGGAGGCCTCGACAGCGCTGCGGCGGCCGCCGCGAGGAAAGACCGCCACAGTAAGATATGCACCGCCGGGGGATGAGGGACCGCCGGATGCGGCTGTCTCTTGATGTTGCCCGCAAGTTCTTCGCGCTCCAGGACATGCTCGGCTTCGACAAGGCAAGCAAGACGGTGCAATGGCTCCTCAACATGTCCAAGGGCGCCATCAGGGAGGTCATGACGGATGAGGCGTCCTCCGACTGCGAGGAGGACGGCTCCAGCAGTCTCTCCGTCGTCGACGGCAAGCACAAGCCGCCGGCGCTGGAGGTCGGTGGAGCCGATCACGCCGAGGGGAAGAAGCCGGCGGCAAGGGTAAGACGGACACCAGCCAACCCGAAGCCACAGAGGAAATTGGCCAGCGCGCACTCGATCCCGGACAAGGAATCGAGGACGAAGGCGAGGGAGAGGGCGAGGGAGCGGACGAGGGAGAAGAACCGGATGAAATGGGTGACGCTTGCGTCCACGATTAACTTCGAACCGACAGCCGATGCGGTGCCGAGAGCGGAGGAGGTGATCATGAGCCCCAACAATTTGAACCGCTCGTCGTCCAGGAACACGGCGAGCGCTGAATTGGAGGAGAGGTGCTCGTCGTCAATGCCGAGCGAGACTAGCGACGCGATCATGACCGCTGGCTTCAGCAATGGAGGAGGAGGATACGGCAGCAGCGGTGGCAACTACTACGAGTTCCAGCTGGAGCAGCAATGGGAGCTCGGTGGAGTCGTGTTTGCCAACTCGCGGCTCTACTGAGAGGCGACAACGTGCGTACGGTACAAGAACTACTCCCGCTGTCTCGCCTTGCATTGCACCTACTATACAAATATCCTGCTTGTTCAATCGAAGATTCGCGATAAAATTTCTTGTGGATTAACTATGTGACGATGAACTTGTTTTGGTCATCGCATGATGTATTTTAGGTATAGCTACTACTATCAAGCACTATGTTGAATAATTCATGTAATTCATGCGTGGGTTCTGATCTGCATTTCCTTAATTCTATGATTGTTAAACGGAATGAATCCCTTTATAATGAGGCAATCAAATAAGATCTGGTATTCTGATGAAGGGGCTGCCAAAATTTTACTTAGATATGCTTAGATAGCTTAATGGACAAAAGCAAGGCAGGTTAGTTTGTTTTATAAATTGTTCCATTTCATAGAGCAGTTCACCTTTTACCTGCCGAAGCCTATTAATTGTTGGAATAGATTTGAGAAACATCATATGGTGCGTTCTCTGTTACACATAGGATGCAGAATATGCATTGTTATATTTCATTTCAATGCTTGCATATGTAGGCACTCACAGGCCGTGATTTAAGTTCTCCACAGCATCTGCTTAAAAAGGAGCAAGTCAATTATTAGGTAGCACATCAATGTACTATTACTCCCGATAGTGCTGATTGTAAGAGAAAGAGGCATGTTTGAAGCATTAGGTATCCTTCGTTTTACCGACAATTTAAAGTATCAGTATGGTAAACGTCGCCATCAGACTAAAGTGCTATGTTCCTGGCATATTAACTTTGTCAACAAATTTTGCTTTCTTGATTTTAACAGCGTGGAAGTTACAACAACGACAGCCATCGATCACACATTCTTTAACTAAATCACGTTAGGAAGTTAAACCTACATGTGCTAGTAGTTGCTTAAGTTTGAATTTGCCTCTTGGATATAATTTAGAAAAGGAAACCAGATGCATATATATACTGCAACAATTTTGTGTCCTATGGTTTCTCAGTTAACCATTATAGAAAAACTGAATTTCCTAATTTTGGTGGTGCAAATAATATCTAGTGTGAGCTGGCTGCATGTTAACTTCTTTCCAATACATGTAAAGGAGCTCTGATGTTAGGGCACACTACTACTATATACTCCATCTATATCAAAAGATATGGTTGATATGGTCTTCGAGATTTTTGGTCTCATATATGGTTGAACATGTGCGTAATTTGAAAATCCTTACATAATAATATACTCTACTGCAGAGTATATATTCATAACCTTAGTTTTGTTAGTTCATTTAGATGTTGCACGAGTTCCTTCATTTTCATACCACATATAATTAGATAGGAATTTAAACGAGAGCTATATCAGCCATATATAATAGTATGTGAGCTCTATTTTTTCTCCCACTCGAGGACATCAAATAAGATAGTTGCTCAATATCATTTCATTTATATGTCTATTGGTTGAATGACAAACATGCTTTCACTGAAAAATAATATCTTAGTATCGCTAAATTTGTGGTACTTTAAAATATAGTAATGTCTTTTTTGTATTGCGCATCAACCATGATTCAATATTTTTTTAAGGAATGTAGACATTTTGTATTAAAGAAAGTAGTTCCCTTATAAATAATGTAGCAATTTTTATAAGCTTACCACCATTTTCCCGGGAATAAATTGTACGAATTGATGGAGGATTCACTAATTCATGAAAAACAAACTGACCTTCCCTGGATTAGTCACAATAATTCCTACCAAAAATGTCATTTCATCACAAAAGTTGATACAAGATATAACTCATGTATGCAAACATCCTGTCGTCTAATTGTAGTCTAATTCTTTCTCCTTGATGGAATGTAGTGCATATGAGATTTTGTAAAAGTCAAATTGTGTAAACTTTGACCAAGTTTATAGAGAATATCAACATCTAGAATACCAAATTAATACCATTGGATCCGTCATGAAGTATATTTTCATATGGTATACATTTAGTATGGTAGAAAGAGATAATTTTCTCGACAAGCTTGGTCTTAAACGGTTTGACTTTAAAAAAAATCTCATATGTACTATATTATGCCAAGGAGGGAGTACTACCAAATATCAAGCATTTAATATGCACATTGTGTTGATCATTCATAGGGACTAGCTAGCCAACTCTAAGAATGCAATCAAACATAGCTAGATGCCTTGTAATTTCCTTTCAGAGTCTCTTTGTGCATTCTCATCCCAACTTATTAAATATATATTGAGGCCCTTGGGATATTCCCTACTGTATTTTTGTCAAAAAAATATGCACTATGTTGAATGTTGTTTGAAGAAAAGGTAAAATAGTTAAGCTGCAAAACCACAGCTTTCTTATTTACTCATGATTTTCTTCTTACCAAAAATTGAACTAGATATAGAGAAAAATTGGGGAAATTAAATAGGCATACAAACATATGAGTGATCCACTCCACATGCAGCAGCTAGCTTCTCCTATGAAGGAAATTAATTAGTTACCATGAATCCACGGTGTGCTACACGATGTGCCACCAGTAGCAGTAAAAATAACTATTTCTGCACGAAAATGTACATCGATTAATTGCATGCACGTCGACCAACAGCTTGCCTCAAAGGCAACATATGCATGCTGTACTAGAAGAAATTAGGACAAACAGTACGCATATGTATCTTGTCTTGTCATTCTGAAGTATTTTTTTTTGCATTTTTCCCACATAAGAAAGACCAAGGAAATTGTTTATATGAACATGCAATACGTACCTCACCAGGACGACGTACTTTTTGCAGCACAGTACAAGACGACTGTTCAGCGCTTCAGCCTAGCCTGCCAGCCGCTACCCAATCGGACAATGCATATATGCATAACGAAATTAATTAAGTTCTTCAGCAAAACACGCGTGCATGGACATATCACCTTGTTCGGGCAGCAACAATATGCATATGGCCTGAACTAAATTCTGCTTGCAGAAAGCACTTGATCATATCTGCAGGTAAGACTTCAATTCTAATGATCCAGTATTAATAATCATATGTAGTAGAAATGCTCACTTGCTGAAGCTGTCATAACATATAGACCGCAATCTTAATTGTTAAACATGATAGATACTACTCCCTCTGTTCCGAATTATAAAATGTTTTAGACATTTTTTCAGTGTAAAGTGAACATACACATTGAAAAACGTCTATTATATGTGATTCCGAAAAAATAGAACATCTTATAATTTGGAACGGAGTGTAGTGTAGTTTATATTCATAGCAACATTGTGGTATGTGGTTCTCCAAGTTAACTTGCAACGGTCAATTAGAACTCGTCAGTAATAACGGTTATATCCCATTGAGTATGGAATAATATTGACCCACATGAAAATCGACTAAATTACACTATACATGTACATGCATGGACCAAGATCGTGACGTGTGAAATAAAAAATAGTGCGGGCATCTATATTTCCTCACATGAAATCTAATATTTACGAGTAGTACCTTTCATACGGGATGTCTTAGTTGTAGGAACAAATATGCCTTCGACATATACGCCCAGCATCCACCAATGCACTGTCAAGTTAATTGCCAAATCTCATGTATTAGTTGTTGTTGAGATAAAAAAAATGTCATTTTTCACTTCGATACACAAGCAGTTCCCCACACAAGGTACTGAATGTGTTTATCTATTGCAGCACAACAAGAAATATTAATATCATTGACCAAGTTTCGCATGTTTACGCTAGAGTTAAGTTTCTCATGTTTACTCTAGAGTTTATCTTATGTTAAACCTGCTTATAAAATTTCCCAAAGTTTTGTTTTGACTATACATTGGATATAATGCATGTATTTAACATACTTAATATGATGGTCTTCTAGCCACAGAGAAACCTCATGCACGCCCCCAAAAATTTAAGGGTTCAGCTCATGCAAATACCACTCCACTCATGAACCGTGTGTGGCTTAAACACTTGCTGTTGACATTTATTGGGATGACGTCATCCGTGATGTCATGGCATGGAATAGCCGAATAGGTAATCGATTTGGAATCTCACGGATTGCATGGTATTTTTTTTGATTTTGGGTTTTATAAATTAAAAGGAAATAGCATTCTTACAATCATGTTCTGCCAGTTCCCGCACGCAGGCAGGAACCTGACCAAACAACACCCCATTACTCAACTTCTCTAGCAGCAAATTTTGCTATCTCATGCGCCAGGCGATTAGCTTCTATGTTCCTGTACTCGACGATGACAGACTTTCCATTCGAAATCAGGTGATGGAAGTCTTTTGCAATAACACCCAGGTCTGTGTGGTCCGTGTCACCTGGGTCGAAGATCTTCACGAGGGACTGATAGTCTGTTTCAACAGCTATCTTTCTATGGGGGTTGGAGATTGCAAGCTTTAGACCTTCGTAACAGGCAATTGCTTCTCCAAGTTGGGCAGACTGGCAGTATCCACGTGACCGGTTATGGCTATATATAACCTTCCTTTTCTATTTACGTGACATGTATTTATACGTACATATTTTTGGTTAAACGTAACACTTTTTTGTCCAATCTCAACCGTTAAAATTAAGATCTACAAAGCATATAATTCTAACCTATATATGTGGCTTAATGTGGTGTCTCTATTATAACCTCTTGTTTTGCTTTTAGTATATAATAGATAGATAGATGGCACTATATGTGCATGGTTCACATATCAATAACGCCCATCGCTAGGGCTATAATTTCAAATGATCACAATGAGTTTTTCGGTTTGATGATAAGATTGAGTAAAGTGCATTGAATGAAAGGTCGACTTTGGCCGATCGTTTTTCAGCCTGGCTCGTCAAGCATCAATAGGCGTCTCCCCGCAACATCAACAAAAAAATCATCAACATGCTCCAATCAAATAAAATCCCTTACTTCCACTAAAATCAACAGGCACCAGTCTCTATTCATATCGTGCGTTTCTTCGTGGCATTGATCAATCAGCGCCAGTCCCTGACCTTCTCCTCCTTCCCCACCACCACGGTCACAACTCACAACACAGTCGCCGCCCCTCCAGTTCCACAGACGAGGAACCGTCCGGTCGACCACTCCGCCCTGCAGATGGTCGAACAGGTGGCCGTGGCGGAGAGGCAACAACACCTCACAGCCCTCTCAGCTCACATGGCTCAGGCCATCCATCTCTCTATCCCCGCCATGATCCAAACTGAACTGTTACGGTTCTTAATTAATCTACATATCGTATATATAATACTGACGAAAAAGTAGGAGTAAAAACAATAGAGTGAAATGGATTACCTAACTAGCTCACTTATAAGATACATAGTCAAGCGACTACGCTCGATCCAGCACCAGAAACCAGGAACGAGACGACACGTACAAGATCAGGACAGAGGGAGATCCCCACTCTACTCTCTAGAAAGAGAGAGAAGCCGATGGTCTCGGCAAGCGTGATGTTTCCTTCCGTCTCTTTTCGAGGAAATGGTTCAAAGGTTCATGTGCTAAAGGCTGCGTAGTACAGATATTCCTTCCTTTTTCAAGAGAAGACAACAAGGAACAAGAATCGAAATGCACTTCAGGTCATGTGGCTATGGATAGAATGGAAGGACAGGACAAACTTTTGCTATTAGCCCCAAGAATATAAAGCAACACAAATAAGAGCGGTCGTTTCAATGGTGTACGACCATGAAATCTACAGAAAACTCAGTGTTTGGTCGATTTTGACTTGCCAGCACATCACTAGTACTCTCTCTATCTCTATCTCGACCTTGATAGGTCGAAACGTTTTTCTCCATATCCAGATTAGCTTTGCTCAACATGAATTATTCAATTGCACCATTTTCATTATTTCTATGTTTTGAAATCTCATCCAAAATGCATATTTTGTATTTTTTGTATCCCTACTATTCTGTACTTGTGCAAGCCACATGAGCAAAACATACCTATGAGCACCATCGGTGACGTGGGTCTACCTATCAGGTGCTCCACTATGAAGATACCTGGTGCACGCAAAGATTAGGGCCCAACCGGTGGTCTACTAGAAGACGACGGTCAAGACCCACGACGGTCAAGTTCGTCCCTCACCCGCCGGCCCACCGATCGTTGTACGCCGATCTCTACGGAGGTATGTGCCTTACTTTTGGTAGCATGCAATTCCATGTGAACAAGTGGGGGACGCTCCGACTCTCCGATCGCGCACCTACATCTTCACCGACTGCGGAGATCGCGCCTGCTTCGACTACGTCGTCTACATCTTCGCCGACTGCGGAGATTGCGCCTGCTTCGACTACGTCGTCTACATCTTCGCCGACTGCGGAGATCGCGCCTGCTTCGACTACGTCGTTTACATCTTCGCCGACTACGGAGATCGCGCCCGCTTCGACTACGTCGCCTACATCTTCGCCGACTGCGGAGATCACGCCTGCTTCAACTATGTCGTCTACATCTTCGCCGACTGCGGAGATCGCGACTGTTTCGACTACGTCGCCTACATCTTCGCCGACTGCGGGGATCGCGCCTGTTTCGACTACGTCGCTTACATCTTCGCCGACTGCGGGGATCGCGCCAGCTTCGACTATGTTGCCTACATCTTCGCCGACTGCGGGGATCGCATCTGCTTCGACCACGTCGTCTACATCTTCGCCGACTGCAGAGATCGCGTCTGCTTCGACTATGTCGTCTACATCTTCGCCTACTACGGAGATCGCGCCCGCTTCGACTACGTCGTCTACATCTTCGCCGACTACGGAGATCGCGCCCGCTTCAGCTACACTCGTGTCTTTTTCGACTCTGACACCCGCGACACCACCAACTGCTGCTTCGCCCGCCAAATTCTGCACCGACTGTGGCGTCTACCACATCGCCTCCATCTTCAGCTCCGAGGACAGCTCCGACGGCGAAAGCAGCAGCAACGCGCACTCGACTGCGCAGTCTTACCCGGTTCAAGTCTTCATGGTGGACGCAAGAAACAACAGGACACCCGACACCGGTCCCCGCCGCGAGGAACCGACGTTCCCAATGGAGGTCATCATGCCGGACAAAGTAACAACCCTGACAATCACTCAAGAGATAGGGGTCCAGGCAATGAAGGCACGTCCAAGAGTGCACCTTCCCCCCCCCCCCCCCCCCCCCCCGCGGACGCGACTCGAGAGGAGATGATGGCTTACCAATACCTCGTATGGAAGGAGAACGAGAAGCTGTTGCGTGAGAAAGCTGATCTAGCAAGACGGAAGGAACTCGCCGACGTGTCGAGTGCTCGACGGGCAGCTTACTCCTTTTCCTCCACCGAACAACCAGTCACGAACGACAATAGGCGCTCCAGACCGCGCATCAACCTGATGACAGATGCTGAGAGGACTGCGGCCACTCGCAACCTGGATTCATCGTTCATGACAGAAGACACAGATGGGATACCCATTCCCAAAATAGCCTCGGGTGCTCTCATGTCACTGTCCACGTACTTATGGGCGACACAGCCTTCGGAAGGTGACCCCCGTGCAGCTCTACATCGACAACAAATTCAGGCGCTTCACCTAGCAGAGGAGGCGCTAATCACAGTAGCCACACCCGCAGCAACAACTCCAGCGCGCGGAGACTGACCCATCCGACACCTGCAGGAGGGCGAGGACGCCCGCAACGTCATCACACAGCGAACAGTCGATCGCAGCCGCTCCACCCGACCTGTCAATACTCCGATTGAGGAATTCTACTCGGACGGTGACAATGAGCCTTGCGGACTCGCCTATTTACACTACCGCATCCGCGCCACCCGCATACCGCGAGGCTTCAAGCTCACGTCCGAGTCGGTAAAGTTTGACGGCACGCAGGACCCCAAGCTCTGGCTCGATGATTACATCATCGCAGACAACTGCCAAGGGGGTACCACAACAACAGCTATGCAGTACGTTCAGCTGATGCTCGTAGGATCAGCACGTACTTGGCTCCAGAACCTGCCTAGGAACTCCTTCAGCAACTGGGATCAATTCGAAGACGCCTTCGTCAAGAACTTCCTCGGCACATACTCAAGGCCTGCGACGTTCGTGGAACTGCAAGCCTGCAAGCAGCGCAAGGACGAGTCGCTCCGATCCTACATCCAGCGTTGGACACTCATGCGCAACTCCGTTGGAGTCGTCTCCGAAGACAGAGCTATGGACGCATTCATCCGTGGTGTCACCCGACACGACCTTCGAGAGGCTTTCAGTCACCTCTGGCCGCAATCCATAGTCGAGCTCATGAAGATCGCCAACGAGTGGGCCGATGGTGAGGACTCTGTGCGCAATGAGTTCCCAAACGGGGAAGCAGAACCAAGTAATTGGAGTCGCAGAAACAACCGCGGCAGCGATCGCCGCCACAAGCGAAGGCTCGTTTTGGCGACGGCGAGACAACCGAGCTAGTAGCGGCCGGATTCACCGACACCTGAGAAGACCGGAGCCGTGATAACAATCGACAGAGCAGTCGAAGTCGAGAGGAGTACATGAACGATGAAAACCAGAGACGCGACTGGCAACGCAGACCTCGCGATCGGAGCTTACACCCGAGCAGGAGCTTGAGGAACCATGCAAGTTCCATCTGTTCAGAAGCGACGAAACCGACAAGTTGGTTTCCACTCACCTATTGAAGGACTGCTGGAAAATGCAGCGCATTAACGGAGCGTTCGCCAAAATCCTGGCTCCAGCTCCAGCGCAGCAACCAGCACCACAGCTGGCCCTCCCAGGACCACCCGCAGCAAACCCTGCACACATCGCAGGAGCAATCCAGTACCAGCCAAGACAGGACGCACCTCTAGCGCCGTGAGAACAATACCCTCAAGCTCGAGGGCAAATGAACATGATACAGAAGGGGCGCCCATCAAACAGGTGCCAGAAATTGATCACCCGCCAAGTCTACCAGGCTGTGACGATGCCACCAGTCGCACCCGAGTACCTCAAGGGCTCGGAAACCAGCATTACATTCTCTCGGGAGGATCATCCTCCATGGGTACCGCGCCCAGGCCACGCCGCGCTGGTACTCGAAGCTCAGATCGGGCAATTCCACATGACCATGGTCTTCATGGACGGCGGCAGTGGCATCAACATCATCTTCGCCGACACTCTCCGGAAGATGGGTAGGTCTCTAGAAGGCCTAGCAAGGTCCGACAACACCTTCCATGGCATTGTTCCAGGCAAAGCAGTCTACCCTGAAGGAGTAATCACACTCAAAGTTATCTTCAGCACACCTGACCACTTCTGAAAGGAGATGATTGACTTCGAGGTGGTGGACTGGAAGTCGCAGTATCACGCTATACTTGGGCACCTGACGTTCGCCCGCTTCATGGCAGTGCCACATTACGCCTATCTCATGCTCAAGATGCCAGGACCAAAGGAGTCATAACTGTGCGGGGTGACTTCCAGCGTTCGGATAACTGCGACCGCGAGTTCAGCAAAATCTCCGAGTCCTTCGGCATGCAACAGCAACTCGAGGAACTTTCACTCAGCAACGACAGACCCTTTCCCTGCAACCAAGAAGCCGGCACCCGACGCCTCGTTTAGCACAACCGACGACACAAGGGCACACCAAGTCCATCTGACTGACGCCTCCAAGACAGTGCTCGTGTCTTCGAGTCTGTCACCCGCATAGGAAGGCGCGCTCGTCGAGTTCCTCCGTGAGAACTGGGAAATCTTCGCCTGGTGTCCAGCCGACATGCCAGGTATACCCAGAATTCGCCGAGCATGCCCTTCAAGTTTATCCAGACGCAAAGCCTGTCAAGCAAACCATGCGCGCTTCTCCGAGCCGAAGCGCGTCGCCATAGGGCAAGAAGTCGACAGATTACTTCACGCCCAGTTCATCCGAGAGATCAAGAAGTCCGATTGGGTCGCCAACCCAGTCCTCGTCGAAAAGAAGAAGACAAAAATTCTCCGCATGTGCGTCGACTTCACCTCCCTCAACAAGTGTTGCCCAAGGATCACTTCCCGTTGCCGCGAATCGACCAGATCGTCGACTCCACGGCTGGCTGCGCGTGACTGTCCTTCCTGGATGCCTACTCAGGCTACAACCAGATAAGGATGCGAGAGGAGGATGAGGAGAAGACAGCCTTCATCACACCCCATGGTGTCTACTGTTACAAAACTATGCCCTTCGGGCTCAAGAACGCTGGAGCCACCTACCAGCGCATGATGCAGTCCTGCCTCAAGGACCAGATAGGACGCAACGTCCAAGTTTATGTCGACGACATAGTCATCAAGACAAGGCAAGAGGACACACTCCTCGACGACCTGCGCGAGACATTCGCCGCGCTCAACGAGTACAAGATCAAGCTCAACCCAACTAAGTGCGTCTTCGGCGTGCCAGCTGGGCAACTACTCGGGTACCTCATCTCTGCCAGAGGCATCGAGGCAAACCCGAAAAGATAGAAGCAATCCTCACGATGCCAGCCCCGACCAAGCTTCGGGAGGTTCAGCGCCTAGCCGGCCGAGTCGCAGCGCTCAGCCGGTTCATTAGTAAGTTGGGTGAAAAGGCACTCCCTTTCTACCAACTGATGAAGAAATCTGACAAATTCGAGTGGACACCCGAAGCCCAAGCAGCATTCGCGGACCTCAAGAGGGTCCTGGCGACTCCACCAGTGCTCGTCGCACCTCGAGAAAAGGAACCTCTATACCTCTACGTGTCAGCCACCAACAGGGTGGTCAGCACCGTCCTCGTTGTCGAGCGTCAAGAAGAAGGCCACGCCCATCGAGTGCAGCGGCCCATATACTACCTCAGCGAGGTGTTATCTATATCAAAGCAGCGGTACCCGCATTATCAGAAGCTAGCCTACGGTGTCTTCATGAGTTCACGCAAGGTGGTCCATTATTTTGCCGAGCACCCGATCACAGTGGTGAGTGCCTCGTGCCTATCAGACATCCTCACCAACCCCGACGCGACAGGGCGAGTCGCCAAGTGGGCCATCGAGCTGGGTCCATGGGACCTGAAGTATGCGCACCCCAACGCGATCAAGGCACAAGTACTTCCGGACTTCACAACCGAGTGGATCGAAGCCCAGCTTCCCAACTTACCCGACCTGTCCAACGCCTGGACTATGTACTTTGACGGATCCAAGAAATTCGATGGTGCAGGCGCAGGCATCATCCTTATCACCAAAAGGCGACAAACTCGCTATGTACTACAGATGACCTTCCCCAAGCCCTCCAACAATGAAGCTGAGTACGAAGCTCTCCTACACGGCATGCGGATGGCCAAGAACTGCGGAGCCACTCGCCTCATGATTATGGGGACTCGAACCTCGTTGTACAGCAAACGATGAAGGAGTGCGACGCCACGGCAGATAACATGATTGCATATCGGGACTGTACAACACATGGAGGGCAGCTTCGACGGCTGCGAGCTGCGGCACGTAGGCCGCGAGAGTAACGAAGAAGCGGACATGCTGGCCAATCTTGGCTCGACCAAGGCAAAAGTTCCACCTGGAGTCTTCGTCGAGTGCATCAAGCAGCGGTCCATCAAGCTCAAGCAACCAATCGCACCCTCTACGACCCAACAACCAAGGATCAACCGGCTAAGGATACAGTGGTGCCCGAGGAGGAAGAACCACGCATTGAAGTTTTCCTCATCGAGCCAACATGGACGAAGCCTTTCCTCGCATACATGCTGCGCCAGGAGCTGCCGGAGGACACAACCGAAGCTCGGCGCATCACTCGCCGCTCGAAGGCTTCACGATCATCAACAGAGAACTATACAAGCGCAACATATCTGGAGTCTTGCAGCGCTGCATCGACCTAGAAGACGGCAGAGCAATACTCTACGACATCCATGCAGGACTTGCGGACATCACGCCAGCAGTCGAGCCTTGGTGGCCAAATCCTTTCGAGCAGGATTCTACTGGCCCACGGCGATGAGGGAAGCCGAAGAGATAGTCAAAATGCTACGGGTGCCAGAAATTTGCCACTAAGCCACACGCACCCGCATCGGAGCTAAAAACAATACCACTCGCCTGGCCCTTTGCCCAATGGAGACTTGGTATGGTGGGACCACTGAAG
Organism: Poa pratensis; assembly: GCA_947311845.1. Lineage (NCBI taxonomy): Eukaryota > Viridiplantae > Streptophyta > Magnoliopsida > Poales > Poaceae > Poa > Poa pratensis. Next base: position 143,081,731 of record CAMZMU010000041.1, read on the forward strand.
AAATCATCGCGAGGAGGACACATGCATCTTTGGTGGCAGTCGATAAGTTCACGAAGTGGATCGAGGATGTACCTGTAACAAGTTCGACTGCTACAACTGTTGTCAACTTCATCAGGTCCATCATCTTCAGATTTGGGATACCCCATAGCATATCACGGACAACGGCACAAACTTCACAGCCGACGAGTTCAAGGACTTCTGCGCGGAGCAAGGCATCAAACTCAACTATGCCTCAGTCGCACACCCTCAGTCCAACGGACAAGTCGAGAAAGCAAACGGCCTAGTTGCAGCGGCCTCAAGAAACGTCTACTAGTGCCACTCAAGCGCGCCGCGGGTGCCTGGGTGGAGGAGCTACCCTCTGTCCTCTGGAGCCTCCGAACCACGCCCAACAGATCAACACAATACACTCTGTTCTTCATGGTCTATAGCGCCGAAGCAGTACTGCCATACGATCTGCGATTCGACGCACCTCGTGTGGTCGCATACGACGAGTCAGATGCAGAAGAAGCACTCGAATACGGCGTCGACACGTGGACGAGGCACGGGACATCGCACTCTCCCGCACGGCCGTTTATCAACAGAGTCTTCGCAACTACCACGGCCGTCGACTGCGCGAGAGATCTTTCGTCCCTGGTGATCTGGTGCTGCAACTCAAGCAGAAGAAGGTGCACAAGCTCGCCTCCCCATGGGAGGACCCTTCATCATCACGGAGGCTATCGACGGTGGCACCTATCGGCTGAAGGACTCAAAGACAGGGAGCTCTCCCTCAATCCATGGAACGTTGCGCAACTGCGCCGTTTCTACGCATAGCATACACCTCCATGTACTTGAGCTTACACGACTACAAGCAGCAAGTTTCAGATGCACTTTTTTCCTTACAGGATACATAAGTGGACTGGATGGTTTTTAATGAGTCGGCTTGCTAGCTTAATATACAATGATTGAGATACACAAGCTTTCTCCTTTTACTTTTTACAGTCAAAAAGCAAGACAAACCTTGGCCGCACTCGAACACTCGGGTGCTGCGCCGCACAGGTTCAAAAAACAAACAAGGCCTTGGCCGCACCGAACACTCGGGGGTTGCGCCGCACAGGTTCCTAAACAAACAAAGACTTGGCCGCACTCGAACACTCGGGGGCTGCGCCGCACAGGTTTACTTCAAGAAACAAAACAAAGACTTGGTCGCACTCAAACACTCGGGGGCTGCACCGCACAGGTTCACAGAACAAACGAGGCCTTGGCCACACTCGAATACTCGGGGGCTGCGCCGCACAGGTCATCACACAAGCAGGGAAAACGTAC